>CM059425.1:164004202-165204202 GCA_030390025.1 Squalus acanthias
TTGCACAAAGCTCTTTGCCTGGAGAGTTAATATATAAAATCTATCCCATATTTTATGAAGCACATTGGGACTGAAAATCCTCAGCCCTTCTGACACACTCACACCATAACCCCAGCGGGAGTGCAGCAGACGGCCACAAACTCAACCAGGAACCAGCTATACCAGAAAATCGGAGATTCCAATATGGCCTTGTTTGGGGGTTGGGTTGGGTTGGGGGCGGGGGGAGGCTATATCCATCCCAAACAGTGCCACTGTTGTGGAGGGAGTGGGGTTGCGGGTGGGACTGCCTAAATTGGAAGTTACTGTCTCCCTGGCCTCTCTGAGGCCTAGATGTTATTTCAAGAAGAAAGAGGTGTACCAACCTTTTATATAAGAAGTGAGGCCCACCTGGGGCTCCAATCCAGAAATGAGGCTTGGACCCCCAAAGATGAATAAACTTAAAAAGGGGGCTCCAGGAGTCAGCAGCTGAATGTTTCTAGACCCACTGCATCACCGTAACCATGGTGGAGTGGGAATCCTGCTCCATCTCTGTCTTTCGCTTTTGATCCTGTCAGAATATCTGAGTTTAGGGCAAAACAAGCTATAGTTGTTGCAGGTAATTCTAACGTAATCTTGCCTTCACTAATAAGGCCACTTAATCTAAATTTTATATTTTTAAAATTCTCATTCAATTATTAAAAGATGTTATTATTCTAATTGTATTACCCAAATGATTTTGTGCACTAGTCTAGGGTTTATTTAATGTAATTATATGCTGTTATGTTACAATGGAACAGGGAGCCAAACTTTCTCCTATCAGTAAATTTCTGGGGCAAGTGAATGCTCATAAAAAGGGGTGGAATCATGGAAGGAAGCGCGAATGCACCTTTCCTCTCTCTTTTGGGCTTCTCTGATGATTCCTACCATTCAAAAAAAGCAATGAAGTTTAGCAAAAAGGTATGAGAAAGCTGTTTACTACTTGGTAAGGCATTGTAAAAGGCCAATCATGGGAAACATATTTCACAATTACACAGTTGAAGAAGCTCTTCTAAAAGTCCCAGGTGAGACCTGGCATTAGTTGGGTTAATGAATGGAGTATGCCTAAGTATTCACGTAGAAGTCATAGAAGTGAATAGTAAAGAGATCTTTTCAGCCCATAGTACAATGTTAGTGCAGCAGCCATTGCTGGGTTTCTCTTAGAAGAGGAGACAGCTGGGTGTGCAGAGTGTGTAGGAAGAACATGCAGTGGTCTGTGGATGCTCCGCTAATTGGCAAACTGCATGGGTGTAGAACACTCTGGGGTAGAAATTAGGTCGCGCCCCATTTGGGGCGCAAATATCGTCTGGACGCAAATATTAGCGCCTGGCGCTAATTATCGGCACTGACTGGAAACTTCACTTTTACCGCCCCGGGAGGTGAGTGGAGCGCTAAAGCAGGCGCTGCACACCTGTCTTAAGGCGCAAAGGCCAAGGAGTGAGGCGCTAACTCAGAGCGCTGGCGAAGCTCATGTAATGTCAGTCAGCAATGGAACACACACACAATGGCACGGGCCAGTTCTTAAAGGGGATGGTTAATCTTGCTTTCCATCCACATCCTGTTCATTGCAGCCTTGAATCTCGGCCTGGAGAGACTTGCACATCAAATGTGCTGGAAAGAACAATGGAGAGTACCAGGCAAAGAGCTTAGAGTGCAGCTCCCACAGTCTCTGCTAAATCGATACAAGGAATGGCAAATCAAAATGAAGCTGCAAAGTGCTGCTCAGTACCCAAAACTCCTTCACACAACGTTGGATCTCTCCAGAAGTCTCTCCCTCTCTCTCTCAGAATGCGTAGTTCAAAAATGCCACCAACAATAAAAGACAGGAAGAGGCCCCTTTTAAATAGCGCCCCCCCCCCCAGCCCCACAGCGATTGATAGCATTCCAGTCTTCCGGTCGTTGGAAGCGCCAGGCGGTAAGGCAGGGGGCGCCACTCAATTTCCGCTCCGGGGCGCCACAAGGGCGTTGCACCATGGAATGACGTCACAATCTGCGCGCGCAGGTGGTCGCAGCGGTAAGTTTTAGCGCCGCCGCACAATCTCAAGTTAAGTTCTCGAGCGGCGCAAACATCGCTGCGCCCGGGCGTTAGCGGCTTTGCGCCCCATTAGCGCCCTCTTAAGGCGCTAACGGGAGGCGCAACCAACTGAATTTTTACCCCTCTAACTCTGTATTCTTGGCAACAACAATGACTTCCATTTATTTAGTGCTCCTCATATAATAGTATGTTTCAGAGTGCTTAACAAGAGGGATGGTCAATAGCAAGGACCTTTAGGAACGTCTTGAAGGAGGTAGCAAAGCACGACAGTTTATGGAGAGAATGCCATGGGGCAGATGCATTATGATTGAATGATCAGCCTCCAGTAGTGAAGCATAGAGAGCATAGAACCAGCACTAATCTAGAGTCACGAGAGCAGAGGATGTGGATAAGATTTTATGGGCATATGACTAGTGAAGCTGCATTACCGCATGGTTGTGAAGAGTGGAGGGAGAGAGGCCAGGGAACAGTGAATCAGAGACATCAATCCTTGAGGGAATGAAGGCATGATATGATTTCAGCAGTGTTAAGAAGAGATCAGAGTGTGAATGGGCAGTGTCTGGAGGTGGAAGGACCAGTCTTGGCGATGGTGGGTATGAAATATTTAGGGCAACTGGGAAGGTTGATGGGTTTGGGCCAGAGACAGGAGGCAAGAGGCTAACTTTGGTTTTGGCAATATTGTACTCAAAGAAATTGTGACTTACTCAGGTTTTGATATTTAACTACCCCCAAATAAACTGGCAGGAAGAAGTAGCGAAAGGAGAAAAGGGAATTGAGTTTTTACAGTGTATACAGGACTCCTTTCTCACTCAGTATGTAAGAAGTCCAACAGAAAAAGAATTACTGCTGGATCTTGTAATGGGTAATGAACCAGGACAAAGGAGAAGTAAGAGTAGGAGAGAATTTTAGTAGTGGAAATTGAATAGACTAGGCCTATATTCCCTAGGCCTAGAGTTTAGAAGAATGAGAGGTGATCTCATTGAAACATATAAAATTCTTAAAGGGCTTGACAGGGTAGATGCTGGGAGGCTGTTACCCCTGGCTGGGGAGTCTAGAACTAGGGGTCAGAGTCTCAGAATAAGGGGTCGGGCATTTAGCACTGAGATGAGGAGAAATCTCTTCACTCAAAGGGTTGTAAATCTTTGGAATTCTCGCCCACAGAGAGCTGTGGATGCTCAGTCATTGAGTATATTCAAGACAGAGATCAATAGATTTTTGGAGAAAGAATCAAGGGATATGGGGAAAGTGGAGTTGAGGTAGAAGATCAGCCATGATCTCATTGAATGGCGGAGCAGGTTCAAAGGGCCGAATGGCTTACTCCTGCTCCTATTTCTTATGTTCACAGGTAATGACAGAGAAATGCAGAAGTATTGAATAACTGCTTTGCCTCAGTTTTTACTAAAGAAGATAAGGAAAAATAGAAACATCACCTACACCGTAAAACTGAATGGGGTAAAAGAGAAAAGGGATCTAGGGATACAGGTGAACAAACCATTGAAAGCAACACCCCCATTTGGCTTGCATCATCATCCTTTTGTCATTTAATTTCTCGTGCCCTCCACCCTATCAAAGACCTTCCCTTTTGTTCTTTCCTCCCCTCCCCTTTCCCTGCCTCGGTACTTGCTTAAAAACTGTTACATCTCTAACATTTTCCAGTTCTAACGAAGGGTCATCGACCTGAAACGTTAACTCTGTTTCTCTCTCCACAGATGCTGCCCGACCTGCTGGGTAGTTCCAGCATTTTCGGTTTTTAGTTCAGATTTCCAGCATCTGCAGTATCTTGCCTTTGCATCACAAGTCAGCAACGCTATTGAAAATGCTAACAAAGCACTGTGATTCATTTCTAGGGGTATAGAATTCAAAAGTAGTGAAGTTATGTCAAACTTGTATAGGACCCTGGTCAGGCTGCACTTAGAGTACAGTGCACAATTCTGGTCTCCATACTATAGAAAGGACATAGAGGCACTGGACAAGATGCAAAAAAGATTTATTAGGATGATACCAGAACTGAGAGGTTATACCTATCAGGAAAGATTGAACACATTGGGGCATTTTTCGTTAGAAAAGAGAAGACCTAGAGGTGACCTGATAGAGGCCTTTAAAATTCTGAATGGGGTGGAGAGAATGTTTCCATTCATAGAATCATAGAAAGTTACAGCACGGAAGGAGGCCATTTTGGCCCATCGTGTCTGCGCCGGCCAACTAAGAGCTATCCAGCCTAATCCCACTTCCCAGCTCTTGGTCCGTAGCCCTGCAGGTTAGAGCATCCCAAGTGCACATCCAAGTACTTTTTAAATGTGGTTAGGGTTCCTGCCTCTTCCACCCTTTCAGGCAGTGAGTTCCAGACCCCCACAACCCTCTGGGTGAAGAAATTTCCCCTCAAATCCCCTCTAAACCTTCCACCAATTACTTTAAATCTGTGCCCCCTGGTTTTTGACCCCTCTGCTAAGGGAAATAGGTCCTTTCTATCCACTTTATCTACGCCCCTCATAATTTTATACACCTCAATAAGGTCTCCCCTCAGCCTCCTCTGTTCCAAGGAAAACAGACCCAGCCTATCCAGTCTTTCCTAATAGCGAAGATTCTCTACTCCCGGCAACATCCTCGTAAATCTCCTCTGTACCCTCTCTAGTGCAATCACATCTTTCCTGTAATGTGGTGACCAGAACTGAACGCAGTACTCTAGCTGAGGCCTAACTAGTGTTTTATACAGTTGAAGCATAACCCCCCTGCTCTTGTATTCTATGCCACGGCTAATAAAGGCAAGCATTCCGTATGCCTTCTTAACCACCTTATCTACTTGGCCTGCTACCTTCAGGGATCTGTGGACATGCACTCCAAGGTTCCTTTGTTCCTCTACACTACTCAGTGTCCTACCATTTAATGTGTATTCCCTTTCCTTGTTAGCCCTCCCCAAATGCATTACCTCACACTTCTCTGGATTGAATTCCATTTGCCACATTCTGCCCACCTGACCAATTTATTGATATCTTCCTGCAGTCTACAGCTTCCTTCTTCAGTATCAACCAGACAGCCGATTTTAGTATCATCTGCAAACTTCTTAATCATACCCCCTATATTCAAGTCAAGATCGTTGATATATACCGCAAAAAGCAAGGAACCTAGTACTGAGCCCTGCGGAACCCCACTGGAAACAGCCTTCCAGTCACAAAAACACCCGTCAACCATTACCCTCTGCTTCCTGTCTCCGAGCCAGTTTTGAATCCAATTTGACACTTTGCCCTGGATCCCATGGGCTTTTAACTTCGTGACCAGTCTGCCATGTGGAACCTTATCAAAAGTCTTGCTAAAGTCATATACACTACACCAAACGCACTACCCTCATCTACCCTCCTTGTTACCTCCTCAAAAAATTCAATCAAGTTTGTCAGACATGACCTTCCCATAACAAATCCGTGCTGACTATCCTTGATTAATCCGTGTCTTTCTAAATGAAAATTTATCCTGTCCTTCAGAATTCTTTCCAATAATTTTCCCACGACCGAGTTTAGGCTGACTGGCCTGTAATTACTCGGTCTATCCTTTTCTCCCTTTTTAAACAAGGGTACCACATTAGCAGTCCTCCAGTCCTCCGGCACCACACCTGAAGCCAGAGAGGATTGAAAAATGATGGTCAGGGCCTCTGCTATTTCCTCTGTTGCTTCGCTTAACAGCCTGGGATACATTTCATCCAGGCCTGGGGATTTACCCACTTTTAAAGCTGCTAAACCCCTTAATACTTCCTCTCTCACTATGTTTATTTCATCTAATATTTCACACTCCTCCCCCCCGATAGCAATGTCTGCTTCACCCCTCTCCTTTGTGAAAACAGACGCAAAGTATTCATTAAGAACCCTACCGACATCTCCCGCCTCCACACACACATTACCCTCATGATCTCTAATAGGCCCTACCCTTTCTTTAGTTATCCTCTTACTCTTAATATATTTATAAAACATCTTTGGGTTTTCCTTGATTTTACTTGCCAAGAATTTTTCATGCTCTCTCTTTGCTTTCCTAATATCATTTTTAATTGCACCCCTGCACTTTCTGTGGGAGAATCCAAAACTAGGGGCCATAAATACAAAATAGTTACTAATAAATCCAATTGGGAAATAAGGAGAAATTTCTTAAGAATGTGGAACTCATTAGCTTAGATGCTTTCAAAAGGAAACTAGATGAGTACATGAGAAAGGAATAGAAAGATATGTTGAAAGGCTGAGATGAGGTAGATAGAATGGGAGGAGACTTGTGTGGAGTATAAATGCCAGCACTTGCTGGGCTGAGTGGCCTGTTTCTGTGCTGTATATTCTATGTAATTCTATGATATCAGACAGGCAGTCAGAAAGTATTGTAACTGCCTTAGTGCATGTGGGAATCTGACCCCATGCTTGCAGAAGATGTCATCAAAGGGAAACATGGAAACGATGAAATGGAAGAGGGGAAGGATGGAATGCTGGGGCGCAGTGGAGATGATTGCACAAATACTGGTGGGAAAACTATTTGAGGAGAAGTGGCACTGTATTAGGACAGAATTGAGTGGAGTCAGGAGAGAGTGGTAATACAGAGATGGACCACAAAGGGGAACGGTGATGGGAAAGAAGTGGTCAGTGTTGCTGATGGTCAAGAGGTTGGAGAGGATGAAGAGAGGCAGCAAGCCATGGTCATAGTTTCTGTGAAATTGCGCACTCCACATCTGTCTTGGCCCACAGACTATTATTTAGATTGATTCAGTAGCTGTTTAGACAGTTACTCAGCATTCTTATAGGTGGTTTCTGACTGGCTATTAGTTGTACATTACTCTTGGTGCACCCTAACACAACCAAGCTTTGAAAAAGCAAACAGTAATATTGTACAATCTTGCAAGTTCATAAAACAAATGGGGGAAGAAGTTTGCCTCCATGTAATGTACTGCCTGAGTGCTAAGAATAACTTGATCCCAATTTTTTTAAAATTTGTTTATGGGATGTGGGCGTCACTGGCAAGGCCAGCATTTATTGCCCATCCCTAATTGCCCTTGAGAAGGTGGTGGTGAGCCGTCTTCTTGAACTGCTGCAGTCCGTGTGGTGAAGGTACTCCCACAGTGCTGTTAGGGAGGGAGTTCCACGATTTTGACCCAGCGACGATGAAGGATCAGCGATATACTTCTAAGTCAGGATGGTGTGTGACTTGGAGGGGAACTGGGAGGTGATGGTGTTCTCATGCGCCTGCTGCCCTTGTCCTTCTAGGTGGAAGAGGTCGGAGAGTTTTGTACGCCAACTCATTTTAGGGTTCTTGCTACCATTCCATCGGCCTGGGTTGGTTTAAATTTATTCCCAGAGTCGAAAGGAAAGTGTTTATTTATTCTGTCTCCTAATAAGTGTTGGTGTTCCAGATGAATGTGGGCCAGTGGTTCAGAAGTGCTGTGGTTGCTTTCAAGCGCATTTATCAGACAACAGTGTGAGACACATTTCCAAGGATAAGAACAGCATTTGGTAAACAGCTTTGATCAATTACATAATACATACAACTGGTGTAACAGTGAAAGTGCTTTGTTGGCTTGTGTTTTAACTTATGCTAGTAAATTTATTACAATTATCCAACTCTTGGGACCTAACTCTTAGATCAGCAAGAAGAACAATTATGGAAAATATGGCTCAAAGCTGGTATATCTGAGCCTTTATAAATAATGTATGAAATAGGGTCCATATCAAAGTACGGCAACTACTTAACTGTGTTTACAAGGTAACAACTTACCACTTGTTTCACAATAACTGTTTTGCTGGTCTTTTAAAACATTATTTTTTATTGAAGCTGATTGGTTTGGATTTATACATTTACTCAGATTGCGACAACTGTTGCTATAGCCAAAGGAAAAATAGTGTTGTATTGAGGGAAACAATGTATTTAAAGCCTGTTTTAAAAAAAAACTGTACTAGTGCTACAAGTCTACATCATGAATTAATCAGTTGTGTTCTTTACAAGTAGTCAGACACTTTACGAAATAAAAAGTTAATGCACAGCTAAATTATATCAATTTTGGTGCTTGTTTGTTCTTTGATATTGATCAGTAAGAGGTCATTCACTGACAAACAGATTTAATGAGGTATGAAATGTTCTGTTTAATCGATTTAATTTTGGTAACAAGATTAAGAATGTAAATGTGGCTTAAATAATACATTTCTCAATACATTGGAGGAGCAAAGGGATCTAGGTGTGAAGATACATAGGGGTAAAAATTCACTTGGTTGCGCCTCCCGTTAGCGCCTTAAGAGGGCGCTAATGGGGCGCAAAGCCGCTAACGCCCGGGCGCAGCGATGTTTGCGCCGCTCGAGAACTTAACTTGAGATTGTGCGGCGGCGCTAAACCTTACCGCTGCGACCACCTGCGCGCGCAGATTATGACGTCATTCCATGGTGCAACGCCCTTGGGGCGCCCTGGAGCGGAAATTGAGTGGCGCCCCCTGCCTTACCGCCTGGCGCTTCCAACGACCGGAAGACTGGAACGCTATCAATCGCTGTGGGGCTGGGGGGGGCGCTATTTAAAGGGGGCCTCTTCCTGTCTTTTTCTGTGGTCGACATTTATGCACCACTCGTTCTGAGAGAGAGAGAGAGATTCGGAGAGAGAGAGAGAGAGACTTCTACATTGACTCAACGCTTTGTGAGGTAGTTTTGCCTATTCATCCTAACTTTGTTGCTACTTTAGTTGCTGTCCCTCATTACTTTTCTGGCAAAGAGAATATGGGGGCTGCACTGATTGGGGCGTCGTCCTGCTCCAGCTGAATCGGAGGATATAGAGACGCAGAGAGAGAGTGGCAATGATGGCCAGACGGAGGAGGGCCATCAGGCGCATGTACAGGAGAGCTTACCCTCCCAGGGTATATCGTGAACAGCTCTCCTACATCCATATGTCCGAGGAGCTGTGTTTGCGAAGGCTGCGATTCAGCAAGGAGGTGGTCACTGAGCTCTGCCACCTGCTGCAGCCAGATCTGCAGCCTCAACTGAGGTCCAGGACGTCTCTGTCGGTGACAGTGAAGGTCACAGTGGCTTTGAACTTCTACGCCACTGGCTCATTCCAAGCTGCTGTTGGGGACCTCGCCAATATCTCCCAGTTCGCGGTGCATCGCTGCATCCGGCAGGTCACAAATGCCCTCTTCAGAAGGAGACGAGAGTTCATCTCTTTCCCTATGACCCCAGACAAGCAGCGTGACCGCGCTCTGGGCTTTGCGAGGGTAGCAGGCTTCCCCATGGTGCAGGGCGCCATTGACTGCACGCATGTGGCTTTGCGTGCTCCACGTGAGAATGCAGAGGAATTCAGGAACAGAAAGGGGTTCCATTCCTTGAATGTCCAGTTGGTCTGTGACCACAGACAGCTGATACTCGCTGTCAATGCCCACTATCCTGGCAGCTGCCACGATGCTTTTATCCTGCGCCAGACTACTGTGGCAGAAGTTTTCGAGGCACCGCATCAGCCAGTTGGTTGGCTTCTCGGGGACAAGGGGTACGCATTGAGCACCTGGCTGATGACACCGCTCCGTACGCCAAACACCCCTGCTGAGCTGCGGTACAATGAAAGCCATCAAGCAACCAGGAACATTATTGAGCGCACAATCGGCGTGCTGAAACAACGGTTCCGCTGTCTGGACCATTCCGGAGGAGCCCTGCAGTACTCGCCTGAGCAAGTATCGAACTTCGTAGTCGTGTGCTGCATGTTGCACAACATGACAATCCTCAGGACCCAGCCAATGCCACCAGGCCTTGTAGCACCACCAGAGGAGGAGGAGGAAGAGGAGGAAGAGGACGAGGACGATAATCATCAGCAGCACCAAGGCGGGAGGGCGGCCCACAATGGTCAAACTGCAAGGGCCGTCCGTCAACGGCTAATAGCAAGCCGCTTCTAGGGCCCCTGCCATTGCTACCAACATTAATCAACCCAGCACGCAACCCCTAAGCCGGCCAAGGCACCAATAATTCCAACCACCAGCCATGTATATTTTGAATACAGAAACTTATTTATTTTACAAACTCTGTGTGTGTCAATTCCTCATGACAAACTCATAGAAATAAACACAAAAAAACAGTCAATAACATAACTGGTTCTCACAACCTGGAGATAATGTCCAAAACACTAAACAAAAGTTGGACCATGAACCTCGGCCTTTAATAAAAAAATGACCAGCATTTTGTCACACCTCCTACTTTTTGCCCTTCGAGGGTGATCTCCTTCCCTTGCGCACTTCCCCCCTTCTAACCCTACTGCTCCTCCGTAATGGGACCTCAGTGGCTGCAGCAAGGCTGGTGGAAGGCTGCTGCTCGTCAGACCCTGACACTGCAGATGCCCCTGAAGGACGGCCTCGACCAGTTCTGGGCCTAGAGGGCCCGGCTGCAGACTGCACCAACTCTGCATGGGCGGCAGCAGTCTGTCCTACAGGCGGTGGCAAGTGCAGTGGAGAAGTGACAGTGTTGGCAGCAGGAATGCTGTCATCGTGAGAGAGGACAGCAACTCCCTGCTCGCCCGACACACTGGCACTCCCACGGGGCAGCACTTCAGCATCCGGAGCAATCTGCCGGAGAACAGATTGCTGGCCTGCTGCGGCGCGGTGACAGCCCCGGGGACATGTGCACGAGCCATCGAGGTTGGCAGCAGTCTGTGCTCGCGTGGCCTCCATCTGAGTCTGTATGAGAGCAGTCAGAGATGGGATCACGGCAGCCAGTGACTGAATTGCAGCACTAAGCGTTAGTGTGGCATCCGCCTGTGCTACAGCGAAGTGCTCCACACTCCTTGCCAGTGACTCAATGCATTCGGGCACCCTTCCCACTGCACCCATGAGCTCAGTGTGCATGCCCACCACCTGGGTGTTCATTTCTGCAATCAGTCGCTCCTCCTCTGCGTCCATTGCAGTAGGAGTGTCTGGCATACTCTCCCTCTGGGGAGAAGGCCCCCGTTCTTCCCTACCACCCCCATGGCGTTGCTGCAGCCCGCTGGGTCCTGGAGCTTCACCCTCATCAGCCCCTTCCCCCCTGCTCCCCTCCGGGGAAGGCGTGTTCCCAGTGTGGGCATGGGCTTCCTCGGGAGAGGGTGGCACTGATGCTCTGGCTTCCTCTTCCTCCTCGGCTGCAGCATCACTCCCAGTGGCAGCTTCAGGGCCCATCTCCTCAGCTGGTGAATCACCATCTGAAAGCAGGGAGGTACAAGAGTGGCTTTAGCGTGAGGACAGGGTGGCAGTAAGGGAGGAATAAGTGCAGCGAGTTAGCAAGTTGGATTGAAAGTGTCAAAGGCTGGTGTTGTGAGGGACAAATGGAAGGACAGAGGACAAAAAGGTGATGACCTTACCATTGCTGTCCAGAACGGGGTCGGCGTCTCCAGTGGCGACGGGACCGATCACCCGGCTTGCCACAATCCTGTGGACGCGCTCCTCCAGATCGCTGAGGGGTTGCAGCTGAGGCCGCCCTCCACCTGTCCATTGCTGCTGTCTCCTATTATGAGCCAGCTTAGCCTGCAAGAAAAAGGACAGCATCTGAGTAAATATACAGCCATGGTCTTGCCTGATTTGCCTCCCATAGGTGAATAGCCCTTACTGTATACAGCCATGGTCTTGCCTGATGTGCCTCCCATAGGTGAATAGCCCTTACTGTATGCAAAGTGTGGAATGTGTGTGTGTGTTTGATGAAAGGGCCATAGGTGTTGGATGAGTGTTGTGCATTGGGGTTTTAAGACCCTCTGGCCATAGAGTGAGGTTGAGATGGAGGGATGGAGAGGTATTGAGAAAAAGCCACTCACCCTGATGACCCGAGTGAGGTCGTTGAACTTTTTGCGGCATTGAGTATGGGTCCTGGGCACCATGCTCCTGGAGGAGACGCTCTGAGCCACCTCCCTCCACACTCTTCTGAACTCGCGTGGCAAAGGCCTCCTGCCACTCTCAGGGAACAGCATACATCGTCTGCGCTCCACTGCGCCAACCAGAGCATCCAAGGCCCGCTCGGTGAAGCGATGAGCGCGTTCTCTCACCCTCTCCATGCTTGGCAGCAAAATGGATTACAGGTCTCTCCAGGCTGAGATTCAAGGCTGCAATGAGCAGGGTGTGGCTGGGGAGCAAGTGGCCCCCCCCCCGCTTTAAGAAGTGTCCGGCGCCAGTGTGTCTGTGTTCCCTCGCTAACTGGCAGCAGCTGCGCTGCGCTCTCGCGCTGAGTTAGCGCCTCACTCCTTGGCCTTTGCGCCTTAAGACAGGTGTGCAGCGCCTGCTTTAGCGCTCCACTCACCTCCCGGGGCGGTAAAAGTGAAGTTTCCTGTCAGTGCCGATAATTAGCGCCAGGCGCTAATATTTGCGTCCAGACGATATTTGTGCCCCAAATGGGGCGCGACCTAATTTCTACCCCATAAATTCTTATAGTGGGTAGATAGGTAAAAAATAATTAAGAAATCAAATGGGGCTCAGAGGTTTATATTGAGAGAATTGAAATCAAAAGCAGAGGTCATGATGACCCTGTACAAATGATAAAGAACTTGGATTACATAACACCTTTTACAACCTCAGGACATCCCAAAGTGCTTTACAGCCAATTAAGTACTTTGGAAGTGTTGTCACTGTTGTGATGATAAGTTTACATCTGGAATACTGTGTGCTTCTTACAATAGGAGGGATATAATAACCCTGTAGAATGCGCAACACAGATTTACCATGATGATGCCAAGAATGATGTGCCTAAATAACAAGGAATGGCTAGATCAACAAGGAATGTATTTTTTCAAATTGAGAACATTTCGGGGACTTTCACAGAGCGGTTCAAAATGATAAAGGGAATAGACAAGGTAGACAACATAGAGTGGCTCTGAAATTCCATGGGGGTTCTACTAGTCTCTTGCTGTAACTCCAGCGGAAGACTGGCAAAATCCCCCAGGAAAACATCATAAATGGTCATTTTCAGCTGGTCTCCCGCCAGAATTATAGCAGCAGACCAGCTGAACCCACACATAATTTTAGGGCCATTAGCTCCATTTGTAGGTAAATTGAAGACAAGGTGCCATGATCTCAAGATAAGCACTAGATACATAAAGGGAAGATTGGAATTGTTAGAGTTATAGGAATGTGGTGATCAATGCTAAATCGATTTACAGCATTCAAAAAGGTCTGGGTAATTACTTCAAGAAGAATGTTAAGGAGTATGGGGAGAAACCAGAGGAAAATGGGACTATGCAAAATCAGCCAATACAATGCAGGCAAGATGGACTCCTCCTGTGCTAAAATATTGATGTTTTTATGTTACCACAAAAAATGTTTGACATTTTGGGCTGGATTTTGACACTGGGGGCGGGCTGGGGGCGTGGCAGGTGGTCGTCGTGTCAGGATCCCGACTCCGATGTGAAGTGGGACAAAAGTGCGATTTTGCCCTAATTGGGCACTTGATTTCCAGCATGTGGGAACCCCTGGCCCAATGAGCCTTTTCATACAGAAAGTTGCCTCCGATTACGTCATCAATGCTGCTGGATTTAAGGCCTACAAGCAGCCTTGTTTCTTTTTCAGACTTTAAACTTTATGCCCATTGTTCTGAGCGCTTCCTTCACCAATTATGTCCACCAGTGGACCAAAGTGTGCTCCAAGATTCGATGAGGCCTCCCTCCAAGCTCTGGTGGAGGGAGCAAGAGCAAATAAGGAGGTGCTCTTCCCTTCCTCAGGGAGGAAAAAGCCTCCCCAGCTGACTAAAGCTGTGTGGCTGCAAGTGGCCCAAGAGGTAAATGCTATTTCTATGTGCAGCAGGAAGAGGTTTCATGACCTTCTCCGCACAGGAAAAGTGAGTATGACTTTCCCATCACCCTCAATCTGATTCCCATCACCTCTCATCACCAGCACTCTGCTTTGCCAACCTCTTCCTCCACATCCCACTTGACCCTTACATCCCTGCACCCTTACCCATTCCCTCTCGCTCTATGGTTACATTCACTTAACTATTCGACCATGCAGCCCTCACACTCCTTATCACTGTGATGCAATGACAACAACTTACAACACACAGGGAGGGCCCTTTGTCTCTGTCTAAGCATCTATGCTATGGATTCTCTCCACTCACTCCTTCATTCTCACTCAAACTCCACTTGTGTCCCTCATTGCAGGAAAAGAGAGCCCACAATAAGAGGGAAAGGGCGAGGACAGGAGGAGGGCCACCCTCAATAGCCCAGTTCACCACTTCGGAGGAGGCAGCCCTGGAATCACCGGAGAGGAGGACTGATTCGCAACAGACGGGCGGATCACAGCAAGCTGGTGACAGAATAGTTTAGCATCTCTTTCATTGACATTGCATGAGTGACTGATAATGATTCTGATGCTCTAACAGATTGACTTATGATCATCTGCACAATTCAATGTGCATGCAAACTTTACCTCACATCTCTAACTCTTTCCTTTACTCCCCCACAGGACCATCGAGAGCCCCCGTCCCCACTGTCCAGGAGGAACAGCCTGAGCCTCAAGACTCCTCTGAGGGTGCAGCTTCAGCAGAATTCAGCCCACCCAGCACCAGCGCAGACAATCACACCTTGGTGGGACCTTCGCGAGATAGAGTAGTGTTGTCACCTGGTGTATCACAGATCACAAGTGAGCATCAGCAGATGGTGGAGACAGGGACAGCAGTGGAGAGTCCTCGTCGGAGGGTGCAGGACTCTCCCAGCTCAGTTCAGCTGTATGTCGACCCTGTGCCTCTGGGTCCATCCAGAAGGAGAGCGGTGCTGGAACTCCAGGAACAGGTGCAGGAGTCTCTGGCAGGTTTTGTCTCCAGGGTCGCTGCGAGTGTGATGTGAATGGAAGAGTCCATCACGAATATGAGCAGAGCCTTTGTGGAGGCATTGGCGCATGAACGCATCACCATGGAAAGGATGGCTATCTCCGTGGTAAGGCTGTCTACCGTAGAGAAGAGGATGGCTACGGTAGAGGAGAGGATGGCTACGGCCATGGAGGAGCTTAGTCGCCAGGGTATTGAAAACATGGTCATTGTTCAGAATAGACTGACATCTCTTGAGGAGCGATGGTCAGCTATTGAGCATAGAAACCAGACCTTCATGGAAGTCCTCTGGAGTAGGACTTCCAGTGCAGAAACGGGTCCTCATGGCCCCCCTGAAGTGCAGCAAGGTGCTGTCAAGCCACTTGCTAGCTCTGAAGTGGGGCTGACCCATGAGAGGGATGTTGGTGGCAGACAACAAGGAAGTGGGGGCTCCTCTCCAAGCGCTCACACGACCATGCCACTGCAAAGCCCTCGGTCAGAGCCCCACCAGAGTCCTCACCCAACTGAGATGGGCGTCTCATCCCCTGCACAGCCGTAGGAGCAGCAGACTGTTGCCGAGCCCTCATAGGTTCGCAACCCCAGAGGACGGCCGCCAAAGGTGTCGAGACAGGAGCAGCAAGAAAGTGAGCAAGGGGCCTCCACATCTGCTGAAGCCACAGGGGAAGCACCACGTAGGAGTACGCGTAAGAGAAAGATAAAGCACAAGTAGTCACAAGGGTAGTCACTTGGATGTTCTGTTGTATTGATTTTTGACAAGCCATCCTTGAATTGTGATGATAAACAGATTTGATGGCAAACGGTTGAAATTGTGGCCTGTGTCATTTTGCAAATGGGACTTCCACACTGCGGGCTTAGGACAACTTGCAATTGTCAGTATGGCTATCAGGGTGATAGGAATCCGCAGGTTCTTGTCCATTGTCGATGCTCTGGTAAGAAGGTGTGAGGCAAAAGTGTTTGATTGTGCAGGCTAAGCAAATCTGCCCAACATGAGTGCGCCCTTTGCATCCCAGGCAGCAATGTGGTCGCGCGCCTTCTGGCCTGTGCAGCTTCAGGTGGGTGAGCAGCAGCTTGGCGCTCCTGTTGTTGATCCTGCTGTTGGTGGTGCTGTTGTTCATGGTCTGCTGCTGCCACAGCTGGTCTTCGTCCGAATCTGATGTCCAGGAGGAAAGGAAATAAATGGTTCCCATGCTTCTGGTATGTACCTCAGTTGAGGAAGCACTCAGTCAAGGTAGGGAGAGGGGTTTCCCAGGAGGTCACACTGGAGATGGGTGTCAGGCTCCAAACTTCCACAACAATGAGTAGGCCTGCTAAAAGTTCTCCCAGACCTGAGACAACAAAGTTCTGCCACCTGCAAATGATCATTGGTGAAAACTCCTTTTTAATGGTGGAGCTGCAGCTGTTAGTAAGCAGTCCACTTGTGAGGCCGCCAGGATTAACTGGCATGTTCCAGAGGAGATGCGCAGGACGGGGGAAATGTGCTAAAATCAGAAAGGCCTCTCAAAATGGGATTATAGAGGCAATTAACTGGTAGTTAAGGGCCTTAAGGGCCTATCCTGCCTCTTGGAGGCGGGATGGAAACAGGGTCTGAAAACACGAATGTGGGAAAATTGCTCGGAGGTGCGATCGGAGCCGCCTGCCATTTTTTGCGATTTTTACAACTCACACGCCTCCAATCCTGCCTGGCAAAATCGAGCCCTTTAAATCTAAAAATCTGAAATTTCTACTGTAAAATGGTGCAGTAAAAATGTGTGTTCTATTGAGGGATAAATTTATGCGACCAGTTTGATAGGTCACTTCCCTCTTCCTGCATTGCCCTCTCCAAGGCCAAATCTTCCTACTGCTCTCTGATTATCCTTTCCACCCTCCCTTTGCCCCCTCTATCTTTACCTCGAATGTAAAATATGAGCAGCACATGGACGTTTTCTGTTTCAAAAATTGAGACTATTGCTTAACTGCCTCAGCTTCAACCCCCCCCCCCTCCCTCCTACCACTGACCAGCCCTCCCCATATCCCAGTCATGATCTCAGATCACTGTAACTTCTCCTTTATCTGCCCCCCCTCACTCTCATCAGGATTATCATCTTTATGAGACCTAATTCTTACACTCTTGACCTTTTCTGAACTCATATCCACACTACTTAATTACTTCTTCTTGATCCAATGGTTCTTTAAATTGTCAATAGTTTATTTTCTTCAAGTACTGTTCTCTTACCCTTCAATGTTCCCATCATTACCCCTCTTCTTGTAAAGACCATCCTCAGCTGCTGCATCCATTTCAACTACCAATGTATGTTTAACTTTCCTGTTCTCTTTAAGGCCTCAAATGTGTCACTGTCACCAAGCTCACCACTCCCATTTCTTCCTGTTTGAATCCCCTAAATGTGGTTTCTGCCCTTCCCATAGCATCGGTACTTGCCCATGTCAAATTCACCAGTGACCTCCTTTGTGACTGTGAATGTGGTGCATAATATCTCTCTTTCTCCTCCTCAACCTCTCTGCATCATTCAACACGGTCAAGCACTCCATCCTCCTGCATCGTCTCTTCTGAAATAGCACTGAAATTAATCCACATCATGTTCATGTAACAGTATTCCTTCCCAAAAGCTTAGGACAAGGGGTTGGTCCTGCTGTCCTGAGACCTCTAGATGATCCTTTGAATGCTAAATATTACACATTATGCTATTTCTCCATTGTCACTAACAAATCCTCTGACAATGCTTTGTGTCAACATGGATGTTTGGGTCAGAAGGGTGTGGGTTTGAGTCCTATAAAAGGGATTTGGCTCAAAATCTAAGCTGACACCCCAGTACGGTATCGAGGAAGTGCGATCTCATCTGAGATAATGGGGCAGAAATTAGGCTCGCCATGGGTGAGTACGCGCTGTGTACTCACCCGTGGACGGAACGAAAGTGCCAGTTTCTTGCATGCACTGCGCATGCGCGGGAAACCGGCACTTCCGTTCCCCTGAAGGAAGGGGTTCAGAGGTCGAACGCGCACGCCGGGGGGCCAGCGCGTTCACCTCGCACTTCGGTTTTTTTTACAGGTTCCTCCGTGAGGGTAAGCACGGAGAAGATACACATTGAAAAAAGAGGCGCAAGGCCTTCTTTTAACAAGGTAAGTGTTGATTTTATTAAAATTTTAACATTTTTTTCACAGATTTATCTTTTTTAATTACTTTAAAGAAAGGTAAGTTTAGTTTTAGCCCCGTTAAAAAGTGTAATTAATTTTTTCAAAAATTAAAATTTTTGTTTAAAATAGTTAATTAATGTAATTTATAGTTATTTTAAAAATGTGATTTTAAAAAAAATGTATTTGTAGTTTTAGGGATGTTTTCGGGGCCGATCTGTATTCATAGATTTGATGGTCTGCTGCCATCGGCTCTCCATGGCCCACGTGATCCCAGGGGACGCATCGCACTAACTACGCCCCTGGGATACGCAAGCACTGCGCGCTGGCAGCTGGAGGAGGCCTAGGACCCGAATTCCTCGTGGGCCCAGGGGTCAATGGCAGGCGCGGTAGGTAGGTGCGCGCGCGATCCTTGCACGCGCGGGAAGCCAGGGAGCCGAATTTCTGGCCGTTTTTGTAGCTGAGGTATTAACGATTTCTCTTAGTGCTAGTCAGCATTGCTCTCTCAAGCAATACCACCAAAACAGATTACCAGATCATCCATCTTCTTGGGATCATGTTGTGTTTGCCTAGCTAACAACACTATACTCCAAAGTAATTCACTGTGTGAAATTTTAAGGCAGTTCTGCGTTTGTGAAACTTACAACACTGGACTCTAAAGTCATTTATTCTGTGAAATGCTTTGAGGCAAAGTGTGAAAAATCTTCTGTTTTCTGGTGTGATGGAGCGACTTGGATTGTGCATGATGGACCTTCCTCATGTGATACTGATGCTGGTGCTGATGCAATATTGATCATGTTTTTAGTGGCAACAGTTTTTTGAATGCTGCAGCTGCAGATGAAATCCCAGCTAATCCATGAATGTTGGTCTGTAGAGATGGCATAATGAAATATAATTTTTGTATATTAAATATAGTTACCTGAAATGTTGGCAGGGGTTCTCCCAATCTCGTTAACTTCACCAGAAGATTGGCAGAAACCCTGGAGAAATGGCCATTTATGTCGTTTCTCTGGGGTTTCTGCTGAAGTTATAGCTGGAGATCGCAAAACCTCTGGAAATTCTTCCCCAGAATGTTTGTCACATTGATACATCAACATAAATATAATGTCTTGAACTAATGTTATGACTGAAAATACCATCTTGATTTGAATATTGATTTATCTATAGTAGTTAAGGGATGTACAACTTTTTGGAGCTGAAGGGCTAGATAGTTGTGTCAAAATCAATGAGCATACCACATGATTTTTCAGAAATGCAAGCCCTAATACAAAGAGACTTCAAACCCTCATGCATAAAAATTACAAGACCCTATACAAAAACGCAACACCATGCACACATAAAAATCAAGATCTCTTCTACCCAAAAGAAATCAGACCCTTAATACACACAAAAACAATCCAAATAAGCAAATCATCATCCATAAAAATTGCAAACTCCCCCTACAAAATCAATCTATGTCCCTCTTCCCACCATCCTCACCCAATCCTTCCACCTCCCCCCTACTACCCCTGTCGTCACTTCTCCTATCCTTCCCCTCCCTGAAGCTTGAAAACTGGGAAGTTTCAACCTCCTCTTTGAAAGCCATTGTGACGGTGGGACAAAAGTAGTAACAAAGAGATGGAGTATTGGTGCAGCAGCAGGATATAAAGCCAATAGAGGAGCATTCAGCTTCAGGGAGTCAGGAGTCAGTGCTTTGCTGGAAGAAATTTAATGCACAAAGCACCGGCAGTTTAAGGTAGGGACAGGAGACTACTCGGGACAAAAATTCAAGTTAATGTGGTGGGAAATTGTAGTGCAGTCAGTACCTTATGAGTCCCGCTTTTTAATGACCTCATATGACAGTTATGATCCTTCCAGCCAGTTTTCTCTGATGCCTGCTTATCTAAGATATAGGACTAGGCTGCCCATGCATGTGCAGCCTGCAGAAGTGTACTCCCAGGACTCAGAAGTCCCGAAACAAGGGTATCCTGGACCCCAAAAGGCTTATGATACCACCGTGCACTGCTGTTGCCCCTGGTCCTCAGGTTGCACCCAGACAAAAAACCTGATGGGTTTGAGAACAGCGCAGAGCGGCACCATAGGAAAACATAGGAGAAAAATAAGTATTTGTTCTAAATATTAATGTGTACAGTAAAAGTACTTTGTGATTAAAGCCCAGTGTTCAGAAGCAAATCTGCTTTTTGTTGGAGTTTTGTCTTTCAGTGTTCTTGGAGTATTTCATTTAGAAAGCAGTTACAAGCAGAATGGAGCTTCTTTGCAAGGCAAATAATTGAAGGGGAATGTGCAAGGCGCTGGCTTGATATTAGGGACAAGTTATTCATGTCAGTGTGAGGGCTGCATGAGATGACCAGATCTTTGTTGGTTGGAGAAGGTGGTATTTTTAAGATGTCTAATCTCTCTCCATCTAGATTCAAGGGCCTCATCTGCTTCTTCCAGTTGCTACTGGTCAAGTGGCTGCTAAAGACTCTACTGGCTCCTCTTTCTCATCTGAGATCTCTACCAGAAGGTTCTTTATCAAGGAAAAGCTATGAAGTACACAGAATGCCACAACTATTCTGGAGACTCTGGATGGTTTGTGCTGTAATGCTTCCCCTAATCTAAGGAGGCAGTAGAAGTGTGCCATCAGAATGCCTATGGTATGCTCCGCAATGATATGATTGCTGTCATGGGCCTCATTATAGCTTTCCTCCTCATCAGTGGAGGGGATTTAGCTAGGGCAGCAGAGGATTGCCTTTGTTACCAAATAGTCAGCCAGCCCCTTCACCCTCCCCTTGGAGTAGAGCAGGGGTGTTGGAGTTACACAGGATGAAAGCATTGGTAGGGGCTCAATGAAAGTAGAGTGGAAAAAATGAGATTTTGCTGCTGGAAACCGAAGAAAGCCAGTTTAAAGAATGCTTTCCTAGTACAAAAATGTTTTTCACATCGCTCCATTCAAAACTGAGCTATGAGACAAAGTTTGTGAACAGTCAGAACCTGAGATCAGCCACTTCCTGGTTTGAGTCATGCAGGTAATTCGCACCTCTTTTATATCGGCTTCAGTCAGCTGCAATACTGACAGAAATGGCAGGATTTCTTACGGATCATTTGCCTGGAAATTTTCTTGGGTCTTCTTCTGCTCTGTCACTGTAACTTTGACAGGAACCTCATTAACACGCGTAAATGGATTTCCGCCAAATTCCACCAAATCTCCACTGAGGCTGTGGTGGCTGAACATGAGAAGCTATGAGGAAATTTTCATGTCCATCCACACTTGCATACAGTCGCCACTTTGGGGATGGGTGCTTCTTCTGCATGTCCCTATTTCCGCCAGAATCTATGGAATATTTTAAAAGGGGCAGACCCTGGTATTTCTGAGTCTTGCCCCGCTCCATCGTAAATTTGCCATTTTTGCCCCCAAAGTTTGCAGAATATCATGCAAATATGTATTGTCATCTTACTTCTCTTTGAAGGTATTGCATTGGGGATCCTGTTTTACAATTTTTTTGCTGCATCCAAAACAATGGGAGTGAATTTCCCTGGGGCCTCTCCCACTCCACTACCATAATTTGGTACACCCATTCACATCTTTGGCTAAAATTCCTAGCCTCATTGGCGAAGGCATGTAAATTGCAGGACTTCCCCCTGACCCTGTGAACTGTGGTGAGGTACACAGCGGAGATCTGAAACCGGCGCCACCTGGCACTGACCAGTGGAAACAGTGTTTCCCTATATATGTTATCAAAACTCCTCATAATTTTGAACACGTCTATCAGATTTTTTAATCTTCTCTGTTCAAATAAAATCAGCCCCAGTTTCTCTAGTCTCTTCTTCTGCCCTTGCCTCAGCTCATCTGCTGCTGAAACCCTCATCCATGCCTTTGTTACCTCTAGACTTGACTATTCCAACGCACTCCTGGCTGGCCTCCCACATTCTACCCTACGTAAACTTGAGGTCATCCAAAACTTGGCTGCCCGTGTCCTAACTCGCACCAAGTCCCGTTCGTCCATCTCCCGTGTGCTCGCTGACCTACATTGGCTCCCAATTAAGCAGCGCCTCGCTTTCAAAATTCTCATCCTTGTTTTCAAATCCCTCCATGGCCTGGCCCCCTTCCTATCTCTGTAATCTCCTTCAGCCCCACAACCCCCCCGAGATATCTGCACTCCTCTAATACTGTCCTCTTGAGCATCCCTGATTATAATCACTCAACCTTTGGTGGCCGTGCCTTCTGTTGCCTAGGCCCTAAGCTCTGGAATTCCCTGCCTAAACCTCTCCGCCTCGCTACCTCTCTTTCCTCCTTTAAGATACTCCTTAAAACCTACCTCTTTGACCAAGCTTTTGGTCACCTGCCCTAATTTCTCCTTATGTGGCTCGGTGTCAATTTTTTTTGTTGTCTTATCATACTCCTGTGCAGCGCCTTGGGACATTTTACTACATTAAAGGCGCTACATAAATACAAGTTGTTGTTGTTGTATAACTAAAGCCTCTTCTCCCTGGTATCATCTTAATGAATCTCTTCAGTCTCTCTATGGCCTTGACATCCTTCCTGAAGTAGGGTGGCCAAAACTGGACACAGTAAACTGACCTAACCAATGATTTTGATTACCAGTAATTTCCGTGGGATTTCCCAATCTCCCACTGTAACTTCGGCAGAAAATTGTCAGAGAAATGGTGTAAACAGCTGCTTATGCCGTTTCTCTGGAGTTTCTGCTGATCTTCCACAAAGTTATGCTGGGAGATAAGGGAATGCCCATAGAAGTTCTACCCCTTTAATTCTTGCATTAGTGCTTTGTTTTTGTACTGTATGACTCTAATTATAAAATTGAGAGGTCGCACAACACCAGGTTATAGTCCAACAGTTTTATTTGAAATCACAAGCTTTCGGAGCTATCGATTGCTCCTTCCTCAGGTGAAGTAAATTAGATACAGAATCGCCAAAGCATATATAGATAGAAAACAAAGCATGTGTACTTTACAATTGCAGACCAATAAATTAAATCATCCTGACTATCTGCCGAGGTGTGATAAAGTTAATTAAGTCAGCCAGGAAGGTACCACATCAAAGACATAGCAAGATACAACTGAGACAATGAGGTGTAGTCGCAGGGATTCTAACGTGTCAAAAGCTGCCGTCTGTATGTAAAACGAAAAGCTTTAAAAAAATTTTACTTTTTTACTGGGAAAATTTTTACTTTTTTACTGGGAATCACATCTGTGAACAAGCTAACGACGACTCGAGTCCGGATCACGTCATGTATCGTGACATAAACCCAAGATCCCGATTGAGACCGTCTTCATGAGTGCGGAACTTGGCTATCAGTTTCTGCTCGATGATTTTGCGTTGTCGTGTGTTTCTAAGGTTGCCTTGGAGAACGCTTACCCGCAGATCCGAGGCTGAATGTCCTTGACTGCTGAAGTGTTCCCCGACTGGGAGGTAACAATCCTGCCTGGCGATTGTTGCGCGGTGCTCGTTCATACATCGCCAGGCAGGATTGTTACCTCCCAGTCGGGGAACACTTCAGCAGTCAAGGACATTCAGCCTCGGATCTGCGGGTAAGCGTTCTCCAAGGCAACCTTAGAAACACACGACAACGCAAAATCATCGAGCAGAAACTGATAGCCAAGTTCCGCACTCATGAAGACGGTCTCAATCGGGATCTTGGGTTTATGTCACGATACATGACGTGATCCGGACTCGAGTCGTCGTTAGCTTGTTCACAGATGTGATTCCCAGTAAAAAAGTAAAAATTTTCCCAGTAAAAAAGTAAAATTTTTTTAAAGCTTTTCGTTTTACATACAGACGGCAGCTTTTGACACGTTAGAATCCCTGCGACTACACCTCATTGTCTCAGTTGTATCTTGCTATGTCTTTGATGTGGTACCTTCCTGGCTGACTTAATTAACTTTATCACACCTCGGCAGATAGTCAGGATGATTTAATTTATTGGTCTGCAATTGTAAAGTACACATGCTTTGTTTTCTATCTATATATGCTTTGGCGATTCTGTATCTAATTTACTTCACCTGAGGAAGGAGCAATCGATAGCTCCGAAAGCTTGTGATTTCAAATAAAACTGTTGGACTATAACCTGGTGTTGTGCGACCTCTCAATTTTGTCCACCCCAGTCCAACACCGGCATCTCCGCATCATGACCTCTAATTATAAAACCTAGGATCCCATAATTCCATTTCCTATGCCTTTATCAATTTATCCTCATGCTTTTAAAGATTTGGTATCTGAACCCCTTCGTGTTTCCTCTCTTTATTCTTCCTCCCAAAAAGTATCACCTCATATTTCTCTGTATTAAATTTCATGACATCTCTTGGCCAATCTATTATCCTGTCTAAGTTGCTTATAGTCCCTTTCAGAGTTAACCACTGTACTTACATTTAACTGACTGAAACCAGAATAAATTATATCCTTAATCTCTGCCAAACCTTCCTTCGATGTTAATTACAATCCCTCTCCAATTTCTGCAACCCTGGTCTCAGAACTGGTCTCAATTAGAGCTGTTTGTAATATTGTTCCATGTTACTGTATCAATGAGTCGCTGAAAATTACACTATTGCTTCCATGTGGCATGTGAATCCTAAATTAATTATCTAGTGCAATAATTCAGTTGTCCAACACAGTGAGCACTTCAGAGATGAAACCGTAACATTGTAAAACTGAACATTTTGCATTGTACACATCATGCAACTATCCCATCTAGCCATACCCACAAAAACTTGGGAGCTGAACTCTGCACTTTTACAACCACAAGTCTACAATGCTGGCAACCTAACATAGGTCTCTCCAATTTGTTTCTTGCACTGGTAGTATTACATCTTATGTGCCAGGTGAATTGTCAGGTGGCAGTAAATAAGGTAGAAGATGCCAGTGCGAGTGCCACAGCATCTCTATTGCTGTCTCAGTGTATGTGCTTTGTACAGAATGGTGTGGTTTGTCCATGGGTCCACATGGACCAACTCCATCCGTGGAGAGAAGAAGATAGACATTAGTAGCATCAGACAAGAACTTCATAACCACATCAGTATGTTTCAGGACAGGAGATTACCGTATCACATAATGAATGGCATATGCATATGTATATATGGTTTTATAAATGTACTAGCTGACTTCGTGGCATTGCTCAAATGTAGTCTGGTGTCTGGAGTGCAGTTATGAAATTTAGCTTCGTTCTATTTCCAGCTATAGAGCAGATCACAGTGGGATATGGGGAAAATAGGGAATCTAATTTTAAAATTAAAATCATGGGATCTTGAAAGAAGCAAAGGTTTGTTTGGGTTTCTTTCAGGTAGTTTTACAGCAAACTCGGATAACTGACCGGAGCAATAAAGAAACATCATAGTTTATTCCGTGCAGTTACAAACCCATTTTCATATAATCTCCATTACAGTTACTTTCTGGAATGCTCCAACCAGCTCCCTCCCAGAGAGATCTGTGTTAGGTTGCCTGTCAGCAGATTTAACTCTGCCTGCTAGTCCAGTTTACTACAAGCTTTGCCTGTTTAATAACACCAACGACGCAGTGAACTGTGATGACAGCCGTTCTGAGAGAATGCTTTACCCTTGATCTAATTTCTAAGGGATGGAGCACATTTCATCTACAAGATATTCCTGGAATCAATAAAATATGTGATGAATGAACTGTCCGACCTAGATCCAATGGGCCCAGGAGGAGGAGAAGAGAGGGGATTGTGAGCAGGAGTGCAAACTGCATAATGTTTAAGCCCAAGAATGTGGAGGATCCAAATTCATGGGTAAGTGTGTGACTTTTTTTCCTGAATTTTATAATTTTTTTGTGTTTGTTGTGCTATGAATTTTATTTTTAAAGCCCTCCGTGCATACATGCCATCAAGATCCTAATGACATACCAGGACCCCGATTTGCATGTCTTAATGAGGTTCTCGCCTGAGTCAGGCGGGTGCCTTGGCCATCTTAAAAAAAGGCCCAGTTAAGATGGTGGTGGGTGGGAATCGAGCAGGAAAGGGCAGTAAGTCTTTGCACAGCGATTTTAACTGTGTTCTCGCTCCGTTCTCACTGGACGGGCTGGGTTAAAATTCCCCCCAGTGTCTGTAGGAATCTGGAGGAAGGGTGAAATATTAGTGAGAACAAAATTCTTCTGAGGGTGAGAGAAAGTTCTGGTAAATGAGCTGCAGAGGTTAGTTAGGACTTACCTTCTTATTTTTCTATATTTGCTGGGTTGGGGCAAGGAACTGTTATAGCATTCTGTAGTGCCTGACCCATCCTTCAATAAGAACAAAAGCTCCAAAATGAATCAGTCACTAAATTGAAAGAACAAATAAAGCACGGATATTTATCAAAATATATACCCCCTTTGATGTGATAAATGGACTTTGGAATGAGTGAGTTTGAGGCTTGTTTGCCGTGTTGGAGACATTTTTTTATTTGGATTACTCCTTCCACAGACCCATAAAAAATATTCCCTTTTGATGGATTCAGACACATCCAACTTACTAAATGAGATGAATAATTGAATTAAAAGGAAAGAAAGACTTACATTTATATATTTATAGATATTTTTGGTCAAATAGATATCTGGCACTCACAGAAACCCATCACCAAGTTTAAGAATCTCCAAGTCAAGCGATGGAAAAGCCTGTACCAATCTGTAGGGGTCCTGTTTGTTCAACATGGAGTGTACACGCTCTCCTCATGGGGACATATTCCACTTATCTAAGTCCAGAAAGCTAAGACATTGGTTGGTAGAGCCAAGCCTTAGGGACCACCATGCGTGTACAGGGTACTGTCGGAGTTTAACCAACTAAAACTGCACAATTAACCAGAACACAGCGCTGGAAAGCTTCCCGCTGCTACTCCAGTTAAGACTACCCTACCCAATAGGGCTTTAACCTGCAGGATTATTTGGAGCTGAGTGGGAAATATTCCATCCCCTACTAACAGGTCTACCCCTCCAGGTTTCATTAGTGAGTCAGGCTAGCTGAACAATCAACAGCACTGTCCTGGAGCCTTGTGGGCCTCTTTGGCTCAGGTACTGGGTTACAAAGTCTGTCACAAAGTATTGACTTGGTTCCAAAATTTTATTGCCAGGTGTGTCATCTTAGAGCCTTAATCCCAAAAAAGACTACGCTTACTGTCATGTTTTGGGATATTTATACTAGATATTTCTTTGTGGTCAGCATCATCAGCCACTCCCATAAATAGATCTCATGTCTCCTAGGAACTGAAGTGTGCCTTTACCTGCCTAATGTAGTGAGGCTTAGTGATCGAAAAGAACCCGACTGGAATATATTACATTCTGCCACATGATCCCCTCAAATTCAGAAGACAGATTTGTATACATTGTATCGGACCAATGTTCAGGGATGCTCCTGGACAGAACAGCACTAATAATGACTCTGCAATTAACAGACGTGAATGTATTAAACACCTTTTTGTTATACAGATGCATATTAATGCCTTTTCCATATCAGACTGTAATGTATATTTTCTGCAATTTGCAGGAACAGCCAGTCATAACCGGCCTTAATACTGCGTGTCATGACCAGCAAGAAAGAATCCAATAAATTATCCATCATGGACAAAGATGCTTAATTTTTGTCACATTTATCTCTCCAACCCACACTCCCCCCTCCACCCTCAGCTCTCTGCAGTCTAATTATAGTAGGTACCAAGCCCTGAATATGAGTTCATGTTCTCATGCCCCACCTCCAGGTAACGCCTCGGCAGCTGTCATCTCAATGTACCCACATCTGCTATAACAGATAACTGCCTTTTAGCGTGGTGACAGGACATACACAGGGCAGTATGTATCGTGTAACCCACTTTGATGTTCTAGCCATCCCAGTCTAATGTCACATACCAAGCTTACTCATCACCAATTACACATCCAGGTCCTTATGGTTGGCGTAGCCTGGAGGCCTACCTCTCTACGACCACTCCTCTTTGCCAAGATTGCACCTTACAGCTTGGTTCTGGTCTCACACACAGGCTGGATGTCAGAAAAGCAGTCCGACAAATCAGAGACAATGGAGAGCTTGAGAAAGGTGGTGATGTGGTAGAGCTGCGTGTCATCAGCGTACATGTGGAAACTGATGTATTTTTGGATGATGTCACCAAGGGGCAGCATGTAGATGAGAAATAGGAGGGGGCCAAGGACAGATCCTTGGGGTACTTCAGAGCTAACGGTGCGGGAGTGGGAAGAGAAGCCATTGCAGATGATGGCTATGACTGGATAGATAAGGATGGAACCAGGTGAGTGCAGTCCCACCCAGCTGGACGACGGAGGAGAGGCATTGGAGGAGGATGGTGTGGTCAACCATGTCAAAGGCTGCAGACAGATCAAGAAGGATGAGGAGGGATAGCTTACCATGGTCATAGTCATATAGAATGTCATTTCTGACTTTTATTAGGGCCGTTTCAGTACTGTTGCAGGGGCGGAAACCTGATTAGAAAGATTCAAACATGGAGTTGTGGGAAAGCTGGGCATGGATTTGGGGGGTGGGGGGCAACACGTTCAAGGATTTTGGAGAGGAAAGGGAGGTTGGAGATGGGGCGGTAGTTTGCAAGGATGGAGGGAT
Source organism: Squalus acanthias (assembly GCA_030390025.1). NCBI lineage: Eukaryota > Metazoa > Chordata > Chondrichthyes > Squaliformes > Squalidae > Squalus > Squalus acanthias. Next base: position 164,032,672 of record CM059425.1, read on the forward strand.
CAAGAGTGGGTTTTTTTGAGGACAGGGTTGATGACAGCAGATTTGATGGGGAGGGGCACAGTACCTGAGGAGAGGAAACTGTTAACAACATAAGCTAAGATGGAGGCCAGGAAACAAAGTTGGGTGGTCAGTAATTTGGTGGGAATAGGGTCGAGGGAGGAGGAGTTGGGTCTTACAAGCTGATCCATAAGCATTGAGAGTTTGCTGTGATTGAAGAAAGACGAGAAAGTCAAATGTGCCACCTGCCCCTTTTCTGAGCAATCCTGGAGATTTGTGTGCAAGCTGAAGTTAGCATCCGCCAGGAACCCCAGAAACTGATATGAATCAACAATTGAGACAGATGTCCCTTGTCTTCCAAACAATACCTTTGATATCCCCTATTGAGCAGTGCAAGGACAAAATACTGTAATTGGGATGACCCACCACCAAATCCCACTAGTAAGTCCATTGTTCATAATACAATCAAGCAGAGTCAACATGGTTTTATGAAAGGGAAATTGTGTTTGACAAATTTACTAGAGTTCTTTGAGGATGTAACGAGCAGGGTGGATAAAGGGGAACCAGTAGATGTAGTGTATTTGGATTTCCAGAAGGCATCCGATAAGGTGCCGCATAAAAGGTTACTGCACAAGATAAGAGCTCACGATGTTGGGGGTAATATATTAGGTTGGATAGAGGATTGGCTAACTAATAGAAAACAGAGAGTCGGAATAAATGGGTCATTTTCAGGTTGGCAAACTGTAACTAGTGGGGTGCCACAGGGATCAGTGCTGGGGCCTCAACTATTTACAATCTATATTAATGACTTGGATGAAGGGACCAAGTGTACTGTTGCCAAATTTGCTGACGATACAAAGATAGGTGGGAAAGCAAGTTGTGAGGAGGACACAAAGAGTCTGCAAAGGGATATAGATAGGTTAAGTGAGTGGGCAAAAAATTGGCAGATAGAGTATAATGTGGGAAAATGTGAGGTTATCCACTTTGGTAGGAAGAATAAAAAAGCAAAATATTATTTAAATGGAGAGAGACTACAGAATGCTGCGGTACAGAGGGATCTGGGTGTCCTTGTACATGAAACACAAAAAGTTAGCATGCAGATACAGCAAGTAATTAGGAAGGTAAATGGAATATTGGCCTTTATTACAAGGGGGATGGAGTATAAAAGTAGGGAAGTCTTGCTACAACTGTACAGGGTGTTGGTGAGACCACACCTGGAGTACTGCGTACAGTTTTGGTCTCCTTATTTAAGGAAGGACATACTTGCATTGGAGGCAGTTCAGAGAAGGTTCACTAGGTTGATTCCTGAGTTGAAGGGGTTGACGTATGAGAAAAGGTTGAGCAGGTTGGGTCCATACTCATTGGCGTTTAGAAGAATGAGAGGTGATCTTATTGAAACATATAAGATTCTGAGGGGATTTGACAGGGTCGATGCAGGGAGGATGTTTCCCCTCATGGGGGAATCTAGAACTAGGGGGCATAGTTTCAGAATAAGGGGTCGCCCATTTAAAACGGAGATGAGGAGGAATTTCTTCTCTCAGAGGGTCGTGAATCTTTGGAATTCTCTACCCCAGAGAGCTGTGGAGGCTGGGTCATTGAATATATTCAAGGCTGAGATTGACAGATATTTGAGCTACAGGGGAGTCAAGGGTTATGGGGAGTGGGTAGGAAAGTGCAGTTGAGGCCAAGATCAGATCAGCCATGATCTTAATGAATGGCGGAGCAGGCTCGAGGGGCCGAATGGCCTACTCCTGCTCCTATTTCTTATGATCTTATGTAATGCAATAGATTCCCAGGTAAGTCTGCGAGCAACACAATTATCGGCCCGTATTTTCCAATCCCTACGGGTTTGTACGAGCTGTGTACACACCCGTAGGGGCCTCGCAAATGCCGGTTTCAGGCATGCGTAGCGCATGCACTGAAAACTGGTACTTCCGATCTGTCAAGAATCCTCTTGACAGATCGCACACCTGCCCTGGAGAAGGGCCTCTGCGGGTGGAGAGTTCCACTTTCTGCAGAACCTCTGCCCGCTGAAATCCCTTAAAAATCTTATGCCTGGTAAAAGCAGGCGTAAGGCCTGCTTTTACCAGCATAAGAGTTTAAAAAAGTAAAAAAATAATTTTTTCCCCCTCATTTATAACTTTAAAATACTTTTAAAAAAAAGGTAAGTTTATTTTTAACCCCGTATAATTACTTTTTTCAAAAAATTAAATTTTTGTTTAAAATATTTAATTTAATGTAATTTTAACTTATTTTAAAAACGTGATGGTTTTAAAAAATTTATTTAATGTTTTGATGTCTTTTTTCAGTGATCCCTATTCATACTTTTGATAGGTCTACCTGTCAAAAGTATGAAGGGGGATTCCCTTCTTCCATTGGTTCCCCATGGCCCACATGATCCCAGGGACGCTTGCGAACCGCCTGTGCCCCTGGGGTACCTGGGCCTCTGCGCATGCGCACCAGGAGAGGCCCAGGAGCGGAAATGGCCGGACCTCGGGACCCCTCAGGTAAGGGCGTAGATTTTTTCCCGATAGGAGGCATCCGCACGCAGGAAGCCTCCGATCGGAAATTACAGGCCATCGTTTGCTAAAAAGGCTGATCTGATTTTTTTTTTCTCAGAAATATCTGGAATAGACACTCCACATCTGTCCCTTACATTGCTGTACAATACATCATTGGTTGTATTGTTTTAATGTCTTATCACAGTTCTCAGAAATGGCGCTTCACACACAATGAATTACTTTAAAGTGTTTCTCCGTAGGCAAATGTGGAAGCCATTTTGCACACAACAAGTTCACCTTAACAGCAATGAGATGAATGAGCAATTATCTATTTTTGGTCATGTTGCTTGGAGGAGGAGTTATTACAATTAAAGTTTCCATGAAGATAAAGTTTAGGGAATTGTCTCCTTTGTCCTCTGACATAATCCAGTGACATTTCAGGGCATCGACCCATGGTCAGATTTAAGCTTATTTCAACCAAATTAAGAAAGGATCATCGGCGAACAGCGTTCATTCCTGTGTTATACATAATAACACTTCACAACTTCAGAGTTATCAATACCTATCTGCTTCCCACATTGGCAGATAACTTGGATTATACTGGGGGGGAGGGGGTTTGCTGTAAATTTAAAACTATTGCTGTATTAAATACCTTATCACATTTCACTAAAACATGAAAACACTGTACTCTAAAACATGATAAATATCCTTTGCCCAAACACACAATCTAAAACTCCCTTCCCTTGCCCACAGGTTCCAAAAAAGAACCCTCACAAAAAATACAAACTTGTTCCCCAACTCACCCAGAAATAACCTCCACAACAATTGCCATAAGACCCCAAAAAATAAAATGGGAGTTAAATTCCTCCTTAACAAAAAGCAGGAAAATAGAACGTTTGCTTCAGGTAAGTATTTTCTGCCACCTTGTGGTGATGAATTACTGTAGTTTATTCCAATACTGAATGATTGTATTTTATTTATATGCCTGTAAAAGAATTCCACCTTCTCACAAATTTTACTTGTCGGGTATTTTCACCATTAAGATGGTGACACGTGCACAGTTGACACCACTTATCGTATCCTACTCTGGGTTTCTTTATCAGTATTGCAACCAATGATAGAAAAAAAGGGAAGGAAGATGACAGCAAGTGACTTTGCCAGCCTGGGAACAGGAATGGCCTCATCTGACAGTCGAGAGGTGCCTGTGGTATAATCCTTGCAGTATAATTAGAATAGGGGCCTGGCTGCAGGCAACACCACGTTAGCTACTGCCGGGCAGTCTGGCTCAGCTGGCTTTCTGGTCCTGTTGTGTGCATTGATTGAGGGGGGTGACGAGGGAATAGATTTGCTGACAACCTGAAAGAGGGGAACTCGTGCCACTCCTGCTGCGTCACCTCCACTCCCATGGGGCTGGGAGGGAACAGACTGCAGATTAGGAGTGAATCCTTGAAAGCCCCTATCCATGTGGTCCACCAAGGTGGTGCCCATTTGAACTTCCAACAAAGCTGCAAAGGCTGTGAACATTAACAGCTGTTCTGAGGGCCCAGCTGCAACATTCCTGGAGGTGGCCAGCCTCTTCCAAGACTCCAGAGTTCTGATGCACTGGGAGAAGACACTACACAGGCTGGAAGCAGACTCATCCATACTTGTAGCCATACTTGCAACTTGCGTCAATTTAGCCATCATCTTTCTGCATCACTACCGACTCATTCCTACAGCAACAACCTCCATCCTTGGACTCTCTACCCTTCAAATAGCTTCTGGACTTCACTCACCTGCTTTGGACAGCGGTTCGTCGATGCTCCATACCGGCCCCATCCTGCTCACATCGGCTTGTCCTTCCATGGGACCTCTGACTTTGACCCTGGTCTCCCTACTATTGTCCCCAACCTATTCCCTGCTACCAGGAAATATGTATTCCATTAATTATTACATTTAAACAGGCCTATGTAACCTGAGCTTTTCCCATGTCCGTTTGCGTACGCAGTTTGGCTGCTGCTGTGGACCCGAGCCAATCCACTTTTCCCCCCTCATTTCCTTTTCTCTCTATCCCTCCCTGACCGCTCTCTCCTGTCATCATGCCTCCTTTCATCTCTCCTCTCTCGGATACACTGCCCTCCCAAATCTCTATCCCAATCCTTCATTACTCTTTGACCTTCCTACTCTCCTGCCGCCGTCCCAGGCTTGACTCCCTCTTAGATAAGCCCACAGCTTCCCTCTGTGCCTCTCTTGGCATCCTACGAAGGGCCCATCGAGGCACTCGTCGCTGCCGCCTTACGAGCAGCAACCCCAACTGTCCCATCCTACTCTCTCGCCGACCTTCCTGCCAGCACGTCCACTGGGGGCAAATCTTGCCAATCTCCTCCCCATCCAACTCATCCCCCCCCAGCGCTGACCCTGTGGATGCGGGCAGTGGGGCAGCCATCACCGACCCTCTCCGCATCTCCCTCCAGAATGTCCGTTCACTTGCGAACAAGGCCCTTGCCATCCATGAGCTTATCGTGGATGACTGCATCGATATCATGGCCCTGACGGAAACTTGGTTGAGGGGTGATGACACCTTACCCTTAAATGAAGCCTCCCCACCTGGCTATACCTTCCACCACTTGCCCCGCTCAGACCGCCGTGGTGGCGGTGTGGCTTTCATCACCAAATCACACCTTGATCTGTCTCCCTACTCCTCCGGCACTTTCTCCTCCTTTGAGCATCTCGCCTTATTCCACCCCTCTCACCGCTCATTTAAAATTCTTGTTCTCTACCGCCGACCCCAGTACCATAAAAATTTTATTACTGAGATATCTTCACTGTTCTCCTCCCTCAGCCTCTGCACCGAACGACTTCTCATCGTCGGTGATTTCAACCTCCATCTCAATTCATCATGCTCTCTCTCCTCTGAGTTCACTAGCCTCCTATCCTCCCTTAATCTCTCTCTCCATGTATACTCCCCAACCCATATTCACGTCCATCCCCTCGACCTTGCCATCTCTCGTGGTCTCGCTACTCCCATCGTGTCGATTGCATATAAGGCCATCTCTGACCATTTCCTCATATTGCTCTCCACCCACATCCCCCTTCCACCCACCCCCCGCCCCAACCCTACTTCCTTCTATGTCCGCCCCTGGAAAAAACTCTCCCAACTCTCTTACTACTGCACTTATGAAATCCCAACTGTCCAGTCTCTGGCCCTCCATTCACCATGACATTTCTGCAGCTACCGATCTGCTCAACCACACCCTCACCACTATCTTTGATGCCCTAGTCCCTACTAAAACTATTACCCTCTCTCACCCTGGCCATTCCCCCTGGTACGGCTCTCATCTTCGCTCCCTTAAGTCCAAGGAACGCAGACTCGAACGGATATGGCGGACAACTGGTTTAGCCATTCACTGCCAGATCTGGCTAGACCACATAAAACACTATCGGGCCTTGCTCTCGTCTGCCAAAATTGCTCACTATTCCAGAATCATTCTGGAATGCAAAGATAAACCCCAGCTCCTATTCCCTACTGCTAACCGTCTTCTTAAACCCCTCTCCCCCGTCTCCTCCACCCTCACCTCTGATAACAAGTGTGAGGAGCTCATGGACTTCTTTGTCTCTAAGATTGAGACCATCCGTTCAGCTGCCTCTGCCACTTCCCTTCCTTCCCCTAGCCCACTGGGCCAAACTTCCTCTCAGGTTCCCCCCTGCCCTAGCCCTGAACTCACATGTTTCTCCAGTTTCTCTCCGATCTCCCCTCACGACCTCTCTGCGCTCATCTTGTCCATGAGCTCCACCTCCTGCTCCCTTGACTCTATTCCCACCAAACTGCTGACCACCCAACTTCCTTTTCTGGCTCCCATGTTAGATGATATTGTTAATGGTTCTCTCTCCTCAGGTACTGTCCCCCTCTCCCTCAAATCTGCCGTCATCACCCCTCTCCTCAAAAAACCAAACCTTGATCCCTCCGTCCTTGCAAACTATCGCCCCATCTCCAACCTCCCTTTCCTCTCCAAAGTGCTTTAACGTGTTGTTGCCTCCCAAATCCGTGCCCATCTTTCCCGCAATTCCATGTTTGAATCCCTCCAATCAGATTTCCGCCCTTGTCACAGTACCGAAACAGCTCTCATCAAAGTCACAAATAGCATCCTTTGTGACTGTGACAAAGGTAAACTATCCCTCCTCGTCCTTCTTGACTTGTCTGCAGCCTTTGATACAGTTGACCATTCCACCTTTCTCCAACACCTCTCCACCGTCGTCCAGCTGGGTGGGACTGCACTCGCCTGGTTTCATTCTTATCTATCTAATCGTAACCAGAGAATCACCTGCAGCAGCTTTTCTTCCCGCTCCAGTATCGTTACCTCTGGTGTCCCCCAAGGATCTATCATTGGCCCCCTCCTATTTCTCATCTACATGTTGCCCCTTGGCGACATCATCCGAAAACACAGCGTCAGTTTCCACATGTACGCTGACGACACCCAGCTCTACCTCACTACTTCTTCTCTTGACCCCTCCACGGTGCCTAAATTGTCAGACTGCTTGTCCGACATACAGTTCTGGATGAGCAAACATTTTCTCCAATTAAATATTGGGAAAACCGAAGCCATTGTTTTCGGTCCCCGCCACAAACTCCGTTCCCTAGCCACTGACTCCATCCCTCTCCCTAACATCTGTCTGAGGCTGAACCACACTGTTCGCAACCTTGGTGTCATATTTGACCCTGAATTGAGCTTCCGACCACATATCCGCAGCATAATAAAGACCACCTACTTCCACCTCCGTAACATCGCCCGTCTCCGCCCCTTGCCTCAGCTTGTCTGCTGCTGAAACCCTCATCCATGCCTTTGTTACCTCTAGACTTGAATATTCCAATGCACTCCTGGCTGGCCTCCCACATTCCACCCTACGTAAACTTGAGGTCATCCAAAACTCGGCTGCCCGTGTCCTAACTCGCACCAAGTCCTGTTCGCCCATCACCCCTGTGCTCGATGACCTACATTGGCTCCTGGTTAAGCAGCACCTCGATTTCAAAATTCTCATCCTTGTTTTCAAATCCCTCCATGGCCTCACCCCTTCCTATTCTGTAATCTCTTCAGCGCCACAACCCCCCGGAGATATCTGCGCTCCTCTAATTCTGCCCTCTTGAGGATCCCTGATTATAATCGCTCAACCTTTGGTGGCCGTGCCTTCTGTTGCCTAGGCCCTAAGCTCTGGAATTCCCTGCCTAAACCCCTCTGCCTCACTACCTCTCTTTCCTCCTTTAAGACGGTCCTTAAAACCTACCTCTTTGACCAAGCTTTTGGCCACCTGCCCTAATTTATCCTTATGTGGATCGGTGTCAAATTTTTTGTCTTAAAATACTCCTGTGAAGCGCCTTGGGATGTTTTACTACGTTAAAGGTGCTATATAAATACGAGTTGTTGTTGTTGTTGTTGTATAGCTGGGTGTCTGATGTCCTTATCGCTGTCCTCCTCAGCAGAGCTGGGAGAAGACGTGTCTCATGGGTTACCCCTGCCACCACTACCTGCTCCTGCTCACAAGTGCTAGGTGCGTCACCACGTGCAGAGTGGACCCCTCTAACTCACGCTCTAACCCAGATGGGGTACCAATCTCTGCACTTTGGAGGGCTGGACCACAGGACACTGCTTCTGCAGGAGGATTGTCCTCCTCCGAGGTGTCTTCTTCAGGGTCTTACTGTTGAGAAGGACCTAGAGGAAAGAGAAAAAGGACAAGAGTTGGGATGGCTGTGAGAGGCTGGACAGTAGCAGATGACAGACATCATAATGCAGCTTGATTTAGTCAAGATGGCTGAATGTGGATTTTTCTGTGCTTCATGAAGGAGTACAAATAATAGTCAGAAACTCTGTTCAGATAGGCCCCAGCATCAAAAACCACGATGCGCACTACTCTTGCAGGGCCACTTATTTCAAGACCTTGCTGCTCTAGCTCTGATATGACCAATAGTCCTCTCCCAGTCCTACTGCTCTCCCTGGTATTGATCGCTGTTTTCTCCTGCAGAGAGAGAGGGCAAGAGTTAATAAGCACACATGTATGGGGCTTCTGCTAGCAGAGGCAGAAGAAGTAAGTTGCAAGCATGATGGAAAGGTGTTGATTGGAAATAAAGTGGCTGGAGTGTAAAGTGAGGAAGGAGTCATGAGAGCAGTTGCTGATTTTGCAACGGCTACCATGAGAGAACAGAATGCTGCTAGAGGCTGATATAAAGGGAGTAAGAGGTGAGTGTGTGTTTGGAACGAGAATGAGAGGTGGTATAATGTGCCCTTGTGATGGATGGTGAAGGAAGTGTTGGATGGGAGGGAGTAGATCAAAGTGCTGGGGGAGGGGTGTGAAGGACTGCTGCCATGTGGTCTTGAGAGAGATGGAGAAATGAAGAGCTTCACTCACCCTTGCTATTCTTGTGAAGTCATTGAAGCACATCCTGCACTTCATCCAGATCCTGGGAGCTTCACTCCTGGAGCTTACAACCTCTGCCACCTCTTTCCATGTCTGGTGTACATCATGTTTGGGAACCCTCCTTCCACTGCTGGGATACAGGTCTATCTCTCCTTGCCATTGCCTCTTCCAACATCACCTCCAGGGACACTTCTGAGAATCTGGGCGCTTGCCTGCCCCTCATTCTTCCCATTCCTCCTTCCAGACAGTTTCAATAATATGATTAGGCAGAGTCAACATAGTTTTATGAAAGGGAAATCGTGTTTAACAAATTTATTAGTGTTTTTTGAGGATGTAACTAGCAGGGTAGGTAAAGGGAAACCAGTGGATGTAGTATATTTGGATTTCCAAAAGGCATTCGATAAGATGCCACATAAAAGGTTGCTACGCAAGTCAAGGGCTCATGGGGTTGGGGGTAATATATTAGCATGAATAGAGGATTAGGTTTACAGACAGAAAACAGAGAGTAGGGACAAACGGATCTTTTTCCGGTTGGCAGGCTGTAACTAGTGGTGTGTCGCAAGGATCAGTGTTTGGGCCTCAGCTATTTACAATCTATATTAACGACTTAGATGAAGGGACCGAGTGCAATGTATCCAAGTTTGCTGATGATACAAAACTAGGTGGGAAAGTGAGCTATGAGGAGGACACAAAAGGCCAGCAAAGGGATATGGACGGGTTAAGTGAGTGGGCAATAAGGTGGCAGATGGAGTATAATGTGAGGAAATGTGAGGTTATTCACCTTGGTAGGAAGAATAGAAAAGCAGAATATTTTTTAAATGGTGAGAAACTATTAAATGTTGGCGTCCAGAGAGATTTAGGTGTCCTCATACAGGAAACACAGAAAGTTAGCATGCAGGTACAGCAAGCATTTAGGAAGGCAAATGGCATGTTGGCCTTTATTGCAAGAGGGTTGGAATACAAGAGTAAGGAAGTCTTACTACAATTGTACAGGGCCTTGGTGAGACCACACCTGGAGTACTGTGCACAGTTTTGGTCTCCTTATCTGAGAAAGGACATACTTGTCTTAGAAGCAATGCAACAAAGGTTCACTAGATTGATCCCTGGGATGAGAGGGTTGTCCTATGATGAGAGATTGTGTAGATTGGGCCTATACTTTCTGGAGTTTAGAAGAATGAGAGGTGATCTCATTGAAACATGAAAGATTCTGAAGGGGATTGACAGGGTAGATGCTGAGAGGTTGTTTCCCCTGGCTGGAGTGTCTAGAACTAGGGGGCATAGTCTCAGGATAAGGAGTCGGCCATTTAAGACTGAGATGAGGAGGAATTTCTTCACTCAGTGGGTTGTGAATCTTTGGAATTCTCTGCCCCAAAGGGCTGTGGATACTGAGTCTTTGAGTTTATTCAAAGATGAGATAGATAGATTTTTGGACTCTCAGGGAATCAAGGGATATGGGGATTGGGCAGGAAAGTGGAGTTGAGGTCAAAGATCAGCCATGATCTTATTGAATGGTGGAGCAGGCTCGAGGGACCGTATGGCCTACTTCTGCTCCTAATTCTTGTGTCCTTATGTTCTAGACAGAATCAGGCAGAAGGGAATGCAATCTCCCTTTAAGAGGCACATTCCTGCTTTAAGTAGGCCTCTGGAGAGCCTGCCAGAATTTGTGCTAAAAAAGATGGCAGGTTTCCTGTTAAGCCACAAATAGGGTGGGAAACCCGTCTGTCTTAATTACATGAGGCCCAGGTGTTAAAATACCCAGCTTGGAGTCAGAAGGTTGTGGGTTCAAGTCCCACTCCAGAGACTTGAGCACAAAAATCTAGACTGACACTCCAGTGCAGTAGTGAGGGAGTGCTGCATTGTAAGAGGTGCTGTCTTTCGGATGAGACATTAAACTGAGGCGCTGTCTGCTCTCTCAGGTGGACGTAACATATCCCATGACACTATTTCGAAAACGAGCAGGGGAGTTATCCCTGGTGTCGTGGCCAACATTTAACCCTCAACCAACATCACTAAAACAGATTATCTGGTATTATCTCATTGCTGTTTGTGGGAGCTTGCTGTGTGCATATTGGCTACCATGTTTCCTACATTACAACAGTGACTACACTTCAAAAAGTACTTCAATGGCTGTAAAGCACTTTGGGACGTCCTTGAGGTTGTGAAGGCACTATATAAATGCAAATCTTTCTTTTGGATCTTTGGTTTTGCATTGGGCTCTAGCTGAATCTTAAAGAATTCAGACTCATATCCAACACACACTGTCGGAGCTCCCACACGGTGCATCATTTAACAAAAATCTTGATGTAAACAGTGTGCTCGACCCAAACCTATTTACTTGAAAATTGATACATTTATCCACAAGGGGGCAGCAAGCTTATCTAAAGAAGCCTGAGATAGTGGCCCTGAAAATCCACAGGTCATTTTGCCAGGATCCCTGTGCCTGTGACATTCGGCGCTGCCTGCCAAAGTATGTAGGGTCAGGAGAAGGTCATCTGATTTAAATAATGCCGGTGGGTGCCCATGCACCAAGGCCACATCTCGGGTGCCCAGTTGTCAAAGCAGGCTGGAAGTTGTGGGCTTGGGTGCTGAGTTTCCCACTCCCCCACCCACACCCCCTCACCACCCTCCTGAAAAGAAACTGCAAGTGTGCCTATTGCCCCCTTAATAAAGGGGCTAAAAAGAATCTGTTAACATTTTGATGAACTTCAGGGTTCCAGGCCACAACCCAGGGAAGAAACCTTTCAGTAGGCCCCAATTCTGCCAGACGTAAGGTAGGAACACCTGCTCTCACTCATTGAATAGGCCTGTTGCTCTTCTGCCAGGCCAGGAACTAGGCTTTGAAGTCCCCTCACCCAGCCATATCCATTCTGATGTCACTGTCTATGGCAGGCAGAGGCTCTGCTCCAGACAAGGGCCTGTAAAACTGGCAGGGAAGGCTGGGATGTGGCATCTCTGGGTCCTGGCCCAATTTCTAGCTCTTCTGCTGCATTCCCACTGGAGTTATTGTGAGAGTCTGCCAGAAGGGCTGTAGATTTTCAGTCCCAATATCCATAAATTATCAAAATTAACATGTGAGATGACTGAAATTCCCTACATGACACATTCCTAATATTAGCAATGAATTAGCTGAGTTACATCAGGGAAAAGTTGCCCATGTCCTCAAAGAGAGGGCAAGTCAAAGGACTTGGCTGTTCCTGCAAAGCTCATAGCAACTGGTTTTAAGAGTGAAATTGGCCAATAACTAGAAGCTCAGTAAAGTTCACAGCTAGGGATTTGAAGAGGGAGACAAATATACACAAAATAAATAGATTGAAAAGTAAACTTAACAAAAAACTGACTAGAGCAATTATACTTCCTTTTTTTGCAATAAATTGTTTAGCTTTTGGTAAACAATTTATAGAAAGGTTGCCAATAGACAATAATGACACCCCAAATGGGGAGGGAAAAAAAATCTTTTTGCGAGTCACCATTCCTGCATACTGCGTGGCAGCCAGTACAGAGCAGTAGTGTGAGAGCTTGGAGTAGGTTTTCCACCTACCCTCTTGGCTGGAATTGAAAAATGAGCTGGGAAGACGAGGAGAAAAATAACACTGAGTTTCTTATTAACTCAGTAAAAAGCTGGTCAGTAATTAGCATAAGATGTTAATTATTCCTTCAGTGATTTACACAAGATGCAAACCATTTAGATTAGCTTCTAATGACAGTCTAAGCTTAGTGTTTATTATAGAAAAAACTCTTGTATATTCTGTGCAATGCTTAGAAGCAAAGTCTCTTGAAATGAAGGTTATTTTTTATTTATTCACAGGATGTGGGCGTCGCTGGCAAGGCCAGCATTTATTGCCCATCCCTAGTTGCCCTTCAGAAGGTGGTGGTGAGCTGCCTTCTTGAACTGCTGCAGTCCATGTGGTGAAGGTACTCTCATAGTGCTGTTAGGGAGGAAGTTCCAGGATTGTGACCCAGCGGAGATGAAGGAATGGCGATATATTTCCAAGTGAGGATGGTTTGTGACTTGGAGGGAAACTTGGAGGTGTTGGTGTTTCCATGTGCCTACTGCCCTTGTCCTAGCTGGTAGAGGTCGCGGGTTTGGGAGGTGCTGTCAAAAAGGCCTTGGCGAGTTGCTCCAGTGCATCTTGTAGATGGTACACACTGCAGCCACAGTGCGCCGGTGGTGGAGGGAGTGAATGTTTAAGGTGGTGGATGGGGTTCCAATCGAGTAGGCTTCTTTGTCCTGGATGGTGTCGAGCTTCTTGAGTGTTGTTGGAGCTGCATTCATCCAGGAAAGTGGAGAGTATTCCATCAAACTCCTGACTTGTGTCTTATAGATGATGGGAAGGCTTTGCGGAGTCACTTGCCGCATGTTCATAACATCAGGTCATTTCAGAATTTTTCCAGTGTGGGTGGTCTGTTAACTTTAGTGATAGAGCAAGATGTTAAGACTTGGGGGAAAAATTGAGTCGCGCCCCCTTTGGGGCGCTAACTTCACCGGGGCGTGACCGAAATTCATCGGTAGCGCCCCAAGACGGAAATGGGGTGCTACTGGAAGCGCCCCGCCTCCCTCTTGGGGTGCTGTGAGTGAATATCGCGGCGCTACGTGCCGCAGTGCGTGGCGCTGTGGCACGTCGTGCCGCGGTACTGCAGGCCTTCCTCCCCTTCTTAAAGGGGAAGTGCCTAGTGCAGCGCGACCCGGGGCCCAGCTGGACCACCAGGGATCGGAGTGCCGGCAAAAGAGCCCGGCACTCAAGAGAAGTGCCGGGCTCACGGAGTGCAGCTGGCACTCCACGGGGGGTGGGGGGGGGGGGCCTCAGAGGAGGCCGGGGACGGCAGAGGGGGCAGGTGCTCGCAGGCGGCCAGCAACAAAAATGGCCGCCCGGCACCTTCCCTTTAATTAGCGCCGCCCCGGCCGCAGGTAGGCCCCCCTGACCCCGTCGGACATAGCGTCTGGTGGTAAGTCAGGGGGCGCTACTGAAGATTGCAGCCAGGGCGCAGGCGGGGCGCTGTGCACAGCGATGATGTCATCGGCGGTGGCGCAGCACCGCGGGGCGCTAATGGTTACCGCCGCTGCTAACCTCCCGCTGAATTTCGTGGGAGGCGTTAGTGGCGCCGCGCCCAGGCGCTGGTTGCTTTGCACCCAGTACGGGAGGTGCAAAGCAACCGAATTTTTAGGCCGCAATCTCTAATTGCAAGACACATTCAACCTGTTAATAGGGAAACAGTAGCACATGTGCCACCTTTTAATGGCGATGTCAGTCTATAATTACCTATTTAAACACACATCGTCAACCTGTTAATGAGCAATTAAAAACACAAAATCTAAATGTTCCATCAAGATCCAATTATATATGGATCAATGTAACTCCTAATCATAGAAGCCGATACAAAGGCAATGTTCCAACTCCCATTATTGCCTGGTGGCATATCCCAATCTAGCACGACCCGTACAGATAATTGTGTAGATTTAAATCCCAATCTGTGCATAGTTAGCTGACTCTTTCTTTATCATATGCTTGCCTAATAAAAGTCAACCATGTGCCCCCTTTTTAAAGGAGCACAAACAATAAGGACTGTAACTTAAAACAAATTAAAAGGAATCTTAACAAATCAAATTAAAATTTTGTTCCCAGTGGTGATGATGCACTCCAGTCCCTCTGGTGCCCACCAGTCGCGGAAGGCCTCGGGTGTGCCGGTGGACACCGCGTGCTCCATCTCCAGGGCCAATGCTGAGTTAGCTGATCCCATTAGTAGGTTGCTACAATTGGTTTCAGAACCCCAGGGTTAGGAAGAGAAAAAATCAATCAGTCAGATCCCAACACTGATTTTTTTCTAGTAATCCTACTGGAAAGTGTGTACATGTAAATTTTGGGTGGCAGGATTGAGAACAGCTACAATACCTTGCCCACTCAAATAGGCTGCCAGGACTCACTGACTACACTCGCATGAAGAACAGCCATTTTGGGTGAGGTACTAGAGAGTTGTCGGCACCTGTGAAACTGAACCCAGGGACTGCTTTCTGGAGAAAAAGGAATAAATTGGGGGGGACAAAACAAAAATTAAGCTATAGATTAAAAAAAACAACTTTACATTGAGAATACACATTCTATTGATTGGCCCTTGCAGTCTCCCTCTCGGGTAGAACATCTCACCTAGGCTGCTACTTATCCTACAGCATCCTAGTCATAATCCGCCAAACAGACTTTATCCTTTCAAACATACTGTTTCTGCTATCACTTACCTGTGCTGGTTCATTTATTATGGACATGACTTACTGCCCCATTTAACCATCCACATAATGATGAATCACAAGGGGTGTTAATCTGTTGTTTCTACCCCTCCTCCTGTCTTTTTTTCTCTAATTCTCCAACCTTATTAACATGGTAGTCAATCTTCTAATTTTCAGTTACAGTGAAGAGTATATGTCCAAAATGTTACCTTGTTTTTTTCTCTTTACAGCTGCTGGCAGACCTGCTGTGTATTTCTATTGTTATTTCAGATTTCTGTTTCCAGTGTTTTTATCTTGGGAATAATTCTATACTGTTTATCTTCTCAAAACCTTTTCTAAGTTTAACCAGATAAAGATTTTTGGTGCATAACACTTCCCTTTTCTTTCTTTTAAGAGCAAGACTACCTAATTGTTTAAGGTATTTATCCTCCCCTTCTCCTTTCATTAAGTCCTTCAGGTTCACTTACCTGTACTCAATCTCCATTGTTATTACTAATCTTGACTAATTTTCACAGAACTTGCCAAGGATAGAAGAATGCAAAAGAAATAACTTTAAAACTGTTACTGTTTTTGTAAAATTTGCTAACTGTAACAACACGTTATTAATAGAGCAGTGGTAGGCACCATTGACTCATCGATCAGCCAAACCAAGGGATGAGTCAGATGGGAGGCAGATTGATTTTCAGCTCTGGGGAGCAGCCTAAAGTTGCTCATCTCTGTAGGAATGACCTGCACTGATCTCGTTTAATCACTTTTCAGTTCAGAGTGATGCGCACAAAGTTTGGATAAAGTTGAAAATTAAAGGCTTGTAAAAGACTTGTGAAAATTTTGCAAGAAAAACAAAAGAAAGAGACAACTTGTTGGCGAGTTGTGCAAGCCATAGACTAAAATATGGGCATGCATCCTTCCAGATATTCCAACGTGGATTCCAAGATGGACCATCATGCAGGTTAAATCTACATGTTTGTTTTAAGGGTTTTCTTTTTGTTTTAACTATTTATTTGTTTTTTGTGAGTGTAAACATGGCAGTAAAACTGTCTTGAATGTGACTTTCTTGTCAGAAGGGAAGAACCTCCTACACAATTTGAAAAACAGTTGATTGTGATTAACTAACCATCACAAGACATTTACTCTTCCCCCCCCCTCCCCCCCCTCCCCTCCCCTCAGTGTATTGTTGTTTTATCTGTATGCGCTATACTTTAACAATGCAATGCAGCACTTGCATAACACCATACTCTGGTGTGGCAAAGGGACATCAGATCTGAATTCAATTTCTACTGAATCTGACTTCCAAATGGAATATTAAATGTACAAATTCAGAAATGCTGTCTACACTCCGAGCTAGCTGAGGCCCAACTCAGACCCCCATTACTGAATTCCATACACCCGCTGAAAAAGCTGCTGCCTCCTTCGACTGTTATGGGTTCAGGTCTTTGGGGACAGGGCAATGGGTGGACTCATTGATCGAGTTCTAATGTCTGCTTTTCTGATGGCAAAATTGCATTGAAAACCTTAATGAGCTTAAATAAATGTCTCCACATTATTAGATACAGATAAATCTATCTTTTGATGTCCAGCTTAGATTTTAGAAATTTCATGGATATTTTATTTAGAAATTGGAATATCTGGATCAAAATCAGGTGGCAATGCTGTTCTCTCAAAACCAGTTTGCATCTTCATGCAATTATTTTCCCTTTCCCCTTGTCTGCTGAAGGAAACCTCAGTTAAAACATTTTTTTAAAAACAGTAAATTTAAAAGTCTAAACACTGCCCCTTGACATTCAATGGCATTACCATCACCGAATCCCCCACTATCAACATCATGGGGGTCACCATTGACCAGAAACTTAACTGGACCAGCCATATAAATACTGTGGCAACAAGAGCAGGTCAGGGGCTAGGTATTCTGCAGCGAGTGTCTCACCTCCTGACTCCCCAAAGCCTTTCCACCATCTACAAGGCACAAGTAAAGAGTGTGATGGAATACTCTCCACTTGCCTGGATGCATGCAGCTCCAACAACACTCAAGAAGCTCGACACCATTCAGGACAAAGCAGCCTGCTTGATTGTCACCCCCTCTACCCCCTTAAACATTCACTCCCTCCACCACCGGCGTACCGTGGCTGCAGTGTGTACCATCTACAAGCTGCACTGCAGCAACTCGCCAAGGCTTCTTCGACAGCACCTCCCAAACCCGCGACCTCTTCCACCTAGAAGGACAAGGGCAGCAGATACATGGGAACACCACCACCTCCAAGTTCCCCTCCCAGTCACACATCATCCTGACTTAGAAGTATATCGCCAATCCTTCATTGTCGTTGGATCAAAATCCTGGAACTCCCTACCTAGCAGCACTGTGGGAATACCTTCACCACACGGACTGCAGCAGTTCAAGAAGGCAGCTCACCACCACCTTCTCAAGGGCAATTAGGGATGTGCAATAAATGCTGGCCTTGCCAGCGACGCCCACATCCCATAAAAAACAAATTAAAAAAAACTGTGCGCATGTAGAAACTGAGAGCGGTTGAGAAGGCAGTGACCAATTTTCCCCAATACTTGTCAACATCAGAAACAGGATTCTATAAAAGAACAAAGGAGTACAGGTATTACAGGAGCAGTTGTTATCTTGCCTTGGTCATTGATAAACGCCTCACACCCATTTCTTTGAGAGGTCCCTGGTGCTGGAACAGTTGGCAGTGGTTGTCTGTCACAAGCCCTCCCCTTGACTTGCAAACACAGGGAGGTAAAAGTAGACAGAGATACCATCAGTCAGGCTTTGAAAGAGAAAGCTGCAAGGGCAAGCTTTTGTAATACTGAGGAGATTAGAATACAGGAGGACAGTGATTTTGTTTAAGTTAAGGAAGACCACCCCCGATGCAGAGACTGTAGCATCCTCATTATTTTATATTATTACATGAATACAAGCTGTTACAATTAAATTAAGTTAGTCTGATCATAACTTTAGCTCTATAAGTTAACTTGCTGTAAAATAAATCAGCTTGCATGATTCTATGCGGCCTCATCTTATCAAGTGCTTCTTGGTCCACCGTCAAAAAGATTGGAGAGGCATGTGGAGGTGCATGCAAAAGACACAAATATCCAGCTCAAATTATACAGAGGTACAGCGCTGGGTTATGCTATTGTATAGGCACACACTGAAATGTAAGATGCTCAGACAGCTTACGGAAGTAACTAGCACTGCTGTACTGAAGAGAATACCTACAGCAAGACTCTAATCCCGTAACAGATTATCAGCGTTAAATTTCATCTGCCATTGTTTTGCCTTTCATGCTCTTGCTGGTCTTCCTCTGCAGCAGTGTTGGTTTATTTCAAAGAGCTAGCGATGCATCATACATGCTATAAGTAAGCCTTAGAATATGGTGTGCTTTTAACTGAACTGCCTGTTATTGCCACAATATTGAGCTTAACTAACTTAACACACATCTTCAGCGCAGTAGCACCCACAAGCTGCTTGCTACAAATAGCAACTTGTCAGAATGCGATAAATATGTGGGGAATTGGCTGCTGAATTGCTCTACCAATATTACTGCTCTGTACCTCACAAATAGTGCAGGCATTCTTTGGAAAGCCAACAATAATTTCCAGGCATCAATGTTTAATGTTAGTCTAAATGGGCAGTCTTCCAAACTGGCAGGAGCAGAGACATTGGATGTGAATACAAACTGTGTTACATCTGATGCCCATTGGCACAGTAATTAGGGCCTTGCATCCTGGTTATACTGAACATACAAAATCAGATTGGCTCCAAAATTTGCTGTAGTTTTTCCATTTAAATTTTGAGTGTCAAACTGAAGCCAGTGTGAACTAGATCTACTTCAGGAGCGGGTATCACTTCAGCACAAATTCAAATACATGCTGACTGCACCCAGTACAACAGGGACTTCTCCATTAATCCATCTGCACAATTTCATATATTGAGCATGGATTATAATGTTGCATCTTAGTATAACTGAGGTGTTTGTGCTACCACATCACAAACAGGATTTAACTGTATTCAACTCCTAATTTTTATGTATTATCCATGTAAATTCCTGTATAAACAAAATAATTCAAGTCAGGAGAATTTATTCTGCTCAAAGATCTAACTCCCTCCTTCCAATCCTTCTCCCCACCACCAGTAAAATTGGGATAAAATCCTGTTACTACTTACAAGTCCAAGACCATAAGGAAATGACAAATACTTATGATTTTAATGGGGTACGGTAATGGTTATGTTACTTGACTAGTAATCCAGTAGGTCTGGACTAATGATCTACTTCAAATCCCACCATGGCAGTTTAAATTCAGTTTAAAAAAGAAATCTGGAATTAAAAAGCTGGTATCAGTTAATGTGACCAAAATGAATTTATCGGATTGTTGTAAAAACCCAATTATTAATGTCCGACGTGGTTGACTCCACTGCCCTCTGAAGTGGCCCAGCAATCCACTCAGGTGTATCAAACCGCTACAGCAGTTCAAGAAGAAGGCCCACCACCACCTGCTCATGGTAACGAGGGATAGGCAGTAAATGCTGGTATTGCTGGCGACGCCCATATCCCGGGAAGATATATTTTTTAATGTACTGCCATCACTAGATTTATATGAAGTACATCGAATATGTGCATCCTCTAAGTTGCCATGCACGGCAACAAATCAGTTCTGACATTAACCATTCTGCATTTGGTGGTGTGGAGTCATCTGAACATAGCCCACAGTCAGCGACATGGCTAGGCAAATAGCATTGTGCCTGGAGTGCCAGCTCACAACTTGGAAATATTAGGTAACTAGTAAGTAAGATTGTATACAACAACAACTTGCACTTATATAGCACGTTTAATGTAGTAAAACGTCCCAGGGCGCTTCACAGGATCATTATCAAACAAAATTTGACACCGAGCCACATAAGGAGATATTAAGACAGATGACCAAAGGCTTGGTCAAAGAGCTAGGTTTTAAGGAACGTCTTAACGAAGGAGAGGTGGAGAGGCTTAGAATGTAGCAGAACATCTATAGGAAACAAAATTCCATTGGATTTGACAATTTTGTCCATTTTCCAACTGATACTGTTCCTCCATGAATGCTTAATGTGGAATCATTGGGAATAATTTTCACATCCACCACCTGTGCGGTAATGTGACCGATCGGATTGCCCACCTACCTGCATGAATATAGGGCAGGTTCAATAATGCGAATGCACCCTGCTCTGCCAGATTACTGCTCATATGATGAAGGTGAAAATTACCCCCATAGGTTATTACAGCTCAGAAGGAGGCCATTTGGCCCACTGCCATTTTGCCTGCTCTCTGAAAAAGCTATCAACTTAATTTCATTTCCCCATACCATTTAAAATTTTCCTTTTTCAAATATTTATTCACTTCCCTTTTAAAATGTATTATAGATTCTGCTTCCACCACTGCTTCTGCTCTGTGTCAAATAAAATTCTTCTGATTTCTTATTTTGTTCTTTTGGTAATAATCTAAAATTTATGCCCTATATCTACTCGGGTGGATTTTAACTCCCAGGCAGGAAGTCTCCATGGGAGTCTCCATTTACATCCCAGCAGCCTGCCTGAAATGGATGGAAAGAGGCAGATAGCCGGCTTCAGGCAGGTCAAAATGGTGGATCCATTAGTCTCTGTAATGTGTTTTAATGAGAGATAGATCATTTGCAACAAGAAGCTGAAACAGCTACTAGTCAGGTTGTGACGGGACATCTCATACCATTTGTCCTTCACCTTTAGTAAAGTAACATTGCTTAGACCCAATCAATGTAATATTTTTAGATATTCAAGATTTGTGTTCCGAGGCCACTTCTGTAATACTGTAACATAAATGTGTATTTGGCACTTCAACAGCCAAAAAGAGATTTTCCAAACTCTGGTGTTAAAGTGATGGGCAACATACTTCCCGTCTACCAACTGCCTGATTGGTTGGAATCAAATGGCATATTTTGTTTCTTTGGTATCAACCATTGGAATTGTTCCACCTGTATAAAACAGGACATCTGGGAACCACACTAATAAGTAGTTCATTTCTTAAGTGAGGAAACATTTTCTAACCCACTAGTCATGATTCAAGATTCATCAACTTTACTTTAAATTCAGCCCATCTTTCTTTTCCACATTTACTTATTTATTTAGCTGTAAAGTTCCCTCTACCCTAAACGCAGTGGGGGTAATGTTTGATGCTTTCATGCTTTTCAGACCGGGAGGACGCCTTTGGGCGTTTGGTCATCTTCTTGATAACATTAGCTGGCAAGTTCTCAGTGAACTAGCACACACAGGGAGACCACGTGTAAATTGTCATCAGCTCCCCTTGCAGGTCCTTGTACTCACTACCAACATTGAGGCAGGGTTCCAGAAGCAACTGAAGACTGGAGCTGCCTTCATAGACTTGTCATCGGCATACGACACTGTCTGGCGTGAACGCCTGCTACTGAAGCTTTCAATAATCATCCAATGCAGCAAGACTCTCAGGCTTATCAACACCCTAATGAGCAACCATAAGTTCCGCGTCTATCTTGGTGACAAGACCAGCAGAACACAGACACTCAACAATGGTCTGCCACAAGGGTCGGTGCTCGCACTGGCCTTTTTCAACATCTGCACGGTGGATGTGTCCTGCACCAAATCCTGGAGGTTCGCCTATGCCGATGCCATAGCACTGCTGATGCAGGCATCAATGCTAGAGGAAGCAAGTAGGACACTCACAAGTGACCTGGACCTACTGGAATACTGGCGCCTCCACCCCAATCCAGAGAAAACAGTTGTGTCAGTGTTCCATTTGAACAACAACGCCACCGGGAAGAACTCAATGTTTTTCTGTGGAGCGCAGCTGGCACTCTGCGGGGGGGCGGGTCAGGAGGCCCGGGACAGAAGCGGAGGCAGGTGCTGGCAGATGGCCAGCAGCAAAAATGGCTGCCCGGCACCTCGCCTTTAAATAGCGCCGCCCCGGCCGCAGGTAGGCCCCCCTGACCCTGTCAGACATAGTGTCCGGCAGTAAGTCAGGTTGCGCTACCGAAGATCGCAGCTGGGGGGGGGGGCGGGGGGGAACGTGCACAGCGATGATGTCATCTACGGCGGAGCAGCGCCACAGGGCGCTAATGGTTACTGCTGCCGCTAACCTCCCGCTGAATTTCGTGGGAGGCATTGGCAGTGCCGCGCCCGGGCGCTAGTTGCTTTGCGCCCCATTAGCGCCCTCTTAGGGCGCTAACGGGAGGCGCAAAGCAACTGAATTGTTTGCATTGCTCAATTTTAAATTAGCTGATAGAAGTGGATTTTTCAAATTATTGTAAGTATGCCTTTGTGTTTGATGCAAATTATTTGCATGTATTACATACATTGTTGCAAAATCTTTACTCCCCCTCCTATATCTAAGTATAGTAAAACTCAGTGGGATAAGTCCAATGTAAATGCTTACAGACATGTTTTAGCATATTAAAGAAGCAGTGACACGAGGTATCGATTCCTGACTCTTAGGGAAGATTTTTTACATGGGTGAGCGTGTGGGATTGGTTGTGGGTGGGGGGTTAAATCGGGAAAAATTCCGAGCACATCGGGAAGCGGGTTCCAACCCGCCAACTTCTGGGTTTTACCAGGACAAACCGTTCCCTGGAGGGGGCTTGGCATTTGAAATATGTTAATGAGGCTGGTAGCCTCTGATTTAACCTGCTTTGCAGGTTTTACAGTGGGCGATCGGGTTTTCCAGGCCTCGGGAAACCCAACAGCTGAAGCAAGGCGAGGACAGCTTTGGGGAGAAGGTAAGTGTCTTTCCAGCATTGCCAATTACCAATATAATAGAAGCCAGGGGACCACCAGAATCATAATTGAGCACATTCTAGAGATGCTGAAGATGAGATTCATGTGTCTCGACAGGTCTGGGAGGTCCCGACAACATGTCCCACGAAGAGTCTCCCACATAGCTGCATACTTGACAACTTTGTTTTGGAGAGGGACCTGCCTTTGGAGGAGTCAGAGGAACAGCATCAAGTTGCTCCTTGGCTGCTGCTGGGGCAGTCTGCTGGCTCAGCTGACTTGTTGGCACCATGATGGGTATTGGTTAGGAGAGTGGGATAGACATACTCACATCATGGGAGAGGGAAACAAATGTCACTCCCATCGCACCACATGCACTCCCATGGGGCTGGGGCTCCACTTCCATTTATCTGCGGGGGATTGAAGAATGGGGGGGGGGGTGAAATTCGATCAGGCCCGAAAATGGGCATGGGCGCCGCAATGCGAGATATGCCTGCGCCCATTCAGAAAGTGCAGGTAGCACGTCAATATGGTGCTGGCTGCTACTTTACATTATAAGAGCGCACAGCCCAGCGACTAATGCACTGCCGACAGACTGTGCACTCAGCAGGGGGCCCAAGTTCACATCGCTGGAGCGAGGCTGCCTTTACTTAAAGCTAGCTTTACAAGGTAGTCTCTAGCCCTTACGTTGAACTGCCTTCTCAAAAAAAAATTAAAATCCTTCAGAACTAGACAGACCGCTGTTCTGAAAGATGAACTGTTTTCTGTAAAAAAAATTAAAAATCATTCGGTATTAGGTAGCCTGCAGCTCTTAAAGCTGAACTGCCGTCTGCACATAGAAAATGATTAAAAGTGCTTCAGCACTAACACAAATGGCTCAACAGGCCAGGGAAGGGGCACCCAGAGTCTCAGACACAGCAATCGAGCTTTGTGCAGGGGGGCCAACACTGGAAGAGAGGTCCTCCACCCACAGGAATAGCCCTTCCAGAAAGAAGGATGTGGGACCAGATCAGCGAGGCCTTCACTGCCAGCAGTATCGCCCCCGGGATCTGGCTCCAGCTCCTAAAGAAGTGTCATGACCTCAAACGAGTGGCCAAGGTCAGTCGTTGCATCTTCAAAAGTCATCTCCGACCAACTGCATCACTAACCTTACACACTGCTCAATGTACGACCCCCCCATCACTCACCTACCAACTATCTCTACCAAACATGAGGCACACCTCACATTCCTAGCTTCACCTCACCCCCTTGGAGGAGACATTGCTGCCAATTCTTGGCAGGGGCATGACTGAGTCCTTGACCAGCGGCGGGGCTGAAAGAATACAAGATGCCAGTATCCTCATAATTTATCCTCCTTCTCACATCCCACTTCCCCCTCATCCCACAATATCTTTTGATGTACAAGCTGGACATGGTTTAAACATGCACCTCTTGCTTTCCTGCCCTCCCCTCACCACAACCCTACCCTTGTGCCTTCCTCATTTCAGACATCCAAGAAATCCAGCCTGCCCAGCCAGTGGTCCACCAAGAAGAGGGAGAGGAGAGTGAAGAAGAAGAAGAAACACCGTCACTCGATTTCACACTCCCAGCCACCAGCTCCTCGAGGTCATCCTGCAAGGCCGTCTGCAGTGTCCCCCACTGAAAATCAGCAGCCTTCCACCAGCCATGCTGCAGCCACTGGGGTAGCACTGCATGACATCAGTAGGATAGGCAAAAGCACACACAAGACAGTCACTAAAGGAATGCACAAGGGTGATTAGTTGATTTTTTGATGGAATATTGGATGCATATATGGATAAAGTTGGATTGGAAAGTTTGCTTTGTGGTGGCTTTTACTTCAGCATTGTGGCCAAGAGGACGCTGTGATGGTCAATAACAGAGGGAAGGTAAGGTGTGGGACAAATGTTGAAAGGGGAATTGGGGCTGTGATCACTGGTATCGCAGATGGATGATTCGATCCCAGATATCCCGGCCAGAAAGGGGTTGTTTGGGTTGCCTCCTTCCTTCCACTTCCTCCTCTTCTGCTTTTTCCTCTTTTACTTTTTTACCTCTTCTACTTTTTCCTCTTCTGCTTCCTCCTCTTCTGCTTCCTCCACTCTGCTTCTTCCTCTTCTGCTTCTTCCTCCTCCCTCTGTGCGCAGCTTGACCCCTTTCCTATCTCTGCTCCATCTGCATGTGATGTTGCAGCTCACGGGGGACTGCAACTAGAGCCCCCAGGACTGTGAGAAAGTGGTGTTCTCAGAGGCCTTCCTTTAACATCCAAAGCCTTGAAAATGTCCAGCAGCACTCCGTGCACACTGTAACAACTTTTTAAATGTATTGCACCAAGCCACTACTCCAATAAATTGTTACCTGTAAAATGTGTGTGTCCCTTTAAGAAGCTCTGGCAGCATCTCTGTAGTACTGCTGCACACACTTTCTTCCGTGCGTGGTTTGGAGAGGGTGGTATCAAGAGCGGCGATATCCAAAATTACAGTTGTGCGTCAATTCAGGTGCTGCACGCCGATTGATGTCACGATCTGCATATTTTACATGAGGGCGGCGAGCACAGGCAATGGCAGCAATGCTGACCTCCCCAAAATGGTGGCTGCCGTGTTCCGTGCCGGAAGCAGGCGGAAGTGAGGCAGTCGCCATTTTTTCAGCAAAACCAGCCTTAACGGCTGGCACTAGACCTCCCAATCTCGCGGCCGATCTTTCAAGAACCCTGTCTATTCAATACATTAATCTCTCCATGGTGGACACCTGTCTCGACACAGGAGAAAAGAGATGTTGTGGTGGGCCCTTGTGATTGAGAGGGGAGTGTATTGTTGAGAGTGGTTTGGAAAGGGGTGAATAAAGTACTGTGAGATGCATGTTGAGAGAGGTGGAGAAATTAAGAGGCTGCCAGAAAGCATTTTACAACCATTTCCACCAGTTTAAAAGCAGTTTGAACACAAAAAATTAAAGTGGGAAATGCAACCTCACTTTGAAGGTGCATGCCCACTTTAAGTACAGTCTCAGGAGTCCCATCGGAAATTAAAGGGTGAGAGGAGGTTCTACAGGCAATTGTGAGGGCAGCCTGCTCATGATATTCTAATAAGGCCCGGGAGTTAAAATGGCTCGGACCTCACACTTAAATCTCCATGGAAGTTTCCCACCCGCCCCACAACCCGCCCAACCCGAGTTAAAATCAGGGCTTATATCTAATTATTCAAATTGCATCTCTAATCAACATGAAGTACAAGTCTGCTTTCAAACACAGAAATGAACAATGAGAGGCAGAACTAATAATTTATGTAAAATTGACCCCTGTATAATTATCCTCCTTATACCATAAGTCAAGCTGAAAGGCTGAGAAATACTTCATGTTGAAAATGATGCTGTGTTTGTCACATTGTCGCAGTAGAAAGACCAGTAGAAAGACCAATATAATTATCTGCCTGAAGCTGTCTAAATGCTAGGCTGCTGCTGCAATAGCAAACATGATAATCACAAAAGCAAATATTCACACTATCATTTGGGGTTTAGCAGCATCCACAAACTCTCCATGAAATGTAACAAATGCCAGCAGCAGTGAAAGAGTGACTGAATCAGTAAATTATTAGTTGTACTAATGAGGTTAGGATTGTAATTAGAAAACCATTCATTATTAAAATGAACAATACAGGAAATGAGTCATTTCTCTATCCCTATACTGCAGGTGAAATAATGTGCTTCTCTGAAAGCATCATGACTTCTAGTTAAGGAGCATGAGTCAGAACTTTCCAGATAACTGGAAAAGCACTGAATAATTCAATGTCTCAAGGTTTTCTAAAATGTCTCCCACTCTCTTTCATGGTTCTTAGCAGGGATGAGTTCTGAATTCACTTCCTAAATAAAAGCATTTCCCAAGCTGAGAGAAAGGCAGCCCGGATACCTGCTCCTAAGCTCTCTCTGTAAATGCTGCTTTGAAGCTACCCACAAAAAAACTGGCCAAGGGTGACCCTGATCTCCTCCCTCCCATCTGCATCGGTTTATCATTTCTAACAGTGGTGAAGCTGAGATTAGAAACAGTCCACAGGGGAGTTGTAGGCATGGACCCCATTCTACTATTCCACAGGTAAGTGCGGTGGAATACAATGTGTTGCACCTGTGCTTTCTCTGTGTCTCCGTGTCATTGTGCCTCCCAAACACCAACATTAAAAACTAAGGTTAAACATTGGAAGACACACTTACCTAGCAGTAATATTTGTGTTTTATTCTGAGTTTTATGCAACAGATAAAATGGTGCTGAAATAGATCAAAAGCTGCACATTTGTGTTTCAAACTAATTTAATATCATAAAACCACCATATTAGTACTGGGGTGAAAACACTATTACTGTTTACTATTGCAAATCTATGCTGGCTCAGCACTAGTTCCAAACTAAGTAAAAATTCTACCCATGTAGTTTTGCGAGTGATGATTAAAGTAATATTGATCTCGTTATACTATATGTACCATATAGCCTCTCATTAAGTGTTGGATTGCCTTTATTACAAATTATAGCCATCAGAGATTTCTGTCCTATATGAGCTAATAATATGAGCTGAGTTATTCATAGCTGTAGAATATTGAGTAGGTTGAAAGAGAACTACATTTAGTGCTACTAACAGGCATCGTTAGACTTGAGGTACATTTTATAGAAAGACCATCATTTTTTTAAGGGAAAGGCATTATGCCCATTACTGGCACTGAGGTACTCATTACTAGTTTGACAGTGGACAGTAATGAATCCCTTAGGTACTTGTAAACAATATAATGTCTGAACAAAATTATGTCATTACTATAATAGCGGGTAAATTTTGCAAGGGCCCATGTTCTGAGTCTGACCTCAAATGTAGTCAGCACATTATGGGAAATCATGGGCACTCTGCTGACATTTTCTGATATGTGCTGGCTATGTGCAAGGTAATGCTGGCAACACAGAATTTATCCTTTCTACAAGATAAGAGTGTCCTGATAAGAAATTGTGAATCATTTTCTTGTAAGACTTGGCAGGGCTGATATTCTTCTTCCAGCCCTGTCTGGGAACATGGAGGCGTTCTCTATTGGAGATGTCTGGACACTGGCTGTGCCTCAAAGGCAGCAGCAACCTTAAAGGGGCAGATCAAACAAAAGGGAGCCAAAAGGTCTTTGAATTAAGAAAGAATGACCTGCTATTATGTAGAGCCTATCATGTCTTCAGGACATCCCAAAGCACTTCATAGCCAATGGACTACTTTTGAAGTGTAGGCACTGTTGTTCTACAAGCAAACACAAGGGATAAGGTTGACCAGGACACTTCTCCTGCTCTTCGTTGAATAGTGCCATGGGATCTTTTACATCCACCTGAACATTAGTACAGGGCCTAAATTTAACATATTACTAGAAAGGTGGCACTTATGACAATACAGCAAAAAAGAAAGAAATCATTTGCATTTCTATAGCGCCTTTCACGATCTCAAGACATCCCAAAGCGCTTTACAGCCAATAAAGTGTTTTCTTTAGTCACTGCTGTAATTTAGGAAACGCGGCCACCAAATTACATACAGCAAGCTCCCACAAGGTTATTCCAAACCAGAAGTGCACCTCCTGCCATATTGGATCGGACTTCTCCATCGGCGTCAGGAGCGCATGCCAGAAGTATTTAAAATGCTGAATGCCTTATTTAAATTAATCTGATTAAAATATCCCTTTAACAACAGTTACATTTTCCATTTACATTTCATTAACAACTCCAGAGATATCCCAATAGCTACATGAACATAGCGCTGCTGATCCCTGTACTCGTAGCTTGGAAGCATGGGAATTATGGCAATGAAGCTATGGCTGTGCTTGCACACACTTCGCAGTGTTCAAGTAACCCTTGTACATAAAGATCTTGCATTTTAAGTCACATTTAATTACAAATGCAAAACGAAGAGAAAGAAAAACAGTCATTTCTAGCTGGATTCTTCTGACGTGGGACTAGAAATTTACAAGCAGCTACAATTGTTCTCTCATTGGTCTCAGGAGTTCACAAGCAGCTACATTTATATGGATTTGCATCAATAGACCATCGCCCTGCTGTAGCCTATAAGGGACAGGCCTGATAACCATAGCTTCACATTAACAGTTAAACATTGCAACTGTGCTCCAGAATCCAGACTGCATGTGAGCAATGGCACATGAGATATTGTTGTTCAATAATGGAGCAGGAAAAAAAATGTTACACAACTACAAAGTAACCATAGAATCTTACAGCACAGACCCTCATTTAAAAGTACTTGGATATGCACTTGAAGTTTCCTAACCTACAAGGCTACAGACCAAGAGCTGGAAAGTGGGATTAGGCTGGATAGCTGTTTTGCGGCCGCCACAGATACGATGGGCCGAATGGCCTCCTTCTGTGCCATAAATTTCTATGATTCTATTTGCAGAAGGAGACCGTTCAACCCATCGTGCCTGTGCCGGCTCTTTGAAAGCGCTATACAATTAGTCCCACTCCCCCGCTCTTTCCCTTTATCCCTGCGAAGTTTTCCTTTTCAAGTATATGTGAAATTCCCTTTTGAAAGTTACTATTGAAATAATGGTGGAGAAGACTCATTTGACATGAAACCACTGGTAATCTGCAGGGAGGTACCAGTGCAGCTTCCGTTGACTAAAATGAGGGTGAAAATCGCAATATTGTCATCGACAGTAGGATTACATTTCTAATGAAGACAATAATGAAAATAGGACTAGATCTGAGATAAAAAGATTAGACTAAAACTGCAATTATTTCTAGAACTAAAACAACATTGCAAGGTACCCGAGACTGACAATCACTGTGAAACTTACCAAAGTAAAGGAGATAATACTCTGAGGTGGGTAGGGATGGAAAAAAAATATTCACAGTGAATTCAGAATAAATTGAATTGTCGTGCAGTTTTCCAGAACTACAGGCTCTTTCAATAAAGCAAACTAAATAAGGACAAAAAAGAACTAGGATATGTTTGACCTTCCAATACAAAAGCACACCACTTGTGTTCACAATTATGAGTCACTGCATGTCTCCTGTTTGTTTATTGATTGACATTTAAAAACTCCATGTGGGAGGTTGAATATTTGTAGTAGCTCTTCAGCTGGTATAAAAGGTTTTGTGTGCTCTTTTACCTCATCAATGGCCTTCATCTCTTGGTAGGAGCAAGTGCAGTATTTTACTGGAAAATGCATATTATCATCTTTGGGCGTGAAATTCGACTGCTTTGCGCCTGCCGTTAGCACCTCCATGGGGCGCTAACGGGGTCAAATGAGTTTTCGCCTGGGCGCGCCGATATTAGCACCCCGTGCTAAATTGGGCCGGGTTTTTGCAGAGGCTCTAAGAGTTAGTGCCCCGCTCCTATAACTACCACCCCGCTCGGCTGTGCCCGGCGATGATGACGTCATTGCCGTGCGCAGCGCCCCGGATGCAAAATTCGGCCGCGCCCTCTCACTTACCGCCTGGCGCTAACAACGACAGCATCAGCTGTCGAGTTGCAGTCAGGAGTTGGCTCCGCACGCGCTATTTAAAGGCGCCATCTTGGGGAAACTTTTTGTCAGCCATAACGCTGCTGAGACATTGTCAGACAAGCTGCTGAACATATCCAATTCCACATCGCTGAATCGAGTAGCCCTCTCCCTCTCCCTGGCACAAAGCTGTCTCAGTAGCTGAGAGGTCGCACTCAAGAGCAGCAATGCTGAGAATGAGCAGCTGCAGCTTGAAAATTCCTCCTCTTTAAGAGCTGGAATAAGCTTGAGTCAAGGCTTGAAGGCTGATTGCTGAACGCAAGTCAGCTGAAATTGGGCAGCGCTCTGGCAATAGCGCCCCTGCAACGCTCCACTGAGACCATTGGTGCCTCATTTACCGCCCGCTTCACTCCTGGGGTGAAAATGCCCAATTTTGCAACATCTTTCAATGGATTTTGCCAGGCGCTAACTTTTCAAAAAGTTAAAAGTTAGCGCCGGCGCTACCGAATTTCGCGCCCTTTGTGCTTATTTCTCTTGACGAGTGCAATTACAGATAAAATTAATCATATCCTTGACCAGTTCATTGTTCAGATTAATGAAAGAGATTTATCTCCACTGTTCTGTCTTAAAAGGTTTCAGTTTTTAAACCATCAGCATCATAGCTTACACAACCGTCTGTGTTACCCATGCGAGTTTTCCCAGGATATTCAATTCTTTCTGTGAAATTGGTTAAACATGACAAAATAAAATCAACAAGAACTTGAATTCATATAATGCTCCCCATGAATATCTCCGAGTACATTACAATGGGGAAAGGTGGGCACTGAGCAGGAAGCATAGGAATTTTGGGGATGGGGGCGACCATATGAGAAACTATAAAACCAGGACCTGGGAAAGCTTATGCAAATTACATTGCTGTTCAAATGTAATTTATTCTGAAATCCCATTGAATTGTAAACTGGCCAGCAGAGATGAAAGAGGCCTATACGGGAGAGCTGGGAGTGAGGAACAGGCCAGGCCGGGGAAGATCGCATTGCAGAGAAGACTGGACAATTAAAGCATGCCAGGGGGACCATCAGGAAAACTTGCCTGAGCCCATGGAACAGACCTGAGAGGAAGGGTTGGCAAAATTGCCGCAAGCCCCAGCCAAATGCTGGAGCACGACAGGACAGTGAGATGCATTTCATTTTTTTTAATATGCAGCCCCAGCCTGACAGTGGAACACGCGACAGTGTGGGGGATCCAGCTCATTTTATATAATCTACTAGTTGAGCTCCCATGGTGTTATACACGAGTGGTCAAGACCAATTTGAATTTTTTAGGTCCGGCATCGTCAGAGAACGGGGATGATGGGATCAGTGGGCAATGATTTCACTTTGGCAGGGACGTAAAACAGAGAGGTTATTTGTGAATGTGTGTGTGCTTTGACAAATATATTAAACTGAAGGAGAGGGAGACTGGATTCAGGGAGAGATGAATGCGTGTGGGAGAGAGAGAGAGAGAATGGGTCGAAATTGGTTTGGGCCAGTTTTTGGGTGCAAAATAGGCGTCACTCTCCAAACACACACCAAAAGCCGGAGGCCCAAGGCTCACCTGAATTTGGGCCACAGACCTCATTTTAGTAATAGAGGCGAGCTGCCGGCACCTGTCGCCCAATTGGGCCCTTAGGTAAGTCCTGGGAAAGGGGGAAAAGGAATGAAGGGGGCTGATCACAGTCCGGCAACAGTTCTCAGGCATGCTGTGGATCCAGGAGGAGCACTCCTGCTCTTTCCAGCCCACAGGACTGTAAGTCAAAAAAAATACTTACTTTTTGATCTCAGCCGCTTGTTAAGCCACAGCAACCCCAGTAAAACCTGGGTTGTTACCTATTTCAATTTTTTATTTGGCATGTCCACCAGGAGCAGTGCTTAGAATTTGTATTTGGCCTTTAGCCAAAGGTTCCTAACTATCAGCACTAACATTTTTCTTCAGACATCAGCTGGCTTTGGCTTGATGTTTCTTCACTGCCATTCCCAATAATGTTTCTGTTTTTTTTTTAGTTCCACTCCCAGCATTTCATTTTTTTTTAGTCCCAGTCCCAAGGGGAACTTTTAACACCCCACGACAGACAGAAAAGGTCGGCGGGGGGGCGGGGGGGGGGTTAAATTGTCAAATTTGCGAAACCCGACCCCAATCCACCGCACACACTCCAGTTTCCGTTTTAATTGTGACGGATATCAGGGGGGTCTGAGTAACCAGCTCTGGAGAGGCGGGTCCATCATTATAATATTTAAATGAGGCTCCTTTCCTGAGACTTTGGCTGCGATTTGAAATTACCACCTCCTGCACGGGTTTCCCGGGGTTTGGGAAACTCGCCAGTGAAATGGAGGAGAGATTGAACGGCACTTCGTGGGGATGGTTAAAGGTCAGGCATCCCGATATGAATAAAGACTCGGTGCGTACAGCTGCTTCCTCAGTTTCCTCCAGGAAACGGTTCTCTGAGAGATTTAATTGTAAAGTTTGGAGGTGTTCACGCAGAGAATGTCATGATGGGAGGCCGCATTGCTGCTTTAGATTGGACTTCGGATGAGGAAGACTTTCAGCATCCACAGCAGCAAGGATGTGCTGTGGAAGGAGCTGCAGCTGGACAACAGACAGGGGAGCAACAGAGGGGTCAAGTTCGCAGGAGACCCTACCCATCGATCACTGTCTACAGACAGTGGCTCAGCTTCCTTGATCTCTCAGAAGAGTAGCACTTCTGAAGGCTGAGATTGTCACGTCAGGTGGTCGCAGATATCTGCAGCCTCCTAGCAGAAGACCTGCTGCCTGCTGGACCTGGTGACCACGCATTACCAGTGGCCATGCTCAAGATGCGCTTCAGGTGCCTGGACAGGCCTGGAGGTGCTCTTCAGTACTCGCCAGCGAGGGTCTCCAGCAATGTTTCCTCTAAGCTGCACGCGTGTGCGGCTGTGCAGCAATCGGGAAGGTACCGTGCAGGCCGCCCACAAGCTGTTCGCTTGTAAGATATCGTGCGTGCGCGCGCGGCTGTGCATTTGGCCGCACAGCTGCCATGCAGAAAATTTAAAGGTACCACGCACAAAAAAAAGTTTAGAGGGGACAATGGTCTCCAGGATAATCATGGTGTGCTGTGTTCTGCACAACCTAGCACAGCAGCGAAGACTAGAGGTGCAGGAGGAACAAGCCATACAGCATAGGCACTCAGCACTCTTCATCTGATAAGGATTTCAATAGAGAAAAGGAGGGCGAGGAGGAGGAGGAAGAGGAAGATGGGGCCTCCAACGCCAGACCCAGCTGATCACATTGCTGCTTGGGATGCCAGGGATGCTCTAATAGATCGTCACTCACACTGGATGAAAGTAACTATCACTGCTCCCGCCCCCTCACCGCCCACCCCCACTGACACAAAGCAAGCCTGTAAACAATCATCCGATTGCACATGGACCAATTGGTCTGAGTCAATTCATGTCTTCACATTCATCACCAAGCAACTGAAAACTTGTGTTGGCACTCGCCATGCAAGAATGGTGGACATGGGAAAGTGGTGCAAATTAATACATTTTATGTGAATAGATAAATCAATTTACTAACACAACATTTTCATAAATACCCATGTGCATACCCTCGATAAACGACAAAGCTTTTCTTTTTCTTTCCCTACCGTTCCTACGTGGTGCGACCCCTGTGGTTTCAGCAGAGGTAGCGGCAGCTTGCTCTGATCCCTTGGTGTTGGAGCCCTCGCCTATAGGTGAAATCGCATTTTGCGGGTGCGTTTCACGCCTGCTCACGCGCATTGGAGACGCAAAACCCAGAAGTAAAATGATGGCCCGTATTTTCCGATCCCTATGGGTGTGTACGAGCTGTGTACACACCCGTAGGGACCTCGCAAGTGCCGGTTTTAGACATTCGAAGCGTGTGCGCTGAAAACCGGCACTTCCGATCTGTCAAGAATCCTGGTAAAAGCAGGCGTAAGGCCTGCTTTTACCAGCATAAGAGTTTTAAAAAGTTTTAAAAAAAATGTCACTCATTTATAATTTAAAAATGCTTCTAAAAAAGGTACGCTTATTTTTAGCCCCGTAAAAAACTTTAATTTTTTTTTTCAAAAAATTAAATTTTTGTTTAAAATATTTAATTTAATGTAATTTTAACTCATTATAAAAACGTGATTTAAAAAAAATTATTTAATGTTTTGATGTGTTTTTTGAGTGATCCCCATTCATACTTTTGATGGGTCTAAGCTGAGAGACCTGTCAAAAGTATGAAGGGGGATTCCCTTCTCCCATTGATTCCCCATGGCCCACGTGATCCGAGGGACACTTATGAACCGCATGTGCCCCTGGGGTACCTGGGCCCTGTGCATTTCGTAGAGCAGAGGCCCAGGAGCGGAAATGTCCGGACCTCCGGAGCCCTCAGGTAAGGGCGTAGATTTTTTCCAGATCGGAGGCCTCCGCACGCAGGAAGCTTCCGATCGGAAAATACAGGGCCGATAATGAGGCATCCATGTTGAAATCAGACATTCCCACGATCTACCGCACTTTGTGCCCGCTATCGTTCCCCCCGAACAGATCCCGCCTCTGCGTTAATATTGACCCCTCAATGTTTCATTATTTTTTAGTTCCACTCCCAGTGTTTCTGTTTTTTTTCAAGGCACCACACACCAGCACACTGTGGCTGCAGTATGTACGATCTACAGAATGCACTGCAGCAGCTCACAAAGCTTATTTTGACAAAACCTTCCTGCCCCGCAATATCTGCCACCAAGAAGGACAGGTGCAACAGTTTCAAGAGAAAAGCACCACCCGCAACTTCCCAACCAAATCACACACCATCCTGACTTGAATATGTATCATTATCCCTTCATCATCACTGGGTCAATATACTGGAATTCCCTACCTTACACCACTGTGTGAGTACCATTACCACAAGGACTGCAGCAATTAAAGGACTGTTAAAAGAGAAGGCCCACCAGCTTCGCAGGGTAACAGGGATGAACGATAAATGCAATCTTACCCTGCAAAGCTGGTGTGCTGTCAAACATTGAAATCTTTATTTTCAACACTTTGCATTCTTGGACAGGTTTGTGTGCACCTTTGGAAGTGGCTTAGTGAGTTGCAGTGAATGGTGAGACATAACGGTACCCCCTGCAATCATGATGAGTGTGAAAAGAACGGCTTGGGCATTGTAGGGATGCTTTATGGTGTTGGTGTGGGGTGGTGCCAACCTGGCGCATCATGTGGCAGCCAGGGTGTGCAGCGTCAAGTGAAGTAAATCTGGCCACGGTGAGGCCATTCCTGGCCTCCCTGGCAGCAATGTGGTCGGGTGCTGATGTCCTCTGTCCTGTTCAGCATCAGTTGATTGCGGAGAAGGTTGGTGTTGTTGTTGGTGCTGCTGGTGTGCCTGGTGCTGCTGGTGTTGGGGCTGATCGTGGTGGGATTCTGAGGACCAAGGTGAGATAGTTTCAAGAGTACCGATGTTGATAGAATAGATGGCAGATGAAATTGAAATTACAGAAGCGATCTGTCAGTGGTGAGAGCGGTTGTTCCAATGAGGTGACATTGGATACAGAGTTTGCTCCAAACACTTGCAAGCTGCATAAAGCTCAATCTGCAGTAAGCAACAGCTTCTAACCTTGGAAAGTGAACAGCAATGAAATGGGAGCTTTTATAGACCATTTGCAGCTGTCAAGTTAAGAAATGATCCCATGATGACGCAACTCCCGACCTGCTTAGCTGACGTGATCCCCGAGCAGCGGGGAACCCGTGGGCTAACTCTTAAAATTTAAAGGTGAGCTTAAAATAGTTTTTAAGTGCCTGTTCACAAGCTCTTAATCATCTAAATTGCCTCCTCCGCCGCTTGGTGTCGGGTCTGTTCAGCGATGACAAAACAATTTTTTCCCATCCGACCCGCCACCAAACTGACACCCTGAAAAATTCTACCCTATGTGGTCCACAGCGAGGTCCTTGGAATGGTGCTGTTGGCATTCACATGGCTGGCTAATTCTGGCAAGTATTTTCACCACCTCTCTGTAGGACACTGCAACCATCCCTAGGGAAGATGATGCCTCTCCTCAGCTGTGCTTGCTTGAGTTAGGTTGAGTGAGTCACCTTGCCACTCACTTGACGACTGGAAAAATTGTCAGCAAAGCTCCTCTAGTCCTTCTCCCCTTTTGACCAGAAAATATACAAGGCCCTTTTAAGCTGCAGCAGCAGCAGCACATCATTTCCTGCCCCTAATGCTGCTAATGGGTGAGATACTAATCACAGGTGTAACTCATGCCTGCAATTCACCCACAATATGTGGAGGCACCAGGCAGCCATGCAACTGAGGGCACATCTCAGGTGCCTACTTGCCAAAGGCAGCTGGAAGTTGCAGGCTGGGTTACTGAGTTTAGGGGGTTCAGGCCCACTCCCCTTGTCTCAGAAGCAATTCTACAAAGTCTCCACATTTTCTATCTTTCAGGTCCAGGGCTCATCACTGGCCTGGATTCCTAGATGGGTGCCACATTGACAGGCTGGCATGCCTGGTCTCTCTCAGTGTACCAGCCCGCCACTCTTCCACCACATCAGGGCAGAGGAACTCTCGGCCTGGGACACCCCTCCCCCAGCCATAGTCCTTTCTATATCACTTATCTTGTTTAGATTGGGTGGAAGCTCGGTCCCAACAGCGCCCTGTGGAAACTGCCGGCATCCTTGTGGTGGGATTGCACTGAAAGAGCCATGGGTTTTTGGCCCCTTTGTCTTATTGCAACATTGTTATCTCTGACTGCTTCCTCTAGTAAACATTTCGCATATCCTGATGTCTCAGAAGCTCATTTAAACATCCGTGCTAGCAACAACATGTTGAATTGACAATATTAATTATTTATTGAGATAGCTGGTAGTGTCTTTGATCTTAATTTGAGCTTGAAAACATAAAAGTGTGACTAAGTTTTATCAGCATCGATAATTTCCCAGAGATTAAAATAACAATCAATTGTAGATTTTCAGTTGCTCTTAATGAATAAACCGTCAATTTACTCAAACAGTAAACATTAATGTTCCTTACCGTTTGATTGATAAAAGCCCATCATGTCTTGAGTACATAACTGTGCAAATGAACATTAAAGGTAGTAGAAGTAATAAGTCATTTTAACTGCTGCTATTACAAAGATCAGAGGATTTAAAAAATATTCCTCTTATTCACTATGACTTTTACACTTGATTTCTTGTATTTATTAAAGTTCAATGTGAAAAGATTAATTAGCTATTTCCTCTGCTGTTGCATTATTCACTTTCTTATTAACCTTGTTCATTCTAATTCACCAACACATTGCTGGGAACAAATGCATTGATTGCTCCCTCTTTGTGCACTGAAGGCCACCAAGGACAAGGTAAGTAAACTATTTTTATATTGATTCTCGGGATGTAGGCTTCACAGGCAAGGCCGGCATTTATTACTAATCCCTAGTTGCCCTGATTGTAGCAATTTGATACAACTGAATGTCTTGCTAGGCCACTTCAGAGGGCAGTTAAGAGTCAACCACTTTGGTGTGGGACTGTAAGGGTCACGGACTGGTGCGAGGTGAGGCTTTCGTTGCCTGTACTATTGCTTGCTCTGGTCTCCGGCCAGACTTTTGCAATAAGCACCTGTGAGTGGTTCGACCCACTCACCCTTACGGTTCTGACACCCGGACTTAGATGCAAGGAGCAGTAATGCAGAGAAAGACTCAAATAGACCTGGTTGAATAGCACGAAATGAATGTCTTTATTGCATGGCGTCTAAAATCATGAAATACATGTCATAGGCGCAGATCAAAGAGAGTACCAGTATACACACGTTTATAAAACTTGGTCTATGGAAATGGGGAACACACGACACATCGTAAAAGGGGGAACACATTATACATTAACCTTAGAAATCACCCTCCCTTAATATACCTAAACTACGTCTGGATTTGTAGGATCGGGAAACATGCTCACCACTCGGCTCACTTCGGAAATTTAAAATGAGGCTCTCAGCTCGTTTCGCTGCAGCGCCTGACTGTCACGTGGCTGTAAGGGTTTCTGCACCCGACTTGTTTACTCTCGCTGCCGCGAATGGGTCCACTCGAGACGGCCCCGGTAAAGTTCGTCGCGGATGGCTCAGGCTATCCGCTCAAAGAGCCGGAGGGTAAGCCAGACTCCCTGATGTCATGAAGTAGTTTGTGGAATTCAAACCGGGTCACGAAGTAGACTGTAGAATTCGAACTGGTGGACTCTGCCGTTTATCTTCGGGTGCGGTTGGGGTTTACTGACCGTGGCGGCACGTGGAATTTCTTCTCGTCTTTCTTCTCGTCTTTCTTCTCGTCACTCGTGCCTTGCTCGGGAACACACCGCTGTGTTGCCCTGATGGGTCCGGACACCGTTTACCGACGATCGGGATGGTGTACCCTGCTGCCTGCCGTGTCGAGGTGGCTCGTTCCGATTGAACTCCACCCAACACTCGAATAACCGACCAGCGCAGCCCCGCCGAAGAAACCAGCGCACGACAAGAGCGAAGAGCGAAGAGTCAAGAGCCAAGAGACCGATGGACATTTGTCCCCTATAGTTATACTGTTTTGTCGGCCTTATCTCCCACTCAAATCTAAATGTTATCCTTTGTGTAATTTTGGCGCCCAAAACTCCCAGCATGGGGCGATTATCTTCTTAACGGGTTTCGGTATCACCTGAAACTGGCCAACTATCCGTTAATGCCTTCTTCATTGTTGAGCCAGCCAGGATGTGTATGAATCATCTCCTCAACTGGTTTTGGGACCCCCTGAATACTGGCTTAATCACCCGCCAATGTCTCTCTCATTGTTGAGCCGGGGGGGTATTTGTGTATTGATGTGTCTGGATGGGCTTTCGATGGCCCAGTTCAATGATTCTTACTGTGCGTATGAAACGATTCAAGCACTTATATCATTGCTATTGTCCAAAAATGCAAATGGGTTGCATCCTGCCTTTTCAATTTGTACCAGGTATGATCTCATACTGAATGTATATTCGACGCCATCTTGTCTGCCCACTGTGTCTCTGGAAGCTTCTGCCACGATGTGCGGCGGCCATTTTACAGGCTTCTGTACCCTTTATTTTCAAGACAGCATTCCGTTCAATAAAAATGATCAATTGAACCTGCTTCTCTCATATTATTAGAATCGCGATAATTGCGAAACTCTACAGGACTGGAGTCACATATAGGCCAGACTGGGTAAGGGTGACAGATTTCCTTCCCTAAAGGACATTAGTGAACCATTTTGATATTTACAACAACTGATTTCACTTTTACTGATACTTGCTATTCTATTTCCAGATTTTTTAACTGAATTCAAATTCTCAAACTGCCATGGTAGGATTATTAGTTCAGGCCTTTGGATTACTAGCAATGTTCCCCCTAAGGTCCCGCGCAGGCCGCTCACCAGCGCTGCCGCTGAAAGCGATACCATGCATGCAGCGGCCGTGCAGCAAATTTAAAGGGCCCACACAGGGAAAAAAAATTAGAGGGAACATTGATTACTACTCCAGTAACATAAACACTACACTACCATACCCAGTTGGTTTCACTTGCTTTCACTTACCTATACGTGGAGCCAAGAGGAGCGGGAGTTTTCCTCCTGGCTCCACTGTAATACTGCAGGTCACTGAGGGTCCACACTCACCCACCTCCTGTTGCGCGCACCCCCTCCCCCCCCGCCCTCTGAGGAGCTACCTGAGGACCGCTGCTGGCGTCTGAGTCGGCTGATCTTGCTCTGGGCCTGACCAGCCAATTGCATCATGACACCGGATTGGCACCCACAGCGCACCAATTTCATGTTAATGAGGCCTGAGGGCCAATTTCAGGAGGTCCTAGTGCCGACCTCTTCAAGCGCGCCTTCATTGTTGTGCCGTCCATTTCACGCCCGTAATCGGGCTCTAACCAATTGTTTCCCCATCTTCTCCAATCCCCTCCTCAACAAAATCATGACTTCTACATTACATAAACTCCAACATAATTAGAACTCTGCCATCCACATACTGTCCTGAACTAAGTCACGCTCACCCAGCTCCACCCATTCTTACCAACCTC
Organism: Squalus acanthias; assembly: GCA_030390025.1. Lineage (NCBI taxonomy): Eukaryota > Metazoa > Chordata > Chondrichthyes > Squaliformes > Squalidae > Squalus > Squalus acanthias. The sequence goes on from CM059425.1 coordinate 164,073,032, forward strand.
CATTGGCTCCCTGTATTGAATCCAAAACCTCTTATCTGCATGTACAAGTCACTTCATGGCTTTGTCGTGCTCTGCCACTGCAACTGCCTCCAGTATTCCATCTCTGCCTATACCCTTCAGTCCTGTGCATCCTCCTCCGCTCGTTCCTTCATTAGTGGTAAATCATTCAGTCATTCGGCCTATTTTCTGGAACTCCCTCCCTAAATTCCTCCACTTTTTACATCTCAAAATCTATCTTTCCAACCATACTTTCAATTGCCTCGCCTAAGTTTTATGTTTTTCAGCACCATTTCTCCTGTGTGAAGCATTTAGGGACATTTCCCACATGAACGGTGCAATACGAATGCAAGTTGTTGTCGCCAAATTCCAGCTAGTGTAATGGACAAATCTGTCATGGATGCGAAGGGATAAAATTGGGAAAGGAATAATACAGGTTACATCCCTTTATCCCTCATACATCCAACAGTACATTATTTCATGTGGCATTCAGAACAGAAAGACCCTGAAAATGCACCAGCAGATATCCCCGTAGTTATATTCGGGTCATGCCTGCTGGGGACCTCCAACACTTTCTCGGCTCAGCTGATAGCACTCTCGCCTCTGAGTTTCAAGGTTGTGGATTCAAGCCACTCCAGTGCAGTACTGAGGGAATGCTGCATTGTCAGAGGTGCCGTCTTTCAGATGAGATGTTAAACCCAGGCCCCATCTGCCTTCTCAGGTGGATGTAAAAGATGGTGTTCTGGACAACATTTATCCTTCAACCAACACCACCAACAACAGATTAACTGGTCATTCATTCCATTTCTGTTTGTGGGATCTTGCTGTGCACACATTGGATACCGTATTTCCCTACATTACAACAGTGACTACACTTCAAAAGTACTTCATTAGCTGTGCTGTGCTTCTGGATGTCCTAAGGAAGTGAAAGGCGCTATATAACTGAAAGTACTTTCTTTGATCAGATTTATGAGTAGATAATAGGGATAAGTTTTTTTTATTCATTCATGGGATGTGGGCATCGCTGGCAAGGCCAGCATTTATTGCCCTTGCGAAGGTGGTGGTGAGCCATCTTCTTGAACTGCTGCAGTCCGTGTGGTGAAGTACTCCCACAGTGCTGTTAAGGAGGGAGTTCCAGAATTTTGACCCAGCGACGATGAAGGAATGGCGATATATTTCCAAGTCAGGATGGTGTGTGACTTGGAGGAGAACTTGGAGGTGGTGGTGTTTCCATGCGCCTGCTGCCCTTGTCTTTGTAGGTGGTAGAGGTCGTGGGTTTGGGAGGTGCTGTTGAAGAAGCCTTGGCGAGTTGCTGCAGTGCATCTTGTAGATGGTACACACTGCAGCCACGGTACGCCGGTGGTGGAGGGAGTGAATATTTAAGGTGGTGGATGGGGAGCCAATCAAGTGGGGTGCTTTGCCTGGATGGTGTCGAGCTTCTTGAGTGTTGTTGAAGCTGCACTCATCCAGGCAAGTGGAGCGTATTCCATCACACTCCTGACTTGTAGCTTCTAGATGGTGGAAAGGCTTTGGGGAGTCAGGAGTTGAGTCACTCACCACAGAATATCCAGCCTTTGACCTGTTCTTGTAACCACTGTATTTATGTGGCTGGTCCAGTTAAGTTTCTGGTTAATGGTGACCCCCAGGATGTTGATGGTGGGGAATTCGATGATGGTAATGCCATTGAATGTCAAGCAGCGGTGGTTAGACTCTCTCTTGTTGGAGATGGTCATTGCCTGGCACTTGTGTGGTGCAAATGTTACCTGCCACTTATCAGCCCAAGTCTGAATGTTGTCCAGCAACACTCCCTTTAAGCCGTGCGGCTGCGCAACACTCTGCAGGTCCCTCGCAGCCAGTGAGCCGGCTTTTAAAGGGGCCACATGGGCCCCCCAAAAATTAGAGGGAACATTGTTGTCCAGGTCTTGCTGCATGCGAGCACAGACTGCTTCATTATCTGAGGAGTTGCGAATAGAACTGAACACTGTGCAATCATCAGCGAACACCCCCACTTCTGACCCTATGATGGAGAGAAGGTCATTGATGAAGCAGCTGAAGATGGTTGGGCCTAGGACACTGCCCTGAGGAACTCCTGATGTCCCGGGGCTGAGATGATTGGCCTCCAATAACCACAACCATCTTCCTTTGTGCTAGGTATGACTCTAGGTCATAGGTTTGTATTAGTCGAATTTTCACTTGGTTGATCTTCTATAAATTATTTCAGTGTTTGTTAGGTGAACTGTGTTTGACATAATTCTTCTCATAATATGCTGAAGCATGTGAACTTTCATTTGGGTGATATGTTACAATAATGAGATGTTTGAAGGAAAAAAATATGCTGATCAGGAACTTGGGGTCAACATCATGCCTGTGCCAGCTCTTTGGTAGAGCTATCCAATTCGCTCCACACCCCTGCTCTTTCCCCATAGCCCTGTAAATTTTCCCCTTCAGGTATTTATCCAATTTCCTTTTGAAAGTTGCTATTGAATCTGTTTAGCGTAACTTCCTTGCTTTTGTACTCTATGCTTATGTTTATAGGCCAAGGACCCCGTATGCTTTTTTAACAGCCTTCTCAACTTGTCCTGCCACCTTCAAAGATTTGTGCACATACACCCTCAGGTCTCTCTGTTCCTGCACCCCCTTTAAAATTGTACCATTTAGCTTATATTGCCTCTCCTCATTCTTCCTAACAAAATGTATCACTTCACACTTCTCTGTGTTAAATTCATCTGCCATGTGTCTGTCCATTTCACTAATCTGTCTATGTCCTCCTGAAGTCTATTACTATCTTTCTCATTGTTTACTACATTTCCGAGTTTTGTGTCACCTGCAAATTATAAAATTATGCCCTGTATACCCAAGTCCAGATCATTAATATATATCAAAAAGAGCAGTGGTCCTAATACCGACTCTTGGGGAACAGCACTACATACCTCCTTCCAGTCTGAAAAACCACCGTTCACCACTACTCTCTGCTTTCTGTCCCTTAGCCAATTTCATATTCACGCTGCCACTGTTCTTTTAATCCCGTGGGCTTCAATTTTTCTAACTCGTCTATTATGTGGAACTTCGTCAAACGTCTTTTGAAAGTCCAAATACACATCAACTGCACTACCCTCATTAACCCTCTCTGTTACTTCATCAAAGAACTCAAACAATTTGCCTTTAACAAATCCATGCCAGCTTTCATTTATTAGCCCATACTTTTCCAAGTGCCAATTAATTTTGAACCAGGTTATTGTCTATAAAAGTTTTCCCCACCTCCCACATTAGACTGACTGGCCAGTAATTGCTGGGTTTATCCCTCTCCCCTTTTTTCTCCAAAGTACGATGTTTTGTTAACCAAGGTAGTGAAATGCAGAGAAATGAGAGGATTTTCAAAAGTTATAGTGCCTTTCAGCCTTCTCTTTCGCAATATTTTCATCATTCCAAACCTTTAAAATAAAATAAATCAACAAACTTGACCTACTATCCAATATCTGTTTCATATATTGAGTCTGTGTTATAGGGCCACCACATTCACATAATTTTGGCCCCTTAATGAGCCTAATGCACAACTGTTTCACAGCTATTTCCTCAGTGCATTATATATTGTGCAATAGTTGCATAGCAGGCCTCAGTACCTGATAATATGAGTCACCTGAGTCCAGTGTGCATCAGTGTTACTGGCAGCAAGCTCTGTATTATTGACCCCCATATGTGAGCAAATTTCGTCCTTCTGCCTTCAAGGCTGCTGTATTTCTAAAGTAAGTAATAACCTACATCAGGTGCAAGTAGGACAAATTTTGCAATTTAAAAATAAAATCAGTTTAAAAGATTAAACACTGTGTGAATGACAGCCTCTAGACAATAAAAAGCAGCCAATCAAGCTTCCTAATAATTGAAATTAGTAGTCAGGCATGTGTTTGGTAGTGTGGATCAGTGGGCTTTTATAACTTCAACTCCTGCTTATAATCGATGTCTGTGGATTGTACATAATTTCTTGCCAATACCACTAAGGTATTATTCTATTCACCTTAGTTATCCATGATTCACGTAATAACCATATCATTATACATTAATATTAGTAATGTCCAGCCAAGAATATAAGAATCATCATAATTTAAAATACTTGCTTCTGGTTTATTAACCATTAGTGAAATGTATCATATATGGGCATATCAGTGGGTAATATTTACACTGAATTAGTATGAACATGGGTTTATGAATAATTCTCTAAAAATATTTTCCTAAATGTATATCTATCCAGAGCAAAAAAAACACAACCGAAGTAACCAAGGAAAATCAGGCAGCAAGAGGTCAAGTACAGTAATACAGTGGAGCCACTCATTACCATCTCTTCGATTGCTACTCTTCTCAGAATTTACCCATTCGCTTTAACTTTTGAACTGCTAATGCCACCTTTTATTTTAAATTTTCACCTAGCATCACTTTTTACACACAAGTTTCATGCACAGACAAACTTTATTAATTTTTGACACTTCAGGTCTTCTATAAGCAACGTGAAAGAGATTTGAGCTGAGTTATTTAGAGATAATCACATTCAACCATTGTTTGAAGACCGCACAAAACTCGTGTAAAAACCACACAATTACAAAGGAAAAATAATTGCGTACAGACCACACAATTGAAACAGCATGGCTACCCTGACAGTACAAAACTCAGTTCATAGTACTTGGGTATCCTGATCCAAGCCTGCATGTTTTTTGCTGTTCAGCTCTCCCACACGTTAACTTCAGATGCGAGCACTGTCTGCATTCTTTAAATGGGTAACACAATCAAAACCACAAAACTGCAGGACGCCACTTTATTTTGCCTTATATTGTATAGTGGATTTGTTGATTCTTTTAGGAAAAAGATGTCAAATTAGTGTGAAACCTTGTTATTTTCGAATCCTGTTGAATGTAATTTTTATGTATTCTGGCTGTAGCAAAAGTGACATTAAAAGGTCTCCACTGTACTACTGAGAGCAACAGTCACTCAGAATATTATGTGACAAAGCTCACAAATTAAATTAAAGGAGTGTTTTTTTCATTAAACTGCTATCTGCAGAAGCTTTATCATTCTACCCTACCACATCTAAGGTAAGAAAATTACCCTCTGGAAAATACTGCAAAACCCGAAATACTATTAGTAAAAATATATTTGTGCTATTGACAAATGATCTCTATAATCGTAAAGGTTCCTGGTCTCCAAATGTTTGTAAATCTTATGCCAGAAATGAGCCCACAAAGAGAAAAGGGAACTGTTTTGCTTGAACAAAGCAGTAAAAATTGATTGCACCTGGATGATAACTGTGCCTCTTTGAATAGAGTTTGAGTATTCTATGAAGAATGTTAGACAGCAGCAACAAGATGCAGGATTGATTGACCTTGTTTACATAAGAATGCAGTATCCTGAGGAGTTCAAAGTGCTGATTCTCAGTTATACTTTCACTGGTTTATTAAATCCCTATGGGCAATCCAATTGGATAAACAGAGCAAATGGGGAACAATGGGATGCACAGTTTATTCAATAAGTATGGAAGACGTCATAGCCTACAAGAGACACCCCCTCCACTGTCTCATTTTCTCAGGGGTGATGTCAGGAAGCACATCTTCACACAAACGGTAGTGGAAATCTGGAACTCTCTCCCCAAAAAGCTGTTGAGGCTTTTGAAAATTTCAAAACTGAGATTGAGAGATTCTTGATAGGCAAGGGTATTAAGGGTTACAGAGCCAAGGCGGGTAGATTGAGTTAAGATAATGATCTAATTGAATGGCGGAGCAGGCTTGAGGGGCTGAATAGCCTACTCCTGTTCCTATGTTCTGTCTATACCACACGTACAAATTTAGATTTAACTAGTTTTAAATTTAATTTGAAAGTTAATTTTAAATTTGCTGAGATATACACTGAGTTATCCTAATCTATGCTGTGCTGAATACGATATCAGAGTAATATTATGACATTGTTTCCTATCAAATAATAACTTTTAAATTGGGATCACAAATTCAACTAGTCACATTATATGGTAGATGCTATATAAACTCATATAAAGGTGATTCCATGTTGAAACCAACAAATTAATTATTATTTAAATTCTGAGGTTCTTCAAGGTTTCCTTATAGCCCCACTACGTGCTGCTAAACAGAATCATATTTTGTGATATTTGTATTGTAAATAATAATTTCTGTTTTATTACATAATTACTCTTATTTAAAAAGTAGTACGTCCCTTGCTCTGTCTGCCTATCATACATGTTGGGCTCGATTTTAACTCCCGGACAGCAACACGGCAAAACCAACCACCTGCCTGTCAGGGATCGGCAGCAAGCAGGCTCTGCTGATTTTAACAGCCGGGCCTCAATTAGCATGCCACTTGCTGGCTTTCCGAATTTAGCGGCTGGGAATTCGGCGGGAAATGCTGCACAGCCGTTAAAATCAGGCAGCAGGAGGCTGCCACCGAGGGCCTACAGGAATTGTACCTGGTGCAAGGTCAGTGTTCCAGGAGGGGAATCTCGGTCGGGGGAAGGGTGTGGGGTGTGGGGGGGGAAGGGGTGGGGTGGTTGGTGTGGTGGGGAGCCCCGAGGTAGCGGAAGTTCAAGGTTCCTTGTGTGGCCCGGAGGAGCACTTCTGCTTCTCATGACCCACAAGGAAAGCAAAAAAATATTTTTTTTTAAGTTACTCTGCTGGGCTCCTTCTAACCCTGGCTCATGTTCTCAGCAGGTTTGACCATCACTGCTCCCCGCTCAGGACTCAGGTTAAAATAGCAGATTGGACCCAAGAATGTCATCAGAGCCCAATCTGCATACTTAAAGAGGACTCCGCCAGTTTAGGACATGTGTCCTTGCCGCCTGCAATTTAAAATTGGAATCAGCCAGAGCGTGAAGGGGAGTGGGTACATCCCCCGCTCCATTTTAACTGGCAGGCGGGGAAGTTAAACTCAACCCTTTTCTCTTTGTATCTCTCTGACTCTTCATCTCATTCTTTCTCTCTCTCTTGACTGGACAAATAGGGAGACATTCCCTTTTACATAAATCTATCTGATCTTCTGATCCAGTCATAGTTGTATGGCAATGGTTGTGAACATTGCTACAAGAGATTTATTTTGGCAAATATGTACACATATCCACAAATATTACTTTTGCTGACCATAGCTAGTCATGCTGGGGAGTATACTGGCAACTGAGCCATAAAGGGAGCTCCTACTTTTCCTTTTTAAATTATTTTTTTCCGGGAAGAAATATCCTGAGACATGGATTAAACGTCCTTGCTCACCCATGTTGCTGAGTAAGATAGCCTAGCACCATCTTTTCTTGTCACCTGCTCGGGTACTGCCTGTTCTTTTCAGGCTAATAATATAGCTTTTCTGCTTGAGCTTTACATTCGCCATTTTATATCAAAACTATTTCAAATGACCGCAACCACTAATCATAACATTTCACCACATTCTCTCCCAGCTTGTTACAGTATTAAGGATACTGCATGCCTTATGCAATATGATGCTTTAATTTCATAAAGGAAAAAGGGACTTTTAACACTGAGAGGAGAAGTCCTATATCCAATAATAACATTTTAGAAATCTAGAAACTGATTGGAAACAGGGATATTTCTAGACTGATAAAATCTGATAGGTACAATGATATTCTAGTGGTTTGATTGGGTTTTCTTTTCTACATCTCTTTACAAAGTTATACTTGTTGAAAATCATCATCAGGAAAATGAGTGAAACCACCCCTCAATCAGTGGCTTGATTATTTTATCACATATCTCACAGACTGGTCAAACGTAACATTCAAGATACTCAATAAAAACAATATAAACTGAATGATGTGCTCATTAAGATAATGGTTGTCGGCGCTGAAATTTGAAACACCTTTCCACTTTTGGTCTCCAGAGCCAGTATTAAGCGTTCACAGACCAGATACTGCAGGGTGAGAACAGAGTCAAGCTCCTTCTACTTTGGTCCCAAACGTGTCTGAATCTCAACCTGAAACATCCCCCTTCCACCTATTGCTGCAGTGAAACATTTCTATTGCCCACGCCATTGCATTTTTGACTGCTTTAGGTTAGATTGCTTGGATAATATCAGTTAATGCCACATAACAGGGAGATTGCTGCTGGTTTCTCAAACCCAGTAATTCGGCACTGACCAATCCATTTCATGTAGGGCTTTTGTAGAGAGAAGAGAGTGGGAGTTAGAAAACTCTCATCCCACTGGTCTGGGTTGGATTTGACCCCAAGTTCCAGAAGTGAAAGGATAATGTATCAATTCATTGAGTCACCCAGTCCCCAATAAATTTTAGCTTCAATAAACAAATACCATACTTGTTATATAAGCAGAAATCCACACATTGGTAGGTAAAAATTGAATTTTATCTCATATGTAAATGACTTGAAACTCAAATTATGATTCCATTACTTCTGAGTTACAGGATTATTTATGAAGGTTAAAAAGTCACTTCTTAATCATCAACGTGTGGGATTCTCTAGCTGTTATATTACATGCTTACACCTTTTTTTTTAAAGTGAATAAGACTGCTGGCTCCATTTATTTTTGTATTCAGTGAATTATTCCTCAGTTTCCACCCACTCCCAAAAGGCTCTTTGTGGCCTACATCAGATGGAATGGTAAGGGTCAGCCAAGCTGTGAACCTGTCCACAACTTAGCCTGTGTCGCTCTGGGTTCAGCCAGTTCCAGGATCTTGCCTTCATTTAGGTTGACTACTTCATAATCATGAGGCACTCTTTGTTTCGTGAATTAGCTGAGTGGCATTGAAATTCAGCCCATTAGTAACAGTAGATGAGAACGACAAACTGCTCTGGGACTAGGATCTATGACCATTTGGTTGGGAAGCCAATGTTGTAAACAACAAAAGTCAGGGCCGAGGCAAATTAAGCTTACTTTTATGAAAAATATTTTGTGTAAAATTGTGTTTGATTGTCAAGCTTTCCAGATCATCAAATAATTAATTAATCAAGCAACCAGTGCTAAGTTATCTGCCCATCATTAGCAAAAGAAATCCTTCATTAACAAAAATTCTACAGTATTTACTGTTTTATATTAATAATTTGCTTATAACCTATTAACTGATAACATCCCAATGATAGGCTGGATTCTGCTAGACTATATTTTAATAATATCATACTTCAAATCTCTGTATGTGTTCTCAGTGTTTGTGCTCAGGCCCACAGCCTGCTTGTTAGAGTTGTGAAACATAATCACATGGTACTTGATGGATATTGTGAAAATTATAGACCAACCATAAATAAATAATGAAAATATAATTTAAATTCTTTGTCAAGATTATTTCTTGTCAAATTAATTTACTTCTTTACACAGAATCACAGGACAAAACAATTAAATACCCTACTTAACACAAAACCTGTCCACATCCTAATAATTATTGGCTCTCTGCCAGCATCTCTAATAAAGCTTGAAGCAATCTATCATCTCTATGCTTATAAGGTTTGGTGTCATAAAGCTGGTCACTGTATTCACTGTCATCTAAGTCTTTCAACTGGGACTGTTTGTTTAATTTTCCAATGGCTTGATACAAGCTCTGAATGGGTACTTTCATATCCTCATGGGATCTACTGTTATGGAAAAAGTGCAGAGCGTTATTATCTTGATTTTGTTGGTCGAATGTTTTTTGAGCAGGACTTAAGGCTACTTCTTCTCGAGTGTCTTCCATGTTCACATCTTCGTTGCTGGTGTTCTCCTTTGTGTATAGATTTGCAGGCTCACCATTCTTGGAAATGTCATCCTGCAACAGGAAAACGGACAGTGCAAAACAATTTCTCTAGTTTCCTTAGATCAGCTTGTAATAGACTAGACAGAAAGATTTGTTTAGTACGCAATAAAAAAAACTTGCATTAATATATTCTTTAACATCCACCTGAACTGGCAAGTAGACCCTCCATTTAGCAGCCCCTTAGTATTGCATGGGAGTGCCAACCTAATTAATATCTCCGCAGATGCTGCCTGACCTGCTGAGTATTTCCAGCATTTTCTGTTTTTATTTACTATCTTCAAGTCCTGGCATGGAACTTGAGCCCACATCTAATTCAGAGGTGAGACACCCACTAACTGAGCTAAACTGATATATAACTACACGCTACTAGTCATATAAGAGATCATTTTATAAATTTATTAGATGGAAAATCATGGGGTGTGCATGTGCAAATTCCTGATATGAACTCCAAGTGGAGTTAAATGCTACAAAAAAAAGCAAATTCATAAAATTACCCCTACTGATTATTAAAAATCTATTGTAGATTTACAGTATTCAATCACAATAGCGTAGTTAGAAAGTGCGACATGATTATGCAATGTACAAGATTCTGACTGGATGGGCAACAATCATTCATTCTTAGTGAAGGCTTCAGCGTCAAACGATTAATTATAGAGTGCACTTATACCACGTGAATTTCCGTGGGGTTCTCCCACTCTTCTGCCATAACTTTGGAACTGTGGGACTAGAGAATAGGCAACGTTCAGGCATATGGTATGAGGTAAATTTTATTATCTAGCTATGGCGCCTACCTGTCTGTCCTTAGTTAGCTTACATTTCAGTAATATGTGTAGCACATGTACTTCTGGCCAGCATGTTTACATCCTCAGATAGCTAGGACTTCACAGTATCATTCATAATTGTAATACTGGTTCTAAAAATGATCAAATTTAATGTAATATTAGAATCTCAATGGCTACGTCTGTTCAATGGGACTCTACTGTGAATATTTAGAAGATCAAATTAAATCCCTGTTGGTAATTATGATAGTTTGAGTGCTCAGTGACCTGTTTCCCTCCAGTGATACTAAAATATTTCATAGAACCATTGAATCTTACAGCACAGAAGGAGGCCATTCGGCCCATCCCTGTGCCGGCTCTATGAAAGAGCTATCCAATTATTCCCACTCCCCCGCTCTATCCCCATAACAATTCAACAGTTAAATATTTGCCATTGCCATGATTTTGAAGCATCACACTTTTATGCCAGAACTTTTCTTATATAAAAAAGTTATTGCCTGCAAATATATTTTAGCCAACAAGGTTACAAAATACTTTATTAAAAGGCTGATCTCATTCTCGGTAAGAGCTATATTTACCTCTATAAACTCTTCCATTCTCTCCACACCTCTCCTGTCATTCTGAACAGCGTTGTAAGGGATGTATACCCTAGGTTTCCGCATGTGCTCAGGTTTGGTGGAGGTACCATGTAAAATCAGTTTCCAGTCGATGATTTCCCCTTTGTTTTCGATTCTTCCAGACTTGGAGATAAATGTGGAGACAATTAAAAAAAAAAGTTACATTTTGAATGTAATAATCAAAAAAATCACTGGCACATGCAACAATTCATGAAATGTAAAGGTCTAGAGCCTGGAAATTCGATAAAGTCCGAAAACAGGCAGTGCCACCGCGGGCCGAAGTTAACTCCCGCCCATAATAGGAGCGCAGGCAGCACCATTATTGTGGTGCCTGCTGATTTAAAAGAGCGAAGCACGGAACCTATCGTGCAACGCGTTCTTTCAGGCAGTAAGATCAGCAGGAGGCTGAAGGTCGGGTCTACAGTATTTGTGCGGCGTTATCAGGAAATTGCGATTTAGGAAAAGGAAGTGCAATGCTTCCGGTTATGTTGCTCATGTTTTTTACCTCACACTTCTCCAGATTGAATTCCATTTGCCACTTATCTTCCCGCCTAACCAGTCCATTGATATCTTCCTGCAGTCTACAGCTTTCTTCCTCACAATCAACTACATGGCCAATTACTGAGTTCACTAAACTAGTATCGAAGTATATTAAGGTGTTCAGTGCTCTAAATAACTAATCACAGCAATGAATGACCATACTTACCACATCAGTAATGCTCAGAACCCACGTGCCCACTGGATCCTCTCCCCACGTATGCACTGACATAAAGGCCCAGTTTTTAAAGCCATTGGGTGAGGAGTCCCTTTCACGCTCTGCCAAGAGCACAGTTTTGGTTCCTGCATTCAACAAAAAGAACAAAGCAGAGTTACAGACTCTCTGTTATAGGAATAGGGCCACTAAGGGATGAGCAAGAAAAGCTCAGGAGATAATATTGAAATGGCAGGGATATTGAACAGATACTTTGCCTCAGTTTCACTGAAGAGGCTAACAAAGAGGAAATGACAACATTAAAAGAAGTCCAGAAAGATATACAACAATTAAGATAGAATGAAAGGAGCTACTGGACAAACTAGGCAAATTGAAGGTAGACAAAACCCTGGGTCCAGATGGATTGCACCCGCGGATACGCAAAGAAACTAGGGAGGAGATAGCAGAGACACAAGTGTCCAATATTAAAATTCAATAAAAAAGGAAAGGACTGGATGACAGCAAATATAATTCCTATCTTCAAAAAAGAAGATTGAACTAATCCAAGGAGCTAAAGACCAGTTAGCTTAATGCCAGTGGTAGAAAAGATACTAGAATAATTGCTAAAAGATCAGATAACAAAAAATCTACAGATGAAGAATATAATTTTAAAAAGTCAGCATCGATCCCTAAAATGAAGGTAGTGTTCAACCAACATTATTGAATTCTTTGAAGAAGCAGAAAGAGTAGACGAGGGCAATGCAGTTGATGTGGTCTACATGGACTTTCAGAAGATCTTTGATGATGCGCCACATAAGAGACTGATAACAAAGGTCAGGGTGTTTGGGTCAGGGGGCCAGGTAGCAAACTGGATAGAAAAACAGCTACAAAACAGTACACAGATGAGGAGGAGACATTATTTTATGCAGCGAGTTGTTATGATCTGGAATGCACAGCCTGAAAGGGTGACGAAAGCAGATTCAATAGTGGGCCAAAAATTCGGCCCTTCCCGGGTGAGTACGCGCTCTGTACTCACCCATATTGCTTCCCGAAGTGCCAGTTTCCTGCATGCACTGCGCATGTGCGGGAAACCGGAACTTCCGGTATGGTGAAGGGGGCGGTTCCTAGGTGAACCGCGTGTGCGGTAGAGGCTGCGTGCACGCAGCAAACTTAGATTTTTTTTCAGGTTTCTACGCGAGGGTAAGTATTGAAGATACTACGCTAATGAAAAGGAGGCGCAAGACCCGTTTTGAACAAGGTAAGTGGTTAATTAAGTATAATTTTAATTTTTTTTCAACAGGTTTATCTTTTTTAGATACTTTAAAGAAAGGTAAGTTTATTTTTATCACTTTTAAAATGTATTTTAATTTTTTCAAAAATTTAAATTTTTGTTTAAAGTGGTTAATTTATTTAACTATAGTTATTTTATAAATGTAATGGTTTTTTAAAAATTTATTTTAAGTTTAGCTGTTCTTTTGGTGCCAATTTCAATTCACAGATTTGACAGGTCCTGTCAAATCTATGAATGAAAGATGGTCTGCTGCCATTGGCTCTCCATGGCCCACGTGATCCCAGGGGACACATCGCACTAACTGCGCCCCTGGAACACGCACGCACTGCGCGCTGGCAGTTGGGAGAGGCCCAGGACCCGAAGTTCCTGTGGGCCCAAAACACAACAGCAGGCGCGGTAGGTAAGAGCGCGCGCGATCCTTACCCCCGCGGCAAGCCGGAGAGGCGAATTTCTGGGCCAGTATCTTTCAAAAGGGAATTCGTTATATACCTAAAAAGGAAAAATTTGCAGGGCTATGGGGAACGAGCGTGAGAGTGGGAATAATTGGATAGCTCTTTTAAAGATTTGGCACAAGCATGATGGGCAGAATGGCCTCCTTCTGTGCTGTAAGATTCTATTATTCTATGAATATTGCCTGCTGTTTTCTGCAAGAAAGAACATTTCTGTGCTAGTGTTGGGCTGCCAGCTTAACATCTCAACTCCACAGAAACAATCGGAAATTACCTTTAAGCAGTTAACATTATTAATACTGTGGTGCATTATCTTTAGTGCATATTTAGTTGTGATGATATTAAAAATCCGTAATGGACTATCTGAGATTTTCACCCAGGTGAATATTTGTCCCTGCCAGGTGATTTTCAAACAAAATGTATGAAATTATCTTTGTTTCCTGCTCAACTACATGAGGTAGTGGTGTGTATTTAATTACTTGCTTCATTTATAACCACTTGGGATTAGGGTAAGTAGGATTTTCAAACAAAAGAAAAACTGCTGTCAACTGATTATTTTGCCTTGCCATATTGGAAACTTGTCCAGGAGTATTAGAAGAAGGGAGAAGATGAATTCAAAATGTGTGCAAGACGTAGGGGACCTAATTATACACTAAGGAATTATAGTGTTAAACATGACTTAAGCAGTGAGTACTTAAACTTGAGTGTTGCTAACTTATGGAATTAGCTGTCACCTCATACAGTGAATGTCCACTTAGCTGAAGCATTCAAAGTAGAATTAGATCCAAAAGGCAGCAATTGCCAAGACAAGAGGAAATGAAAATGGTCTGTGTGAGTCCCAAATATGGACCTAAGTGATAAGGTGAACCAGGTGGGCTGAATAACTTCAACTTGTTCCTCCTTTCCCTTGTTCTATTATTTTTTTAAATGCCGTTCACCTATAATATCTTCCAGTTCTGAGGAAGGGTTGAACATCCAAAATGTCGACATGTGTTCTTTCGACAGATGCTGCCCGGCCTGCTGAGTGTTTCCAGCATTTTCAGCTAAAATAATGTCTTGGTTTGCATCAAGGGATCGATATTTACTTTTGGCATGGGCAGTAAACTGGTGGCTGTGGATCAGCTGTCTATTATACTTCCCTCCCTATTATCAGTTCCATTGAAAGGAGAGTTGGACGGGGCTTGTAACAGGCGGCAAACCTGCAACCGCCAGTTTACTAGTTAAATTAGCCCCCACCTGCCTCACAAATATGCTTATGCTGCATGTAAACAATAAATGGAATGGTTATAGCAATATTACTGCACAATACAAAGATTGTCCATAATGATAGCCGTCAAATTTCAATGTCTGAAAACACATTGGAACTTAACAGTGCAGCAACATGTTTATAAAATGAGGAATAAAAATGGTGAGAGCTGAATTACACACCTCCAGAGTAAGAGATCCCATAACTACATCAAATCCATTCCCAATAATCCATATTTTGAAAGAAAGACTTGCATTTATATAGCGCTTTTCATGACCACCGGACATCCCAAGGCGCTTTACAGCTAATGAAGTACTTTTGAAGTGTAGTCACTGTTGTAATGTAGGAAACAGGGCAGCCAATTTGTGCACAGCAAGCTCCCACAATCAGCAATGTGATAATGACCAGATAATCTGTTTTTGCTATGTTGATTGAGGGATAAATATTGGCCAGGACACTTCCGCTGCTCTTCTTCGAAATAGTGCCATGGGATCTTTTACGTCCACCTGCAGACGGGGCCTCAGTTTAACATCTCATCCGAAAGACGGCACCTCTGACAGTACAGCGCTCCTTCAGCACTGTACTGGAGTGTCAGCCTAGATTTTTGTTCTCAAGTCTCTGGAGTGGGACTTGAACCCACAACCTTCTGACTCAGAGAGCGAGAGTGCTACCCACTGAGCCACGGCTGACACTTTGAATTAAATGTTTATATAGTACCTTTTTTTGGTGAACTTTTGTGCTGATCGAGGTGAGAGATGTCAGTGCTGGGCAGTGCAGCGCACGACACGTGTGTCAACATGGAGCACACCCAGCTCACAACTAGATGCAGAGAAAATCTCTCTCTATTGAACCCCCTGCAATTTGTCTTAACATCAGTTTTAGTAGTGCAACTCCTGCGAAGAGTGCAGAGCTGACTTACCTGCAGGAGATGTGAGAGTGATGTGAAGGTCTCCTCTCCGGGTATATTCAATGGTTGCCTCCAGCTGGACATGCTCCAAAGCTTTAATATTATTGTTCTGCCCTTCACAAGCTTTGGTGGGGATTTCAATAGAAATCTCTCCGCCAGCTTTCAAAGCCCTGCAAAAATGTATTAAATGATTGGCATAAGACAATTATCAACAAATGTGATCCATGATTCACAGTGCATGCAGTCATTTATTTGCTCTGAAGCATTTTCCAAAGCTGGATTTAGGAGGGAGTCGTGGATACAATTTATTATATGATGTAAGTTAATGAATATGTAAACATGGTTTCTTCATAGCAATTTTTAAAATTAAAATGCTGTTTTCCCTCATTCAGGATCTGTGGACATAATTCATCTTTTCAGCAGTTGAACTAACACTACCATTATTTGACCTTTTAAAGACCTGGTAGGAAGTTAAAGGATTATCAGCCCATTTGTTAGATATCTAGTGGCATAAATCGCCACACATTTTTATTTCCAAGTGATTTCAAGCAATTTGTATAATTAAAACTGGGAGTTTACAAACACAAAAATGGACTATTTCATAGTTTTAATGCTGTGAAAATACTCCGGAACCCTATATTTTAATAGGTTTATTGGACCAATGTTGTTAGTTCACATACTGGCCTGGAGTTTCCGCTCAGTTGGCCAAACCAGCACAAAAGATCGAGGAATTTCAAGTGCAAATTATGTCCAGCACAAATCGAGTTTCCACGATCTTTTCTGTTTGTTTGAAAAACATCGCGCGCTAGAAGCCGGCCCTGCCCACAAAACTGGCCATGCCCCAGATCGAATTAATCATCATTGGGACTTTCCACTAATTGGAACATAGGAACATAGGAACAGGAGTAGGCCATTGAGCCCCTCGAGCCTGTTTCACCATTTAATGAGATCATGGCTGATCTGCAACCTAACTCCATATACCTCCCTTTGGCCCATATCCTTTAATACCTTTGGTTAACAAAAATCTATCAATCTCAGATTTAAAATTAACAATTGATCTGGCATCAATTGCCGTTTGTGGAAGAGAGTTCCAAACTTCTACCACCCTTTTGTGTGTAGAAGTATTTCCTAATTTCACTCCTGAAAGGTGAGGTTCTAATATTTAGACTATGCCCCATAATCCTAGACTCACCAACCAGCGGAAATAGTTTCTCTCTATCTACCCTATCTGTTCCCCTTAATATCTTGAAAACTTCGATCAGATCACCTCTTAAACTTCTAAATTCTAGGGAATATAACCCTAATTTGTGTAATCGCTCCTTGTAATTTAACCCTTGAAGTCCGGGTATCATTCTGGTAAACCTACACTGCACTTCCTCCAAGGCCAATATATCCTTCCTAAGGTGTGGTGCCCAGAACTGCTCACAGTACTCCAGGTGTGGTCTAACCAGGGCTTTGTACAGCTGCAGCATAACTTCTGCCCCCTTGTACTCTAGTCCTCTAGATATAAAGGCCAGCATTCCATTAGCCTTTTTGATTATTTCCTGTACCTGTTCGTGACATTTTAATGATCTATGTACCTGGACCCCCCAAGTCTCTTTGGACCTCCACTGTTTTTAGCCTTTCACCATTTAGAAGGTACCCCTGTTCTATCCTTTTTAGGTCCAAAGTGGATGACCTCACATTTGTTTACATTGAAATCCATTTGCCAGTTTTGCCCATTCACTTAATCTATCAATATCCCTTTGTATTTTTATGCTTTCCTCTACACTGCTTACAATGCCGCCTATCTTTGTGTCATCAGCAAATTTGGATATATGACTTTCTGTGCCATCTTCTAAGTCATTAATAAATACTGTGAATAGTTGAGGCCCCAACACAGATCCCTGCGGGACACCACTAGTCACATCCTGCCAATTTGAGTACCTGCCCATGATCCCTACTGCCTGTCTCCTGCCGCTCAGCCAATTTCCTAACCAGGTCAATAATTTGCCTTCAATTCCATGGGCTTCTACTTTAGTTAACAGTCTCTTATGTGGGACTTTATCAAATGCCTTCTGGAAGCCCATATAAATTATATCCATAGACATTCTCCTGTCCACTACTTTATTCACCTCCTCAAAAAATTCAATCAGGTTTGTCAGGCATGACCTACCTTTCACAAATCCATCCTGGCTCTCTCTGATCAACTGAAAAGTTTTGAGGTGTTCAGTCACCCTATCCTTAATTATAGACTCTAGCAATTTCCCGACATTAGATGTTAGGCTAACTGGTCTATAAATCCCTGGTTTCCCTCTATCGCCATTCTTAAATAGCGGAGTGACATGTGCAATTTTCCAATCTAAAGGAACGGTTCCTGAATCGAGAGAACTTTGGATGATTATAGTTAGGGCATTTGAAATGTGCTCACCTACTTCTTTTAAAACCCTGGGATGGAAACCATCTGGCCCTGGGGATTTGTCACTCTTTAGTGCCATTATTTTCTTCACTACTGTTATTTTACTTATATTAATTTTATTGAGCCCCTGTCCCTGATTCCATGTTAGTTTCCTTGGGATTTCTGGCATGTTATCCTCTTCCTCTACTGTAAATATTGGCGCAAATTATTCAACATGTCCGCCATTTCCTTGATAATATCACTGCTTTCAATTTTTAAGGACCAACATTGCTCCTAACTACCCTCTTTTTCCTAATATAATTGTAAAAATTCTTTGTGTTGATTTTGATATCCCTTACAAGTTTCTTTTCAAACTCCCTTTTTGTAGATCTTACTATCTGTTTTGTGACCCTTTGCTGTTCTTTGTATCTTTCCCATTTGCCAGGATCTATGCCTTTTTTTTGCATTTCTGTATGCTTTTTCTTTTGCTTTTATGCTTTCCCTTACCTCTTCAGTCATCCATGGCTGTTTTTTTTGGCAAGCAGAGCTCTTGCCCCTCAGGGGTATAAACTGGTTCTGTATCACATTAAATTCTTTTTGAACACCTCCCACTGATCTTCTGTCATTTTACCCATTAACAGATTTGCCCAGTTTACTGTGGACAGTCTCTGTCTCATCCTGTTGAAGTCGGCCTTACCCAAATCTAGAATCTTAGTAGCTGTTCCGCGTTTCTCCCTTTCAAATGCTACGTTGAACTCGATCATGTTATGATCGCTATTGGATAAATGTTCATGCACCGTTAGGCTGTTAACTAAATTTGGCTCATTACTCATTACTAAATCTAATATGGCCTGCCCCCTTGTTGCTTCTAGGACATATTGTTGTAGAAAACTATCCCGGACTCACTCAAGAAATTCACTACCTTTCTGATAGGTCTTATCCCAATCTATATGAAAGTTAAAATCCCCCATTAAAACCACTCTACCTTTGCTACATGCTTGTATAATCTCTGCATTTATACAATCTAGCACTTCACCAGCTGCTACCAGGGGGCCGATACACAACTCTCACTACAGTCTTAAATCCTTTCCTATTTCTTAATTCTACCCATAAAGTCTCCACTGCCTGCTTGACTCTCATTATATCCTCTCTTATCATTGGAGTGATTTCATCCTTAATCACTAATGTTACTCCACCCTCCTGCTATTTTCCCTATCTTTCCTGCAGACCTTATGACCTGGTATATTTAGTTCCCAGTCCTGACCGTCTTGCAGCCATATCTCAGTAATGGCTACCATGTCATACCCTCCAATTTGAATTCGCGCCTGCAGTTTATTCAATTTATTCCTTATACTCTGTGCGTTTGTATAAAGAATGCTTATTTGGACCACACACCCTAGCCTGTCCTTCAGCTCTAATGTTTTAACGTTTGTGGGCCTTTGAGGAGGCTCTTAAAATTAGGTTTGTTTTTAGGTGTAAGGACCTCTAATAGGAACGTTTTAAAAGCTTTTAAATATTTTTAAAATTTACTAAAAAACTGACTACTGTACACCAATGAAACTAGTAAATGGTTCTGTATAGTTTTTTTTTAAGTCATTTTCAGTTATTTAAAATTGGGTTACTCACAGGTGGTGGACTAGACACTCTGATTAAAATGCTTATTTTTTGTGATAAACCCATTTTCATCTGTATTAATAAAACTGCACCAGGTTACCACTCTTAAATATATCAATGACTATTTTTTAATGCAAAAATTTAAAAAAAAATTATATTCTAAAGCACCGCCCGATTGTGCTGGTTCGCGGCAGATTTTATGTTTGCCAATATGCAAATGAGTTTGAGCGGAAACTTGAGCAAAAAAACTACTTCTTAAAACTAGTACAAGTTTGAGCGCAATTTGTGCCTGGATCGCCGATTGCGCCCAAGGCGGAAACTCTTGGCCAATGTCTAAAATATTACTCTGGTCAATCCTACCAGAGGCCCAGGTCTATACGGCAAATTTATTAAACTGAATCGAGGAGCATTTTTTCCTCCTTTCTTATGAATAATAGGCAAAATGTTCCTGTAATTGATCCTGAGACATATTGGATCACCTGAACAAGGCAAATAGGGGAAAATATGCAGTGAGGTTTGCATGCCCAGAAAGGAAAATTTTCTGTCCAATAATTCAAATGTTTGGAAAATTAGGCAGCCTCTATTATCATGTGTGATCCTACCCATTCAATATTTTTCTAAGCGCTGTGCTCAAGTGATCCAATACACCCAGATACAATAACAGGATGCCCTGATGTTTCCTTTAATTTATAACAGATGATATCTGGTGTATTTTTTTCCTGTCTTGGGAGTGGTCAAAGCACCAGTTGTACTGGTAAATGATCTGCTGTCAATTCCATCAATTTCCATTCATGGTTACAGAAATAACTATTGGGTTAACACTTCCATTAAAATGCCAGGCAGAGGAATTTCATACCAAGACATTAACACATTTGTTACTAATTATGCGTAGCCCTTGCTATTGACTTCTTAAATTTCTGTGTTTCTTCTGAAGCCAAGTCTAAAGTCAAAAGCCAAAAAATGCTCATCTTTCATAAAACACATTCCAGAAATAAAATAGCACATGGATGTGGTATTTATGCTCCCAGCAAAGGTGAAATGAAGAATGGTCTCTTAAATTAGGTGAATTCTTTTAAATGACTGCAGCCAACCAGTCACACTACTTCCCCTTCCCCCAGGTAATTATATTATTCAATCAGTTACTGAGAAAAAGAGACAGGTTCACTGAAACTCCATTGACCATAAATTAGGTCATGCGGTTTATCTCCTGTGCACAATAAGAAAACTTACAAAATGGCATTCACAATTTAGTTGGTTTTAAAGCATTTTTATGTCTAAGAGGGAATTTTAAATCCCTTTGCCTGGCGGAAACAGAAGTTAACGTCCACTCACTTGCCACTCATTAACCACCTCGCAGCCATTTTCATGCTGCTGTTATCCTGGGCAATTGAGGTGCTTCCTGTCTGTCTCAAGAGGTAGTCTCATGATTACATGTAAATTAGGGTCCTATGTTGTACATAGGTTCCCCAAAGCTATTTTAAGAGCCTACTGGGTGGAACACCTGTCATGGGGCCTCCGCTCAGTACAACCTGGCAGGCAAGAGAAGGCATTTACAGGTCAGTGTAAAAGTTATTTTTGTGGGGTCAGCAGGTGCAGGCAGTACCACTGGGGCAAAATGGGTGAAGTGCACGTCATCTGAAACCAACCTTCAGCTACCTAGGCTCTAAGCTCTGGAATTCCTTCCCTAAACCTCTCCACCTTTCTACCTCTCGCCTCCTTTAAAACACTCCTTAAAACTTACCTCTTTACCTGTTCTAATATCTCTTTATGTGACTTGGTGTCAAATTTTCTTTGACGACGCTCCTGCGAAGTGTCTTGGGACATTTTACTATGTTAAAGGCGCTATATAAATGCAATTGTTGTTGTTGATAAGATTTTCCTCATTTGCAGGTAAGGGGCATTGCAGTGTTGCAAACTAGGCCTTCCAATTAGATGCTGCCTGCAGATTCATAGGAAATTAGGAGGCGATGTCTGATCTTAAAGATATGTTGTGAGGTAGCTTGTTTGTATGTATTGTTGGAGCTTTGAAGGAGTTTTTGCTTTTTGTTATCTTTGGTGAGTTTTGGCCCAGAATTTGCGGTCAGCGGCAAAGCAAAGGCTTTTGCCGCTGGCCCCGAAGAAAGCTGCCCACAAAGATCTCGTGATCTCTATGGCAAGAAGTTTGTCTTTTTCAACGCGTAAGTGATTTCAATGTAATATAATGGGGTATCCCTAGAGCGCTCTGCTGTGATGTCAATAAGCTGTCTAAGCTTGACATCAACCTGAAATGTTAACTCTCTCTCCACAGATGCTGCCTGTCCTGCTGTGTATTTCCAGCATTTTCTGTCTTCTCAGAGGCCTTCCTTTACCATCCAAAGCTTTGCAAGTGTCCAGCAGCATGCCCTGCATTCTCTGCACACTTTAACAACTTTTTAAATGTATTGCACCAAAATATAAAAAATATTCGAAAGCTAAAATCCAAACTTACCTGAAAAATGTGCGTGTCCCTTCTAGAAGTGCTGACAGCGTCTCTGCAGCACACACGTTCTTCCATGTGTGATTTGGAGAGGGTGTTATGGCATGTGGCGATGTCAAAAATAGCAGTCATGCGTCAAATCAGGCGTTGCATGCCGATTGACGTCACGATCTGCTCATTTGAATTTGAAAGGCCAGCGCTGGCAATGGCAACACTATGGACCTCACCAAAATGGCGGCGGCAGTGCCCCACACCGGAAGCAGGCGTAAGCGAGGCGGCCACCTTTTTGCAGAAAAACAGCGCAAACAGATGGCGGTAAGGTAGGGAATTTCTAAGCCATAGTCTCAGGATAAGTGGTCGGTCATTTAGGACTGAGATGAGGAGAAATCTCTTCACTCAGAGGGTTGTGGATGCTCAGTCGATGCGTATATTCAAGACTGTGATCGATAGATTTTTGCGCACTAAGGAAATTAAGGGATATGCGGATAGGGCAGGAAAGTGGATTTGATGTAGAAGTTCAGCCATGATCTTATTGAATGGCGGGGCAGGCTCGAGGGGCCATATGACCTACTTCTGCTCCTATTTCTTATGTTCTTATATCCTCTATTACTAAGTACAAGCATTACAGCAAGCAATTCAGTTATATTGCTTATTTTTTTATCCAAAAAATTACCATCTTAAAAATTATTCTCAATAAATATTTTTCCATTTCCATACCAGCCAATCTTATAGCCTTTCTGATTGAGATTAATATTTTACTATCAATTGTTGCTGAATTATGAGCACTTTTTGTGCTGTGGACTTGCATTCACTGAGAACTGGGTTCAGACAATTCAAATTAATTTAATTTAAGATCCAAACAACCAGCAAAGAGGGATCTTCAACATCATTAGTCTTGGTTGGATTGAAATGGAGGTCTGAGAGATAAATGGACAGTTTCCAATCCACTGTGTCACATTTTTCTATTACTAGTCATTTTTAAAGTTAGGTAGTGATTATGTACATGAATCTGATCTTTTGGTGGCTATTAACAAGTATCAATAAAATAAAAACACTTCTTCTAGGTTATAGGAACAACAAATATTCTGAGGGACAGTATAAATCGTTATTTAAAAAGGCACGGATTAATCAAGAACAGTCAGCATGGATTTGTTAAGGGAAGGTCATGTCTGGCTAAATTGATTGAATTTTTTGAGGAGGCAACAAGGAGGGTCGATGAAGGTAGCGCGTTTGATGTAGTCTACATGGATTTTAGCAAGGATTTTGACAAGGTTCCACATGGCAGATTGGTCAGAAAAGTAAAAGCCCATGGGATCCAAGGGAAAGTGGCAAGTTGAATCCAAAATTGGCTCAGCGGCAGGAAGCAAAGTGTAATGGTCGACGGCTGTTTTGGTGACTGGAAGGCTGTTTCCAGTGGGGTTCTGCAGGGCTCAGTACCAGGTCCCTTGCTTTTTGTGGTATATATCAATGATTTGGACTTCAATGTAGGGGGCATGATTAAGAAGTTTGCAGATGATACAAAAATTCACCATGTGGTTGATACTGAGGAAGAAAGCTGCAGACTGCAGGAAGATATCAATGGACTGGTCAGGTGGGCAGAAAAGTGGTAAATGGAATTCAATCCAGAGAAGTGTGAGGTAATGCATTTGGGGAGTGCTAACCAGGCAAGGGAATACACAATAAATGGTAGGATATTGAGAGGTGTAGAGGAACAGAGGGACCTTGGAGTGCATGTCCACAGATCCCTGAAGGTAGCAGGGCAGGGCAGGTAGATAAGGCGGTTAAGAAGGCAATGGGGATACTTTCCTTTATTAGCCGAGGCATAGAATATAAGAGCAGGGAGGTTATGCTTGAACTGTATAAAACACTAGTTAGGCCACAGCTAGAGTACTGTGTACAGTTCTAGTCACCATATTACAGGAACAATTTGATTGCATTAGAGAGGGTACAGAGGAGATTTACGAGGATGTTGCCAGGACTGGAGAATTTTAGCTATGAGGAAAGATTGGATAGGCTGGGGTTGTTTTCTTTGGAACAGAGGAGGCTGAGGGAGTCTTAATTGCGGTGTATAAAATTATGAGGGGCCTAGATAGTGTGGATAGGAAGGACCTATTTCCCTTGGCAGAGAGGTCGATAGCCAGGGAGCATAGATTTAAAGTAATTGGTAGAAGGATTAGAGGGGATTTGAGGAGAACTTTTTTCACCCAGAGGGTGGTGGGGGTCTGGAACTCACTGCCTGAAAGGGTGGTAGCGGCAGAAACCCTCATCGTATTTAAAAAGTACTTGGATATGCACTTGAAGTGCTGTAACCTACAAGGCTATGGACCAAGAGGTGGAAAGTGGGATTAGGCTGGATAGCTCTTTTTTGGCCGGCACAGACACAATGGAACGAATGGCCTCCTGCTGTGCCGTAAATTTCTATGATTCTATGATTCGATGAAATATGAAGAACATCGATTGCTAATATGGGTCATGCCGAGTTAACAATTTAGTTGTATTCCTTTCTATAAAGAAAAGTTCAAACCGTTTGGGCCAAAATGTGCAGCTCTAGTTAAAATTAAATGGAATGGGTAGTCTGGAATATTATGTTGCTAAGCCTTTTACTTTCTCCTAACATTTGGTTTATATACTATGGTTGTGTAATCTGAACTCTCTAGTATCAGGGTCACTGAACATTGAAGTTAAGAATTATTTACGGTAACATTTGAATATATATTAATATTTCGTAACACTAAAATGAAAGGAAGCCGGAAAACAATGTAATTACCAACCTGGATTCAAAAGTATTATCTTTAACAATGCATTGTTTCTTCTCTGGCACTCCCTTCCAGGTTTTAGGGTCTGCCATATCAACCAGTGCCTTGGCATTCAGCAACCCAAACCCAAATCTACTGTTCACCATCAGGCCAGCTCCATTCTTTTTCCAGCCTAGGTTGTTGGCCAGTGGATCAAATTCTGAGGTCCAGACAATTAAATGTTGCAATTCCCTCCAAGTAAGATTTGGGCTGTTGAAAAAGCAGCAACATAAATTGCTAATTATGTATTCAGTAATTTGCAGTAGTGAGACAGTTGAAATAACCATTATTATAACTGTAACTATAAACTTTTTGCCTGTTAATTCATTTTTATAAGTGTTACTGCTGATTCAGATGTCCCTTCCAGTCTCCAAAATCCCTCTCAGTCTTCCTTCTCTGTCCCTCATGGCCTTGTGATCCTGGCCCTGCCCATATCTAATCTCACAAATCAGAGGGTGCTGGAATAGCCCTTTCCCCAGTCCTGTTTCATGACTTTCTCTTTTTCTGTGACAAGCAGAAGAAGGAAGTTTCATGCTTTTCAGGGTAGGTGGAGAATTAGCTTTCAAGAGAGACAGAGAAAAAAGATAGAAAGCATAGGCTGTCAAGAGATTTTTGACGGGTTTCATAACAGCTGTCCTCCAATACTCCTATTTCCTCAACCGAGGATTCCCCTCTACCGTGGTTGACAGGGCCCTCGACCGTGTCCGTTCCATTTCCCGCACTTCTGCTCTCACACCTTCCCCTCCCTCCCAGAATCACGATAGGGTTCCCCTTGTCCTCACCTTTCACCCCACCAGCCTCCACATTCAATGGATCATCCTCTGCCGTTTCCACCAACTCCAGCGTGATCCCACCACCAAACACATCTTCCCCTCCCCTTTCAGCATTCTGAAGGGATCGTTCCCTCTGAGACACCCTGGTCCATTCCTCAATCACCCCCCACACCCCCTCCCCTTCCCAAAGCACCTTCCCATGCAAGCACAGGAGATGCAACACCTACCCTTTTTACCTCCTCCCTTCCCACTGTCCAGGGCCCCAAACACCCCTTCCAGGTGAAACAGTGATTTACTTGAACTTCTTTCAATTTACTATACTGTATTCGCTGCTCACGATGCGGTTTCCTCTACATTGGGGAGACCAAACGCAGATTGGGTGATCGCTTTGCTGAACACCTCCGTTTATTAGAATATATGGTATGTTATTATTAACATCAGTCACAAATTAGTAAAATTCTGATGTTAACCTGTTAAAATGGTTTAGCAGACATAGTTATCCATATGAAAACTACAAGCAGACTAAAGGTTAAGGTGGAGAAATTCGGTACCATAGCACCTCCCATTAGCGCCTCCGGGGGGGCGCTACCGGCTTTGCGACCAGGCGCAGTGATAGTACCGACGCCCTGCAAAATTGACGTGGAGGTTTGCAGCAGTGGTATCCACTAGCGCCACGATCTCTTGTGCCCGGAGATCGTGACGTCATTGCCGTGCGCATCGCCCCGGTAGCGCTCCGGACCCAAACTTCGGTTCTGCCCCCTGCAGCATCGCCGGGTGACAACACCGACAGCTGCAGGAGACGTTGTTCTTGAGGTCGGGCAGTTTGGAGGCAAAAATAAAGGGATGTTGGCGCGGGTCGGAGAAAAATTTTAACAAGGCTTGAAGTGATTTTTTTCGATTACTCCTGGGCCGCGATCGATCAGCCCGGCACTCTGCTGGAGTGCATGCGGCTGATAGGGCCGGATTGCGGCAGCCGTCGAGGACCAGCTAACTTGCCCCAATGCAGAGCCTGCAGTGATGGCCCTTCCCTCGGATCGCGGCAGCACTGCACGGGACATTGTGCAGCGTTGCACCACTACCGTCTTGCCTACATCCTTTAGCGCGCCAGGAAGGAAGTGGAGCACTTGATTTAGCGTTCCACTTCCTTCCTGGAGTGCAAACACCGAATTTTGAAAAAGCTGGGAATCATTAGCACCTGGCGCTAAGTTTCCCAGCTTTCAAAAGTTAGCGCCCCAAATGGGGCGATACTGAATTTCTCCCCCTAAGGATTTCCTGCTACCACAGTAAAATTAAATGTAATATAAGGAGCACCTCTAATCTATTGGCAAGTATATTTCATCTGATTATGATTAGAAAGCAAGGATTACTATATGCTAACATTCTAAATCCAAATAAAATGGGTAAACATCAAATTGGTTATAATGAAATGTGACAATATATTAGTTGTATGCACCATGATTCTAACTAAGGGGTCGATTTTATATGTTTTATTCTGCCACCAACACATTGTGAAGCACAATAATTTTGGATTGGTGCTCAAATATATTTCTTCTTAATGTTTCATCCCAGTTTGTAAATTCCACAATAATGTGGATTTCAGTGCAGTGCTGGGGGGTGGTAAATCTATTTTGACTGTGGTTTCATAGAGAAATGCTCCACATCTGGAATGTTTCCTTCAGTTTTCTGGACTTTTTCAGAAGTTATAAGTTTCAATGAGATCCCCTCTCATTCTTCTAAACTCTAGCGAATATAAGCCTAATCGACCTAATCTCTCTTCATACGTCATTCCTGCCATCCCAGGTATCAGTCTGGTGAATCTTTGCTGCACTCCCTCCATGGCAAGAACATCCTTTCTCAGATAAGGCAACCAAAACTGCACACAATACTCAAGGTGTGGTCTCACTAAGGCCCTGTACAACTGTAGCAAGACATCCTTGCTCCTGTACTCGAATCCTCTCGCTATGAAGGTCAACATACCATTTGCCTTCTTAACCGCCTGCTGCACCTGCATGCTTACCTTCAGCGACTGGTGCACAAGGACACCCAGGTCTCGTTGCACTTCCCCTTTTCCCAATCTATTGCCGTTCAGATAATAATCTGCCTTCTTGTTTTTGCCACCAGAGTGGATAACCTCGCATTTATCCACATTATACTGCATCTGCCATGCATCTGCCCAATCACGCAACCTGTCCAAATCATACTGGAGTTTCTCTGCATCCTCCTCACAGCACACACGCCCACCCAGCTTTGTGTCGTCTGCAAACTTGGAGATATTACAAATAACAACAGAAAACGCTGGAAAAACTCAGCAGGCGAGGCAGCATCCATGGAGAGAGAAACAGAGTTAACGTTTCAGGTCGAGACCTTTCGTCTCGACCTCAAACGTTAACTCTGTTTCTCTCTCCACGGATGCTGCCTCGCCTGCTGAGTTTTTCCAGCGTTTTCTGTTGTTATTTTGGATTTCCAGCATCTGCAGTATTTTGCTATCATATTGGAGATATTACATCTAGTTCCCTCGTCTAGATCATTAATATATGATGGGCCAAAAATTCGGCCCTTCCCGGGTGAGTACACAGTCCGTACTCAGCCGTAATGCGTCTCGAAGTGCCGGTTTCCTGCATGCACTGCGCATGCGCGGGAAACCGAAACTTCCGGTATGGTGAAGGGGGCGGTTCCTAGGTGAACCGTGTGCGCGGTAGAGGCTGCGCGCACGCAGTAATCTTAGATTTTTTTTCAGGTTTCTATGCGAGGGTAAGTATTGAAGAAACTACGCTATTAAAAAGGAGGCGCAGGACCCGTTTTCAACAAGGTAAGTGGTTAATTAAGTACAATTTTAAAAATTTTTCAACAGGTTTATCTTTTTTAGATACTTTAAAGAAAGGTAAGTTTATTTTTATCACTTTTAAAAGGTATTTTAATTTTTTCAAAAATTTAAATTTTTGTTTAAAGTGGTTAATTTATTTAACTATAGTTATTTTATAAATGTGATGGTTTTAAAAAAAATTTATTTGAAGTTTAGCTGTTCTTTTGGGGCTGATTTCAATTCACAGATTTGACAGGTCTCCTGTCAAATCTATGAATGAAAGATGGTCTGCTGCCATTGGCTCTCCATGGCTCACATGATCCCAGGGGACGCATCGCACTAACTACGCCCCTGGGACACGCACGCACTGCGCGCCGGCTCTATGAGCAGGACCAGGAGCTGAAGTTCCCGTGGGCCCAAAACACAACGGCAGGCGCGGTAGGTAAGAGCGCGCGCGATCCTTACCCCACGGCAAGCCGGAGAGGCGAATTTCTGGGCCATTGTGAATAGCTGGGGTCCTAGCACCGATCCCTGCGGTACCCCACTAGTCACTGCCTGCCACTCGTAAAAAGACCCATTTATTCCAACTCTTTGCTTCCTGTCTGCCAACCAGTTCTCTATCCAAGTCAGTACCTTACCCCCAATCCCATGTGCATTAACTTTGCACGCTAATCTCTTATGCGGGACCTTATCGAATGCCTTCTGAAAGTCCAAATACACCACATCCACTGGTTCTCCCTTATCTATTCTACCAGTTACATCCTCAAAAAATTCCAGTAGTTAGTCAAGCATGATTTACCTTTTGTAAATCCATGTTGACTTTGTCCGATCCTGTCACTGTTTTCCAAGTGCTCTGCTATTACATCTTTTATAATGGACTTTAGCATCTTCCCCACTACCGATGTCAGGCTTAGCGGTCTATAATTCCCCGTTTTCTCTCGACCACCTTTTTTAAATAGTGGGGTTACATTAGCTACCCTCCAATCCATGGGAACTGTTCCAGACTCTATAGAATTTTGGAAGATGACCAGCAATGCATCTACTATTTCTAGGGCCACTTCCTTAAGTACCCTAGGATGTAGATTATCAGGCCCTGGGGATTTATCGGCCTTCAATCCCGTCAATTTCCCGAACACCATTTCCCTACAAATACTGATTTCATTCAATTCCTCCCTCTCATGAAGCATGCAACAGCAGTATGTGCATATGGTACACACACAGGAAACATTATATAATTAATATATGTACCTGGTGGTCCATGCACCCCTCTAACCTCCTGAGTACCAGTGCTTTCCAGAACCTCCTCACTGCTAACTATGCAATGCACTGCTCATGTGCTGTCAAAAATGTCACCTGAGATGGTTCACCATCTATTTCATTCCTTGCCCTTCCATTGAATGCGAATCTGTTCTTTAAATATAATAACAGTGTAAATTAACAAGAGAGGCTGATGTGTCACCTGGCGTTACATCCATTCATTTTGACTGTGTGACAATTCCCTTAATTCCCTTGCCTTACCTTGATGCAGTTTCTCTTTCTGGAGATTGCTTCCTAAGTTCTCGCAGCCATCAACCGCAAAATGAACTACTTGGTGACAACTTTTTGGGTTACTTCCCCAGCCCAAAACATTCACTCTATTTCTAAAAAAAGCCGTTAATCAGGACTTAGCTGACTCAGACCATAATATAGACTTCCTGAATTTTTCTTGTGCCACTTTGAAAGGTTTTCATACTCCACTGCTGGATGAATGAAATATTTGTCATTTATGGGGGCTAAGCGGCAACTTCACTGCTTGAAAAATTGGAAAGCAGCATCATTACAAGTGTATCATGATTTGCTGGTTTCCTTTTGTTCCCACGTACAGATTTGTATTACAGCAAAATAGCACACATCTGCCATTGTGATTTGGGTCTGTTAAAATCACTGTAATGTGGGAAATGAACCCTTTATTCATAAGAAAATATGTCCCAAGTATATACTTTCAAAACATTGAATACATTTTTCATATACCTGTACGATGAATCATATACGTGCCATACCACAAGCTTTGCTTGGAACCGCCCTTCATAGGGACAATACAGCAGTTTAAGAGTATTAAATGTGGCCTTTAAGATATGTCAAAGCTAATCAAGTTTTCCATTTTCAAAGGAACTATTCTACTCCAATTACTGACGTACTTTTCTTCTAGAGCAAGAGCAATAATCCCTGCAGCCAGTGGGGCAGACGCTGAGGTACCAGTGTGAGTCTCGGTGCAGTCATTGTGAAGATCAGCACTTGTCTGAAAAATGAAAAGAAACAGGATTGTCAAGATTGTTTTGTCAGCTGTGTAGAGACATATTACTAATCCATGCTGCATTCTTAATAAATTCATGATATGCACATGCTGGGATATGTTCATATATTTATAAAGCTTGATTGGACTGTAAATTGTAAAACACTTTTTTTTCAAAAGTGTATTATTATTTATTTCTTAAACGCTCGTGGTGATTGACATTGTTTTGCAGGGACTGAGGTTTAAGCTCCAGCACGGTCAGGAGCAGGGAAAACATTTTCTATGAGGTGGTCTGTAACAATGAGGCTCCACTGCATATTGGTTCTTCAATATTTTTATTAACACCAATGAACATTAGACAAATTGTGGTGTAAACTTGTTGATATTATTGTGCATCTTCTAAAATATAAATTTTCTATAAAATAAGGCAAACATACTGACGTAAGAAAACTACTAGGCACTTGGTCTAAGCGTTAAACAAAGCTTTAATCAACTGTTTTTCAACATGGAGATCTAGTTGTGTCCTTCACTAGTTCCTGTTAAGCAATGTCCTGAGCAAGCTGGGCCCATGCCCGAGTATTTATACTCTCCCTGGACAGCGCCACCAGCAGGCCGCCCAGTATTACTTCATAAGTCATTTCCACATGAATGACAAGATTCATGTCACATACATTTATGTACAATTAATTTTGCTGAAATAGGTCAAATATTTAAAATGTTGGCGCTTGTTTGTAATGGGCGGTGAGTGCAGCTCAGGTGTTCCAGCTGCATTGTGGCCTCATGGGCCTCTTATAAATTAATTTTAAGCCCTCTGTGAGCCCAGTATTCTCGGACCATCTTATGAGGTGCTCGGGTGAGGAGTTGGCCTTGGGCTTCTGTGCTTGATAATATGGGGGCCGGCACACAATGCGTATCAGTGCAATGGGCATGACCATCGTGTTATCAACTCCCAGGAATGTGATATCATTACACTGCAAGTGATTCTTAAATAGCTTCACCTTAAGCTCTGAGAGTATCTATGGGGGGAATTTTAACCCAAAAAAACAGGAGGGTTGGGGTCGGGTGGGAAGATAAAGAGCTAAAAATCTGAATCCTGCCTCCAACTCGTCCACTCCTGGTTTTAACGGAGGCGGGACGGGTGCGGGCAGCCAATCTGCTCTCAGGAGGTGGGTCGCCCATTTAAATATTATAATGAGGCTGGCATGCCTCGGATTTAATCCCCATTTTAAATTTAACAGTGGCTGGCCGGATTTTGTAGGCCTCATGAAACCCGACAGCTAAAGAAAGGCGAGGACTGCTGGATCCAGGAGGGAAGTGCCATTACACTTACCTCCTGGATATAGCATCCCTGCCTAACCGAACCCCCCCTGCGATCGTAGACTCTGACACGAGGCCTCCGACTCCACCCCCCCCCCCCACCCCCCAGGCCTGCAATCGCCTTCCCAGCCTCACCCCCCACCCCCATGCTCATGCGGCCCCCCAATGTCGTCTGCCTCCCCAACCACCCCCCTCCCCCAACTGCCGATGCTCCTCCGGCCCCCTGATGTCGTCTGCCTACCCCCTCCCTCCCCCCGATGCTCCTCCAGCCCCCCCCCCCAATATCCTCTGCCTGTCCCCTATGCTCCTCCTGCCCCCCATGATGTCTTCTCAGCCCCACGATGTGCTCCTCCAGCCCTGAAATGACCTCCCGGCCCCCTGATCATGTTCCTCCGACCCCCGATGTGCTCCTCCGGCCCCCGATGTGCTCCCATGCCCACCTGCACCCTCGCCTGTGCTCCTCCAGCATTCCGATGTGCTCCCGGCCCCCTGATCATGTTCCTCCGGCCCCCGATGTGCTCCCCCAACGCGTGCTTCTCCAGCACCCCCATGCTCCATTTTGCCCCCACCCGATCCCTCCCTCCCTCCTCTCTGTGTCCTAGTGCCACAGACTGGCTGTGGGTGAGAAACAGAGGTATGAAATGCAAATCAGGCCCTGCCATTAGATTCGGCAGGGCCTGCGGGAAACTCATTCTCCCGGGTTTCCTGACCGCTGTGAGCCACCCCACCCCTGCTCCCAACCCGCCAAAGGATTCAAATTCAGGCCAATATGTCTAGATTAAAAAAAAAATCTTATCAGGTGAAAGATGCCAACGTGAGAAAATGAAACACTTCCCATTTCAGGCCTCCATTGGCAGCATGAAAGACTCCCAGTTCAGGTACAGCATGGCCAAGTGTACGACCTGCTTCAGAAAGGCACCTTTTTACACCAGCCAACTTTGTGTCCTTTCTGGGTAAAAGTGCTAATTTAGTGCTAAATAAAGAACAATTTTCTGCTGTAGATACATTGCTCTAAGAAATGTATTTGAGACTGCCTAATTCATTTCAGCAACTGTAAACAGGAATACTTTGGTCCATTCCTCTGTAAACAGGAATACTTTGGTCCATTCCTCTGTAAACAGGAATACTTTGGTCCATTCCTCTGTAAACAGGAATACTTTGGTCCATTCCTCTGTAAACAGGAATACTTTGGTCCATTCCTCTGTAAACAGGAATACTTTGGTCCATTCCTCTGTAAACAGGAATACTTTGGTCCATTCCTCTGTAAACAGGAATACTTTGGTCCATTCCTCTGTAAACAGGAATACTTTGGTCCATTCCTCTGGATTGGATTTGAACTGAGGTGCAGCGGTAAAAGAACACGGGATACAGTTTCCACTTTGAGCACAATCAGCAACCCAGGCACAAATTGTGCCCAAAATTGTGCTCGTTTTCTGAATTGAATATTTTGCTCAGGTTTCCGCTCACACTCATTTGAATATCGCCAAACGTAAAACCTGCCATGAACCAGCGCAATCGGACAGCCTTTTAGAATGTAATTGGTTATGTGTTTTCCTTGCATTAAAAAATATTCCTTGATATATTTAAGAGTGGTGAACTGATGCTGTTTTATTAATACAGTTGAAAATGGGTCTTTCACAAAAAATAAGCATTTTTACTAAGAATGTCTAGTCCACTACCTGTGAGTAACCCGATTTTAAATCACTGAAAATGACCTTCAAAAACTATACAGAACCATTTACTGGTTTCATTGGTGTCCAGTAGTCAGTTTCTTAGTAAATTAAATATTTTTTTAATATTTAAAAGCTTTTAAAAGATGTCTATTAGTGCCTTTGTGCCTAAAGAAAACAGCTTCATTTTAAGAGCCTCCTCGAAGGCCCGATAACGAGCGCAATTAGCGGAAACTCACCATAGTGATTAATTTGATCTGGGGGTGTGGCCAGTTTGTGGGCAGGGCCAGTTTCTAGCGCGATGTTTTTTAAACTGGCGCAAAAGATCGCAGAAACTCGATTTGCACTGGACATAATTTGCGCTTGAAATTCCTTCATCTTTTGCACTGGTTTAGCTGATTTTGGGCAAATTGTGCTGAAAAAACCTTGGCCCAGAAATTAAACATGGATGTTCCCGCGGGGGTATGGATTCCCCGCGATATCGCACTCCGCGCCTACCTTTTTGCTCCAGGCCCACACGAACTTTAGTTTCAAAGGCTCTCTCTGTTGGAACCGTGCAGTGCTTGCGCGACCCAGAGGCGCAATTAGTTCGTGCGAGCTCTGGGATCACGTGATTCAGTTAGAGCCAATGGCAGCACACCATCTTTCATTCATAGTTTTGACAGGAAGAGCTGTCAAAGCTATGAATACTACACACCCCCAAAAGAACAGCTAAACCTCAATTAAATTTTAAAAAAAAGCCATCACATTAATAAAATAAGTATAGTTAAATAAATTAACCACTTTAAATAAAAAATTAAATTTTTGAAAAAATTTAAAATCTTTTTAAAAGTTATAAAAATAAACTTACCTTTCTTTAAAGTCTCTAAAAAAGATAAACCTGTTGAAAAAAATTTAAAATAACACTTAATTAACTACTTACCTTGTTAAAAGGGGGTCCTACGCCTGCTTTCTTTGTGTGTAAAATCTTCACCACTTACCTGCGCGTTCAAAGCTGAAAAAAAAAACAAGTGCACTGTGTGCGCACAGCCTATAGCGCGCACGCGGTTCACTTAGGAACCGCCCCCTTTTCAATTCACGAAGTGCCGGTTTCCCGCGCATGCGCAGTGCATGCAGGAAACCGGCAATTCGGGATCTAATACGCGAGAGTACACAGTGCGTACTCTCGCGTATTAGGTTTAATTTTCGGGCCCATGTGTTTAAATCCATTGTACCACATGAAGTGGATTCTGACTACACAGAAATACATAGAACTTACAATACAGAAATAGGCCATTCAGCCCAACTAGTCTGTGTTGGCATTTACCCTCCACGTGAGTAAACGGTCCTAATTAGATTTGCCCACCCTGTTCCCATAATCTTTCATCCCCTTTTCTGTCATCCACCTATCCAATCTAAACTTGAATGTTGACATACTTTCTACCTCAACCACTATCCCTGGAAGTGAGTTCCACAGCTCCGAACTCTGTCATAAGAAGTTTCTCTTGCTCTCTGTTATAAATCTCTTACATTTAATTTTGTATCTATGGCCCCTCATTCCAGACCCCTCAACTTTTGAAAACAGTCTGCTTCTTTCTACCATTTCCCATCCTTTCATAATTTTAAACTCCCCAATCATGTTACCCCATAATCTGCGTTGTTGTAATGAGAAAAAGTTCTAATTTTTCAAGTCTTTCTTCATATTTGTATTTCCTCATACCAGGCAGCATCCCAATGAATCTGCACTGTACCCTCTTTAAAACCTTAATATCCTTCTTGCAGTGCTCTAACTGAGGTCTTATTAAGGTTTAATTAGACTCATCATTACCTCTTGCCTTTTATATTCCATGGGGGAAAAATTGAGCTGCGCCTCCTTTGGGGCGCTAACTTCGCCAGGGCACTACCTATAGTGCCCCGAAAAAATTAGCACCCCCGCGGCCGAAATTGAGTGGTAGCGTCCCAAGAGAGAAGCGGGGCGCTACTGGAAGCACCCCGCCTCCCTCTTGGGGTGCTGCGAGGGAATATCGCGGCGCTACGTGCCGTGGTATTGCAGGCCTTCCTCCCCTTCTTAAAGGGGAGGGGCCAAGCGCAGCGCGACCCGGGGCCCAACTGGGCCACCAGGGATCGGAGTGCCGGCAAAAGAGCCCGGCACTCAAGAGAAGTGCCGGGCTCATGGAGCGCAGCCTGCACTCCGCGGGGGTGGGGGGGGGGGGGGGTGCTCAGGAGGCTGGGGACGGCAGTGGGGGCAGGTGCTGGCAGGCGGCCAGCAACAAAAATGGCCGCCCGGCACCTCACCTTTAAATAGCACCGCCCAGGCCGCAGGTGGGCCCCCTGACCCCGTCGGACATAGCGTCCACCGGTAAGTCAGAGGGCACTACTGAAGATCGTGGCCGGGGCACGAGCGGGGTGCTGCGCACGGCGATGACATCATCGCTGTCGGCGCAGTGCCGTGGGACACTAACGGTTACTGCCACCGCTAACCTCCCGCTGAATTTCGCGGGAGGCGTTGGCTGTGCCGCGCCCAGGGCACTAGTTGCTTTGCGCCCCGTTAGCACCCTCTTAGGGCACTAACGGGAGGCGCAAAGCAACCAAAGTTTTCCTCCATATCTCTTATGATAAAATCTAGACTTCCATCACTGGACTTTAACTTTTGAGAGTTTCTATGTGGCTTAATGATGTTGTTTGAGATCTATCATAATGTACACTGCAGACTTCAGACCAGTAGCGAGTGAACCGAATGAGTGATTCTGGTCAGATTTAGTTCAATCACAACAAATCAAATGAGCAAAATACGATAGCAAAATACTGCGGATGCTGGAAATCCGAAATAACAACAGAAAACCCTGGAAAAACTCAGCAGGCCAGGCAGCATCCGTGGAGAGAGAAACAGAGTTAACGTTTCAGGTCGAAGACCTTTTTGTCAGAACTGGAAAAAATGAGCAGCAAGCCTCCAGTGGCAGATACTTACAATTCTTTGATCTGTGTAGTCCCCGCTGCTGTAAGCTGTAGCCAGGGTTGAGGAACATTTTTCTGCATACCACGGAGACAGTCCTTGCTGTGACGCACTGCTTATAGACACTGTATAGATGCTGTCTGTATACCCATCACAGTCACAGTTATCACCTTGACGACCACCATTCCCAGATGCCCAGACAAAAACAGACCCTTTTCCTCCTCTACCCTGAAAATACATAATTTTAAAGTCAATATTATTAGCAACAAGCACATCATATCATAGAACCATAGCAGTTAATAGCAACGAAGGAGGCCATTTGGCCCATCAGGTACATGCTGGCTCTTACCAGAGCAATCTGCATTAATCCAACTGCCATGCTGTCTCCCTATAGCCTCATATCTTCCTCTACTTCAAATATTTGTCCAATTTTCCTTTGAAAAATGCAATGATATATTCATAGAAGAATCTCTGCCATAACCATTCCCTCTGGCAACCTCTCTCCTCACTCTCTTAGTGGCAATTTTAAATTGATGACCCCTCATCACCAACTTCCCAATTAGAGGAACTAGTCTTTTCTTACTCACTTTATCAAAACTCAGCAAAATGTTAAAATACACTATTAAATCTCCTTGAAGCCTTCTCTGCTCAGTGGAAATCGTCCAAGTATTTCATGTCTCTCCTCATAACTATTTAATATCTCCAACATACCTTTATCTTCCACAATTAGGTTCTCTCCTTCATCCATGAGTGGTCATACCCTCTCTTTAACTATTCTTTTACTTTTTATATGTTTACAAAAGCCCTTAAAAGCCGTGGTAAAGTGGCGTGTTAAAGATAGCTGCATTAATAATGATAATATATAATTTCTCACCTCTTCTGAGGACAATCACACCTGCACATATGGCTTATCAGCAAATATTTAACTATTATTCCTATTCACGTTCAGGTTTAAGGAACTGCGCCAAGGCTGAAATTTGGAAAGCCTTCATCATTCCTATCAAGGTATAAGAGGACCGACTCACCTTCTGAATGCCATATTCAAATGCTTTTTGTGCAAGTCTACCAGGACCTTCCACGGTCTTCCCATCATCATTCGGACCCCAGCTTGCACTATATATATCCACATGCTGTGGGTTGAACCCGATTGAAGTGGCTTCAATTGCATCTGTTACTATGCCATCCAGCATTCTGATACCTAGAGAAAAGTGCAGACAATTAGTGAGCTAGTGGCATTAGTCAGAAATATAGCTTTAATTAAAATACATTGGTTAATGTGGAAAATTCATCCAGTCACACACTGCAAATAGGACATGAACTGGAGAGCAGAAAATTCAAACAATGAGTGTATAATTGCCTATAAGAATGTCAAATGATGCCAATAACATCAGATAAACAATAATTCCACCCAGCACATTTTAAATTTTTTATTAAGTTTATACTTAAAGTGGTTATGTGGCACTGCAGAGTTTTGAATCTCCAACATGCTGTGCTACAGGGTGATAATTGTAGGTTTGTGCCCAGAATGCCATACATGGCAAGTTCCTGTTCTCAGCCACATGGCTGTAGGCGTTTGCCCTCGGGAAGGAGGAAGATTGGAGAGTGAGTCACTCTGGACACTGTCAAGTGATTCACTGCAATCAACCTAATGGCAGAGGCCTGGGAGCAGATCACCTGTCTGACCTTTCATTCAGGGTGTAGTGTATGAAATGGGGATAATTAAAGTAAGGGGAGGGTGGAGTAGAGAGAGTGTAAAATAAATTACAAATAGAATGTTCTCTTCTAGTAAAATACTTACAATTCTGGAAATTACTCAGCAATGCTGTTGTACAAACGTATTTCACGTTTATCATCTACGTTAAAGGCACTATATAAATGCAAGTTGTTGTTGTAGTTGTTTGTATCAAATTCCTCTCTCCGCTATTTAAATCGAGACGTTAACCCATTTGAAATAAATAGATAGGTCTACTAATGTTTAGAAATCTCCATGAATGGCTAGAGCTGTTTAAAATGTTGTACATGTGGGTCTAGGCTACAGGTAGAAAATTTACAGAACTTAGCACCTTCCTAAAATTTGAACTATTGCACTGTTGATTAGTCAGAAGTGATACAATAATTTTGAAATCCTTGTTCACATTGTTTACCAGAAACAACTGTTATTGTACAAAGTGACGTATGACACACGTATCGCTTATTTTTTCCTACTAATTACAGAAATGTTTGTAATGAATCACTGCTATAACCAATAGTAACATGTTGGAGCAGTGCTTCAGAAAGTACATTACATCCTATTTCATAACCTGTACTACTGCCACAACAAATAAAATATATATATATAGACGCAATGAACAAGCGTACTATGTCACTGTGTTAAAACATTGCAAATAAAATGCTATATGTTGCCACAGCAGCATAGATAATTAACTGTGTGTGACGTTTGTAAATACTAATCCAACAAAGACAAAAAGTAGTTTGTTTTCTCAGTTTACTAGAGGTTGTTGTGTTGCCATGTGTTGTGGATTATCAAACTGGTGGATTACTTCTTTCTTACTGGGATGAAAAGTTCCAGCAATTAGAGCATAATTTGACATTATGCACGATACTTAATTGTCTCAACACTTTCCAAAACAATGAGGTCAATTTTCATCTTCACCATGTGGACGGTAATCCGTCCATTATAGAACCCGCCCAATTTTCATTCCATTGGAAATTTCCCCAAAGTTTTGCAAATATTAACTTAATTCTTATTAAAATGATGTATTTGTCCAACAAATGTTGCCCTTTTCTGAATAAATTAATTAAAAAATCAATTTTTTAGACAAAAGAAATGAAACATGCAAAGGAAAATGTTGACTCTGTAGTCAAGCAATCGGTTTTGCGCCGGTTTCCAGTGCGAAGTGGGCGTTGCACCTGGAGCACGCTCCCAAAGACATCAGCCCGAGGCTCGCTCCAAATTTGGCCTAGTACCTCATTTCCATAGAACCGGCGACTTTCGGATACCAATCGGGCGTCCTGATGCAGCTCACTGGTCGAGCCCTTCGCATGTCGGCTGGCCCAGATGCCAAGCTGGCCTGCAGGGAGGCCTTGGGCTGGATTTTCTCAGCCCCGAGGAGGCGGGTATGGAGGCGGGACTGCCAGTAAAGTCGCAGAAAGTGGGGGCGGATGGCAAACCCACCCCCATCCCGCCTCCGTGCCCTTTTGCCAGGAGGCGGGAAGATGTGCTGCTTTGGGTCCCGTCTCCTTGAGGCGGGAAAGGGATTAAATCCTTCTAACTGCCTGTTAACAGGTAGTTAACAGGCAGAAAAAAGGATTAGTCCCATTTTACCTTTTTAGGTGAAGGCTTCCTGACCTCGGAGAACCCTGCCGGGTTGGCGGAGTCGAGTAGGAGGTCTGCTGGGGTCGGAGGGACCTGAAAGTAAGATGTAGAGGTGAGTGATGGTGCAAGTGTGGAATGGTAAGTATGGAAGGTAAGTGTTAAGTTTAAAAAATGTTCACTTACCTTTGTTTCTGCCTACAGCCTTCATCCGCTCTGGATCGGGAGTCCCGACATCTTCCTTGTCGATTTCACAGACTGGCTGTTGGATCCTCCGAACCAACAGTCATCTGAAATCTACAAAGTTG
This sequence comes from Squalus acanthias, assembly GCA_030390025.1. Lineage (NCBI taxonomy): Eukaryota > Metazoa > Chordata > Chondrichthyes > Squaliformes > Squalidae > Squalus > Squalus acanthias. Next base: position 164,113,368 of record CM059425.1, read on the forward strand.
AAAGGTTTGATGAGTCCTGAACAGAAGGACTCATCAAACTACAGAGAATGTCAGTGTTTGACAGCTTCACAGAGCTGTCAAACGATAACATTTCTTCTTTCAAGAAGTCTTGACAGATAGCACATCAGACGTTAGGCGTGCTCTGTCAGTGACTTCCCCCCAATTGGCCTGCTGAGCCCGCAGGGCAGCCTTAACAAGGTCAATCAGGGGAAAATCCCACTGGTTGGCCAGAAGATGATGGAGGCGGGACATAGACCCGACAAGCAGCAGTCCCGCCTCCAACTCGTCTCCATTGAGAAAATCCAGCCCCTTGTCTCTTTTTAGCACTCTATCAGACATATAGGGGTGATTTTTCCAGCCCTGGGAAGGTGGATTTGGAGGCAGGACTGCTGGGAAAATGGCAGAATCTGGGGGCGGGTACCCATCCCGCCCCCAACCCTGCCTCCATGCCATCTTCCCAGGAGGTGGGTACCCGACCCGCGCCGAGTCCCATCTCCTGGAGGCAGGAAGGGGATTACAGCCACTTAACTGCCTGTTAACAGGTAGTTAACAGGCAGTTAAGAGGATTATCCCCATTTTTCCAACAGAGGTGCGGGCTTCCCGACTGTCGGGAAACCCCGCCAGGGTCAGCGAGGCGAGCAGTGGGCCTGCGGGGGTGAGAGGGGTCGAAAAGTGCGCTGTGGAGGTGAGTGATGGGTGCAAGTGTGGAGAGGTAAGTATGTGAGGTGAGTGAAAAGTGTTAGAAAAAGTTTCCTTACCTTTGTTTCTTCCTGCAGGCTTCAATCGTTGGGGATCGGGAGGCTCCGGCATCTCCACAGCAGAGATGACAGAATGGCTGCTGCATTCTCCGATGTGACAGCCATCTGCTTTCTGCTCAGGAAATAGGTTTGGTGAGCCTTGAGTACAAGAACTCACCAAACAACAGAGAATGTCAGTGTTTGACAGCTTCTCAAAGCTGTCAAACAATGACAATTCATCTGTCAAAATTTTTGACAGATGAAACGTCATACGCTGATGTTCTCTGTCACCTGCTTTCCCTTAATTGGCCTGCTAAGCCCCCATTGGCAAAATCACCCCCATACCATTTCAGACTGAGAGGAAGGCAGGCAGTCTGCTCTATCTATTCTGCTTTTGAATTGGAACTGACCATTAGGTGGTGAAGAAAATCACTTTGGGCTGACTCAATCCTATTTTCCCCTCCTATTTTCCTGTTGGGAAGCACTTTGATATGCCATGTGGTGAGGCATGGGTATGATATTGCATTGGAGCAGCACTATACTGCTCTAGTATGCCCTTTAGGTTTTAATGCTTTTGAAAGCTGTCTCTGTGACCAACAGAACCAGATACTGGCTCTCAAACTGATATTTAAAAATGAGTAAAACAAATCCACTTCATGCATAGGCAGCACCATTGGCTTGTGAGCTGCTTTCTCTATTTCCACCGCTGTCTAAATTTGTTGAACAGGTATTGTAGCTCCCTATATTGAATGATCCATGCAAGATCAATCTGATCCCCTTCAGGCTGAGTCAATCCCTTTTGTATCTGCATCGTTTTGATGATTAGACAGGATCAACTTGCTGTTTGTTTCCCAATTATTCCAATAATATCTGATTACCAACTGCATCTGGTGTAGAAAGGAGACTGCACTTCATTCTCAGGGCAAGATTTTTTTTTAATCTTCCAGAAATGGCAACTAAACATTTTTGGGGAAAAATTCAGTCGCGCCCCGTTTGGGGCGCAAATATCGTCCGGGCGCAAAAATTAGCGCCTGGCGCTAATTATCGCCACTGACTGGAAACTTCACTTTTAACGCCCCGGGAGGTGATTGGAGCGCTAAATCAGGCGCTGCACACCTGTTTTAAGGCGCAAAGGCCGAGGAGCGAGGCGCTACCTCAGAGCGCTGGCGAAGCTCATGTGATGTCAGTCAGCAATGGAACACAGACACAATGGCACGGGCCAGTTCTTAAAGGGGATGGTTAATCTTGCTTTCCATCCACATCCTGCTCATTGCAGCCTTGAATCTCGGCCTGGAGAGACCTGCACATCAAATGTGCTGGAAAGAGCAATGGAGAGTACCAGGCAAAGAGCTCAGAGTGCAGTCCCCACAGTCTCTGCTCAATCGATACAAGGAATGGCAAATCAAAATGAACCTGCAAAGTGCTGCTCAGTACCCAAAACTCCTTCACACAACGTTGAATCTCTCCAGAAGTCTCTCCCTCTCTCTCTCAGAATGCGTAGTTCAAAAATGGCACCAACAATAAAAGGCAGGAAGCGGTCAACTTTAAATAGCGCTCCCCTTTTCCCTTCATGACTGCAGAACGCTCCCCTCAACCTGTCGTTGCTAGCGTCAGGCGGTAAGGCAGGGGGCGCCACTCAATATCCGCTCCGGGGCGATACCGGGGCGTTGCGCACTCGAGTGACGTCATGATCTGCCGGCGCAGGAGATCGTGGCGGTAGTGTTTAGCGCCGCCGCAAAATGTCTAGTTAATTTCGCGAGCGGCGCAAACTTCGCCGCGCCCGGGCGCTAGCTGCTTTGCGCCCCATTAGCGCCCTCTTAAGGCACTAATGGGAGGCGCAACCAACTGAATTTTTCCCCCTTTAACTATTACTATATCTGAAAGATTTTTACAATGGTCCAGTAGTCATTTTGGTTATCTCTTTACTTCTCCTTCCAATTTTCTCTTCTTTTCTTCCAGTCTCTCCCGAGGGTACGGACTCCTGCTGGTGTACAGTTGCATGGGCGCTGGCAACCCTCGGGTATCTTGGCCCAAGTTGCCAATCTTCATATTGAAGCTTACAGTGAATATTGCCAGGCTACTGTGTTATGGGAGGCAACACAGCTAAACCCGAGCTGTCCTCTCCCAATGCCCTTCACCAAAAGGCCTTATTGGATGGCAACCAGGAGTGGGAATCTTAGCTGATGTTTGGAGTGGGTAAAAAAGAAAGACTTACATTTATATAGCGCCTTTCATGACCACCGGACGTCTCAAAGCGCTTTACAGCCAATTAAGTACTTTTTTTGGAGTGTAGTCACTGTTGTAATGTGGGAAACGCGGCAGCCAATTTGCGCACAGCAAGCTCCCACAAACAGTAATGTGATAATGACCAGATAAACTGCTTTTGTTATGTTGATTGAGGGATAAATATTGGCCAGGACACCAGGGATAACTCCCCTACTCTTCTTCGAAATACTGCCATGGTATCTTTTACGTCCACCTGAGAGAGTTTACCGTCTCATCCGAAAGACAGCACCTCTGACACTGCAGCACTCCCTCAGCACTGCACTGGAGTGTCAGCCTGGATTTATGTGCTCAAGTCCCTTAGGGTACAGAAGAGGTTCAGTAGGACGGTGCCAGGAATTAGTTTGTGAAGAGAGCAGAGATGGTTAAGAGGAGAATCTGATAGAGGTGTTCAAAATTATGAAGGGATTCTGATAAGGTAAATAGGGAAAAACTATTTCTACTGGTTAGTAAACCGGTAACTAGAGGGGATAGGTTTAAGCTCATCACCAAAAGAATGAAGGGAGAGGTTAGGAGATTTTTTTATGCAGAGAATCATTTGGATATGGCCTACCAGAAACAGAATCCATAATTAGCTTAGAAAAGAAAGAGGATAATTACTTGAAAAATAATAATAATTTAAAGGTTTTGGGGGAAGGGCAAGGGAATGGGACAAAGCCTCTTCAGAACGCCAGTATAGGTGTGATGGGCCGAATTACAGTCTGTGCTGTAAAATTCTATGATTCTATGGTAATTGCCGGATCTAACTTCAGAGAGGGAGCAGGTTTGTTCTGTGTAATTTGCTAACTTTAATTTTACCCCCTCTTTTGCCCTTTCATTCCCTATAATTTGGCTCACTTTCCTTCAGTTCAAAGGGTAGAATAGTCAGACTGCTACCATCTCTTGCAGTCCTGGCAATGTCATTCTATACCTTCTCTTCAAATGGTCTGCCCTGTCTTAGATTGATTTTTAATTTGTTCACTGTAAGTGTTTGCAAAGGCTGCATTCAATGCCCACTCCAGTTGCCCAGAACTGCTGTAGTGTTTGTGGTGATGTTGATAATACTCCCACAATAATGTTAGGTAGAGAATTCTACGATTGTGGAACAATGACATGAAGGATCGGTGATATATTTCCAAGTCATGATGGTGTTTGACTTAGGGAGGAAATTGGAAGTGATTGTGTTCCCATGTTATTGATGCTCTTGTCCTTCTCAAAGGTAAAAGTTGCAAGGCTGGGAAGTGCATTTGAGGTAACCTTGATGGATTAATGCAGTGCATCCTGTAGATAGTACATACTGTAGCCACAGTGAGCCGGTGTGGCTGGGCTGATTTAGTCCAGTGATAGAGGGACTAATCAAGCAGACTATTTTGTCCTAGTGAAGTGCTGCATCTAGCAGCCCAGACAAGAACAAACTCATTTCAGTCTCTAACGACATTAGATTTGGGGTTCAGGCGTGACTTCTACCTGTAGGTCAGAATGTCACCTTTTGCAAAAAGAATTGATTTTGTGTCTATTTTATTCTGTGGAAAAGAGGAAATATGTAGCAATATTGTTATATAAACACTTAACTCAAATGGTTAATGCCTCTTGTTAACATACCAAAAACAAGAATTTAATAGGAGCTTGTTAAGTGTTTGTAACATGATGGAGTCTGCAGTTATTCCGCTGTAGGAGGCATGAGGATGAGTTTTCAGGTTAGCGAGACAGAGCTTCATAGTAGAAATTAAACAAAGAAAGAAAAAACTTGCATTTATAAAGCACCTCAGGAAGTCCCAAAGCTCTCCACAGCCAATTAATTATTTTGAAGTTTAGTCACTGTTGCAATGTGGGGAAGCGCAGCAACCAATTTGCACTTATAGCAAGGTCCCAAAAACAGCAATGAGAGAAATGAGCAGTTAATCTGTTTTGGTGGTGTTGGATAATTAGTTTGATGTTTAAGCAGGGCTACAGGATCTTTTGTTTCAGTCAAACTAAAGAAAAGCAACTAACCGTTATTGCAGATCACAACACCCCTATTAGCAACTAATCCATTCCAAAACCAAACTACTTTGAATAAGCTTGCCTGGTCAGTAAGGAGATAACAAACATTAAGAGTTAATTTTAGATGAGAGGACAAGACAAAAGCAAATCTATATCTTCCACCATTGAAGTACGTTATAAACATCTCTCCCACATATTGAATTGGAAATGTTCTCATTCAGCTATACCTCCAACTTTTGAATTGTAAGCCACTCCCACTCCGCATTTCTTGTTATTGGCTTGCATTGCAATTTCCCCAGCACACCTGGTACCGTGCCTAAAAAAATAATCAGACAGATTAGAATTTGTCAAATCCAGAAGAGAACTTGTTGCCTCATTTTTTGCAGGCTGTGTTATGTACAGTTTATAGTACAAAATGTACTCTGCTACTGTACTGACACATATTTACATTAAGGTCAACATTGAAACTTAAAGTGACACTCTTGATTGTGATACAGCATAATAAAATCTCATAATGTTAGTATTATTCTGATAAAAGTATAGTGTGCCTTGTAGCTGGCATACAGTTGGTGTAAACTCCTAGGACACTTGCTGCTTGGCAGGTAACCTGAAGTTCAGAACACATCAGAAAAGCCTCCAAAAATAAAACCTTGCTTAGCTTTCAGCTGTCCTACTGAAAACTGGGTCAAACAGTCAAGCTCATACCTTCTATCGCTTGTTTAAACCACTGTAGACTAACTCTCAGTAGAGGTTAATATGACCACCATGTGAATTCTTTTCAAAGCCTCCTCGTGCTTATTTCAATTTTGAGAACAGACAACAGTAAATGCTGCTGCCCACAGTTCCTAGTTGTTGATATGATCACAATATAGATACTAAACTTGAATGAAGTGTCTGCACTCCAAGTAAACATATACAGTACCAGCAGCTGAAACCTTCACATTGTGACAATGTTTGTACACAGGAACATGAGAAAGCATGGAACAAGAAAAGCCTGCTCTTTCCACAAGACCATACAGGAAAAGGAATGAGAAGTCTGTTTGTAGTATTTGGCTCTGGTCTACCGGAGAAGCTTTTCAGCACCCACTGATCAATGGCTGTTTAGTTTCCCTCTGATTTGTATCAATACCCTTTCAGTGCTGTGTGCTAGATTAGGATTCCACCTCTTATATTTATCTGAATTTGCAATAATTCTCTGAATCTGCAATCATTCTCTAAAATGACTATCATTTACGTCTCCTCACGGAGGTAAATGTGACGAGGTGACCCATGAGAATTGCTGTGGTGGATTCCCAGAGCGGTGTGGAATCCTTGGTTCTCACCAATGCAGCAAGCCCTCACATGGGCAGGTGTATTATGATGCCATGCCAATGAGGCAAATACGGCGTACAACATTTTTCAACATGTCCTTTGTGTGCTAGCATTGTTGGTTGCAAGGGACATCTGAGCGTTTCTGGCATCCAGCCTTGCTGAGGACCTCAGGGAAGGGGATTAAAAGGCTATTTTCCCAACAGAGCAAAACTGCAGTAGGGAAATGGCAACATTCTAAACCAGGCCAGTTTTAACATTTTTTCCACTTATACGGCGGCAAAGCACTGCAGCGAGTTTCTACTCTCCCACCTGAGGTGGCTATTCCAGTCACAGTGCAAATGGTGCGGGCACCTGCCAAAATGCATTAATGTCTTCGACCGAGATGCAAAAAACTGGAAGTCCCACCCTGCTGAGAACTCACTACTGTTGCAGCAGTAAGGAAAGTTATGGCCTTGGTTTCTAATAATGGGAGACATAGACAGTCCTGGTCGTTGTTCTGCTGGAAACAGTAGGTTCAGAGATTCAATGAAGATTGTCTGAAGTCCTGCAGTGAATTGAATTTCCAATGGGTGTGCACAAGAAACAGTTCAAATGAGATTTGAATCATTTGGGTGTAATTCTGTCACCCCACAATAGTGAATTTGAATATGATCACGTGTATTGCAGCAAAATTAGATATGTTACGCAAAAGTATTTTTGGCTCTAGACAAATTGGATTTAGCTCTGCACTTGTAGAACAAATTCCCAGTGCAAAAACTAATGAGTGTAAAATTAGGGGTATGGTAGCATTGTGGTTAGGGTTAGCATTGAGTTCAAATCCCACCATGGCAGCTGGGGAATTTAAATTCAGTAAATTAAATAAATCTTGAATAAGAAGCTAGTATCAGTAATGGTGACCATGAAACTATCGGATTGTCGTAAAAACCCATCTGGTTCACTAATGTCCTTTCGGGAAGGAAATCTGCCATCCTTACCTGGTCTGGCCTATATGTGACTCCAGACCCACAGCAAGGTGGTTGGCTCTTAACTGCCCTCTGCGGTTCAAGGTGACGGCTCACCACCACCTTCTCAAGGGCAATTGGAGATGGGCAATAAATGCTGGCCTTGCCAGCTACGCCCACATCCCATGAACGAAAAAAAAAATTCCTGTCAGTAATTTTAGTGAAAAGTCAGGCCACAAATTTAATGGAGGAGGCGGGATGGTGTTGGGATAGCTGGTTTCCTGGTTCCGATCCCACTCCCAGCTTCAGCCGCTCTGTAAATGTGAATTTCCCTTGATTGGCCTTGTTAAGTCCGCCCTGCGGACTTCCCGGCCAATTAACAGGAAGCGGGTCTGATGACGTCAGTTGATGACGTGTCATCAGCCGGTTTCCTTAAAGGGACCATGTCCACATGGAGTTTGACAGTTGTTCTGTCAGTGTTTGACAGCATTGAGGTGCTGCAAACACTGACAAGCACTGCACAAAGGTGAACGCTTGCATCCAGGCTCTCCAATGACTCCCTCCATATGCTTAGGAGGGCAAAAGCAGGGATGTCGTCAGGGGTCCCTGGCTGCAGTGGCACTAACCTTTCAATGATCTCAATGGATCATGAAACGTTACTGCAGAGCCACACTCAAACTCAACCTGCTGTGCCACTCAACACATCCCTATCACTCTGCCTTCCATGGCCTTCTCCTGCACATCCTTACTCACACCAACTTACATTATCAGTTCCCCATCTCACTAGCCACCCTTCACACTCACCCTCATCCTACTGCAAGCATACCAACTAACAACACACAAGGGTAGGCACTTGAGAGGTTTAGCCAATGTCCATGTGAAGTTTCTGGTAATGTGTTGTCATACAGTGAAATCTATATTTTCAACACTGCCCCTTATTGGACAGATCTGTGCGCACCTTGAGAAGTGTCTTTCTGAGTTCCAGTGAATGTTGAGACATAACTTCACCCCCACCCCACCCCCCCACCACCGCCTCCCCCCGCTATAGTGATGTGTGTGCATGGAATGGCTTGGACATTAAAGGGATGCATCACGGTGCTGGTGTGGGATGGTATCAACCTGGCGCATCATGTGGCAGCCAGGGTTTACAGCGTCAAGTGAAGAAAATCTAGCCATGGTGATGCCATCGCTGGCCTCCCAGGCACCAATGTTGTCAGGGGCTGATGCCCTCTGTCCAGTGCAGCATCAGGTGATGGCGGAGAAAGTTAGTGATGTTATTGGTGATGTTGGTGTGCCTGGTGATGTTGGTGTTGGGGCTGATCGTGGAAGGATTCGGAGGACCAAGGTCTGATTTTTTCAAGGGCACCGATGTTGCTGCAATAGATGGCAGCTGCAGGTGAGATGACCGAAGCGATCTGTCAATGGTGAGAGAGGTTCTCCCAATGAGGTGGCACTGGGCATACAGTTGGATATAAAAACTTGTAAGCTAAAGAAATCTCTGTAAGTATAAAAAATGCAGTAACCAACATTTTCTGTGCTCTGAAACTCACCATCTGCAACATGGCATCCTTGACACCACTTCTGCAGCTGTCAGCTTATCAGAAACATCAGAGCAGACTCAAAACACGCCAGGTTGAGCTGGCGTGTTCCCCGAGCAGTGGGTAACCCGTGGGGAGAATGTAAAATTTGAAGGAAGCCTCAAAATAGTCTTAAATTGGCTCTTAACAAGCCATTTAACAAGCTGAATTGTCTCCCCCGCCACTTGGTGTCGGGTCAGTTCACCGCTGACAGACCCGACACCTGGGGAACAGAACATGTTTTCACATTTTGCACTCAGTATCAGCATTGTGTACTCCTAGATCATGGTCAATACCACAGCAAAACTCTTTCTACACTACCCCAATCACAGGGGAGAATCTCAGCAGTGTTCTCTCGATCTTCCACTGTAACCTTAGCGGAAATCCTGGAGAAACAGCTGTTTTAAGTTGTTTACGTAATTTCTCCAAGGGTGCTGTTGAAAATCCGGGAGTAGATCAGGGGAACCCCAGTGGAAATTCCAGGTGCATGTATCTTATTACCCTCCTTCCCCAGAATCCCCTTCAGTACAAGTATGGACCTCCTGTTTCCTATATCAATTATCCTTGTGACAACTTGGTACTATGAACCCATGCCAACTTGGGCCTGGGATCAAACTACCCAAACTCAGTTTACATTAGATAGCTTTAATTGCCAAAAACTGTAGTCTTTTATTTTACCAGTGCAAGCTGATTTAAACCCATGTCCCATTGGTCCACAAGCAAAAGAAATTCCCCAGGAAATTCTTCAGAGCTGCTGCCATAACTTCATCGGAAGCACGGTAGTGATTTGCGCTGTACTTCCAGCAAAGTTATTGCGGTAGAGGAAATTACTGACCATTGTGAGAGGTTTCAGTGTGTTTTATGTTTTATTATACGTGCAAACTTACTTATTCTCATTAGTTGGGTCGTATCTAGGAAATGGATCAGGGTCATTATCATTAAAATCATAGCTTGCTTCTGGATCCTATAGAAGTAAAAATGGTAAATAAAAGCATTAGTAGTCAAGTATCACAGAAATTTTTTATTTTCAACTTTGATATTTAATTTGTTTGACTTAGGTAGAATATTGCTCAGGAATATTTGCAATCCAGGTCTACAGAGGCTTGTTTTAAAATTAAAATGTTGTGATTAGCTTTCATATCAATGCAATCAGTTTTACTGCTGTAATGAAAAAGATCACAATCAATAGCAAGAGCTGACACTTATGGTGTTGGTACTATTATATTTCATTAAAATTTACAGATATTTGCAAGTAGATCATGTAATAATTTGTCTCTTGCGTGAAGATTTCCCAGTTGGTTATAAATAATAAAAATAATTGTATCCTTTTGTGATTAATAAACTATTTCAGACCAAAGTACAAGTATTAGTTAATGTAGCATATATCAGTGACCGAAACTAGGTCTGGCCTCTGTCACTCAGTACCGCACCATGTGGTGTATTTGCCCACTAAGTCACTTAGATAGTCCAATGTCAGAGTATTTTTTTAATTGAAGTTTGGGGAGTAGCTTACACCCATGTTATTACAGTCCATTGTAAAATGATGTTGTTGAGGAAAATCCCATGTCTTCAGTGTGTATATGTCTCCAGCCTCTCCTTGTGACACCTTATTTTTAACATAGCGCTTTTGCTTTCAGCTCTATAGATTTCCAATATTGACAAATTGCCAATACATCAGTTAACACCAAGAATTGAGATACCAGCAATTTATTTTAGTTTTGAATAGATCGTGGAAGTCAATTGGTTTCATTTAAAGAACTAAACAAAGGGGAATAGTGATAAATAGATACAGAAATAACATAATAAAATAATTTTGCAATATTCACTGCCTCAATCATATCAGTATAGTTAATTTGTTTGTGATAAACATTGAGAGTCTTGTGATAAACATTGAGAGTCTATAGATCTAAATCATTTAATATTATAGCTGTCTATATATTATTGGTCCACATTAAATTCTTTTGGCTAGAAATTGGGCACCTTAGCGCCTCCCGTTATCGGAGGTTTGCGGCGGCGGTATGGCGTTGCGCCCCGTTCTCCTTCGCCCGGAGATCGTGACGTCATCGCCGTGTGCATCGCCCCGGTTGCGCCCTGGACCCGAACTTCGGTTCTGCCCCGGCAGAATCGCCGGACGAAAACACCAGCAGCTGCAGGAGGCGTTCATCGGGAAGCCGGGCGCTTTGGGGGCGATACTTAAAGGCTGAGGAAAGTGGAAAAAAATCTCAAATGCTCTTTCTGTTTTTTTTTCATTTTTCTTCGCCAGGGATCGATCAGTCCGGCACTCTGCTGCAGTGCATCGGGCTGATCGGACCGGCTCGTGGCTGCCGTCGGGGACCAGGTAAGTTTTTTCCTTGCAGAGCCTGCAGCAATGGCCCTTCCCTTTAAGGGAGGGAAGGAGCCTTCCAACACGGCAGCGCTGCACACCTACCGCCCCGCCTGCTGCCTGTTGCACTCCAGGAAAGAAGTGGAGCGCTTGATGTAGCAGTCCACTTCCTTCCTGGAGCGCAAAACCGAATTTTTTTAAAGTTGAAAAACATTAGCGGCTGGCGCTAATTTTTTCAACTTTTAAAAGTTAGTGTCCCAAACGAGGCTATAATGAATTTCTCCCCCTTTGTTCATTATGGTTTAACATTTTTATAAATTCTGTGATAATTGAAATGTATTAAAAAGTGAGTTTGTCATGATTTTGATGGAAATAAACTATTATATTAAAACAAGTCTAGTAATATATGTCAAGATACATATCTGTACATGTATATATACAATTTCTATCAATTCTCGGGCCTTTTGGTTCGGGTACACGCTGCCTCCAAAAATGGGCCCAAGCTAATTTCTACCTCGTCTACATGCAGTAACTGGGTGCCCTTCCAAATCCCTACGTGAACTGAATGAGACTGTCATGTAACCTAGGCTGGATTTGTGCTGCAGGAAAGGACAGCCCATACTGCAAAGGAGATAAAGCTCACAGGGGAAGGAGTGACAAATATATGAAATTTGACCCCCTACAAAGAGGCTCAGATTAAAAATGGTATCATAATTTATGCAGAGGGAAAATGTGACAATGCCTATCCCTGTTCACTAAGGTGATACCTTTTGATCATGTTTTCATCCGTTGAAAGAAAGATAGAAAGAAATATACAGTAGTGCATTTTGGGGGTGAAAGGTTATCGGGGGTAGGCGGGAATGTGGAGTAATCAGATCAGTCATGATTTTATTGAATGGCGGAGCAGACTCGAGGGGCTGAGTGGCCTACTCCTGCTCCTAATTCGTATGTTCGTATGTCCTGGTTATTCATAGGGTCTAGTTCAAGCAATTATATAATAATTCTATATTCCTTGTCTGTGGCGGTCTATTGACTATATGTTCAGTTTTTACAGTGTCTACAGGCTAAGTGTTCAGTTTTTGTGAGGGTCTATTGACTATATGTTCAGTTGGGGTGGTGTGCTATGTGTTCAGTTTTTGTGGTGGTTTATTGGCTGTATGGTCAGTTTTTATGGTTTTCTATTGGCTCTGTACTTTTGCCTTTCCTGACCGTCTTACCTTTTCTTCCCCTTCCTCATGCTCAGTGTGCACTTCATATCTACTGCCCTATAAAGTGCTTTGAGATGTCTCTTCGTAGGTAATATAGAAATGTAAGTTGTTGTTGATGTGTCCAGACTTTGTGGTGGTCCATTGTCTATGTGTCCAGTTATCATAATACTCTGGTGGGTGTTCAACCAATTTTTGGTGTTCTGGTCATTATGAACTCATCTGCTACTCTCTTGACCTAAGTAATTTTGGTAGTCTCTCAAAGAGAATTCACCAGATTCCCTTGCAAGCTATTTGCAGTGGGTTTGTATTCAAAACACTGGCAAGTTAGTAGCAGAATGAGTCTGTCTCCCTGGCAGTCTATTTAGGTTTCCATTGTTTGCGCTCCGGCCTTGCTTATTTAGAATTCAGATTCAGAGTTTTGGATGATTGGAGTCTGAATTCATCCATATACTCATCCTCTCTATGTGGGTCCCCATATCAACTCAGCACAACTGAGATTCCTGTTTACTCATCCTTATCAATGCCGATATTTATTAAACAATCTATAAAATTCATTTTGAAGCATTAAACCAAATACAAGAATCCGCACCTAGTTTTAAGGTCGGAGGTTTAACTTCCATAATAAATGGAATGCAATCTATTCTCAGTATCCCACCAGAGAAAATCCAAAAGTGAAATTTTGGAACCCACAGCGCAGAACGTATTCCTTGAGCCCTGGCCATCTGTTACTGCCCATAAATAGTTGTGGTTACATAAAATGTTATTGAATCCATATTTCAGTTTCAGGAGAGTATCATTAACCACGAAGACAAGTAAACCTAAAAATATTCCTTTCAGTGTTACTTACATAATTTGCTTGAATATCCGTGTGGTTCCATTCCAATCCATCATCGAGCACAGTAAGCACAATTCCTTTGCCAGTTATTCCCTTTTTCCACACTGGGATAACATGAAGGTCCAGTTTCGGGAGGGATGACGAAGTCCTTGTATCTTGCTTTAGAATGAGGAATATGTAAAATGTAATGAGTTCGGTAATATATTTTTTTCAAAGTGCCATCTCTCAAAGATGAGTTTTCCTTTGAAGCTAAGAGCTTTGAACAGCAAGCAATTAATTAGTAGATAAATAATTGAAAGTTGTGGGTGGCTGTTGAGAGCTCTGCTGAATCATAGCTTACACAAATGTACCCCTGTCTCCACAGAAATTACCGTCAAGCATGACTCATCCATCTCTGCTCTTCTGTCAGAAGGATCTATAGTGACTGTTCTTTGAAATGTATGATCCTTTTCTTTCCCACCTCACATTGGAGTATATCATAGACATCTTTTTCTCTCAATAAGAAACCAATTCTGCTTTTGTCTCCATTCATTCAGGCCGCTGCATGTTATTGGTGTTGTGTGATGCATTTGACTGCAACCCGAATATATGTGAAACTGTTAATCATTGTTGAGTAAAATATACTGAGGTACGCAAACAAAGCCAAAAGCTAATTTGCACCTGCCTCCACAATTTGTTTAACCTTTCTTCATGCTGAGTAGTTCAATAACACCAAATGAAAAGTTTGTGATCTCAACACAGTTTCTAGAAGAGACCCAAAGCACAACCAAATAGCCTGCAAATTGGCACAAAACTAGCAATTGCAATCAGAAATTAATAAAAGCACTTACTAGATACCATTGTTGATTCCACATGGGATCGCTAAACATTTTCTCTGCCATGCAGTCTATACAGTGCCTTGCTGGAGAACGCTTACTTCTTTGCTTTTCATACTGTTGTTCTGCCCAAGACACCTATGGTTAAGCAACACACAAAAGAATAACATGAGAGTGACTATACTGCAGCTTGTTATTTGTTATATCATTCACATGCACTGTGATACAAGCGAGACAGAATGTAATGAGACATCATTTATTCTTTTGTCTAAAAAATGGGATAAATATCCTTCTCCATTGTTATTCACATGTCGCTAATGGCAGAAACACATGGGCCAGGAATTTCCTCAGCAATGCTCCCCCTTCACTGCCATAACTTGGTAAAAATTTAAATTTTTTTGTTGATGAGCAGAGCTAAATATAGTCATTGATTGGAATGCAATCCCTTGGATTAACAGAGTGGTTGTTTATCTTCCTTTAATCTACATGGAACAGGGCTACTGAAACACCACCATTAATTAGTGTAAACAAGGGTTGTCAAAATGGTTTCTTTATGATTTTAATTCATGCTGGTGTACAGTTTCACAGGTGATAATGGTTCTGTGGTACATTGCACAACATACACACTTGATGTGTGAGCCTGGACAATGTAAGGATTGTTTTACAAGGTTCCACTAGACGGGAGCACCATGTCACAGTATCGGTCCTATAGTGTTACAGTCCTGTTGCCCACCCATGTACCCATTTAGTTAGACTCCACACTGAGAACACGTAAGGGCTATCAAAGCTCAACTTAATCCTTTACTAATCATGTCCACACAAATGCACTTCCATTATAGTTGCTGAATAGCAATTAGGAGCGGGGACCTCAGTTAATTTCTTTTCCCCTTTTCCTAGTCAGGAGCTGCTGATTCCGTCGATTTCAATGAATGAAAATCAGACATGTTCTATAAGAGAGGACGATCCGCCTTGCCAGATTGCCGCCAAAGTGGTGAAGAGCAAAATCTTCGAAAAGTGATTATATAGACTAGCTCTTTATGACGTGAATAATTGTAAAATAGGAAATACTACATCATAAATGTATTTTTTCCTGTAAACTCAGTATTAATCATTCTTAATTTCATTTAACTGTTTAAATATATCATTTATCATGTCTTACTTAATATTCTTAGGAAATTAATCATACCCGTTCATCTTCAGATAATCGTTTTGTAAAGTGGTCAGCACTCCTTCGAGACCTTCTTGGGTGAATTTTGTGCCTAAGTAAATAGTGATTTTGAAGTGCTCCAATCTAAGAAGGTAAAGATTGAAGAGAATGTTCAATATGAATGAAAGTATTAGATTAGGTGCAAGCAGCAAAATGACATTTTATTCATAAAGTTTATTTTTTTACTGAAGTACCTGCTGAGTTCTCTAGATTCAGAAATTGTGCCTTTGGATTGTAAAATTGCAAATGTCACTCTATTATTTAAGAAGAGAGGAGGGAAAAACGAGGTAACTACAGACTGGTCAGCTTAACATCAGTTATGGGGAAGTTACTGGAATCTATCATCAGAGATAGTGGCCGGAATTTTTACCGTAGAGTTGGGGCAGGTGCGAGCGGGCCGCATAGCGGCTTGGGAATGTGATGTTCTACTCAGCGCGTTCTTCAGGGCGACTTTCACTTAATGGCCCCACTTAAAGCAGTCATGCACGCTTCCCGGCCCAATTAAATGGAGCGGGTCTGATGACGCCATCGATGACTCGTTTCCAGCGCCGATATTTAAAGTAGCCTTACACTCAACTCATTTGAAGGTTGCTAGAGGAGGGTGGAACCTGAAATTCAAAGGGCTGAGTACTCTTCTAAACCAGCAATGATGGATAGTCAAAGGCAGAGGGCTGCACCACTGCTCACTGCACCCATGACCGAGTTCCAAAGGTTGTGTTGCCTCCCAGGGTTAAAGACATCTCCTCGCGGTTGGAGGAGAACTTGGAGTGGGAGGGGGAGGATCCAGTTGTCGTAGTTCATGTAGGAACCAACAACATAGGTAGAACTAGGAATGAGCTTCTGCTGAGGGAGTTTGAGGAGCTAGGATCCAAATTAAAAAGCAGAACCTCGAAGGTAATAATTTATGGATTGTTACCTGAGCCACGCGCAAATTGCCATAGGGTAAAACAGATTAGAGGTTTAAATGCGTGGCTCAAAGAGTGCTGTGGGAGGAAGGGGTTTCAGTTCATGGGGCACTGGCACCAGTACTGGGGAAAGAGGGAGCTGTTCCGTTGGGACGGGCTCCATTTAAACCAGGCTGGGACCAGTGCCCTGGTGAACCGAATAACTAGGGCAGTAGACAGGGCTTTAAACTAATGAAAGGGGGGTGGGAGGATTCAGGAAAGAGTAAATTTTAAAGCAGCGAGAGAAATGTCAAGGCTCTAGAGCAGAATAGAGTTTTGGCTAAAAATAAGCAGAGAGGGACAGAGAGAGCAACAAAGGTAATAAGGCATCAGTGACTAAGGTGACATCAGGGAAAAATAGAAATAAGTCAAAGCTAAAGGCACTATATCTGAATGTGTGAAGCATTCGCCACAAAATAGGTGAATTAATAGCACAGATAGAAATTAATAGGTTTGATCTAACAGCCATTATGGAGACATGGTTGCAATGTGGCCAAGGTTGGGGACTAAATATTCCAGGATACTTACCTTTTAGAAGAGATAGGCAAAATGGAAAAGGAGGAGGGGTAGCCCTGATAATAAAGGATGGGATAAAGATAGTAGAGAGAAAGGATCTTAGCTCCGAAAATCAAGAAGTAGAATCAGTTTGGGTGAGCTAAGAAACAGCAAGGGGCAGAAAACATTGGTGGGAGTTGTTTATAGGCCCCCTAACAGTAGTTGTAATGTAGGGCAGAGTATAAATCAGGAAATTAAAGGCGCACGTAACAAGGATAATACAGTAATCATGGGGGACTTTAATCTACATATAGACGGGGAAACCAAATTTGCAGTAATACAGTGGAGGACGAATTCATGGAATGTATGCAAGATAGTTTTCTAGATCAGTATGTTGAGGAACTAACTCGGGAACAGGCTATTTTAGATCTAGTATTGTGCAACGAGAAAGGGTTAATTAATAACCTTGTAGTAAAGGGGCCTTTAGGGAAGAGTGACCATAATATGATAGAATTTTATATTGGGTTTGAAAGTGATTTAATTATATCCGAAACTAGGGTCTTAAATCTAAACAAAGCAAACTATGGGTTTGAAAGTGATTTAATTATATCCAAAACTAGGGTCTTAAATCTAAACAAAGCAAACTATGTAAGTATGAGTGAGTTGGCTAAGGTAGATTGGGAAACTACATTAAAAAGTATGACAATAGAGAAGCAATGGCTAGCATTTAAAGAATTAATACATAATTTAAAACAAATATACATTCCTTTAATGCACAAAAACCCCACAGGAAAAGTGGTCCAACCGTGGCTAACAAGAGAAGTTAAAGATAGTACTAGATCAAAGGAAGAGGCATATAATGTTGCCAAAAAGAACAGTAAGTTTGAGGACTGGGAGGATTTTAGAATTCAGCAAAGGAGGACCAAGAAATTGATAAAGAAAGGAAAAATAGAATATGAGAGTAAACTAGCGAAAGACATAAAAATAGATTGTAAAAGCTTCTATAGGTATGTAAAAAGAAAAAGATTAGCGAAAGTAAATGTGGGTCCCTTACAGGCTGAGACAAGAGAAATTATAATGGAGAATAAGGAAATGGCTGTGAAATTAAACAAATACTTTGTGTCTGTCCTCACGGAAGAAGACGCAATAAAATTCCCGGAAATAGTGGAGAACCAAGGGTCTAGCGAGAATGAGGAACTGAAAGAAATTAGTATTAGTAAAAAAATAGTACTGGAGAAATTAATGGGACTGAAAGCTGATAAATCCCCTGGACCTGATGGCCTACATCCTATAGTTTTGAAAGAGGTGGCTATAGAGATACTGGATGCATTGGTTGAAACGTCATACGTTGACGTGCTCTGCAACCGGCTTTCCCTTAATTGGCCTGCTAAGCCGGCTGGGCGGGCTTAACAAGATCAATCGAGGGAAAATAGCATGGGTTGGCCACAAATCGATGGAGGTGGGACATCGACCCGCCAAGCAGCAGTCCCGCCTCCAACGCGTCCCCATTAACAAAATCGTCCCCTTTGGTTCCATCTTCACGGAAGAGGACACAAATAACTTCCCAGAAATACTAGGGAACCAAGGGTCTAGTGAGAAGGAGGAATTAAAGGAAATTAGTTATAGTAAAAAAATAGTGCTGGAGAAATTAATGGGACTGAAAGCCAATAAATCCCCTGGACCTGATGGCCTACATCCTATAGTTTTGAAAGAGGTGGCTATAGAGATATTGGATGCATTGGTTCTCATTTTGCAAAATTCCATAGATTCTGGCATGGTTCCCGCAATTGGAAGGCAGCAAATGTAACCCCACTATTTAAGAAAGGAGGGAGAGAGAAATGGGGGAACTACAGATCAGTTAGCCTGACATCAGTAGTAGGGAAAATGCTAGAATCTATTATTAAGGACGTGGTAACAGGGCACTTAGAAAATAATAATAGGATTGGGCAGAGTCAACACGGATTTATGAAAGGGAAACCCTAACCACCACCAGCGGAAGACGACTCATCAGGGGGATCTCCAGCCTCTGAGGGTGCAGCGTCAGCAGACCCAAGCACACCCAGCACCAGCGCAGATACCCACACCTCGGTGGGTCCTGTGCACCATAGAGTAGTGTTGTCATCTGGTGTCTCACAATTCACAAGTGAGCAGGAGCAGATGGACTTCTCGCCGGAACACGCAGGACACTCCAAGCAGACGCTGAGCCTCGGAGGCCATCGAGAAAGAGGGTGATCTTGGAGGGGCAGCAACACCTGCATGAGGCGCTGGCATCTTTTGCAGCTGCGATATCTGCAAATGTGCAGAGAATGGAGGAATCCATCTTCAACATGAGCACCGGCATGTCGCAGGCGATGGCAACGATGTGCTGTTCCATGGAAAGGATGGCCACCTGCATGGAGCAGCTAATGCGCCAGTCACATGAGCACATGCTAGCTGGACAACAGATGGCAGGCGCTCATGGACCTCCTCTCAAGGAGGGATGTAAATGTAGACTCGGGCGTTCATTGCCCCACTGCTGTGCAGCAAGTTGCTCGCCAGTGCGGGTGACCCATGAGGCGGATGATGGTGAGAGGGGACATAGAAGTGGGGGTTCTTCTCAAAGTGCTTCTCCCCTGTTGCCTCCCCCTCAGTCAGAGCCCCACATGCTTCCTCGGATCCCAATGGCCGAGTCTGCCCCTGCACAGTCGCAGGAGAATCAGTCTTTGGCGGGGCCCTCACAGGCTCCAAAACCCAGAGGACGCCAGCCAAAAGTTTCGGATGAGTCGCAGCAGGGAAGTGAGTAGCCTGCCTCTACCTCTGCTGAAGCCGTAGGGGTTGCATCTCGTAGAAGCACTCAGAAAAGAATAATGACACAAAGGTAGATGCACACGGGTATGCACATGGCACATGGGTGTGTGAAAAAATGTTAGTGTTAAGTTTCAGTTATTTTGATGACACTCGTAAATGTTTTTCTTTGCACCACTTTCTGGTTTTGTCCAGTTTTGCCTGCTACCTTGGAAGTGGCTTTGTCACTTGGAGTGAATGGTGAGACATTACTAAACCTCGAGCACTGGGGGTTTGGGTGAGAGGAATGGTTTGGTCATTGTAGGGAAGCTTTATGGTGTTGTTGGCGGAGGGGGGGAACTTAGTACAGCATATGGCAGCCACATGGCTGCACTGGGGCAAGTTAAGTAAATCTGGCCATGATAAGGCCATCCCGGGCCTCTCGGGCAGCAATGTGCGCTGCTGCTGATGCCATCTCCACCTCAGGTTCCTCCTCCTCATCTTCCACCTGCTCCTCCTCCTACTACTCCTTTGAAGAGGCTCTGCGCTCTGCGTCTTGCCCTTCCTACAGCTCCAATCCTCGCTGCTGCGCTATATTGTGCAGTGCACAGCAAATGACGATGATTCTGGAGACCCTGGCTGGTGCGAACTGAAGGGCTCCTCCAGATCTGTCAAGGCATCTGAAGCGCATCTTCAGCATGCCTATTGCTTGCTCCATGACACATCTGGTGGAGATGTGGCTCTCATTACAATGCTCCTCGTCCTCAAGGGTGTCATGGGCCACATCTTCAGTGGATAGCCGTTGTCTCCAAGCAGCCAGCGGGTAAGTCTGTTTGGAGGTGCAAAGAGCTGAGGGAGGGTGGATTGGCGCAGAACGAAAGAGTCATGACAGCTGCCAGGGAATCTGGCGCATACATACATAATCATCTTCTTATAGTTGCACATTGAGGGAGTGGAAGCCTTTGCAGTTCAAAACACTCCTGGGTGATGAGGGGTGTGCCTTCATGGCCACATGTGTGCAGTCGATGACGTCCTGCACCTGTGGGAAGCCAGCCAGCCGCAAAGCCAAGCGCCCGCTCAGTAACACTGGCCTCATTAGTGGCAAAGTTGATATAATTGGCTGACTTGTGAAACATGGCATCGGTCACCTGGTGGTGCATCTGTAGGCGGCCGACTGCGAGATCCCACAAATGTTTGCTGCAGATCCCTGGAAAGAGCTTGAGATGAGGAAGTTGAGGGTGGTAGTGACTTTGACAGCCACTGGTAAGGAGTGTCCACCAGGACCTCTGGGTAGCAGGTCTTGTTCCAGCAAGCAACAAATGTCTGCGACGACCTGGCTCGAAAGCCTGAGCCTCCTGAAGCACTGCTGCTTAGTCATGTTGAGGAAGCTCATCCTCTGCCTGTAAACCCTGTGTTGGGGGTATCACCTCTGGCATGCTGCAGCCCTGTGCTGATCCCCTCTCTCCTGTGGAGCATCAGGTCGTTGAGGAGAAGGCTGCTGTTGTGGTTGCTGCTGCTGCTGCTGGTGTGGCTGCTGTTGTTGGTGCTGGGGCTCATCTTGGTCCGACTCTGAGGACCAAGGTGAGACAGTATAAGCGGCACCCATGCTGATGTAGTAGATGGCAGGTAAAGTGGACATCAGAGGGCCAATCTCTCAATGTCGTGATAGTGAGTAGCAATGTGGTGAGAGTGGCTTCCGAGGTTTCAAAAATGACCTGCAAGCTGGAGACACCCAAATATGTGGACAAAATGGAGAGAGCAAGAGCCTTTCCACGAGGCAAGTAATGAGGTGTAATGTTGCAGTATTTATGTGCTTTTCCCAGCTCTCACTGAGAGTGAATGAACTCACCAATGACCACTAAGCTTCCCCCTCCCCTTCACAGGCAAGGTACCTGAGCTTCGTGAATCCCACGCTCCTGGAGTAAAAGTCAAAAGCTGGCATTAAAAACCCTCTTAAGGGTCACTCAACAGGCATTTAATGACTTCAATGAGGTCGCCTGCCTCTGCCGATTGGGTCCATGTTGTGCCTTCAAAGCCGCCCGAGTTAAATGCGTGAGGTGGCGGGATGACAGCAGATTCCCGACGCGCTCGCTATTTCCAGGATTTTTACTTATGACCCACCCCCAAACCCACACAAGCAGCAACGGGAAATTTCTGGCCAGTGTGACTGAGCGCTTGGACAAGCATCAAAGAGAGTCAGTGTGGATTTGTTAAGGGTAGGTCATGTCTGACTAATCTAGTTGATTTTTTTGACGAGGTCACTAGCATAGTAGGTAGGACAATATCTATGGGTGTTGTCTATATGGAATTCCAGAATGCTTTTGATAAGGTTCAGTGCAATAGATTATTAGTGAAAAGGAGAGCGCATGGAATTGGAGGCAATATGACATAGAATCTTTCCCGATTTTTATTTTAAGCAAACCAGGTAATGGAATAGAGGGAGTCCAGCAGAGAAGGTAGTCTGAGGAAAAAGCAGCAGCAAAATGGAGCTTACAGTGTAGCCCAGAATACAGCTGAGAAATTGAATTTCAGCCCAGGAGAAAAGGGACACAATGAAGCAAAGAACCTGACACAGCAACTGAATAAAGCTGAGAAGCCAGCAGAGCAGTGAGTATGGACCAGAAGCCCAGTGGATAACAGCAGTACGTGAGGGGTGGGGGCTGCGTCTGGAGCATCTGAAACTTGAGAGCAGAGCAGAATCATGGCAGCCAAGGCACATGGTGCCATCTTAACAGTTACTGAAGAAAGCAGTAATGAGCACCTATGTAATCCTAAAATGATGAGCTTGTGTGTAAGGTTTGTGTCCTATTTATTTTATATCTAAAAACATAGAAGCACAGCAATGATGGGCTTTTTTAAAATAAATAACTTTTCCCCATCTCGCAAATTTCTTTTTCTCCCACCCTGTGTCACGCTCGGTGTTTTTCCAAGAGTTTGCACAGTTGACCTGTTCACAAACCTCTGCTAAAAACATTCTTGAACAAGCTTCCAGGAGAAATGCAATGGTATTGCTGGTTGAATCACTTTCTCACTGTTCTCTCTTTTCAGGATGTGACATTAATCTGTTCAGTGTCTCTCCTACCAGATTAGTTTAAGAACTGTATAGGGAATTATGGGCAAAAACATGCATTTACTCGTCGGTGTAGAGTCCATGAGTTTAATAATAAGCTGTACTATTTATCTACTTACATGAATGCATTCATTTCTTTCCTTCACTGGCCTGGGTTTTCCAACTCTCTTCTGCATTCTCACGGCATGTGTTATTTATTTTAGAATGTTGGATCTGGATCAGTGTTCACTAAAATATACTGATCCAAACTCTAACAACTAATCTGGAAATCTTGCTTCTGGCTATCTGGACCCATGACATCATCTATAATGAATAATAATGAGGCTGTCAGAGAAACCTCAACACTAACAGCAGAAATGTTTTACAATTGAATAGTTTGAAACACAACTACAAAATAACTATAGACAAATGTGAGTGAGTATTTCTAGGAAGCTTTCAGAATCTCACTCCAGAAGCTAGATTCTGAGTCACAGCTATAACTGATTTTTATTTTTGTGTGTTGTGGTTATAATCATAGATTCCAATCAAAAATAAGAATGGGTTTCTGCTGTGACTCAGTTTTGCAGTCTGGTCTCTCACTGGTTATATGATGGCTATTTTCAACATTGTGGAAATGATTATCAGTATGAACCTAAGTGCATTCTCTCTGCCCTCTGCAGTTGTTACTTAGCGATCAAAATGTGATTGGCCAGACCACAGAACCCAGTCAGAGCAGGAATCACCTTATTCAGGGTTCATGCCATTGAAGATTAATAATTGGATTCTTTATGTCACTCATACCAGCCAAGGTTTCTGATGTGTTCTATCTAACCAGACAATAGTATCCTTCATTTTACACTAGAGTTCCCATTAACCGCTTGCCTGGATGGGTGTAGTTGTAACAACACTCAAGAAGCTCGACATCATTCAAGACAAAGCAGTCTGCTTGATCGGCATTTCATCCACTGGCCTAAACATCCACCACTGACGTACCCTGGTTACAATGTGTACTATCTACACAGTGTATTCCAGCAACTCGTAAGACCAAGATCGATAGATGTTTGGAGGATTATGGAGCAATGGTGGATAAATGGAGTTGAGGTACAGATCAGCCATGATGTAATTGAATGGTGGAGGAGGCTGCAAGTGCCGAATGGCCTACACCTGTTCCTATGCTCCTATGTTCAGCCTACAGTCCCAGGTTACATTTAGCATCTCCCTGAGCTAGTCCAACACCAAGCATTGAGTAAATATGCTTCCTATGGTTTTCCAGTATGCAATACTTTACGCTTATCTGTATTGAATTTCATCTTCCATAGTTCCAACCATTTTAATATTTTATCTAAGTTCTACTGTAGTTACTTGGTTGCCTCGTCAGACTCAACTTCCCTCTCCCTCTCCTCCTGCAATTTAGTTTCATCTGTAAATTAGACCAGCTGGGATTGTGTTTCTAAATTCAGGTCAGTTATGTAGCTTGGAAATAGTAAGGTATTCATCACCAATCCCTGGGACATTCCATTCAGTATAACACCCCAACATCACTTTCCAGCTTGTACATGCTGCTTCCCTCACTTTCAGCCAATTCTTCATTCAATTCCAAGTTTCACTTAGGATACCCATTGCCTTAAGCTTCTGTAGCAGTCTTTCATGTTGAATTTTATCAAATTCTTTCTGGAAATCTAAGCACACTACATTGGAGGGCTTTCTAATATTCATTTAGCACGTCATAGATTTTGTCTCGAATCCTGGGTATACACAATCCGTCTCTGGGAATTTATTAGTTTTGAGCCCTTTGAATCTGTATAAGATGCCCATCTATATGATTTCAAAGTAACTTAAGTTTAGATGTAGAACCTCCTATGATGGATACCAAGCTACTACTATCGTTTTTAGTGAATACTTCCTGGAAAAAATCTGGTAATTTGTGGGCTAACACCAACTAAATGGCCATAAAAGCTACTGGATTATTGTAAAAGCCCAACTGGTTCACTAATATCCTTCAAGGAAGGGAACCTGGTCTGCCCTATCTGTGACTGACTCTTAATGCCCTGTGAGGTGGTTTAGCAAACCACTCAGTAGAAGAGCAATGAATGTAGCCTTAACAGTGTTGCCCACACCCTGAGAACAGTATGTAAACTATATTTAGTTCATTCACAGTTACATCTCAATGATTCAATAATAACAATTCTATTGTTAAAATACCGTAAGAATTTCTTACTGTTGGCTTCTACACCTATACTTATTTATAGTTCACTTTTTGTCACTTTTACATATCTGTGAAGATTCCTGAATTCTTCACAGTGGTTTCCCTCACCTTTCTCCCTACAGATTTTGTCCAGTTTGCTTTTCATACTTATTTCAAGTGTGTGTTTTACTGTTAGTCCATTCAAGGTCATGCTTGTTTAGTCTGCCCAGTTCCTATCTAGTCCTCGAGATTTATTTGTCCTGCATGTTCAGGATATTCTATAAAGTATTTCATTTATCCTCAGTGGAGCTTTTCTTGAGTTCTACCCACCTCCCTTCTACACCCCCCACCCCCCCCCCCCCCCCGCCACCCCAGCCCCTCCACCTCAGTCAAATTGTTTAAGCACAGTTCCTTGAAGATGCCTTGTTAAAGTTGTATACCTGGTAATTGATTTGAGGTATTGGTTTATCCCACATCATGTTAACGTTAATCATTTTATGGTTTTGATATGCAAGTCATTAATTTACAATAACAACCTGCATATCTAAATCACATGTTAGCTTGACATATTTTCTGATTGATATATGCAAAGTATTGCACACTGATTAACAAAATGTGCATTGTAAGTATACAATGAATGAGCTTGAAATGAAAGACTTAGAAAGTGACCTGAGATTGATGGTACTCTGAACAACATAGGAAGGCAATTAAAAAAAATCAAATGGAATACTGGGATTTATGGTCCGAACAGTAGCGTACATGTCCTTGGAAGTTATGCTGGTACTCTATAATTGACTGGTCAGAGCACACTAGAGTTTTGTGCTTACTTCTGGTCAACATACCTTTTTTAATATGCTTTTTAATACATTTTAATACCTGTGCTCAGCTGGCTCACGGTTGATAGTTTTGATCAACAGATGTAGACATCAATACAAAGCTGGCATTTGAAAGTAGTTAAAGATTATTGTTGTACCATTGCATCTTTTGTTCCCAGTAAGTAAAGAACGATTCATGCAAAGAATCCAAAAAACCTTTAAAACTTAGTACAGTGAACATTTAATGACATCAATGAACTAGTGCAGTAAAGCTGATCAAGTGTCAGCCGTGGCTCCGTTGGTAGCACTCTTGCCTCTGAGTCAGAAGGTTGTGGGTTCAAGTCCCACTCCAGAGACTTGAGCACAAAAATCTAGGCTAACACTCCAGTACAGTGCTGAGGGAGTGCGGTGCTGTCTTTCAGACAAGGCTCTCTCAGGTGGACATAAAAGATCCCATGGCACTATTTCAAAGAAGAGCAGGGGAGTTATCCCTGGTGTCCTGGCTAATATTTACCCCTCAATCAACATAACAAAAATAGATTATCTTGTCATTATCACATTGCTGTTTGTGGGAGCTTGCTGTGCACAAATTGGCTGCTGGATTTCTTACATTACAACAGTGACTACACTCCAAAAGTACTTAATTGGCTGTAAAGTGCTTTGAGACATCCGATGGTTGTGAAAGGTGCTATATAAATGCAAGTCTTTCTTTCTTAACAAGTAAATGTTTATTGGCTAGAAGAACTGAATGATCCCTTTTAGCAGGTCTAACTTTACACAGCAGAAAACGTCACTTAAAAAAATCTCTCCTTTCTTTTGAATTTCTGTACCATCCATCATTCCTCTACTGAGAGAGAAGCGAGGGTTACAGATAGCCAGGTGTCTACCTATACAGTAAGGCAATAGTAGAAAGGTGAGACATCCAATAACCAGATTGGATTTATGTTTTAATATCCGGTCAACAGAGTCCGAACTAAACATCCAGCGATCTGATTGCATAACTCAGGAATCTGAAATGCCTGAGTGCAATGTCATATTTTCTACAGTCAATTAAAAAAAATCAGGTTGCCGTTCAAATTGAAGCGTTGTCATTTATTGATTAGGTTGTTTTTATAGCATAAAGAGATTATAAGGTTCCAGATCTAATTTAGGACTTGGAATCTTTTAGGTCCTGACCAACTATACCCCCATTTGGTAACATTTCTTCCATGTGTCATTTACGCTGCATCCCATCGACAATTTAAAGATAAAATACTTACGTCGCGTATATATTGAACTCCTACTTTATTTGGTTTAATATAATGATTCCTCTTTCTGATGAAGGGTGCACACCCGAAACCTCATCACCTGTTTTTTCTCTTTCCGATGCTGACTAAGCGGCTGTGTATTTCCCTTTCTAATTGCTTAGCGTTGGGCATTTCTATAATTCGTACAACATGTCAGATCAGTGGGTGACATTTCTTCCACACACGTGCTTAAGAATCATCTCTTTCAAGTCACCATAAACTACATATATAAAATAAATACTAGCCCGCATTCATTAAAGCGATACTATATACCATGCAGTCTTCTCTTCGCATTTCCTAGCGTACATCTTCAATTACAGTCTCCTCGGCATCACTTTAAATATATACCTGTCTTCATCCGTTCTATCTCTATCCTGTACATGAATATAGCTGGGCTCTGATCCTCACTGCTCCACCGTTCTGTATAACTGAGATTAATAACTGAGCATAGGAGACGAACATTTCCAAAATCTCGTAAATATATATCTAGAAGCACCTTTTGTGAGAATACTATGGTGCTGACTTAATCTGTCGTTTCAACTTCCTTTCGCCTCTTTCCCTTTACTGTCCTTGTTTTCTCTTTACTGTCCGAGACTGCGTCCTGTCCGCATCTCATCGAATTTCTAGTTGGTTTATTCATGTGCGCATATAAGCACATATTTGGACTACCGGGGGCTATGTTACTGAAATTGTCATATCAAGTACTAGAAATTGATTACAAGCATAGTTCAGAACACAAACTCACGAAGGGATTGAGTAACATGCCGTGTGTCATAGAGAATCCCGCTTTAGATGGGTGAAAATGAGAAAAGAGATAAGATATAGATATAGATGTGTATACATAAATATACATGTGCATATATGCAGACACTAAGATGTGTGGTCTACTTAACTTAAGTGCAACATCGCACTATAGTTAGCTATCAAACCATTCAATCTTACTCTTGATCAAGTGCATAAAACGACCACCCCTGTTGCCCAGAATTGTTGCCTTTTGAAGTTCTTAGATTAATCTGTTTGTGGTCATCTCCTGTACAGTATTGATGGTCCCTAAGCTACAAATATGCCGGACGCTTGGTCTGAATGATGTTCCGTATCTCGGAAGGAAATGGAAAATTAACTATGAGCTGGTCGCTTTCTGTTTCTGTGGTAAAACGTAAGAGTAAATTTCTGAGAAAGCAATTTAGAATATGACCTCGCACTGTCTTCCGCTCCACATATACTGTAGGCGCATATGATGCCATTAATTTTCAACATTGGTTACCAGACTGACCGTGTGATTGTCTTGTAAAACAACCTCACTTGTGACTCTCCTTACTTAAGAAATTGGATTAACCGGTAGATATATTAATATAGGTTCAAAAGAATGAATATTTACCTGACCCACAAAATCATATTCCAGTTCTTCGGCAATAGCTCTCGCCACCTCGGGTCCTCCAACCACTTCCACTGCCCATTCGTTAACGTATTGCTTGCCTGCATTGGCAATGTCCGGAGTACAGCAAACAGTAAACACCGCTAGAGCTACAAATCGCAGCGAAAGACAACATTTTTGTTTCATTATTATTTTGATGATACGAAAAGAAGGAAGAGGTTCAGAGAAAGAAAAGCCGCAGAATGGTCACAGACGCTGCCTGGCCTCGGAATGCTGCTCGAGTAAGTGAGAAGGCAGCAAACTGCGTTTCTAATGAGATGGATGCTGTCAGGCGAAATGAAAGTGGCAATCTCTGAGCTTGAATGGAAAACAGTGTTTACGCACCGAATGCTACGTATGGCATCGCCCTGACGTCAAATCCAGTGTACCTTCTGCAATATCGACCAAATGCTCCCAAGGGGGAATTGTTAAAAACAATCTGAGGAATTCATTGTGCAAGAGCTGTGACACATCTTTAACGGGAGCTGTCCATTGCTGAAATCCACAGAGATCAACAACCATTTAGAACCACCACATCCTAATACCGTGCATTTAGCTTCACGGACATCACCAATAAAATGACATTTAGCGCCAGTTTTTAGAATTCTTTTTTGAAATCTAGTTCCCACCGATGTTCGGGAGGATGCTGCATTCAGAGCAAGTGTATTTAGCAAATAAAATACGGTAAGAACTGACTTTTCACCAATAATCACAGGCGAGAGATCGTTTTCCAGAAAGCAGTATCTGCGGTTAGTTTTTGCAGTTTTTCTGACTGCAACCAACATATTGCAACTCTTCATCCGGATTAGATAGATAGATGGGGGGGTTAAATAGAGATCGAAATTGCAAAAGCTCCAGCCTTGGAACAAATCGGATTTCACTGCCCACAAGATCAGATGCTAATGGATACAATCCCACCAGTTGTATTTTTGTTACATTAGACAGCAGAGAAACGATAGAAAAATTAGCAACTGACTAAACTACAGAGCCAATTGAGTCTATTTCTGGGTTAGAATGGTTTCACACATTAAGAGGAAATGTAACAGTAAGCAACTTTGCACAGTGAATCCAATTTGTAACGACTATACTGGGGCTGAATTTGGGTAATCCATTCTCACTTCCAATAAGAACATAAGAAATAGGAGCAGGAGTAGGCCATTTGGCCCCTCGAGCCTGCTCCGCCATTCAGTGAGATCTTGGCTGATCTTCTACCTCAACTCCACTTTCCTGCACTATCCCCATATCCCTTGATTCCCTTAATATCCAAAAATCTACCGATCTCTGTCTTGAATATACTCAACGACTGAGCATCCACAGCCCTCTGGGGTAGAGAATTCCAAAGATTCACAACCCTTTGAGTGAAGACATTTCTCCTTATCTCAGTCCTAAATGGCCGACCCCCTATTCTGAGACTGTGACCCCTGGTTCTAGACTCCCCAGTGAGGGGAAACATCCTCCCTGCATCTACCCTGTCAAGCCCCTTTAGAATTTTATATGTTTCAATGAGATCATCTTTCATTCTTCTAAACTCTAGGGAATATAGGCCTAGTCTACTCAATCTCTCCTCATAGGACAATCCCCTCATCCCAGGAATCAGTCTAGTGAACCTTTGTTGCACTCCCTCTAAGGCAAGTATATCCTTCCTTAGGTATGGGGATCAAAACTGTACACAATACTCCAGGTGTGGTCTCACCAGACCGTATATAATTGCAGTATGACTTCTTTAATCTTATACTCCAATTCCTTTGTAATAAAGGCTAACATACCATTTGCTTTCCTAATTGCTTGCTGTACCTGCATGTTAACTTTCAGTGATTCGTGTACAAGGACACCCAGGTCCCTCTGAATACCAACATTTTGTCTCACCTTTTAAAAAATACTCTGCTTTTCTGTTTTTCCTACCAAGGTGGATAACTTTACATTTTTCCACTTAATATTCCATCTGCCATGTCCTTGCCCATTCACTTAACCTGTCTCTATCCCCTTGAAGCCTCTTTGCGTCCTCCTCACAACTTACTTTCCCACCTAGCTTGGTATCATCAGAAAACTTGGATACATTACACTCGGTTCCCTCATCCAAATCATTGATGTAGATTGTGAATAGCTGAGGCCCAAGCACTGATCCTCGTGGTACCCCACTAGTTAGAGCCTGCCAACCTGAAAATGACCCATTTATTCCTACTCTCTGTTTTCTGTCTGTTAACCAATCCGCAGTCGTAAGTGCCCCGCAAGTTCCGAGTTTCCGTATGTGCTGCGCATGTGCGAAAACCCAGAACTTGCAATCTGTCAAGTTTCAGCTTGACAGATCATCCGCATGTGCAGGAAATGGACATTCGTTGGTGCAGGGTTGGGCTATTTGCCCAACTACTGCCCAGCGAATGCCCATGAAACTCTTACTCCTGGTAAAAGCAGGCATAGGGCCTTCTTTTACCAGCGTAAGGGTTTAAATAAATATTAAAATAAATTTTTAAAAATCATTTAAACATTCAAAAATCTTTAAAATTAGTTTAGGTTATTTTTGGCCCCTTTAAAAATGTTTAAATTTATTTTTCAAAAACTTAAATTTTTGTTTTAAATGTTTAATTAAATTATATTTTAATTAATTTTTAACATGCAATGATTTATTTTTATTTAAGTGTGTTGAAAGTGTGTTTTTTTATGGGATTCCTATTATGCTTATGGGGATTCTGTACGTAAATGGAATCCCCATAAGCACAATGGGAATCCCCCTTTTTGATTGGTTGGGCTGGACCACGTGATCCCAGGGACGCTTGCGAACCGCATGCGCCCCTGGGATACGTGGGCCTTCACACAGGCGTATGCCTGCAGGCCCAGGACTGCAAGAGTCGGAAGATATGGAGGCACCAAGTAGGTGTGTACTTTTCTTGCGGATCAGAGGCATTCGCCTGTGGGAAGATTCCGACTGCAATTTCAGGTCCCTTGATTTTCCGAGCTAAGATCCTTTCTCTCTACTGTCTTCATCCCATCCTTTATTATCAGGGCTATCCACCAACCCGCCCCCACCCCACCCCACCCCTTTTCCATTTTGTCTATCTCTTCTAAAAGTCAAGTATCCTGGAATATTTAAGTCCAAACATTGGTCACTCTGCAACCACGTCTCCGTAATGGCAATTAGATTAAACCCATTTATTTCTATCTGTGCTATTAATTAATCTATTTTGTTGTGAATGCTTCGCGCATTTAGAAATAGTGCCTTTAGCTTAAATTTTTTCTATTTTTCCCTGATGTCACCTTAGTCACTAATGCACTATTATCTTTGTTAAGCTCTCCGTCCCTTCCTGACCCACTCTGCTTATTTTTACCCAAATCACTACTCTGCTCAACTGCTTTGACTTTTCTCTCACTAAGTAACATGAAGGTAGTTAGTAATGCATTTGAAATTCACCCTTTCCTGAATCCTCCCACCTCCCCCCACCTCCGCCTTCATCAGTTTAAATTCCTATCAACTGCCCTAGTTATTTGATTCGCCAGGACACTGGTCCCAGTCCAGTTTAAGTGGAGCCTGTCCCAATGGAACAGTTCCCTCTTTCCCCAGAACTAGTGCGAGTGCCCCATGAATCAAAGCCACACATTTTACCTTCTAATCTGTTTCTGCCTATGCCAATTTGAGTGTGGCTCAGGTAACAATCCAGAAATTATTACAAGTGAGGTTCTGCATTTTAATTTGTACCCTAACTCCTGAAACTCTCTCAGCAGAACCACATTCATAGTTCTACCTTTTTAAAAATTCATTTTATGGGATGTGGGCGTCGCTGGCAAGGCCAGCATTTATTGCCCATCCCTAGTTGCCCTTGAGAAGGTGGTGGTGAGCCGCCTTCTTGAACCGCTGCAATCCGTGTGGTGAAGGAACTCCCACAGTACTGTTAGATAGGGAGTTCCAGGATTTTGACCCAGCGACGATGAAGGATCGGCGATATACTTCTAAGTCAGGATGGTGTGTGACTTGGAGGGGAACTTGGAGGTGGTGGTGTTCCCATGCGCCTGCTGCCCTTGTCCTTCTAGGTGGAAGAGGTCGCGGGTTTGGGAGGTGCTGCCGAAGAAGCCTTGGCAAGTGCATCTTGTAGATGGTACACACTGCAGCCATGGTATGCCGGTGGTGGAGGGAGTGAATGTTTAAGGTGGTGGATGGGGTGCCAATCAAGCGGGCTGCTTTGTCCTTCATGGTGTCGAGCTTCTTGAGTCTTGTTGGAGCTGCACTCATCCAGGCAAGTGGAGAGTATTCCATCACACTCCTTACTTGTGCCTTGTAGATGGTGGAAAGGCTTTGGGGAGTCAGGAGGTGAGACACTCGCTGCAGAATACCTAGCCTCTGACCTGCTCTTGTTGCCACAGTATTTATGTGGCTGGTCCAGTTAAGTTTCTGGTCAATGGTGACCCCCAGGATGTTGATGGTGGGGGATTCCGCGATGGTAATGCCTTTGAATGTCAAGGGGCTGTGGTTAGACTCTCGCTTGTTGGAGATAGTCATTGCCTGGCACTTCTGTTGCGCGAATGTTACCTGCCACTTTTCAGTCCAAGCCTGAACATCGTGCGGGCATGGACTGCTTCATTATCTGAGGAGTTGTGAATGACACTGAACACTGTGCAATCATCAGCGAACATCCCCATTTCTGACCTTATGTTGGAGGGAAGGTCATTGATGAAGCAGCTGAAGATGGTTGGGACTAGGACACTGCCCTGAGGAACTCCTGCAGCGATGTCTTGGGGCTGTGATGATTGACCTTCAACCACCACAACCATCTTCCTTTGTGCTAGGTATGACTCCAGCCAGTGGAGCGTTTTCCCCCCGATTCCCATTGACTTCAGTTTTACTCGGGCTCCTTGATGCCACACTCAGTTAAATGCTGCCTTGATGTTAAAGGCAGTCACTCACCTCACCTCTGGAATTCAGCTCCTTTGTCCATGTTTGGACCAAGGCTGTAATGAGGTCGGGAGCTGAGTGGTCTTGGCGGAACCCAAACTGGGCATCAGTGAGCAGGTTATTGGTGAGTAAGTGCTGCTTGATAGCACTGTCGATGACACCTTCCATCACTTTGCTGATGATTGAGAGTAGATTGATGGGGCAGTAATTGGCCGGGTTGGATTTGTCCTGCTTTTTGTGGACAGGACATACCTGGGCAGTTTTCCACATTGTCAGATAGATGCCAGTGTTGTAGCTGTACTGGAACAGCTTGGCTAGAGACACGGCTAGTTCTGGAGCGCAAGTCTTCAGCACGATCGCCGGGATGTTGTCAGGGTCCATAGCCTTTGCTGTATCCAGTGCACTCAGCTGTTTCTTGATATCACGTGGAGTGAATCGATTTGGCTGAAGACTGGCTTCTGTGATGGTGGGAACCTCAGGAGGAGGCCGATATGGATCATCCACTCGGCACTTCTGGCTGAAGATGGTTGCAAACGCTTCAGCCTTGTCTTTGGCACTCATGAGCTGGGCTCCACCATCATTGAGGATGGGGATATTCATGGAGCCTCCTCCTCCCGGTAGTTGTTTAATGGTCCAGCACCATTCATGACATGGATGTGGCAGGACTGCAGAGCTTTGATCTGATCCGTTGATTGTGGGATCGCTTAGTCCTGTCTATAGCATGCTGTTTCCGCTTTTTAGCATGCATGTAGTCCTGTGCTGCAGCTTCCCCAGGTTGGCACCTAATTTTTAGGTACGCCTGGTGCTGCTCCTGGCATGCTCTTTTACACTGCTGATTGAACCAGGGTTGGTCCCCTGGCTTGATGGTAATGGTAGAGTGAGAGATATGCGCTCTGAAACTGACCATCTCAAACATGGCATGCTTTACACCACTTCTGCAGCTGTCATCTTATCAGAAACATCAGGGCAGACACAAATCACATCAGGGTGAGCTGGCATGTTCCCTGAGCAGCAGGTAACCCGTGGAGGAGAGCGTAAAATTGGAAGGAAGCCTCAAAATAGCTTTAAATTGGCTGCTAACAAGCCATTTAATGATATAAATTGTATTCCCCGCCGCTTGGTGTCGGGTCAGTTTTCCGCTGACAGACCCGACACCTGGGAGACTCGCGTGGAGGCGGGTTGACAGCGGGCTTCCTACCTGCTGTCAATCATAATGACTTTAACCTCTGACCCGCCTCCAAACCCGCCCTCTGAGCGCCGTCAAATTCGCAGCCAAGTTCTTCTCCAGGAGATATCCTTAACCCTGGCACTGGGTAGGCAACATAACCTTCGGAACTCCCGGTCATGGCTGCAGAGAACAGTAATAATCCCTCTGACTATACTGTCACCTACCACTACCACATTCCATAATATCAAAATCATTAAAAATACCAGGGATTTAAGACCATCTGCAGTTGTGCATATGTTTTGTGAATTAGAGTCATCTTGCCGTGTGTTTGTGCAAGAGAGAGAGAGAAAAGCGGCTGCAAATTCACACTGAACAGATCAAATTAATTTTTGTTATATTCTTCAAAAGCTTATCTCCGAGGTTGTTACCTAGACTTTAGACGTATGTGATACCAGTCACAGTTACATCATTCTTCTGGATCAATATAATCTTGGAAAAATCAATCAAAACTCTAGCAGGGCACACTAGGTTTTAAACAGAATTTTTTTTATTATAAACAGAAATTTTGTTCATTTGAAACTATATTTAACAAGTACCTAAATGGTATGTAGAAGGCAATTGATGAAAACATTTGTCAATAAAGCACATCTAACCTCACATTTTAAATATAAAGTGTGGTTTGTTCAATAAACGGGGCACATTTTTGCCAATGTGAATCTACAACACTACAGATTAAAAGTACCTTCAGTGTTTTTTCTTTGAAACTATCCTTTTTGAGTAGAATTGCATTTCCACTGTTATTTTTATCTTCTGAAAAAAATTAAATTGTATGTTACCATATATAGTTAGCAACATTTTAAGGCAAACTGAACCAGATGTCTATCTGATTTACAGAAAACCTGAGCTCATTCGTTTTATTTAGTGTGATAGCTACCAATGGCTGTGTAAATTATTAATCTAATGTATTTCAATGTTTTACAGCAAAATTACTAAATTCTTTTATCAAAAATTCTGATCCTACAGAGCACCTATAGCCTATCAGGCAACACCTTCCTAAATTGGTATTGCCTATCTGAGGCACTATATGGAAACACCAATGGAGCTAAATCCAGATTATAAATATAAGAAAGAAGAATGAAAGAAAGACTTGCATTTATATAGCACCTTTCATGACCACCGGGCGTCTCAAAACGCTTTACAGCCAATGAAGTACTTTTGGAGTGTAGTCACTGTTGGACTGTGGGAATATACGGACATTGATGGATAGAAAGACCCTTTGGTCCATCCAGCCTGTCCCACACAACTGTGATGCCTTGTGCATCAAAATACATACACTCCCCACCCCACCTGAAAGCCATGTAATCTCCTGGGAGAGGCGAAAAATCAGATGAAAACCCAGGCCAATTAGGGGGGGAAATCTGGAAAATTCCTCTCCGACCTCCTTAGGTGATCACAACTAGTCCAGGAGCCCACTCTGGTCCTGATTAATGTTATATTGTGTCTTTATACAAGGTGATCTCCACCCCAGCCAGAAACAGGTCCAGCTCTCGCTTGAAGGAATTCAGCGAATCAGCCTTCACCACACAAGTCGGCAGCCTGTTCCACCTCCTATCATTTAACCTAGTTCTGCCTTTACATAACTTGAGATTGTGACCCCTGGTTCTCCCTAACTTATTTAGTTGAAACAATTTGACTACACAAAAACAATCTAGTCCCTTCATCATCTTATAAACCTAGATCAAATCACCCCTAAGTCTATACTTCTCTAAAGTGTAGAGTCCCAGCTCTTTGAACCTATCTTGATAACTAATGCTGTTACTGATGCTTTAGACTGGGAATTAATCTTGTGGCTCTCCTCTGCACCCTTTCCAAAGCCTCAATATCACCCACCATGTGAGGAGACCAAAACTGGACACAGTGGGCTGGATTTTGAATGAACCATGGAGTCGGGTTTGGAGGCGTGTGGGGGGTTAAATTTGCGGGGTCGGGGGTCCTGACCCCATCCCGACTCCATCCCACCTCCACGCAATTTTGACAAAATCAGTCGTGGGGTTCCCGACTCCGTCCCGCCTCCAAGAGGCGGGAGAGGCCATTAAAGCCCTTAACAAGCCCTAAATTGGCTCTGTAATGCCATTTTGAAACGTTTTAGCTAGTTTAACCCTTTTCCGACGTGAAGTACGCCTGATGTGAAACACTCCAGTGAAACCTGGCGGGAGCACAAATGGATAGCTGACTATCAGCTGCAGGTCCACTATTACAACGGAGATCTGATGAAGGTAGTACTACTATTAGGTGTGAAAGTCGCCTCTGATGCTGCTGCTGCATTAGAGGACTTGGATACAAAAACATTCTTTCTCTCGCTCTCTCTCTCTCTCTCTCTGTCTCTCTCTCTCTCTCCAGGCAAAAGCCATGCAGGTCCTCTCTCACCAACATCCAGTCAGTCTCTGAGACCAGGCAGTCAGTCTCTGACCTGCAATGCAGCAGCAATGATGACATCATCAGAGGTGACTTTCAGACTGAAACCACTAATTGGTTCATGGGTTCCCACATGCTGGAACTCAATTGCCCAATTAAGTGAAAATTGCATCATTCATCCACATTAATCTGGAGTCAGGGGGGAACACGAAATGCGGATGACACGACCCCAACCCAACCCCAAGACAAAATCCAGCCCAGTATTCTAGTAGTATTATTGGTGAACAATGCACCTGTTGATTAGTTTACAAAATGCTCAATTGGAATTTAAATGGGTAAAAGGTCAATCAAAGGAACCATATTAATTTCAGAATTTTTCTGAAATTATTTAAACTGGGACTGTGTTTATTCTCTAATATATGTACCAGTTTGGTGTATTGTAAGTCTCTACAAATATAAATAGGTTCACATATTGAAACTAGTGCAAAAGAAAATAATTATACTTTCCAGCTCAAGCCTAATTTAAGAACAATATTCTACCATATAGGTACTTACCAGGTTGAGTATTTGGAGTTCCCACATCCCATCCAAATGGGAAATATTTTGTTTAGTTGGTGAGGTGTGGATGGTTGCATTATCCTTTCATTTGAGAATTGTTTGTGAAAACAGCAAAGTTATTGCCACAGTTAAAAACACTGATGGCTTGACCGCGTTGTGGGAAAAAATATTCAGATGATTAAAAACAAATTACAACCATTTTGTGGGGTGTTTTCCACAGTTGTCAACATTATTCAACAACAGGAGCCATCACCAACCCAATTGTGTCCTTGGAACATAGGAATTGTTAAATGAAAAAAGACCAATCTCCATCCAGTTCGTCTTCTACAATCTTGGTAGTCGCTTGACACAATGATAATGGAGTTGTTGACAAAGCATAGCAATCAGTCGCTATCAATTAGTTTACAACAGACCCAGATGTTCACACATGTGGACTTTCACCTAGTTTTATTGAATATACTGAGACTAGGACCCTGGACTCTTTCTAACCCAGGGCACTGAAGCTATTTGTCACACTCCAAATGGCACCCTGACTGAGCTCAGCAAACTCAGCAGAGCAAGAATTGAAACTGGGTCCTTCCTAATTTGTTGCCTCAGCTGATTACTCGTTGAGCCTTTGGGAGACAGCATATTTTCATCTTTTAACTTTCATTTTTTGAACACAATAGGAATGGTGAATCATTGTTAATCCCATTATTTCTACCAGCACTGAATTTTTTTCAAAAATACTGTTCACTAACTATAACGAAGTGAATCACATGATTTAGTGAACAAGTAATATTGCAGATTCTGAAGTGGGATTAGGCAGGAAAGCAAATCTTCCACTGCTCATTGAAAATACAGCAAGTCAGTTTCCTTTCATGGGGCAAGATGAAAACACAGTTCAGGTCTTATATTTAACACTATAGGCTGAATTTTCCTGTAGCTATTAGCAAATTGGCAGTGTCATCACATGTTCATTGACATTTTGCAATAATTATGACAGTAGGATATTTACTGGCAGTGGACACTTCCTACTGTGCAATATATACCAACAGTAATTCATGCTGAAACTATGCTTATGAATCTATTGAAACCCGAATCAGATTGTGTAATGGTGGATAATGCATTAGTTTATTATGCATAAATCTACAACAAATTCTTGCATTAATAAGTAATGGGTTTAGACCAAGTTCAACTGGATTTTCACAGCAGAAATAAAAATATGTTCATGGAAACACAGCCTGTAATGGCTGAAGTGGCAATTATTCCACTGGATAGCAGAAGCAGGTGCATGAGAACATGATACACGCGGGCAGTAGGCATCCAATGAAATTCACAAAAAGGCAGTACCTCATTGAAGTTCTGATTGACATATGACAGGAAATGGACAGCAAGTTGCAATCTCTTTTTGATAATTTCAAATGCATTACCAACTACCTCCATGCTACTTAGTCCTTCCAATCAATGTATTGTGAATCAGCCAGTCAATGTGTTAAATTACAGTAAACAATTCACACCTGCCCTGGTCAGTTGGGCACATCTTAAACATAACGTTCCACAGAATTGAGCAGCTGCAACTGGAAACTCAGCAACACTTTTATGGCAAGATGTGATTAATTATAAACATGAAGACATACATGTGCCTTTGTACTTGCTATCTAAATAGAAAAGGATTTCATTTGATGAATGAGTAATGATAGATTGGGGAGCTTCATTAAAAGGCATGATGGTGGATAGTCAATGGCTAACATTTAAGGAATGAATGCATGAATTGCAACTGTTATACATTCCTTTCTGGCGCAAAAACACAAAAGGAAAAGCAGCCCGACCATGGCTAACAAAAGAAATTAAGGATAGTATTTGATCCAAAGAGGAGTCATATAAAGTTGCCAGAAAAAGTAGCAAGCCTGAGGATTGGGAACAGTTTAGAGTTCAGCAAAAAAGGACCAAGAGATTGATTAAGAGGGGAAAAATAGAGTATGAGAGTAAACTTGCAAGGAACATAAAAGTGGACTGTAAAGTCTTCTACAAGTATGTAAAAAGAAAAAGATTAATGAAGACAAATGTAGGTCCCTTACAGTCAGAAACGGGAGAATTTATAATGGGGAACAAGGAAATGTCAGAGCAATTAAACAAATACTTTGGTTCTGTCTTCACGGAAGAGGACACAAATAACTTCCCAGAAATGCTAGGGAACCAAGGGCCTAGTGAGAAGGAGGAATTAAAGGAAATTAGTATTAGTAAAAAAAATAGTGCTGGAGAAATTAATGGGACTGAAAGCTGATAAATCCCCAGGGCCTGATAATCTGCATCCCAGAGTACTAAAAGAGGTAGCCATGGAAATAGTGGATGCATTGGTTGTCATCTTCCAAAATTCTATAGATTATGGACCAGTTCCTGCAGATTGGAGGGTGGCAAATGTAACCCTACTATTTAAAAAAGGAGGGAGAGAGAAAACCACGAACTACAGACCGGTTAGCCTAACATCAGTAGTAGGGAAAATGCTAGAGTCTGTTATAAAGGATGTGATAACAGGACACTTAGAGAATATCAACGGGATTAGACAAAGCCAACATGGATTTATGAAAGGGAAATCGTGTTTGACAAACCTACTGGAATTTTTGAGGATGTAACTGGTAGAATAGATAAGGGAGAACCAGTGGATGTGGTGTATTTGGATTTTCAGAAGGCCTTTGATAAAGTCCCACATAAGAGGTTAGTGTGCAAAATTAAAGCACATGGGATTGGAGGTAATATACTGGCATGGATTGAAAATTGGTTAACAGCCAGGAAACAGAGAGTAGGAATAAATGAGTCTTTTTCGGGGTGGCAGGCGGTGACTAGTGGGGTACCGCAGGGATCAGTGCTTGGGCCCCAGCTATTCACAATACATATCAATGATTTGGATGAGGGAACCAAATCTAATATTTCAAGTTTGCTGATGACACAAAACTAGGTGGGATTGTGAGTTATGAGGAGGATGCAAAGAGGCTTCAAGGCGATTTAGACAAGTTGAGTGAGTGGGCAAATACATGGCAGATGCAGTATAATGTGGATAAATGTGAAGTTATCCACTTCGGTAGGAAAAACAGAAAGGTAGAGTATTATTTAAATAGTGATAGATTGGGAAATGCTGATGTACAAAGGAACTTGGGTGTTCTTGTACACCAGTCACTGAAAGCAAACATGCAGGTGCAGCAACCAGTTAGGAAGGCAAATGGTATGTTGGCCTTCATTGCAAGAGGATTTGAGTGCAGGAGCAAGGATGTCTTACTACAGTTATTCAGGGCCTTGGTGAGACCACACCTGGAGTACTGTGTGCAGTTTTGGTCTCCTTACCTAAGAAAGGATATACATGCCATAGAGGGAGTGCAGCGAAAGTTCACCAGACTGATTCCTGGGATGGTAGGACTGTCGTATGAGGAGAGATTGGGTCAACTAGGCCTGTATTCACTAGAGTTTAGAAGAATGAGAGGGGATCTCATTGAAACGTATAAAATTCTGACCGGGCTAGACAGACTGGATGCAGGGAGGATGTTTCCCCTGGCTGGGGGATCTAGAACGAGGGGTCACAGTCTCAGGATACCAGGACTGAGATGAGGAGAAATTTCTTCACTCAGAGGGTGGTGAACCTGTGGAATTCTCTACCACAGAAGGCTGTGGAGGCCATGTCACTGAATATATTTAAGAAGGAGATAGATAGATTTCTAGACACAAAAGGCATCAAGGGGTATGGGGGGAGAGCGGGAATATGGTATTGAGATAAAGGATCAGCCATGATCATATTGAATGGCAGAGCAGGCTCGAAGGGCCGAATGGCCTACTCCTGCTCCTATTTTTCTATGTTTCTATGTTTCTAATGAATTATATAAATATAATGACAAAAAGTCTTTGGGGTAAAAATTCACTTGGTTGCGCCACCCGTTAGCGCCTTAAGAGGGCGCTAATGGGGCGCAAAGCCGCTAACGCCCGGGCGCAGCGATGTTTGCGCCGCTCGAGAACTTAACTTGAGATTGTGCGGCGGCGCTAAAACTTACCGCTGCGACCACCTGCGCGCGCAGATTGTGACGTCATTCCATGGTGCAACGCCCTTGGGGCGCCCCGTAGCGGAAATTGAGTGGCGCCCCCTGCCTTACCGCCTGGCGCTTCCAACGACCAGAAGACTGGAACGCTATCAATCGCTGTGGGGCTGGGGGGGGCGCTATTTAAAGGGGGCCTCTTCCTGTCTTTTATTGTTGGTGGCATTTTTGAACTACGCATTCTGAGAGAGAGAGGGAGAGACTTCTGGAGAGATTCAACGTTGTGTGAAGGAGTTTTGGGTACTGAGCAGCACTTTGCAGGTTCATTTTGATTTGCCATTCCTTGTATCGATTTAGCAGAGACCGTGGGAGCTGCACTCTGAGCTCTTTGCCTGGTGCTCTCCATTGTTCTTTCCAGCACATTTGATGTGCAAGTCTCGCTAGGCCGAGATTCAAGGCAGCAATGAACAGGATGTGGAAGGAAAGCAAGATTAACCATCCCCTTTAAGAACTGGCCCGTGCCATTGTGTGTGTGTTCCATTGCTGACTGACATTACATGAGCTTCGCCATCGCTCCGAGTTAGCGCCTCACTGCTCGGCCTTTGCGCCTTAAGAGAGGTGTGCAGCGCCTGCTTTAGCGCTCCACTCACCTCCCGGGGCGGTAAAAGTGAAGTTTCCCGTCAGTGCCGATAATTAGCGCCAGGCGCTAATATTTGCGTCCGGACGATATTTGCGCCCCAAATGGGGCGCGACCTAATTTCTACCCCTTTAAGTTTTTCAGGGTCAAATTTCCAATTTCCAAAACAGGTTGAGACAAATTGGTTCAAAGAAACCTTCCTCAGATACAAACTCTCTTCTCATTCAAACCCTCCTCAGATACATGGGGTTAAAAATTGGATAGCCCCTGAATATGCAAACTTTGTGCTGCCTGCCAATTATAATGATAGTGGCGTGGAGCCCAGCACTAAATGTGCTGCTGAGTGGCTGCACGCTCAGCAGGGGGCCTAGGTTCATGCGAGGCTAGCACCAATTTAAATTAGCCTGCAGCTCTTAAAGCCAGCCTGCACCTTTAAAGGGGAGGTGCATTCTGGCTGCAGCAGGTACTGGAAGTCGTTGTACAGAAATGTGCGACCTACAGGAAAAGTGAAGATGACGCAACATGGCAGAGAGAGAGCTCCCAGATTTTCAGATGCAGCACTCGAGGCCCTGGTGCAGGAGGTGGACAGGAGGTGAGATGTCCTGTGTCCACAGGGGGTTAGGAGGCCCTCCAAACAGATACCATGAAGGGAATGGGAGCAGATAGCCATCACTGTCAATGCAAGCACTGTAGCCCGAGGACTTGGATGCAGTGCAGGAAGACGTTTAACGACCTCACATGAGTAGTCAAGGTTAGTGAATTCATTTTCAAATTATCCCACAAACTGCACGACTAGACTCACTGGCCTAGAAACTGGATATAGCCACAAAACGGGCAGTGTTAAGGTCTAACGATGTTAAGCTGCGCCACCTCAAAATGGTCTAGGTAGCACGCAAAATTTGTGCTCACTCGTTATTAACATGATTATAGTCTTGATTTCAGCGCTAGAACTGCTGCTCATTGGCTTAACGCTCAACAGGTGGACCAATATCGGGGCCAGTCTAATTCCTAGTCATGTGGGGACCAGGCTTTATTCAGTATTTAAAGGGGAGGTGCATTGATGCTACAGCATCTCATTGTCAAGCCAGTTGGAATGGCAGCTGCCAGAAGAAGAAGAAGAAGAAGAAGAAGAAGAAGTCAATAGATTTCTGACTAGTAAGGGCATCAAGGGATATGGCGATAGGGCCGATGAATGGAGTTGAGGCAGAAGATCAGTCATGATCTCATTGAATGGCGGAGCAGGCTCAAAGGGCCAAATGGCCTACTCCTGCTCCTATTCCTTATGTCCTTATGTCTTTAAGAATAAGAAGAAGAAACTGCAAAGCCATGGCAGAGCATCCTCAAAGGGAGAGAGCCCGAAGATTTTCTGATGTGGCTCTGGAGGCACTGGTTGTAGCTGTGGAGAGGAGGCAGGCTGTCCTCTTCCCACAGACTGGAAGGAAGCCCTCGCCACACACCTCTGATGGCTGTGGCAGGAGATAGCCATGTGACGACCCGCCCTGCGGTGCCAAGGTTGGCAATCAGTGCTGAAAGAAGTTTAATGACCTCAGACGTGTGGTCAAGGTTAGTGAAGGCTTAAGCAAATGCCATATCCCGCCATCTGTACCAGAAGCCTCACACACTGCTCAATGCACCACACCCCCAGCACTCACCTCCCAACAATCTCTACCTATCACCACTCACACCTCACAATCATAGCTTCACTTCACCCTCACAACCTTACCACCGCTGCAACACTCACACCCACATCTCACACCTTGCACACACTGACAGCTATTCAGCTATGGCAGGTATATCACCCAAACACATTGCACCACACTCACTCACACACTTCTCTTTCTCTAGCAGGCCTAGGTCACACATAACCGCCGGGAGCTGCAGCAGACTGGAGGCTGCCATCCAGGACCTCAGCCAGCAGGAGGAGAGAGTTCTGGATGTGGTTGGGTAGCAGATCATAGAGGCTGTGGCAACTGGCGAGGTTGAACCCCTTGGGGACAACAACGGTATGGTCATTCCTAATCCTTCTTCTCACATCCCACTTACCCTTCATCCCACAATCTCTTCTCACTTTCAAGCTACTGATACTGTACGCATGCATATCTTGCTTCCCCCCCCCGCCCTCACCATAATCTGACTCTTGTGCCTTTCTGCTTTCAGATA
This sequence comes from Squalus acanthias, assembly GCA_030390025.1. NCBI lineage: Eukaryota > Metazoa > Chordata > Chondrichthyes > Squaliformes > Squalidae > Squalus > Squalus acanthias. Next base: position 164,157,339 of record CM059425.1, read on the forward strand.
ATCAACAACAAGCACCTGAGCAGCTTGTCCCCAAGGTGATGCATGAGAGCGAGGGGGGAGAAGAAGAAGTAAACACAGTGTCATTGCATCTGTCATGCACAGACACCAGCTCAGAAACTTGCACTGTGCATACTTTAGAGGTCAGTGTAGTAGAAGGATATGCACAGGGTGAGGCACCAGGCACGAGTGGGCTGCAGCAAGGATATGGGGAAAGGGTAGCTCGGGGGCCAGCTCCGCGGAGGTCGAGTTCTGCTGCACAGGACTCAGATGAGGACCTCAATGGGGTGGCTTTCAGAAGTAGGATGATGGTCATGCACACCGAGTTGCTGGGTGCAATGGCAAGCCTACCAGAGAGCCTCTTGGCAATGACAAGGAGCGTGGAGGAGTCCGGCTCCAACATTACACGGGGCTCTGTGCAGAGCTTGGAGTCCAGGATTTCCAGGCTGAAAATGATGGAAGACTTCCGTGTCGACCCAGACATGATGCTACGTGTGATGGGCGATGTCGTGGCTGCCATTGCAGCACAGGCGGAAGCGACCCAACGTCTTAGTGCTGCAGCAGACGCTCAGACCGCTCTCATGCAGTCTCTGCTTGATGCCACCCAAGCTCAGACTGCTGCCACCGTGGCTGGGTTTACCACTGTCGACCGAGGCTTGAAGGGTGTTGCAGCAGCCCAGTAATCTGCTACAACAGATTGCTCGGAATACTGAGGCGCCGCCCCAGGGGAGTGGCAGTGGGTCAGTGGAGCAGGACCCTGCTGTCCTCTTTCAGGATAAAAATGAGAAGTCGCACAACACCAGGTTATAGTCCAACAGTTTTATTTAAAATTACGAGCTTTTGGAGCTCCACTCCTTCTTCAGGTACAGGTACAGTGAGGGAATCGATTACACAGTATATCTTTCAGGATAACAGCATTACTGTTCCCACCACTGCCACTCCGCCGTTGCCCTTGTTGCTGCCTGTCAGTCAGCCAACCCAGACTGCTGCCGTCCATGCCGAGGTGGTGCAGTCTGCAGCAGGACCTTCTAGGGCTAGAGCTGCTCGAGGTCGTCCTGCAAGGCCATCTGTAGTCTCCGCCAGTGATAGTCTGCAGCCTTCCACCAGCCATGCTCCAGCCACAAGGGGAGCACTTCGTAGGAGCACTAGGACAGGAAAGGGCATCCAAACGACAGGCACTAAGAGATTGCACAAGGGTGATTAGTTCATATTGTTAATTTAAGTATATGTGAAGTGATTTTTGATAATTTTTTAAATTTTGTGTGGAATCTTTTGTGGTGTCTCTCATTTCAGCTTTGTGCCCAGGAGAACACTGTGATATTCCATGACAGAGCTTTTTTTTAGATAAAGTTTCTTCCTAGCTGCAATGTGTGCTTTTACATGAAATTTACCCTATGGAGTATCCCAGTGCGGATTTCTCCTCATGTTGGGTGATAGACATCTCATTCAGCAACTGTTTTATCCTGAGGCAATGTTCAGAAATGATGATAAATTTTCCTTCTTCATCACAATGCCAGGTTGTCCATGTTGTGTGATATGTATGTGCCAGATATTCTGTATAACCTGTATGGAGTGTGATTATCAACTGTGACACTCTATGATAGTTAAGTTTCCTATTTTTCCAAACAACTAATATAGTTAGATTAGAAGAAGATTGTGAAAATAAATGATGTATTGGTGAAGTAAGGAAATACTTTACATCGATTAATGTTGTAGTTGAGATCTATATTTAGGTAAAACTGTACTCTGCAAGTGATTTCAATATAAAGACTTAGTAAGTTCTTCTGAATCATTAGAAACTTGTATTCTATCTTCTTAGGCATTCCCTCGGAACTGAGGATGACTTGCTTCCACACTAAAAATGAGTTCTCAGGTGACTGATGAGTCCAATGCGGGACCTACAGTCTCTGTCACTGGTGGGGCAGACGATGGTTGAAGGGGCGGGTGGGTGGGGTGCTTGAGTTGACGTGCGCTCCTTCTGCTGTTTGCGCTTGGCTTCCGCTTGCTCCCGGCAAAGAGACTCGAGGTGTTCGGCGCCTTCCTGGATGCTTCTCCTCCATTTTATGCGGTCTTGGGCCAGGGATTCCCAGGTGTCGGTGGGGATGTTGCACTTTTTCAAGGAGGCTTTGAGGGTGTCCTTGAAGCGTTTCCTCTGCCCACCTGGGGCTCTCTTGCCATGTTGGAGCTCCAAGTAGAGCGCTTATTTTGGGAGTCTCGTATCGGGCATGCGGACAATGTGGCCCGTCCATCGGAGCTGATCGAGCGTGGTCAAAGCTTCGATGCTGGGGATGTTGGCCTGAGCAAGAATACTGACATTGGTGCGCCTATCCTGCCAATGGATTTGCAGGATCTTGCGGGGGCAGCGTTGGTGGTATCTCTCCAGTGCTTTGAGGTGCCTGCTGTACATGGTCCATGTCTCTGAAGCATACAGAAGGGTGGGTATCACTACTGCTCTTTAGACCATGAGCTTGTTGCTGGGTTTGAGGTCCTGGTCTTCAAACACTCTCTTCCTCAGGTGACCGAAGGCTGCACTGGCACACTGAAGGCAGTGTTGGACTTCGTCATCGACGTCTGCCCTTGTTGACAGTAGGCTCCCGAGGTATGGAAAGTGGTCCACGTTGTCCAAGGCCTCATCGTGGATTTTGATAATCGGGGGGCAATACTGTGTGGCGGGGGCAGGTTGGTAGAGGACCTTTGTCTTACGGATGTTTAGTGTAAGGCCCATACTCTTGTACGCTTCGGTGAAGGTGTTGACGATGGTTTGGAGTTCAGCCTCAGAGTGTGCGCAGACGCAAGCGTCGTCTGCATACTGTAATTCGATGACAGAGGATGGGATGACCTTGGATCTGGACTGGAGGCGATGGAGGTTGAACAGTTTCCCATTTGTTCTGTAGATTAACTCCACTCCAGCAGGGAGCTTACTGAGGGTGAGATGGAGCATTGCAGCCAGGTAGATCGAGAAGAGCGTTGGTGCGATGACACAGCCTTGCTTGACCCCGGTCCGTACGTGAATTGGGTCTGTGGTGGATCCGTTGGTCAGGATCACGGCTTGCATGTCGGCGTGAAGCAGGGGAGGATGGTGACAAACTTTTGAGGGCAGCCGAATTTGAGGAGGACATGCCGTAATCTCTCACGGTTGACGGTGTTGAAGGCCTTTGTGAGGTCAAAGAAGGCCATGTACAGTGGTTGGTGCTGTTCCCTGCATTTCTCTTGTAGTTGACGCGCGGTGAAGATCATGTCCATTGTGCCCCTTAGTGGGCGGAATCCGCATTGTGACTCTGGGAGGAGCTCTTCAGCCACTGGGAGACGGCGATTGAGGAGGATTCTTGCGATGACTTTCCCTGTGGCAGACAGCAGGGAGACTCCTTTGTAATTACCGCAATCAGACTTGTCATCTTTCTTGAACCCGGTCACGATTACGGCATCTCTGAGATCCCCTGGCATGCTCTCCTCCTTCCAAATAAGAGAATTGAGTTAATGTATTCACGCCAATAGTGCTTCTCTGCCATGTTTTAGCGCCTCGGCGGGGATTCCATCTGCTCCTGAGGCCTTGTTGTTCTTCAGTTGTCGGATGGCCTTTTCAACCTCATGCTGAGCTGGGGTAGCATGCTGCGGGATGGAGTTTGGACACTCGCATCGAAGACAGAGTTTCGGTTAAGGAGATCTTTGAAGTGCTCCTTCCAGCGGGCACTGACTGCCTCTCTGTCCTTGATGAGTACCTCTCCGTTCTTGGCCCGCAGTGGGGTAGGACCTTGGATGCTTGGGCCGTAGGTGGTCTTGACTGCACTAAAGAATCCACGCACATCGTGGTTGTCGGCTAGCTGCTGGATCTCCTGCGCTTTCTCCACCCACCATCTGTTCTTTAGGTCGCAAGTTTTTTGTTGAACCTCAGCCTTCAGGCGTCTGTAGAGCTGCTTTCTTGCTCTCGAGTTCTGTTGCTGTTTCCAGATCAGGAATGCCTTGCGCTTGCGGCTTATTAGCTCCTGGTCGTTCTCGTCGAACCAGTCTGGCTGTTTCCTGGTTGAGTGACCGAGCGTCTCTTCACAGGTGCTGATTATGGAGGCCTTGAGTGCAGACCAGGCACTGTGGACACTCTGTGTCTCTGAATCACTGGGAGTCATCAGGTTGGTTGTGAGGTGCAGGCTGAATAGGGCTTTCTTAGCAGGGTCTTTGAGTGTTCCAGCGTTGATTTTCCTGCGGCATTGCTTCTGTTGCTGCCGCTGTTTTGGGGCTACGTTGACGGAGATGACAGAGCGGATTAGGCGGTGGTCTGTCCAGCAGTCGTCAGCTCCTGTCATGGTGCAGATGATGCAGACGTCCTTGCGGTCCCTCGCTCGGACGATGACGTAGTCCAGCAGATGCCAGTGCTTGGAGCTAGGGTGTTGCCATGAAGCCTTGTACTTGTCTCTCTGACGGAACAAGGTGTTGGTTATGACAAGGCCATGTTCTAAGCATTTCGTCAGGAGGAGGGTACCGTTGGAGTTGGCTTTCCCTACCCCCTCTCTGCCGATCACACCTCCCCAGTTGAAGTCGCCAAGGAGGATCACAGAATCACAGAATCCTCACAGTACAGATAGAGGCCATTTCGGCCCATCGAGCCTGCACCGACACATATCCCATCCTATCCCCGTAACCCCACATATTTAATCCCCCCTAACATATCCCACCCTATCCCCGTAACCCACGTATCCCCCCTAACACTAAGGGTCAATTTATCATAGCCAAATCAACCTAACCCGCACATCTTTGGACTGTGGGAGGAAACTGGAGCACCCGGAGGAAACCCATGCAGACACGGGGAGAATGTGCAAACTCCACACAGACAGTCACCCATGGCCGGATTCGAACTCGGGTCCCTGGCGCTGTGAGGCAACAGTGCTAACCACTATGCCACCATGTTGCCCGTTGGGACTCAGGCGTCCATGTTGTGTGATATGTATGCCAGATATTCTGTATAACTTGTATGGAGTGTGATTATCAACTGTGACAATCAACTGTGACACTCTATGATAGTTAAGTTTGCTATTTTTCCAAACAACTAATTAGTTAGATTAGAAGAAGATTGTGAAGATAAGTGAAGTAAGGAAATACTTTACATCGATTAATGTTGTAGTTGAGATCTATATTTAGGTAAAAATGTACTATGTAAGTGATTTCAATATAAAGACTTAGTAAGTTCTTTTCAATCATTAGAAACTTGTATTCTATCAGTGGTCTGTAGATTCTACATCAAATATTTATATCACATTGCTCACTCCAAAAGATAAATAAAATTAGAATTATGATTTCCCCTCTAGCTTCAGTTCAGGATTATTTTATCTACATAATGTTCTCTTTCTAAACCTTCTTGCTTTAATCAGCCATTCATAATAGCCATTTCCAATTTATTTCTACATTACAAATGTTATTAATCATTTTTGCAATGTCTGCCAGACAGTACAATGTTCATGTGATATGGAGCTTTAGTACCACCTAGGGCAGCCAGGACACTTGAGAAGATCTCCAAGTCACACACCATCCTGACTTGGAAATGGTTCCTTCATCATCGCTGGGTCAAAATCCTGGAACTCCCTCCCTAACAGCACTGTGGGAGTACCTTCAGCACACGGACTGCAGCGGTTCAAGATGGTGGCTCACCACCACCTTTTCAAAGGCAATTATGAATGGGCAATAAATGCTGGCCTCTCCAGCGATGCCCACATCCCGTGAATGAATAAATAAAAAAAATAAGAATCAGCAGTTTATTTTTGGACTCAGTATTTGTTTATCTCTCCTGCTCCAGGTGAATTGAATCTTTGGCATATTGAATTTGACTAATGAAGGTCCCTGTCAAAGGATTCGGAAACCCTCAAGCAATTTATTTTATTAACTGACAAAGCCTCACATTGCTTACTGGCCATCTTGTACTTGGAAAATAAGGTTATTTACGATATCTCTTAAATCACAGTAGTGCACAAATGCTTAACGTCTTCATCTAAAATTCCTCTCTCCACCACTAGAGCAGAGGTGTTAAGCATTTTAAAATGAATGGGTTAACATCACTGCTGAGGCAGGAGAGAGAGGAATCTCAGGTGATATGGTAGCCATCCCGCAGCATAATTTTAGGGCCTATGTATTTTAGAAAACATAGAATCTGTCATTTTGTATTAGAGATCTGTCTATTTCAGATTGAAAGGATGAAAGCCTTATGTGACAGCCAGCCGTACAGGTCTTAAAATGAAATAAATTTGGACAACCTCAATCAATTGTCAGTAGGCACAATTTCAGACCGTATTGCTGATTTCCAAGGCAGAATAGAGACAGTTTTATTATATATCCAACCAGGGTAAGAATTACCTGGTAGTGTACAGCATTTTCACAGAATATAAAAATGTTTGATTCTTTAGCTAATCACCAATGGGTACAAAATATTAATTGCCCACACCCAAACCAGGGAATGATGGTGGTGTAACGTACACGAGTGTGTCATGCAGCATAATGGATGGAGGCAAGGTTTATTTCCCCCACTCTGCAATCTTTATGCCTTCAACTGTGCAGCTGGAGGGAGGTATTTAATGGAGGCCAGGCATCACACAGGGAGCAAGAGAGGAATCAGATGAAGAGACTCCACTGAACCACTCCATCACCTGAGTTTTGGCTGCTGGACAAAAGCAGCATTAGTGGTATCCTGGGAGAAGATCGCTGCTGAGCCTTCTCAGGTGAGGTGCACAGCCTAACGGGGACCAGCAATGGGAGAAAATTGTCGGGGGTGGGTGCGGGGTGCTGGAATGGAATGGAAGAGAAAAGACAGTACATGTGCTTGTAAAATGTGTAATCCCAGAAGAAAAAGGGGCTTTAAAGGCTTGTCATTTTTAGTTGCATTACATGCACTGTGGTACAGACAGAAAAGAAATGTTAGAATGTGTAACATTTTAAAAACTCATACCTTCGGAATTTAAATAATAAATGTGATACTGCTGTTGCTGCTGATGTAAGCATAGCACTGTTTTTAGCTCAGTAGTCATAGAGACCATATTACTAACCGATAGTGAGCTCACAGGCAGGAAAGAGGGAATGGCAATATTTATGTTTGAATACATGACTCAGAGGCAAATGGCACGGAGTGTGCTAGACAAGTTTTATCAGATTGATTTATATATGCCCAAGGGTTTGATAAAGATAATGTTGATGAGATTTTCTTTGATAGGATGCATAACATGGAGCTTTAGTTTTAAATTGCAAAAACATTGTTGAGATATGGTGTTACAGAAAAGTTTATTTTCTAAGATTCTATAAGAAGTATTTTAGAGATATGTGTTACTTAATTTTTTGTCATTATCATTTTTAATTAATTTCTCACCTCCTTTAGTTTCCATTTATGCCATGGACCATTTGGTGGCAGGCAATTTGCTCCCAAATCTGTCACTTTGAAAGTCTGAAGGAAAGGAGCAAGAGTGAACAGCACTGACTTGTCTTTGAGCTTCCTCTAGCCCCCCACTCCCACTGCCTAGAGGAAATTGCCATTGTTTCGCATGACAGGAACAGCTTATAATGGGGATGTCTAGTTTGACTATCCATTCGATGGCCTCCTGAGATGCCAAGTGGAGAAATGAGGTACCTCCCGCAACAGATCTTAGTGGGAAGGTTGATGTGATGTTTTCCATGCTCTGGGACTCATGGCCACAGTCACATTTTGGGTTGTCCCTCATCTTCCACTTGTGGAGCAGGCGGCCGCATCATCCATGCCCTGTGCAGATTGGGTTGAGCGCTGTCCACTGTCTTCGAGGGAGGTCGAAGCCAGGCACCTCTGCTGTTGGGTCAGTGATGAGGTGTTGGTTCTTTATGTTGCATGCGGGCCATGATTCCGTCTATCTGGACAGTGGGTCGCTACCAGCTGCATGAATATTGGCTGCTGTTTCCCAGAATGGCCCGAGCAATTTTAAGCGCTTTCGTGGTGTGTTTTTCAAGACTTTGTGAATGGGAAGATCGATGTTGCTCATGATTTTTTCCATCTCATGGAGCACGGTGGCGTCGCGGCGAATGGCAGGTGAGGCAATGTGGGACAGCACCGGAAGCCATTCAGTTGGACTGAACTTGAGTGTCCCTGACACTGTCCTCATGGCAGCGTTTAGCTGCACGTCCATGATCTTTGTGTGAAACATAGAAACATAGAAGATAGGAGCAGGAGTAGGCCATTCGGCCCCTCGAGCCTGCTCCGCCATTCAATGCGATCATGGCTGATCATCCAAATTCAGTACCCTGTCCCTGCTTTCTCCCCATATCCCTTGATCCCTTTAGCCTTAAGAAATATATCTAACTCCTTCTTGAATATATTTAATGAATTGGCCTCAACTGCCTTCTGTGGTAGAGAATTCCACAGGTTCACCACTCTCTGGGTGAAGAAATTCCTCCTCATCTCTGTCCTAAATGGCTTACCCCTTATCCTTAGACTGTGACCCCTGGTTCTGGACTCCCCCGCCATCGGGAACAGCCTTCCTGCATCTAGTCTGTCTAGTCCTGTTAGAATTTTATAAGTTTCAATGAGATCCCCTCTCATTCTTCTAAACTCTAGCAAATATAAGCCTAATTGACCCAATCTCTCTTCATACATCATTCCTGCCATCCCAGGTATCAGTCTGGTGAATCTTCGCTACATTCCCTCCATGGCAAGAACATCCTTCCTCAGATAAGGCGACCAAAACTGCACACAATACTCAAGGTGTGGTCTCATCAAGGCCCTGTACAACTGCAGCAAGACATCCTTGCTCCTGTACTCGAATCCACTCACTATGAAGGCCAACATACCATTTGCCTTCTTAACCGCCTGCTGCACCTGCATGCTTTCCTTCAGCGACTGGTGCACAAGGACACCCAGGTCTCATTGCACTTCCCCTTTTCCCAATCTATTGCCGTTCAGATAATAATCTGCCTTCCTGTTTTTGCCACCAAAGTGGATAACCTCGCATTTATTCACATTATACTGCATCTGCCATGCATCTGCCCAATCACCCAACCTGTCCAAATCACACTGGAGTTTCTCTGCATCCTCCTCACAGCACACACACCCACCCAGCTTTGTGTCGTCTGCAAACTTGGAGATATTACATCTAGTTCCCTCGTCTAGATCATTAATATATATTGTGAATAACTGGGGTCCTAGCACCGATCCCTGCGGTACCCCACTAGTCACTGCCTGCCACTCGGAAAAAGACTCGTTTATTCCAACTCTTTGCTTCCTGTCTGCCAACCAGTTTTCTATCCAAGTCAGTACCTTACCCCCAATCCCATGTGTTTTAACTTTGCATGCTAATCTCTTATGCGGGACCTTATTGAAAGCCTTCTGAAAGTCTAAATACACCACATCCACTGGTTCTCCCTTATCTAGTCTACCAGTTACATCCTCAAAAAATGGCAGCTGCAGGACCATGAGGCAGAGCAGTATTCTGCAGCAGAGTAGATGAAGGCCACTGTTGCAGTACAAAATGTTCTACCTGTGCTCCCCCATGACGGTCCAGGTTCACCCTGGTTTTTACTTATTGGCCGGTGTTGGTGAGATGGGGCCGATAGGTGAGAGATAGATAGGGAGGAAATAATATAGCTGCGATTAAATGTCATACCCTATACAGAGGCTGAGGCATCTCTTCACATGAAGAATTATAACTGTGAAACTAGCACAAGAACATTGGGCCAAAAATTCATCCCGCTGTGCGAGAGTATGCACTGCGTACTCTCGCGTATTCTCTCTCCAATTGCCGGTTTTCTGCATGCCCTGCGCATGCGCTAAAAACCGGCACTTGGTCTTTTGAAAAGGGGGCGGTTCCTCGGTGCATCGCGTGCGCGCTACAGGCTGCGCGCACGCTGTGCACTTAGTGCTTTGGACGCGCAGGTAAGGACGGAAGATTTTAGAAATGGAAAAAGGAGGAGTAAGACCCACTTTTAACAAGGTAAGTAGTGAATTAAGTATTTTTTTGAATTTTTTTTAACAGGTATATCTTTTTTAGAGACTTTAAAGACAGGTACGTTTATTTTTATAACTTTTTAAAAGATTTTAAATTTTTTCAAAAATTTCATTTTTTATTTAAAATGGTTAATTTATTTAACTATACTTATTTTATTAATGTGATGGTTTTTTTAAAATTTAATTGAGGTTTAGCTGTTATTTTGGGGGTGTGTAAGATTCATAGCTTTCACAGCACGTATGTGAAACTTATGAATGGAAGATGGTGTGCTGCCATTGGCTCTAACTGAGTCACGTGATCCCACAGCTCGCACGAATTCACTACGCCGGTGGGATACGCAAGCACTGCCCAGCTGATGTCTGGAACATCAAGTTCGTGCGAGCTGGATCTGAAAAAGCCAACGCGGAGTGAGAGATCGCGCCTGCTCCTTACCCCCGCGGGAACAGAGCGAGATCAATTTCTGGGCCATTATTTTTGTTTTGCAAGAATAAATATGCACACTTTAACAAGCCACAGAAAGCATTCGGTACTCAAAGGATTAAGCACTAAAGCTGGTTTATTGACAGTGACATGCATAAAGATCTTCTGAGAGCTATCTCATTTACTGCAGGCAATCAGCTGAAGACAGTATTTTATCAGTCCCACGAGCATGGTACATCTTTAATTTCATTTATTTGGAAGCCTGAATTTTAGTTTACTATTCAAATGTTTATCTCTGGTTTCTGCTGTCAAATGTATTTTTTTCTCCTTAAGACAAGCATCATGACCAGATAACAAAATGGTCTCCAATGCTGTAGCATTCGTAAATATATGCTGTGCTATGCCACTGTCTCATCTCATACTCATCAATATTCTGGGTTCTTTATCTGTCTCATGACCAGCTATGAGGGGTAAAAGGGAAGAGGAAGCTCGGCATTCCCACTGCTCAGTGCATCCTGTAGATAGTATACAATGCAGCCACAGTTTGCCGGTGGTTAAGTGGGTGGATGCTTAAGATACTGAATGAAGTGCCCATCAAGCGGGCTGCTTTGTCATGGATGGTGTCAAGTATCTTGAGTGCTGTTGCAGCTGCGCCCTTCCTCGTAAGTGGAGAGTAGGAGAGTATTCCATTACACTCCTGACTTGTGCCTTGTAGGTGGTGGAGAAGCTCTGGGGAGTGTAGGATAGGGTGTATTTGTATGATTTAGTAAAACATTTTTGTATAACTATAATATGTGAAATTGTATGTTAAAAGCCTGAAAGCTTGTATAAAATGGCAAATGGCTGAGAGAAAAGCAGGATGGGAAATTGTGCTAACCTGACTGAAACTCGCTCTGTTTGCAATTACTGAAGTAATGGAACGTAACGCTAAGTTTATGGAGACTATCAGGGAGGTGGTATTCAGTAATGTGATCGAAAAGAGATAAGAGCTGGAGAGAGAGAGATAAGAGAAGTACCCCTCAGTGATAACTACTATAAAATGGACAAATTGTTTAGACAACATCTTGGGGAATGGTCTTTGGAAAGAGAATATCTAAAGTTAAAAGGGCCCTTTGATATGCACAAAGCGAGTCCGAGTGGGATCAACAAGGTCGTAAAACATGTATTGGTGTCGGATAGCTGTTTGTAGTCATGTAGGAAGAGGGAAAAAGGTGTATAAAGATACTGATTTTGAACACTGAAGGCAGCGCGAACCAGAGTTGAAGAAGCTTCAGTCGACAGAACACAGCAAGAAACCAGAGAAGCGAGCTTCAGTCGAGAGAAAACAGCAAGAGAAGAAAGAGACCACGCCACAGTCGCTCGGAAGGAACGCCGAGGCTCAAACGAACAAGACTGTGACTATCTCCTTGTTAAGTATTACTTCTTTGTACTGGATGTTTAATGCTTAATAAACCTGTTTTACTGATACACAATATACCTGGACCCAGAGTGGTTTGTGTAGTCACGGACAAATTATTATAAGAGCTTTTGGAAGCTACAGGAGTCAAGAGGTGAGCCACTCGCCGCAGAAAACCCAGCCTCTGAACTGGTCTACTGGCCACGATATTTATGTGGCTGGTTAATGGTGACCCCTAGAATGTTGATGGTGGGGTCTTGGCAATGCTAATGCCATTGAATGTCAAGGGAAGTGGGTAGACTCTCTCTTGTTGGAGATGGTCATTGCCTGGCACTTGTATGGCGCAAATGTTACTTGCCACTTATCAGCCCAAGCCTGAATGTTGTCTAGGTCTTGCTGCATGTGACAATGGACTGCTTCATTATCTGAGGAGTTGTGAATGGCTCCGAAAACTGTGTAATCATAGTGAACAACTCCATATCTGACCTAATGATGAAGGGAAGGTCATTGATGAAGCAGCTGAAGATAGTTGATGTGGTGTGTTCCATGGTCTGGGACTCATGGCCACAGTCGCACTTTGGGTCGACCCTCATCTTCCACTGTGAAGCAGGCGGCCGCATCATCCATGCCCTGTGCAGATCCAGGACAAAGCAGCCCATTTGATTGGCACCCCATCCACCACCTTAAACATTCACTCCCTCCACCACCGACGTACCGTGGCTGCAGTGTGTACCATCTACAAGATGCACTGCAGCAACTCGCCAAGGCTTCTTTGGCAGCACCTCCCAAACCCACGACCTCTTCCACCTAGAAGGACAAGGGCAGCAGGCACATGGGAACACCACCACCTCCAAGTTCCCCTCCAAGTCACACACCATCCTGACTTAGAAGTATATCGCCGATCCTTCATCGTCGCTGGGTCAAAATCCTGGAACTCCCTACCTAACAGCACTGTGGGAGTACCTTCACCACACGGACTGCAGCGGTTCAAGAAGGTGGCTCACCACCACCTTCTCAAGGGCAACTAGGGATGAGCAATAAATGCTGGCCTTGCCAGCGACGCCCACATCCCATAAGTGAATTTTTAAAAAAGCTGGGCCTAGGACACTGCCCTGAGGGACTCCTGCCGGGATGTCCTGGGGCTGAGATGATTGGCCTCCTCCAACAACTACAATCATCTGCCTTTGTGCTAGGTATGACTCCAGCCAGTGACAAGTGCCTCCCCCATTCCCCCGCCACCAATTCTGACTTCAGTTTTACTAGGGCTCCTTGGTGCCACACTCAGTCAAATGCTACCTTGATGTCACCTCTCACCTCATGTCTGGAATTCAGGTCTTGTGTCCATGTTTGGACCAAGGCAATAATGAAGTTTGGAACGAGTGGGCCTGGCGTAACCCAAACTGAGCATTGGTGAGCAGGCTATTGGTGCCAGTTGATAGCACTTTTTACATCTCCGTCCATCACTTTGCTGATTATTGGAAGTAGGTTGATAGGACGGTAATTGGCCGGGTTGGATTTGTACAGCTTTTTGTGAACATGACATGCCTGAGCAATTTTCCACATTGTTGGGTAGATGCCAGTGTTGTAGCTGAACTGCAGCAGCTTAGCCAGGGACGTGGCTAGTTCTGGATCACAGACCATCAGCACTACAGCTGACATGTTGTCAAGGCCCATAGCCTTTGCTGTGTCCAGTGCACATGTCATGTGGAGTGAAACAAATTGGCTGAAGTTAGGCATCTGTGATGGTGGGATCCTCAGGAGGAGGTCAAGAAGGATCAAATACTTGGCAGTTCTGGTTGAATATTGTTGCAAATGATTCAACCTTGTCTTTTGCACTCAGTTTATGGAGCTTCCTTCTCCCATTAGACAGGATTTTTCCCCTGGATTTACGTTGGCTCATGACGTGACTCCAGCAGACCGCAGTGAGAAATTCTTCAGGAGCCTCTCCACTGGTCCCCCAATGTCGTCCTCCACTTCTGGGATTTACTTCCAGTGAAGAAGGACATCCAATACATCACCCAAATATTGGTGGGAGTATTGTAATCGCATGCAAATAATAGGAATTCATCACTCAACGTGTTTCTTTTCACTTGCGCCATAGTAATACTGGGTTCTATGGTGACAGGAACCTAACAATTGAAGGACCGCCTTTGTCTGTGCAATTGATCAGAGGGTGATCGATTGCAAAAACTAAGGCTTTATCTGAATTTTTTTTTTCATGTAACAATTTCAAGGCAACTGCGGCGTTGACGGCCACACTGCACTGTAGCAAGTGTCCATGGCTCGTAGCATCAATTCTCCGCAGATTCCTAGGCAGCTCCCAGTGGAGGCAAAGGACCCACTTGAAATATGTGTAATATCCTGACCCCATAAAATCATCCAGGGTCAGGGAAGGCCATTGGGGCAGATGTAACTACCGGTCCAACCAAGATGCTCCCACATTCTACATTTTAATTGTATTTACCATTGCCCCTTAGGATCCCTGTGGGATCAGGAACACTGAAGCAATGTGCTGCAGTGAAATTCCTCCTTCCCACACCCAGTCAAGTGGGTACCCAATTGCGTCAGAAGCAGGGTGGGCACATGCCCACAACATTTAAATGACCCTGACCCCAGAATTTCAGACAGGGTCAGAGACTTCAGCACTGAATGGGCAGTTGGCTGCCAGGCGGGAAACCCCTTGTGGATGGTCCCGGCAACTGGGAGCGAGGGAGCGAAAGATCGGGGCTTGTTGGGGCAGGGGGGAAGAGAGCGGCAGTCGGGAGAGAGGGCACTTAACTTCTTGAGACGGCAGCCCTTTTACTGCCGGGTTTCCCAAGCCATGGAAAACCCAGCCGGCAACTGTTAAATTTAAATCAGGGTCCCAATTGCCTGATTTAAATATGTTAATGAAGTATCCCGCCCCCTTAAAGGTGGGACACTCGCACGGCACAGTATCCACCACTGTAAAAGTGGCAGCAGGCACGTACATGGTGAGTCAGGAACACATTCCCCGTTTTTTACATTTTTACCCCCCCACCCCCACCTCTGACCCTCTCCCAACTGTCGTGTGGGGTTAATATCGAGACCTTTATATGGTGTTTTTTCTAGCATTTTGGAATCGCCATTTTTTGAATTTTTACATGTAAAGAGGAAGGCCTCTAGATTTTTCTCATCTGAAAGGTTTCTGCCAACAGTGAGGGGGGATGGGATGGAACTTCCAGCTGCTATGCTGATCCACTGTGGCTCTGTCCCATTTTGTTGATTGTGTTTAACTAGGAAGTCAGGGTGGGCAGCCAAAGCTAGGTGCACCTTCCTATGAGGGTGTGCCACTGTGTAAGAGAAATATCCTGTGCAACGCTTCACTCACTGCAGCTACTTAAAGGGTAGGTCAACAACGTAATAAAATGGAGAATCTTCTGAAACAAAGCCCTGCTTCCAAAAAATCTTTCTGTGTTGGGGTGGGAAGCAGTAGGATAGCGCCAGCTGCTGAAGGAACGTGAAGAGCGCCTATAATCATACTTACCACCTGTCTCCCGCCCCCCCAAAAGACACAAAGCGATTTTTAGATACAGGTGTTGTTATTAGGAAACAATGCTGGGGCATAGACTGAGAGAAATTGGATTTCAGGTCAAGACCTGTTCTTCCACCATCATTTGCATACAATGGGTGAGCAAATGATGGGTGAAGGAGAATTCCGGTAGACCTTTTTAGGAGCGGGATTAAGCAGGAGGCTTCCCTACTGTAATTTCCTCCATTACTGTACTGTAATGCTCAAAAATGGGCAATTTTCAGAAGGCGGAGCAGGCTCGAGGGGCCGTATTGCCTACTCCTGCTCCTAATTCTTACATTCTTAGGAAAATTGAGGCCAGAGATTTTTGCGTAACTTTATTGAAAATTACTTGTTGCCATTTTTGGAAATGCATTATTTTTCTTTATATTTTAAAACTTCTTTCTCCCAATATCAGCAGATAATCTATTCCTGGGAGCAAAGTTTTAATTAATTTCCTTTTAAGAAATTGGCTCATGGTAAATAGAGTCTTCAAACCTATCCTTATTAGACATGGAATAATTTCAGTCAGAGCTGTAGGCAGAATTGTAACAATCATTCCACGTGTCAGCTGGGCTCAGTGGATAGCACTCTCACCTCTGAGTCAGAAGGTTGTGGGTTCAATTCCCACTCCAGAGTCTATTTTAAAGAAGAGCAGGAACAGTAGTATAGTGGTTGACATGAATCTTGATGCGGAGATGCCGGCGTTGGACTGGGTGGACAAAAACGAGAAGTCGCACAACACCAGGTTATAGTCCAACAGATTTATTTAAAATTACAAGCTTTCGGAGCTATCCTGCCCCTTCTTCAGGTAGAGTTACTGTGAGAGAATCTACCAGAATTCACAGAATATAAACACAGAGAAAATGCAGAGATTCAATCTTTCCCTACATCAAAGACACACTAAGAGCACAGCCAAGACAATGAGATGTGTCCCAGGGGGTCCAACGTGTCAAAACACCTGCTGGCTGCATATCCTCTCCATTTGGGTTTGTTTCTTGTGTTTGTTTTTTTAAAAAGCTGGAAAGACAGGCAACGATGTCAAGTCACGTTCTGTAGCATGACATGAACCCGATATCCCGATTGAGGCCGTCCTCATGAGTGCGGAACTTGGCTATCAGTTTCTGCTCGATGATTTTGCGTTGTCGTGTATCACGAAGGCCGCCTTGGAGAACGCTAACCCGCAGATCCGAGGCTGAATGCCCTTGACTGCTGAAGTGTTCCCCGACTGGGAGGCAACCATCCTGCCTGGCGATTGTTGCGCGGTGTCCGTTCATACATTGTCTCAGTGTCTGCATGGTCTCGCCGATGTACCATGCTCTGGGGCATCCTTCACTGCAACGTATCAGGTAGACAACGTTGGCCGAGTCACATGAGTATGTACCATGTACCTGGTGGGTAGTGTCCTCACGTGTGATGACGGTATCTGTGTCCATGATCTGGCATGTCTTGCAGAGGTTGCCGTGGCAGGGTTGTGTGGTGTCGTGGTCGCTATTCTCCTGACAGCTGGGTAATTTGCTGCGAACGATGGTACTTTTGAGGTTAGGCGGCTGCTTGAAGGCGAGTAGTGGAGGCGTGGGGATGGCCTTAGCAAGGTGTTCGTCGTCATCGATGACATGTTGAAGGCTGCGAAGAACATGGCGTAGTTTCTCCGCTCCGGGGAAGTACTGGACGACGTAGGGTACTCTGTTGGTTGTGTCCTGTGTTCGTCTTCTGAGGAGGTCTATGCGATTTTTCGCTGTGGCCCGTCGGAACTGTCGATCGATGAGTCGAGCGTCATATCACGTTCTTACGAGGGCGTCTTTCAGTGTCCGTAGGTGTCCATCGCATTCCTCCTCGTCTGAGCCGATCCTGTGTATTCGCAGGGCTTGTCCATAGGGGATGGCTTCTTTAACGTGGTTAGGGTGGAAGCTGGAGAAGTGGAGCATCGTGATGTTGCCCGTGGGCTTGCGGTAGAGTGAAGTGCTGAGGCGTCCGTCTTTGATGGAGATTCGTGTGTCCAAGAATGAAACCGATTCTGAGGAGTAGTCCATGGTGAGTTTGATAGTGGGATGGAACCTGTTGATGCTATCGTGTAGTCCTTTCAGTGATCCTTCGCCGTGGGTCCAAAGGAAGAAGATGTCGTCGATGTATCTGGTGTACAGCGTTGGTTGGAGGTCCTGTGCAGCGAAGAAGTCTTGCTCGAACTTGTGCATGAAGATGTTGGCGTATTGGGGTGCGAATTTGGTCCCCATGGCTGTTCCGTGTGTTTGGGTAAAAAACTGGTTGTCGAAGGTGAAGACATTGTGGTCAAGGATGAAGCGGATGAGTTGTAGGATGGCGTCTGGAGATTGAATCTTGTCATTCATGTGGAAATGACTTATGAAATAATACTGGGCGGCCTGCTGGTGGCGCTGTCCAGGGAGAGTATAAATACTCGGGCATGGGCAAGCTTGCTCAAGACATTCTTTTACAGGAACTAGTGAAGGACACAACTAGATCTCTATGTTGAAAAACAGTTGATTAAAGCTCTGATGATGCCACCTTCCATACCAGTGCTTCCGACATGTCTTCCTTTTTCCTTAACCGAGGATTCCCCTCTACCGTGGTCGACACGGCCCTCGACCGTGTCCGTTCTATCTCCCGCACTTCTGCCCTCACCCCTGCCGCTCCCTCCCGGAACCACGATAGGGTTCCCCTTGTCCTCACCTTTCACCCCACCAGCCTCCACATTCAACGGATCATCCTCCGCCATTTCCGCCACCTCCAGCGTGATCCCACCACCAAACACATCTTCCCCTCACCTCCCCTTTCAGCATTCCGCAGGGACCGCTCCCTCCGCGACACCCTGGTCCACTCCTCTACCACCCCCAGCACCCCTTCCCCTTCGCCCGGCACCTTCCCGTGCACGCGCAGGAGATGCAACACATGCCCTTATACCTCCCCTCTTCCCACTGTCCAGGGCCCCAAACACCCCTTCCAGGTGAAACAGCGATTTACTTGTACTTCCTGCAATTTAGTATACTGTATTCGCTGCTCACGATGTGCTCTCCTCTACCTTGGGGAGACCAAACGCAGATTGGGTGACCGCTTTGCGGAACACCTCCGCTCAGTCCGTAAGGGGGACCCTGAGCTCCCGGTCGCCTGTCACTTTAATTCACCGCTTCACTCCCACTCTGACCTCACCGTCCTCGGCCTATTACACTGTTCCACGGAAGCGCAGCGTAAGCTCGAGGAACAGCACCTCATCTTTCGTTTAGGCACGCTACAGCCCTCTGGACTCAATATCGAGTTCAACAATTTTAGATCATAACCTCAGCTCCAATCACATTTATATTTTATTTTTTCCACCCTTTTATTTGCCCCCCCCCACCTTTTTTTTCCTCCTAGAAGCTGGCAGCTGTCCTTCATTCTGCCAGTGGATTTCACACTTCTTTCAGCCTTAATCTGTCACATTAACACCACCTCTAGCCTTGCATATCTCTTAATGTCTCTTCATCTCCCCCTTTGTTCCTTTATCCCCTCCCCCTTTTCCCAGCTTTACCCTGGCCTTAAATCTATTTGATTTCCGGCTCTTCCCAGTTCTGACGAAAGGTCATCGACCTGAAACGTTTACTCTTTCTCTCTCCACGGATGTTGTCTGGCCCGCTGAGTTTTTCCAGCGTTTTCTGTTGTTATTTCGGATTTCCAGCATCCGCAGTATTTTGCTATCGGATTAAAGCTTTGTTTAACGCTTAGACCAAGTGCCTAGTAGTTTTCTTACGTCAGTGGTTATGTTACTGACAGAGACAGGAGACATGAGTTCAAATTTTGGAGAATTTAAATTCAATTCATTAAATAAATCTGGAATAAAAGAGCTAGTATCAGTAATGGTAGCAATGAAACTACTTGATTGTTGTAAAAACCCATTTGGTTCACTAATGTCCTTTAGAGAAGGAAATCTGCTGTCCTAATCTGGTCTGGCCTACATGTGACTCCAGACCCACAGCAATGTGGTTGACTCTTACTGCCCTCTGAAATGGCCTAGCAAGCTGCGACAAAACGGACTGCAGTGTTCTCATACTCAAACTGCGGCAACACGGACTGCAGTGGTTCAAGAAGGTAGCATCACCACCACCTTCTCAAGGGCCAGTAGGGATGGATAATAAATCATGGCCTTGTCAGCGATGCTCACATCCTGTGAACAAATGAAAAAAAGCAGGGGAGTTATCCCCGGTGTCCTGGCCAATATTTGTCCTTCAATCAACATCACTAAAAACAGATTATCTGGTCATTATTACATTGCTGTTTGTGGGAACTTGCTGTGCGCAAATTGGCTGCCGTGTTTCCTACATTACAACAGTGACTATACTTCATTGGCTGTAAAGCGCTTTGGGAGGTCCTTAAATTGGGCCGTGCAAGGCGCTATATAAATGCAGGTCTTCTTTCTTTCACATGCTGCCTCTGCACAACTGGTGGTGCATTTCTGGAGGGGGTGCCTGTGACATATTTTCCAGGAAATTTATTTTTACATTAGAAATAGTGCATTCTGGTTAATTTTAAATACTTTTATATTTCACGATTGGTTGTTCTAATAATAAAGGCATTTAAGTTTTCAACAAAGGAACCTGGTCCAACTTCCTGGTCAAAAGCCCTGCTCTTGGTTCCTCCCCTTGCCAAAGTACTGCTCCGCCATCTCACCTCCACGAAACATTACTCCCAGCTTCTTCCCACAAAGCACCTCTCCAGCTTCTTCTGCCTTCTTCCCCCGCTTGAAGTGCTGCTCATGGCTTCTCCTCTCACTCTCTTTCCCTTACCCCCCCCCCACCCCCCGCCCCACCCATCACCAACTGATGCTCCTGATTTCTCCCCTCACTCTCTGTCTCTCCCTCCACCAAGTGCTGTTCCTGATTTCTTTCCTCACTCTCTGTCTCTCCCTCCACCAAGAGCTGTTCCTAGATTCTCCTTCTCTCTCTCTCCCTCTTTCTCTCCCACTCCACCAAGTGATGTTCCTATTTCCTTTCTCTTCCCCACCACCCCCCTACGAATCCATGTGTTGTCAATCTAAGGCACAGGCATTGGAGCTGCAACATGTGCCCTTGCCTCACTCTATATCTTTTATTCTTTCCAATATATACCATTTAATATTTCTAGCTAGTTAGAGATGGCTCAGGTTCAAGTTAGTTATTGCTTTTTGGGGAAGATAAAAGTTTTCCCAGGATTCAATTCTGGGCCACTTCTGTTCCCTGTGTGATTTGGATAAAGGCCTAGAGGGAGTGATGTCAAAATTTGCCGATGATACCAGGTGAAGTTAATTATTTAGAAGATGAAAGGAAGCTGAAAAGGAATATCAATAAGATGTTTAGTAAAAAAAAAGCAGTAATTATACTCTGAAAGGAAGTAGTAGATTCAGTGCTGTGGAAGGGCAGAGCGATTTGGGGGTAAAGGTTCACAAGACATTAAAGACAGCTCCTCAGGTTGATAAAGCTGTAAAAAAAGCTCCTTCTATTCGAGGTTTTATCACAAGAGGTAGAGTATAAATGCCTAGAGGGAATAATAAGCCTTTCTAAAACCTTAGTAAGACCTCAGTTAGAGTACTGTATCCAATATTGGGCTCCACACCATAGAAAGGATATTGGGGCTTACAGCTGGTACAAAGCAGGTTTATTAGAAAGCTGCTTGGTATGGGGAAATATAAATCTGAAGAAAGACTTGAAAAAATTGAGTCTTTTTTCGCTAGAACAATGCAGATTATGGGACAATATGATAGAAGTGTTTAAAATTATGTAAGAATGGGACAGAGCAAATAAAAAAAGTACTGTTTCCAATAGTTGAGAAATCAGGTAGATGAAGGAAAAAGGGGTTGAAGGAATATGATAGCATGGTGGGTAAATGGGATTCGAACTATTTGTGGAAGGTAAACATAGGCCAAATGGCTTGATTCCATGTTGTAACTTCAATATATTTCTATGTACTAGGAATAAGATGATCACCATACACCCGAATGATATTTATTACACGACTGCTTTATGATATCAATAGTCAGTTGTCTTTGCTCACTGACGTTGTATTATAATCTACCCAGTTACTCGACAGTTGTGTTTATTGACATTTACAGACTGATCATTTCCTCCTCTCAAGATTAGATAGCAACATTTTATTTTCCTTCTCCAGGGAGATTTTTGTCAGTAACGTGCATACATTTTTTAATGCTGGCAGGTGTTCCTACTGTCTGTTATCTCTTCCAAGAATATATTAATATTTTGATCTGTATTCACACTTTCCATACATTGGTCCAGTTTTTGCAAATTTATTACATCGCAACGGAATATACTGATGATGCAAGGTTAATTTTTCTGCACTACCTTTTAATGTGCACAAATTCTCATTGAGAAAGTAACAATGGAAAATAAGTCTCTAAAATCTTTAATTCCTCGGCTAGAAATGAGGAAAATGGCAATAAAACACAAAGCAAAATGACACCATAAAAGGTAAATGGAGGGACTGTAGATTAGTTTTATTAGGCAGTGCTAATGTAAAGCAAACATTGCTTGTTACACAGAATTCTCTCACTACCCAATACTCTTCAGTTGTTTCCGGGCATTACCTTTGCCATCTTACCTGTTTGTGATGCATTTTCAATTTACTTTCCTTTCAAATAGAAAACTCACCCTATTAGTATCTAGCTGAAATGTATGCAAACATGCACTTACAGCAAAACATGCAATTGAGTATAAGTGCATTGTGTGGATTAGATTCATTTTTCGTACACTATGTGCAAACAGGAAGCAGTTGGAAGAGAAGCTTTAATCTTTTATCCTAGCAACCAATCTGCAATTGTTTACTGAGATCTTTGGCTCATTCAGCCAGGACAGTGGAAAGTGCATCAAAAGGGTATTAAAAAGACACTGGCAAACATCAGGAATTAGATGATCAGGAGAGAAAAGCACTTCATGGTACACTGATAGCCAGTGGTTGAAGATCAACCTCAATGTAAACCATTAAACTGCAATATAAAGGCATTGTTCCCGTAGACATTAATATAATGAGGAAAAAAACAGACATGGCCACTGAGGATACAGAGCTCCTGACATCAACTATTGCCACCTGCAGGTTGCTGTTAATAATTAGAAAGATTTATACTTTTCATAGGAACATAGGAATTGGTAGACGAAAAAAGGTCAAGGACCACCTAGTTCACCTTCTACTATCCTGGTAGTCGTATGATACAACATAGCAATCAATCTCTATCAATTAGTCTACAACAGACTCAGACATGACACGAGGTAAACCCAAGTGGTGGAGAGCTTTTGGAACCATAGGTCAAAAGTCACCTATTTCTCCCAAGCATGCTACACTCACCATATGTTATGTCCCAAATTACTCATTACTGAATCCCCAAATGTTACTTTATGAAAGAAATCTATCTAATTTCTATTTGAATGTCATAGAGTCATAGGGGGAAAAATTTGGTTGCTTTGCACCTCCTGTTAGCGCCCTAAGAAGGCGCTAGCGGGGCGCAAAGCAACTAGCGCCCGGGCGTGGTCGCCGCCTACGCCTCCTGTGAAATTCAGCGGGAGGTTAGCGGCGGCGATAACCGGTAGCGCCCCGCGGCGCTGCGCCGCTGCCGATGACGTCATCGCCGTGCACAGTGCCCCGCTCGCGCCCCGACCGCGATCTTCGGGAGCGCCCCCTGACTTACCACCAGATGCTATGTCTGACGGGGTCAGGGGGGCCTACCTGCGGCTGGGGAGGCACTATTTAAAGTTGAGGTGCGGGGCGGCCATTTTTGTTGCTGGCCGCCTGCCAGCACCTGCCTCCGCTCCCGTCCCCGGCCTCCTTACCCGCCCCCCCCCCGCGGAGTGCCGGCTGCGCTCCATGAGCCCGGCACTTCTCTTGAGTGCCGGGCTCTTTTGCCGGCACTCCCGATCCCCGGGGGCCCAGAAGGGGAGGAAGGCCTGCACGTAGCGCCGCGATATTCCCTCGCAGCGCCCCAAGAGGGAGGCGGGGCGCTTCCAGTAGCGCCCCGCTTCCCTCTTGGGGTGCTACCACTCAATTTCCGTCACAGGGGCGCTACTCAATTTTTAGCCCATAGAGTCATAACGGCACAACAGGAGGCCATTTGGCCCATCGAGTCCGTGCCGGCTCTCTGTGGAGCGATCCAGTCAGTCCCATTCCCCTGCTCTATCCCCGTAGCCCTGCAAGTTTATTTCCCTCAAGTGCCTATCCAGTTTCCCCTTGAAAACATTGAGGGCTGGATTTTCATTGACCCGTGGAGGTGGGTTTGGAGGCGTGGAGGCGGGGGCGGGGGGTTAAAATTGCGAAAACTGGCGGGTGGGCACAAGCCCGCCTCCATGCAATTTTCATTAAATCATGTCTGCTGGTCCCGACTCCAAGAGGCGGGATAGGCTGTTAAGGCCCTTAACAAGCACTAAATTACCTCTATAATGCCATTTTGAATGGCCTTTGTGATTTTAACCCTTTTTCTACGTGAAGCACGCCTGTTCTGAACCACGAATGTGAAACCTGGCGGGAGCACATTTGGATAGCTGACTATCAGCTGCAGGTCGGAGGAGGAGGAGGAGAAGGAGGAGGGGGGGGAGGGGGAGGAGGAGGAGGAGGAGGAGGAAGAGACGATGACATATCTGGGAGTGGTGGTGGTGGTGCAAAAATATCTGGGAGCAGACTTAGGGCTGCTGCTGCTCATTTTGCATCCAGGTCCTCTCACAGCAAAGGCCAGGCAGTCTTTGCAGACCTTCAATGCAGCAGCAATGATGACATCATCAGAGGCGACTTTCAGACTGAAAACACTAATTGGTTCATGGGTTCCCACATGCTGGAACTCAATTGCCCAATTAGGTGAAAATCACATCAATCTCCCACATCCAATTGCAGTCGGGTGGATAACACGAAAAGTGGATGACATGACCCCAACCCGCCCCAGTATCAAAATCCAGCCCTGAGTGTCTCCACTTCCACCACTCCCGAGGGAGCCTGTTCCATAGATTAACCACTCGCTCACTGTTAGAATTTGCTTTGTGTCAGGTGTCCCATCAAAGTTAATCAGTAACATTTTGGGGTCATTGTCCAATTCGGATATGCTAATATTGGAGATTAATCAAGACAATGGGGTAGCAGGAACAAGCAGACAGGTCGGCAACATCCCATATGAGGCGCTAATATAAGATTGGCCAGAACAATGGAGGCACTGAAGCTAACACATAGCAAGATCACATTAACTATCTGGGATTGTCCAGGTCATCTCCTGTTCATTTGTAATGTCAGGCAGGAAACATTAGTTTAAATTGATTAGCGGTTAAACCATCAAGATGGCCATTATGTCAAGGTCTGGAGGTTTGGTGAGAAGGAACCTCGCTTCAATATACATTCTGGGCATCATGTGATATGACTCACATTAAAGGAGAAGATCCTTTAAGGATGTATGGAAGGTCTTTGGATATGTGACAAATGAGTAAAAGAGAGAAAGATAAGATCGGGTAGCAGCCTTCTTGTAGTTAGAGCTCACGGAACTGTCCAACACCTACGGAAGCCATGCTGGATCACCTTGGGTCTGCAGGAAACCAGGTTGTGTGAGTCTATTGTATAATCATAATGGTTATTATACTATTGGTGTCTGAGTAATAAACTTGCATTTGGACTATAAGCTCGAGCCTGAACCACGAGGAATCATTTAGTTGAGTTTAAAGAGATTTCCTTACACTCACTGAAATATTGTTTCCGCAGATTAGTTTTGAATTTACCCACCTTCAAACGCAGGCTGTGTTCTCTGGTTCTACTGTTCCAGAAAAGGTGAAATAACTTGTCATAGTTACATCATCTAGTTCCTCTGGAATCTTAAAAACAGCAATCATGGCCCAGATTTTGCAATAAAAGTAACAGCGAGGCTATCAGCGCTCACTATTATTAAAGAGTAAATCGGACAGCAACTTCCAGCAACCGCTCATGCGCAGTTAAACACAGGAATCAGGAAGTTGCTGTCCGAGTTGCTCCGCTCCTCCAGAAACTTTGCTGTAACAGTAACTCACCGATGGTTCAGATAAATATTACTTTATTCAACTATAATACTTCCATGAAAATGATAACAATATGAAAATAAAATAAATAACATTTCCTGTTTATATAGTATTTGTTGTACATGGACAGATTGTAGAACCCAGTTCTTTCCTAACCAGTCTTGAAGTCATATGTTTTATTTGTAAGTGCAATGCCCAGCTGGAATATCAATGCTACAGTTAAAAGAACTGCAATATAACTTTCAAATTTTAGGTTGGGCAAGTATTCTGATGAAGCATTGTTATATTATATTAAATATAGCCCAACAATACAAAATATGGAGGTAATTAAAAACAAAAGAGGTAATGAATGATGCAACCACTATTATCTTAAAGGGGCATTCAATAGCTTCTAATTATATTGTTAGTGAACTGTCTCAGATTGAGCTATTCAACAAAAACAGCTTCCACTTACATATAACTTTTAATGCAGTGAAAATGTCCCAATACACTTCAGAATGTTGGTGTCAAACTTTAGCAGGTTTAGGGAAAAAGGTTAAGGGAGATGATCAAAGGCAAGGCAAAAGAAGAAAGCAATTGAAGATGGGGAGACATGCAGAAAGGTGGAGGGGTTTGGGAAGAGAATTGCAGAGTGGGCATGAGATGGCTGATGATTCGGCCAACATTGGTAGACCACAGGGAAGAGAGTCATACAGTCTCCCAGAGTTGGAAGAGCAGAAGGTGTGAGCGGGGATGTAAAGCTGGAGAAGGTTGCAGAAGTAAGTTGGAGTAAAGCCATGGAGGGATTTGTAAATTAGGATGACGATTTTGAAATCAATGCACTAGCTGGAAGGAATCAAGGACATGGGAGGTGGATATTCAAAGAATAATATGCATAGGAGGCTGTGAGGGAAGTACTGAAGTACCTGGAGTACTGCGTACAGTTTTGGTCTCCTTATTTTGGGAAGGATATACTTGCATTGGAGGCAGTTCAGAGAAGGTTCACGAAGTTGATTCCGGAGATGAAGGGGTTGTTTTATGAAGAAAGGTTGAGCAGGTTGGGCCTATACTCATTGGAGTTTAGAAGAATGAGAGGGGATCTTATTGAAACATATAAGATTCTGAAGGGGCTTGATAGGGTAGATGCAGAGAGGATGTTTCCCCTTGTGGGGGAATCTAGAACTAGGGGGCATAATTTCAGAATAAGGGGGCACCCTTTTAAATCAGAAATGAGGAGGAATTTCTTCTCTCAGAGGGTCGTGAATCTTTAGAATTCTCTTCCCCAGAGAGCTGTGGAGGCTGGGTCATTGAATATATTTAAGGTGGAGATAGATAGATTTTTGAACGATATGGGAGTCCAGGGTTATGGGGAGCGGGCAGGGAAGTGGAGTTGAGGCCATGATCAGATCAGCCATGATCTTATTGAATGGCGGAGCAGGCTCAAGGGGCCAAATGACCTCCTCCTGCTCCTACGTCTTATGTTCTTATATGTTCTTATATCTATTTAGGTGACATATGGGAGAAGGATGGGTCCATGGACCATGCTTTGGTCTCTGTGATGATACAGTTGCTTCTGCCATTGTAGGTGGGCTCTCCGGCCTCTGAGGCCTCAGAGGCCTGTCACAGCATAGGGGTGTCGGCAGCCTCCGAGCTGCTGGTAAAATAAGCAAATTAAAAAAAACATTTGCCTACCTCCTCAGGCTTGCGCAATCATTCGCTCTGCACAGGCGTTGCCACTGATAAGAATTGAAAGGGCCCTGTCAGCTGCCGTAGCAACACTGGATGCCAGTGTTACTATGGCAGCAAACAGGGACCTTTCAATAGGTGTCCCTTGCATTTAGTATTGCAAAGGTGCAAATTACAGGAAATATTTTGAAGAATGTATTTCCTTTCTTTGCACATGTTTGCAAAATGCCCACCCCCTATATTATGACAATAAGCAGAAAGATCGATTGCAGTAGGGAAACCGGCAAGTTCAAAATCAGGCCAGTTTCTTTAATTTTTATAAATCTTCAGCCACACCATAGGCGCACTTATATTGCAGCAAGGTATCGCAACAAGTTTCCTTCCCACCATCTGAGGTGGGCGTTGCTACCTGCTCAACATGCTTAAATGTGCCAACTCTGGGAAGTGGAACAGTGTCATGGACACAATAAATTGGTGTGCAGAAGTCCCGCCCTGTCATACGTATGGCAGTAAAGTGGCACCAGAGGAAACCCAGCACCTATATAAATGCCATTTTTAACCACCAATAGTGATTGGAGAAAAACAATGATTTGGAGAGGCAATCCAACTCAGACAGATTCACCTTCCTAGTGCAAGCAACCAAGTGGCAAAAATTAGGGAGCAAGTGTCAGTTAAAAATATAGATATGTCAATACTAGGTGTCAGAATGGTAACAGAATCATAAAATGTACAAGGCAGAAAGGGGCCATACATGTCAATGTTTTCTCCTAGTGCAGTCTTGCTTTCCTGCTCTCCTGCTCCCTTCCATAGTTTTTAAATATTCCTCTTTTTCAAACAACTATCTAATCACGTATTAAAAGAATATATGGACTTTGCTTCAACATGTTTGTGACAGAGAATTCCACATTTTAACCATCCTCTGCGTAAAGCCGTTTGAATTTGGGCTCCCTCATTACCATCTTGCTGACCAACGGAAACAGTATCACTATTTCACTTATAATATCAGGTTCCCCCTTAATCTTCTCACAGTGGAAGCAGATATTGTTCATTCATTCAAATGCAAATTAGATAGATTTCTTTCAGAAAATAATACTTTGGGATACAGTAATAAGTAATTTGAGACATGACATATGGTAAGTGTAGCATGCTTGGGAGGAACTGGTGACTTTGGACCTATGGTTCCCAAAGCTATCCATCACTTCCTCACCTTATGTCTGGGTCTGTTGTAGACTAATTGATAGAGACTAATTGTCACTTCTCCAGTCTGAAAAACTTGCTTTTTTTCTTCCCTTTGCATCTGCCCTCCAAACCAGCTCTCAACAATGTTTGGCAGTGAAATGTTTACGGCCTGGAGTTTCCGCGCGATTGCGCTAGTTTTTACGGAGCAATTCGCTCGATATCAGCGTCACCAGCGCAAAAGCTCGTGGAATTTTAAGCACAAATTGCATTCAGCGCAAATCGAGTTTCAGTGATCTTTTGCGCAAGTTTTAAAAACATCTCGCTAGAATCAGGCCCCGCCACAACACTTGTCACGCCCCCAGGGTGAATTAATCACCATTGGAAGTTTCCGCTAACTGCACTCGTTTTGCAGGCCTTCGAGGAGGCTCCAAAAGGTTGGCTGGATTTTTTGGGTGCGAGGTCACTAATAGGTACGTTTTGAAAGGTTTTGAATACTTTTTTAAAATTTACTAAGAAACTGACTACTAACTAGAAAATAGTTTTGTATATTTTCTAAAAGTCATTTTCAGTAAAATCGGGTTACTCACAAGTGGTGGATTGACACTGTGATTTAAAATGCTTATTTTTTGTGATAAACCCATTTTCAGCTGTATTAATCAAACTTTACCCAAGTTACCACTTTTAAATATACCAAGGAATATTTATTAAAGCAAATTTTTTTTAAATTACATTTTGAAACACTGCCCGATTGCGCTGGTTCATGGCAGATTTTGTGTTGGGAAATATGCAAATGAATTTGAGCAGAAACTCGGGGGGGGGGGAAACACTTTGCAAAACGGGCGCAATTTTGGGCGCAATTTGTGCTGGAATCTCCGCATGCGCCAAAAGTGGAAATTCTACCCCAACATGTTTAGATTGTTCTTTCCTTTAGAAATATTTAATCTGAATTCCCACTATAAACATTGACATAGGCTTTTTCCACTGTGACATGTTGACATATGAGTTTTCATTCTAAAGTCAGTGCCAGTCTTGGCTCAGTGGTAGGAATCTTGCCTCTGAATCAGAAGGTTATGGGTTCAAGCCCATCTCCAAGAGACTTGGGCACACAATCTAAGCTGACACTTCAGTGCAATACTAAGGGAGTGTCACACTGTTGTGGATGCAATCTTTTGGATGAGATGTCTGCCCTCTGAGGTAGATGTGCAAGATCCTGTGACACTATTCAAGGACGAGTAGGGGAGTTCTCTTCGTGTTCTGGCCAATATTCATCCCTCAACCAACATAATTACAACAGAACATTTGGTCATTTATCTCATTGCAAATTGTGGGACCTTGCTGTGTACAATTGGCTGCTGTGTTTCCCTACATTACAACAGTGACTACAGAGTCGATTTTTTCTGGATTCATCTTTATTCTAAATTCATTGGGGGTGAAATTCGATTAAGTTCAAAAATGGGCGCAGGGAGTGTGAAGTGCGATCTGCCCACGGCTGTTGAAAGTGGTGCAAGCAGCACGTAAAATTCATGCTGCCTACTCATTACAATGATTGGAGTGCCGATCTCAGCACTAAACGCGCTGCTGGTTGGCTTAGCGCTCAACAGGGGGGCCAATATCGGGTGCAGTCTACTGGCCAATAAAATTTTGCCTAAGCTCTCTGCAGTACTTAAAGTGTTGCAGAATCACCTCATTGTCACTCTGGATGAAGCCATGGCTCAACAGGGAAGAGAGAGGGCACAGATGTTCTCAGATGCAGCACGGGAGGCCTTGGTCCTAGGGGGTTCACAGAAGACGACAGGTCCTCTACCCACAAGAGGGCAGGAGGCCTTCCAGGCAGCACGCCAGAAGGCAGTGGGAGGAGATAGCACAAGCCATCAGTGCCTCGTGTGTTGCCCCCAGGACCTGGATCCAGTGCAGCAAGAAGTTTAATGACCTCACACGAGTGGTCAAGGTGAGTGAATGCATCTTCAAATGCCATATCCCACCAACTGCACCACTAGCCTCACACACTGCTCAATGCACCACACCCCATCACTCACCTACCAACAATCTCTAGCAATTACGACTCATACCTCACAATCATAGCTTGACCTCACCCTCACACACTTACCACTGCTGCAAGCTTCACACCCACATCTCACACCTTGCACACACTGTCAACTATTCAACCACGACAAACACATCACCCAAACACACTCCATCACACTCACTGACACACTTCCCTTTCTCTTGCAGGACAAGGTGGCTCACAACAGATGTGAGCAGCAGCAGACAGGCTGAGGGGAAGCCCATCTTCAGAATCTCACTGAGCTGGAGGAGACTGTGCTGGAGATCATTGAAGGGGCCATCACTGAGGTCGTGGCGAGCAGTGAGGTTGAAAGCATTGCTGAAGATGGTATGCTCACACCTAGTCCTTCTTCTCACATCCCACTTCCCCCCTCATCCCACAATCTCTTCTCACTTACAAGGTCTAAGCATGCACATCTTGCTTTCCCCTCCTCCCCTCACCACAACCCGACCCTTGTGCCTTTCTCCTTTCAGATAACCAAGAACTGCCACCAGCCCAGCCTGTCCCTGATGTTGTGGAGGAGGAGAGTGAAGGAGAAGAAGAGGCATCGTCACTCGATCTGACACTCCCAGGCACCAGCTCAGAAAATGGTACTGCGCGTTCTTTAGAGGGTAGTATAGAGGCGGGATCTGCACGTGGTGAATCACCAGGCATGAGTGGGCTGCAGCCAGGCTGGGGGAAAGGGTAGCTCAAGTGCCAGCTCCCAGAGGGTGAGTTCGTGCATGAGTTCTGCAGCTCAGGACTCAGATGATGACTTTGATGGGGCAGTCTTCAGAAGAAGGGTGATGGGCATGCACACACAAATGCTTGGTGCAATGGCAGGCCTGCCGGAGAGCCTCTTGTCAGTGTCAAGGAGCATAAGAATGTTATGGAGGAGTCCGGCTCCAACATTACACAGGGCTTTATGTGGAGCTTGGAGCCCATGATTTCCAGGATGGAAATGATGGGCAACACCATTAAGACACTTGTGGACCCAACCATGATGCTGAGTGTGATGGGCGATGTCACAGCTGCCATTGCAGCACAGGCGGAAGCAACCCATCATCTGAGTGCTGCAGTGGAAGCTGACTGCTCTCATGCAGGCTCAGTTTGCTGCCACTTAAGCTCAGACTGATGCCATCATGGCTGGGTTTACAAGCGTTGAAAGGGGCTTGCAGGGTTTCACAGCAGTCCAGCAATCTGTCCTCCAACAGATGGCTAGAAATGCTGAGGTGCCGCGCCAGGGGATTGGCAATGGTTCTGTGGAGCAAGAACTAGCTGACCTCTCTCAGGATGACAGCATTCCTAACCCCACCCCTGCCACTCCACCAGTGCCCTTGCTGCATTCTCTAATCCAGCCAGCCCAGACTGCTGCTGCCCATGCCGAGGTGGTGCAGACTACAGACGGGCCTTCTGGGCCCAGAGCTGATCGAGGTCGTCCTGCAAGGCCATCTGTAGTCTCCCCCACTGAAAGTCAGCAGCCTTCCACCAGCCATGCTGCAGCCACTGGGGTAGCACTGCATAGGAGCACTAGAGTAGGCAAAGGAACACGAAAGACAGACATTAAGGGAATGCACAAGGGTGATTAATTGACATTTTTGCGTAGTTTTGCATTGATTAATTTATTAATGATGTTTGGAATGTTTGTTTTGTGGTGGCTCTCATTTCAGCTTTGTGCCCAAGAGGACACTGTGATGGTCCGTGACAGAGGGATGATGAGGTGGGGAAATGGTGAGCAACGGGGATCTGGGGTTTCATTCAGCAGAACTGGATTCTGATGAGGCGCTCACGGACAGCCCATCCGGACAGGGGATCTGCTGCCTGCCTCCTCCTCTTCCACCTCTTCCATCTCGTCTTCCTCCTCTTGAGGTTGTTGCGGAACCTGTGGTGACAAGGGCTGTGCCCTCATGATGGCCAAGTTGTGAAGGATGCAGCAGACCACCACGAAATGGGACACCCACTCCGGCACGTACTAGAGGACTCCTCTCGAGCGGTCAAGGCAGCGGAACAATTGCTTTAGCACCCCGATGGTCTGCTCAATGAAGTTCCTCATGGCAGCATGGCTCTCATTATATGAGTGCTGGCCACAAGTGATGGGGCTGCTGAGGGGAGTCATCAGCCAGGTGTAGAACAGATAGCCCTTGTTGCCAAGCAGCCACCCTCGGGTTCAATGTGGAGGATGGAATATTGCCGGCACACCGGACTGATGCAGGATGAAGGCATCAGGATTACTGCCAGGATAGCGGGCATTCACGATCATAATGTGCTGGGCGCGGTTGCATAACAACTGCACATTAAGTGAGTGATAACCTTTGCGGTTGCGGTACATCTCAGGATTTATATGCGGTGCCTGCAAAGTCACTTGTATGCAGTCGATGGCGCCGTGCACCATGGGGAAGCCCAATATCCTGGCAAAGCCACATGCTCGCTCCTGTTCAGAGAGAAGCCATGAAGTCCCTTCTCCTGGAGTAGAGAGCCTCTGTCACCTCCCGGATGCAGCGATGGATGGTGAACTGGAAAATGTTAGCTATATCGCCGGCTCCAGACTGGAAGGATCCGGTGGCGAAAAAATTGAGGGCCACAGTGACCTTGAAGGCCACTGGCAGCGCCATTGTCGTCCTTCCCTGAGGCTGCAGGTCTGGCTCCAAGAGGTGGCAGAGTTCACCTCCTTAGTAAAGCAAAGCCTCTTAATACACTGCTCCTGGTTTATGTGCCAGTAGGAGAAGTGCTCTCGGGAGACCAGAGGTGGGTAAGGCCCCTGCTGAGATCCCTCCTGCCCCTCTTCTCCTCCCTCTGTGAGCAGCTTGTTCTCTTCTTTGCTGCCTCTGCTCCATCTCCCTGTCATGCACCAGCGTGAGGGGGGCCTGCAAGTAGAGACCCCATGACTGGGAACAAGTGGTCTGAACAGAAACCTTGAATTCAGAAGCAAGGCCTTCTCCACTTGCAGCACCACTCCTTGTCACCTCACCAACTTTAAACAACTCTAGAAAGCTCCAAACAGTTGCACAAACTTACACAGAGCCAGTAGAAATCAAAAAGTCAAGTCACCTGCAAGTTGTTGGTGATCCCTTTAAATACCGTTGTTGGAGGGTTCCTCGTGCAGCTGAACGCACATTCAACTGTTTGTGTTTTGGAGAGGGCATTGAACGGAGCAGCAACGTCAAAAATGGCAGGTCGTGCGTCAATTCAGCTTTACACACTGAGTGACGTCACGATCTGCCTCATTACTATTTTTGTAGCGAGCTCAGGCAACGGCCGTACTGCTGACCTTCCCAAAATGACGGCTGCCGTGGGAAGCGCCGGAAGTGGGTGGAAGCGAGGTGCCACCATTTTCTAGCCAAAACCGGCCTTAACGGCCTTCGCTAAGGTGCCAAATTTCACGGCCATTCAGTTACATTTCTTGGCATAAAATATCACATTTGTGAAACAATTCCTAGTTCTATAATATAATAGTAGTTAGGCTTGTGTTCATGTTTTTGCATGGTTCCCAATGCTGTATGGGTTATCTGCTTTTATTATGCTGTATTACATTTTGTAAATCTTTGAAATATAAAAAGTTTAAATAGTTATATACATTTGAAGGTTATTATTTAACATTAAATGGGACAAGAGCTAAAGGCTGCTGAAATTTAGAATACTTGTAATCATCTAAAATCTATTGCAGGAAATGACCAAAACTAAGATGAACATTGGGCCAAATTTTGCTGTAGCAGGACATATGCTGTTAGTTAGACTTGCCCTTGCATATGTAGCTTTTTAAATTTTTTGCGTGGCTAGTTGCTGAAAGTGCAAGCTGCTAACGTCGCAGTGAGGTAAACTGGGCATCCAGGACCTGAGCGAACAGGGAAAACAGCTGTGTATCACCTTAACCAATCAGATTGAAGGATTGTGAAATTAACAGCACAAGGGCTGAGAGGGACATGTAAATTAGAGTGGGTGAACTCAATGTCAAATTAGGTATAGAAAGAGAAATAAAGAGAGGGAAAGAATGACTGGATTAAGGGAGAAAAAAGAGATATTTTTCATTTAAAATTTAACATTTTAAAATCTCTAACAACATTAAAACCTGTTGGAATGAGACTCCACATTTGTAATAGTTAATTTTTAGTGCCAGAGAGGTTGATTGGCAGTAGTTAACACTTATCAGGTTGTTAAAAGGGTACTTATCTTAAAGGGTAATGACTTGACTTAACTTTCTGTGGCGAGTTTAGATCATATCTACAGCGCAAATACTGCAGCTTCACGCCATTCAATGCATTTCAATGGTGAGGTAAACAGCGAGATGCCGTTTTCACAAACCTAACATAGGAGCAGTGCAAATCGGACAGAAACTTTTGGATTTTGAGTTTAACCACGCATCTGCCCCTCGCTAAAAGTTGCTGTACCATTTGTGCATAAATAACGGTGAGCACCAGTAGCCTCACCGTTACATTGGGAGCAAAATCTGGACCATTGTATAGAATAGGTTTTATAGACAGTATTTAAATTGTTTCTTACATTTTTAAGCATAAACTTTATTAAAAAAAGAAAAATTAAAATAGACATTGTAAGCGTATTTAGGATTTACTTTTTGAATCCTTACTCTCCTATACAAATGGGAAAACCTGAACATTTACTGGAGCAAATGTTGTGGTTAGCACCTTAAGGATTAACAGAACGGATGTATTAAATTAGACTTGGCTGAACGTAATGTGCTTTCAGGCTATTTAATGAATCACAAACATTTGTTTGCAACACTGAAGATAACTAAGCACATATAAATTGTGTTGTGTCAGCAGATTTAATGCCTCACATCTCAATGAATTATACTCCAGCCAGTAAGGAAAGCAGATCGCATCATTCTGTTTTCAATTAAACTGACTTGCTCACAGGATTTGATCTGGATTGTGGAGGCAGTATCCATAGAAACCACAGACCACTTATAATAAAGGGATTCAGATGAAAAACGAGTTAGACAGTGCTGAAAGGGGATATAAAAATAGAAAGACTACACAACAGCACATATTTTTTTCTAAATTATCCCATTCATATCAAAGATTCCATTTCCAATCTGTGACTGTTCCATTGCAATACTAATCATTTATATAAATGATGTCATATTTTGTTGACCACTTTCATATTCATACTTCGAAATATATCTTCAATACCCATCAAGAAATTGCAGAAGAGTGCTTTTAAAATACACCTTTTATTTTATTACTATTTAATATTGATATATGCTAAGCCATTTATTTATGCAATACGTCTACATTAAAACTTTGCTTCCTTGCACAAATTAAACTCCATAATGGTTCTCAACATGTGGAAATGAAAGGGCTTAGATAAAGTTTGTTTTTCAAATCAAGGAGATATACATCACTGAATTTACCTTTGCCATTAGATTATGCTTTCAATTCAGGGAGGCTGTGGCCTGATCTCCCACCTGCCACCCCACGTTAATGTATGATGTCAGGCAGGAATGCTCCTCCAGGGCCCACAAAAATAATCTAGGCCACTGGTACCCCCACCTTCCGAGATCGCGACCCCGACCACAACAGCTACATTTGCTGACCACAATGTTTTGCCCAGTGAAGAACTGTAAAGATAACACAGGAAAGTGGGAGGTGGAATTGGACACCACTCACCCAGCACTCATAGAATCATAGAATGATACAGCACAGACGGAGGCCATTCGGCCCATCTTGCCTGTGCTGGCTTCTTGAAAGAGCTATCCAGTTAATCCCATTCCCCTGCCCTTTCCCCATAGCCCTGTAAATTTTTTCTCTTCAAGTATTTATCCAATTCACTTTTGAAATTTATTATTGAATCTGCTTCCACCACCCCTTCAGGCCGTGCATTCCAGATCATAACAACTCGCTGCATAAAAAAAATTCTCCTCATTTTGCCTTTGATTATTTTGCTGATTAACTTAAATCTGTGTCCTTTGGTTACCGACCCTTCTGCCAGTGGAAACAGTTTCTCCGTATTTACTGTATCAAAACTCTTCATGATTTTCAACACCTCTATTAAATCTCCCTTTAACCTTCTCTGCTCCAAGGAGATCAAACCCAGCTTTTCTAGTCTCCACGTAACTGACGCCCTGCATACCTTGTACCATTCTAGTAAATCTCTTCTGCACCCGCCCAAAGGCCTTGACATCGTCCCTAAAGTGTGGTGCCCAGATTTGGCCACAATGCTCCAGCTGGGGCCTAACCAGTGATTTATAAAGGTTTAGTATAACTTCCTTGCTCTATTAATAAGCCAAGGACCCCGTATGCTTTTTTTTATCAGCCTTCTCAACTGATCCTGCCACCTTCAAAGATTTGTGTATGTGAACCCCCAGGTCTCTCTGTTCCTGCACCCACTTTAAAATTGTACCATTTTGTTTAAATTGCCTCTCCTCATTCTTCCTACCAAAATGCATCATTTCACACTTCCCTGAGTTAAATTTCATCTGTCATGTGTCAGCCCATTTCTGTCTGTCTATGCCCTCTTGAAGTCTGTTACAATCCTCCTCACTGTTTACTACATGATACAATGATAATGGAGTTATGACTAATCATAGCAATCAATCTCTACCAATTAGTCGACAACAGACCCAGATGTGGACTTTCACTATGCTTTATTGAATATACATGAGAACTAAGACTCTGGACTCTTTCTAACCCATGGCATTGAAGCTACCCCTGGGGGACACAACTGTATATGTCTCTCCAGTCTGAAAAACAACCATTCACCACTACTCTCTGCTTTCTGTCCCTTACCCAATTTCGTATCCATTGCTCCTTTAATGCCATGGGCTTCAATTTTGCTAACAACTCTATTATGTGGTACTATTGTTTTATAGCCTGAAAATAAATATAATCGGTGTTGGGACTATGGGTTTATTATGTGGTACTTCTGCCTGGAATGTGTCATTTGAACCAGTCAGTGGCAGTCAGGCTGTAGACAGGCAGTGCTACATTGAAGCTCTTTACATTCCTGCGCAGGCGGATGACATCATCGGGCCAGCTGGCAACGGGAAATCGCCACTCCGCGTCAGTAATCACAGCGTTTTGGATATTCCAAAAGTCAACAACCCACGGAGAACCAATTGTGCAAATGGAGCAGCTCCACCTCAGGCTCATATTGCAGATTTCATTCCTGAGTGAAATGGAAACACTGGGATGAGGACAAATACTGTAAAACATCACTCAGTTTCTTCCAAGTGTGTGAAATATTGCAGCTGTCACACTTAAATAGAGGAATGCACACAAATATACCAAAATATGGATTTGGGCATGTTCAGTCATTACTGGCTGTACTAAGAACTATTAGGAGCAGATGGAAATTTCAATATTATTTCACTAAAGCAAACAAAAATAGATTGTGGTTTACTTAGATTGATACAACCAGCCTGAGTTTCAATCCTTTCCAACCAAGGTCTTGTCTCAGATTAAGCCTCACTAAACCAGATAAGCAGACATTTGCAGGAATTTACAATCTCCTAACAAGCATCGCATTCATGTATTACTGAAATATATACACCAACATTTCCACTATTTGATTATCCACTCTTACATACTTTGAAATATTTTGCCCATTTCTTATTTCTTTCATCCACCCATTTTAATTTATTTTCTTCCCCACCAGTTATTGTGTACTACTCCTGTCTCTGTGATTGGCCAAACTTCATTCTCCAAGGCCTTACCTAACCATTTGCTTGGTGGTTTGTGCATGAAAGTCAACTCACCTTTATGCACAGAAAGTGGCATTCTCCCACTCCATGGTGCAACTGAGTGCGTCACCACCAAATTAAAATAAAGTAACCACATAGTACACAATGTTATCTGCAGTCGACAAATTCAGTGGCAAACTATTACTCAAGTATCACATAAGTATTCAAGTCTACTAGTGTGTAAAAATTATTGCTCACTCAAGGTCACTGTAACCTGAGAATAAACTGTTACAGCCTGAAAATAAATATGATCGGCATTGGGACTATGGGGCTGAAATTCCTCAGGGATGCATTGCAGGCATCCGCTAGACAGAGGGACAGGAAATGTGACATTGACAAGCAGGTTCCAGATCTGCCACTACCAATAGCCCAGAAGAAGCCAAGTAAAGCCCGCTTTGGCCCCCCTTTATAAGAAGGGTGAAGAAATCTAAAAAAAACCTGCTAAATCTTTTGGGGTCCCAGGCTAGGTTACAGGCCTGAACCTCTAAGTGGATTTGATTACTGCCAGCCAGCAGGCTGATACACCTCTTCTCACCAGATTCCAGGTAAGGACTGAGGAATCATCTACCCTGGGAGCCCCTCCCCCGGTCCAAACCCCTTTGGGGTAGGTGAAGCAGACAGAGGGAAATTAGGAGTGCAGGTGAGGACAAGGCAAAATATAGATTTTTAAATATATATATATATATTAAAGCAGCCACTTTACAAAGGGGATCTCTGGGTGAACGTGTATGTTCTTTTTGTGGGGAAGGTAACCAGGCACACCCCAGAACCACCAGGTTGCCATATTGGGGCAGGCAGGTACCCTAGATGTAACCCTTGTGGCGCAGGTGCCCACCATTCACATGCAAAGCCTGACCCCCCCGTTAACTTTGGCAGAAGTCCCAGCCGGCACCACCCGGCAATTACGCAGATATTCAGTCCTAAAAAGTGCAATTCTGGCTCAAAAACCAGGAAATTGCTCCAGGTATTTAGTTAAATATTTTTGTATGTATTCTGGGCATTTAATTAGGCAAATGCATGAAATATGCACAAGGGAGCTAAACTGCACTGCAGCAACATCCTGGCATAAGTGCCCACTAAGAATGACCACTGTTGAGCCTACTAATCCCACCTCCCCACCCGTCCCCCCTCCCCCGCACCGTGGAAATCAGGAACTCAGGTTGGGCCCAGCATATCCAGGTCCTGGCCAATTTCTTGGGCCTTCTGCTAAACTCTTGCTGTACTGACAAGCCAATTGTGCCAGAAGACCTACAGAATTTGGACACAATTGCAGAAGGAATGGGGCACAAAACACACCTAAGAACTGCTTGCCCAATTTTTCAACCTTTTCATATTTGTTGATGGGATGAGAGTGACACTGGTCAGGCCATACTTATTGCCCATCCCTAGTTGCTAATGGAAAGGTGATGGCGGGTCTTTTTGAACTGCTGCAGTCCTTGTGGTGATGGTGCTCCCACAGTGGGTAGGAAATTCCAGGATAGTGACCTAGTGAAGATGAATATATGGAGATATATGTCCAAGGCAGAAGGATGTGTGACTTGAAAAAATATTTCGCAGTGATAGTATTCCCGTGACATTGCGGGAATGCTCTCCTGTTTGGGCTGAGCAGTGGCAGGGTGGGATCTCTGCCCATCCCTCTGACTCTGTCCTGACCCAACTCAATTTCCCAGGTATGGGGAATTTTGGTCATCATGAGGGAGCCCACCAGTGCTCAAGAGGAGAATGAGGCGGTGCTGCAATGGGACCGTCAATGCAGCACCCAAAGAGGTGACCAGGGACGTTAAAGGGGCAGAAAAACCCCAAAAAGAAAGAAAGGTCCCAGCTTTTTAGGCCTTGGCCAATGTCAAGGCCAACAAAGGTAAGTTTTTGGGGACAGAATTGGAGGGAGAGGACTTGTCTTCTAGACCTTCTCCTTTCATACACCAAATTTAGGTCTTACTGCCACTTTCACGGGGCTACAATCAGCTTTCACCAGGTAGTCGTGGGGAGCAGGGAGTAAGAGGGGAAAATGGGAGGGAAATTGTGGCAGGAAGTCAGGCTCCGTGCCTCCACCACCAGCGTTTATATGCACTGCACGAGGAAGGGGCAGCTGGCAGTGACCCTGGTGCGGGCAGGGGTAAGGAAATAGAGCTCAGGACAAGGAGGCACCGGCAGGCTTCGTCGTCCAAATTTGCTGTTTTCTGCTGCTGTCCGGCCCGATTTCAAATGTGATTTGTTTCTTGTCTGCTAAAGCCCAGATTTTATCCAGGCCCTTCTAAGAAAAAACCTTTCATTTACATAGAGTGGGTTTCACAACCTCAGGACATTCTATAGTGCTTTGCTGCCATAGAATTATTTTGAAGTGTAGTCACATGTTGTAATGTAGGAAACACGGCAGCCAATTTGCACACAGCAAGGTCCCACAAACAGCAATGAAACAAATGATCAGGTCATCCATTTTTAAGTGTTGGTTGAGGGATTACTATTGAACAGTGCCATGTGATATTTTATGTCCACCTGAGAGGGCATATGGGGCCTCAGTTTAACGTCTCATCCAAACGACGTCACCTCCGACAGTGCAGCACTCCCTCAGTACTGCACTGAAGTGCCAGCATAGATTACGTTCTCAAGTCTCTGGAGTGGGGCTTGCTATAGGCTGACATGTGCTGCTTCATTATCAGAGTAGTTATGAACAAATTTGAATACTGTGGAATTGTCAGCGAGCAGCATCACTCCTGACCTATGACGGAGGTCATTGATGAAGCAGCTGGAGATGGTTGAGCCAAGGACACTGCCCTGATGAACCCCTGCTGTGATGTTCTGCAACTGCGATGATTGGCCTTCAACAACTGCAACCACCTCCCTATGTGCCAGATATGACTCCAGGCATTGGAGAGTTTTACCATCGACCTGCATTGAACTCAGTTTTGCAAGGGCCCCTGTGCTCGGGCAATCAAATGCTTCCTTAATGCCGAGGGCAGCTACTCTCACCTATCGTCTGGCATTCAGCTCTTGTATCCATGTCTGGATCAAGGCTGGGATGTCTAGAGCTATGTGATACTGATAGAACCTGAACTGAGTGTCAAGAAGCAGGTTATTTGTGAGTAGGTGTTTTTGATGGCATTATTGATGACTCTTTTCATCACTTTATTGATGATTGGAAGGAAGCTGATAGGGCGGTAATTGGCTGGGTTTGGTTTGTTCTGTTTTTTGTGGATAGGACATACCTGGGCAATTTTACGCATTGTCAGGCAGATGCCAGTATCATAGTGGCACTGGAATAGTTTGGCGAGGAGAGTGACTAATTCTGATGCACGGGTCTTCTGCATTACAGCTGAAGCAATATCAGGGTTCATAGTCTTCTCTGTGCCCAGTACACTCAGCTGCTTTTTAATGTCAGATGGAGTGAGCTGAATTGACTGCAAAGCGGCATCTATGATGGTGGGGAGTGGGGACCTCAGGAAAAGGATGAGTAAGATTATGGA
Source organism: Squalus acanthias (assembly GCA_030390025.1). Taxonomy (NCBI): domain Eukaryota; kingdom Metazoa; phylum Chordata; class Chondrichthyes; order Squaliformes; family Squalidae; genus Squalus; species Squalus acanthias. The sequence continues at coordinate 164,198,659 of CM059425.1, forward strand.
ATGAGCACTTTTGGCTGAAGAGGATTGAAACCTTGGGCTAAAAAAGCCCATTCGCCGGGGCTTTACTTTTAGTCATCAGCAAACTTGGCTATGTGGCTTTCTATCCCATCATTTAAGTCATTAATAAATACGGTGAATAGATGAGACACCATTAGTCACATCCTGCCAATTAGAGTACCTGCCTATTATCCCTACTCTCTGTCTCCTGCCGCTCAGCCAATTTCCTAACCAGGTCAATAGTTTGCCTTCAATTCCAATGAGCTTCAACTTTAGTTAACAGTTTCTTATGAGAGACTTTATCAAATGCTTTCTGGAAGTCCATATAAATAACATCCATAGATATTCCCCTGTCCACTACTTTAGTAACCTCTTCAAAAATTCAATCAGGTTCATCAGGCATGATCTAACCTTTACAAATCTATGCTGGCTCTCTCTGATCAGCTGAAACTTTTCAAGATATTCAGTCACTCTATCCTTAATTATAGACTCCAGTAATTTTCCAACAACAGATGTTAGGCTAACTGATCCATAATCCCCTGGTTTCCCTCTCTCAGCTTTCTTAAATAGTGGAGTGACATGCGCAATTTCCCAAATCGAGAGAACTTTGGAAGATTATAGTTAGAGCATCTGTAATATTCTCATTTACTTCCTTTAAAACCCTGGGATGGAAACCCCCATCTGGCCCTGGGGATTTGTCACTCTTTAGTGCCATTATTTTCTTCATTACTGTTATTTTGCTTACATTAATTTTGGTGAATACCCATCCCTGATTCAATAGTAGTTTCCTTGGATGTCCGACATGCTATCCTCTTCCTCTACTGTAAATATTGACGCAAAGTAATTATTTAACATATCCGCCATTTCCTTATTTTCATTGAGTATATCACCATTACCGGGAATGGTAGTGTAGTGGTAATGTCACTGGGCTAGTAATCCTAGAGACCTAGACCAATGATCCAGTAGACGTGAGTTCAAATCCCACCATAGCAGCTGGGGAATTTAAATTCAGTTAATTAAATACTTGTATCAGTAATGGTAACCATGAAACTATCGGATTGTCATAAAAACCCATCTGATTCACTAATGTCCTTTAGGGAAGGAAATCTGCCATCCTTGTCTGGCCTATATGTGACTCCAGACCCACAGCAATGTGGTTGACTCTTAACTGCCCTCTGAAATGGCTTACGAACTGCTACAAAAATTAATAAGAATGAAAACGGACAGACCACCCGGCATCGACCTTGGCACTGGCTACGGACACGGCAACAACACACCCAGCCCAGTCAACCCTGCAAAGTCCTCCTCACCAACATCTGGGGACTTGTGCCAAAATTGGGAGAGCTGTCCCACAGACTAGTCATACTCACAGAATCATAACTTTCAGCCAATGTCCCAAACTCCTCCATCACCATCCCTGGGTCTGTCCTGGTGGCACAGTTGGGAAGGAGTGGCCTTGGGAGTTCTCAACATTGATTCTGGACCCCATGAAGTCTCATGGCTTCAGGTCAAGCATGGGCAAGGAAACCTCCTGCTGATTACCAGCTACTGCCCTCCCTCAGCTGATGAATCAGTACTCCTCCATGTTGAACACTACCACTTGGAAGAAGCACTGAGAGTAGCAAAGGTGTACTCTGGGTGGGGGACTTCAAGGTCCATCATTAGCACCACTACTGGCCGAGTCCTGAATGACATAGCTGCCAGTCTGGGCCTGCGACTGGTGGTGAGAGAACCAACACGAGGGAAAAACCTACTTGACCTCGTCCTCACCAATCTACCTGTTGCAGATGCATCTGTCCATGATAGCATTGGTAGCAGTGACCACCGCACAGTCATTGTGGAGACGAAGTCCCGTCTTCACACTGAGGACACCCTCCATCGTGTTGTGTGGCACTACCACCGTGCTAAATGGGATAGCACCTGCTCACTGATATGATAGCAAAATACTGCGGATGCTGGGAATCCGAAATAACAACAGAAAACGCTGGAAAAACTCAGCAGGCCAGGCAGTATCCGTGGAGAGAGAAACAGAGTTAACGTTTCAGGTCGAAGACCTTTCGTCAGAACTGGAAAAAAGCAGGAAATGAAATAGATTTAAAGCTGGGAAAAGGGGGAGGGGATGAAAGAACAAAAGGAGAGACATTAAGAGATAATCACGGCAAGAGGAGGTGTTGATGTAACAGGTTGAGGCTAAATGAAGTGTGAAATGCACTGGCAGACTGAAGGACAGTTGCCAGCTTCTGGGAGGAAAACAAAAAGGGGGGGCCAAACAAAAGGGTGGATGAAAAAATAAAATATAAATGTGATAGGGGCCGATGTTATGATCTAAAATTGTTGAACTCGATGTTGAGTCCAGAAGGCTGTAGGGTGCCTAAACGAAAGATGAGGTGCTGTTCCTCGAGCTTACGCTGCGCTTCCGTGGAACAGTGTAATAGGCCGAGGACGGTGAGGTCAGAGTGGGAGTGGAGCGGAGAATTAAAGTGACAGGCCACCGGGAGCTCGGGGTCCCCCTTACGGACTGGATGGAGGTGTTCCGCAAAGCGGTCACCCAATCTGCGTTTGGTCTCCCCAATGTAGAGGAGACCACATCGTGAGCAGCGAATACAGTATACTAAATTGCAGGAAGTACAAGTAAATCGCTGTTTCACCTGGAAGGGGTGTTTGGGGCCCTGGACAGTGGGAAGAGGGGTGGTATAAGGGCATGTGTTGCATCTCCTGCGCTTGCACGGGAAGGTGCCGGGCGAAGGGGAAGGGGTGCTGGGGGTGGTAGAGGAGTGGACTAGGCTGTCGCGGAGGGAGCGGTCCCTACGGAATGCTGAAAGGGGAGGTGAGGGGAAGATGCGTTTGGTGGTGGGATCACGCTGGAGGTGGCGGAAATGGAGGAGGATGATCCATTGAATGTGGAGGCTGGTGGGGTGAAAGGTGAGGACAAGGGGAACTCTATCGTGGTTCCGGGAGGGAGGGGCAGGGGTGAGGGCAGAAGTGCAGGAGATAGAATGGACATGGTCGAGGGCTGTGTCAACCACAGTAGAGGGGAATCCTCGGTTGAGGAAAAAGGAAGACATGTCGGAAGCACTGGTATGGAAGGTGGCAGCGGCGGAGACAGAGAAACTGGGAGAATGGAATAGAGTCCTTACAGGAGGCGGGGTGGGAGGAAGTGTAGTCCAGGTAGCTGTGGGAGTCAGTGGGCTTGTAGTGAATGTTAGTCAATAACCTATCCCCAGAGATGGAGACGGAGAAATCGAGGAAGGGAAGGGAAGAGTCGGAGATGGACCATGTGAAGGTGAGGGAAGGGTGGAAATTGGAAGCATAGTGAATGAAATGTTCTAGTTCAGGGCGAGAGCAGGAGACGGCACCGATACAGTCATCAATGTACCGGAAAAAGAGGTGAGGGAGGGGACCCGAGTAGGACTGGAACAAAGAGTGTTCCACATATCCCACGGAAAGGCAGGCATAGCTAGGACCCATGCGGGTACCCATAGCAACACCTTTGATTTGGAGGAAATGGATGGAGTCAAAGGAGAAGTTGTTCAATGTGAGAACAAGTTCAGCCAGGCAGAGGAGGGTGGTGGTGGCTGGGGACTGGTTGGGCCTCTGTTCAAGGAAGAAGCGGAGCACCCTCAGGCCATCCTGGTGGGGGATGGAGGTGTAGAGGGATTGTACGTCCATAGTGAAAAGGAGGCAGTTGGGGCCGGGAAACTGGAAACTGTTAAAGTGGCGGAGGGCGTCGGAAGAGTTGCGGATGTAGGTGGGAAGAGACTTCACAAGGGGAGAAAAAATAGAGTCGAGATAGGAAGAGATAAGTTCCATGGGGCAAGAACAGGCTGAAACGATGGGTCTACCGGGGCAGTCCTGTTTGTGGATCTTGGGAAGGAGGTAGAAGCGGGCTATGCGGGGTTGGGGAACTATGAGGTTGGCTGCCGTGGGGGGAAGGTCTCCAGAGGAGATGAGGTCAGTGACGGTCTTGGAAATGGTGGCTTGATGTTCGGTAGTGGGGTCATGGTCCAGGTGGAGGTAGGAGGAGGTGTCGGAGAGTTGGTGTTCAGCTTCTGCTAGGTAGAGGTCGGTACGCCAAACAACAATAGCACCACTCTTGTCAGCACCACCTGCTCACTGATGCCCAGTTTAGGTTCCGCCAAGACCACTCAGCTCCCGACCTCATTACAGCCTTGATCCAAACATGGACAAAGGAGCTGAATTCCAGAGGTGAGGTGAGGTGAGAGTGACTGCCCTTGATATCAAGGCAGCATTTGACCGAGTGTGGCATCAAGGAGCCCTAGTAAAACTGAAGTCAATGGGAATCAGGGGGAAAACGCTCCACAGGTTGGAGTCATACCTAGCACAAAGGAAGATGGTTGTGGTGGTTAAAGGTCAATCATCACAGCCCGAGGACATCGCTGCAGGAGTTCCTCAGGGCAGTGTCCTAGTCCCAACCATCTTCAGCTGCTTCATCAATGACCTTCCCTCCAACATAAGGTCAGAAATGGGGATGTTCACTGATGACTGCACAGTGTTCAGTGCCATTCACAACTCCTCAGATAATAAAGCAGTCCATGCCCGCATGCAACAAGACCTGGACAATGTTCAGGCTTGGGCTGATCAGTGGCAGGTAACATTCGCAGCACAGAAGTGCCAGGCAATGACTATCTCCAACAAGCGAGAGACTAACCACGTCCCCTTGACATTCAACGGCATTACCATCACTGAATCCCCCACCATCAACATCCTGGGGGGTCACCATTGACCAGAAACTTAACTGGACCAGCCACATAAATACTGTGGCAACAAGAGCAGGTCAGAGGCTAGGTATTCTACGGCGAGTGTCTCACCTCCTGATTCCCCAAAGCCTTTCCACCATCTACAAGGCACAAGTAAGGAGTGTGATGGAATACTCTCCACTTGCCTGGATGAGTGCAGCTCCAACAGCACTCAAGAAGCTTGACACCATCCAGGACAAAGCAGCCCATTTGATTGGCACCCTATCTACCACCTTAAACATTCACTCCCTCCACCACCAGCGTACCGTGGCTGCAGTGTGTACCATCTACAAGATGCACTGCAGCAACTCGCCAAGGCTTCTTTGACAGCACCACACAAACCCGCGACCTCTACCACCTAGAAGGACAAGGGTAGCAGGCGCATGGGAACACCACCACCTCCAAGTTCCCCTCCAAGTCACACACCATCCTGACTTAGAAGTATATCGTCGCTGGGTCAAAATCCTGGAACTCCCCACCTAACAGCACTGTGGGAGTACCATCACCACATGGACTGCAGCGGTTCAAGAAGGTGGCTCACCACCACCTTCTCGAGGGCAATTAGGGATGGACAATAAATGCTGGCCTTGCCAGCGACACCCACATCCCATAAGCGAATAATAAAAAAAAAATTAGCAGTTTTCAAGGGGCCCATATTGCTCCTGACCAGCCTTTTTTTCCTAATATAATTGTAAAAAAAAATTGTGTTGATTTTGATATCCCTTGCAAGTTTCTTTTCATGCTCTGTTTTTGTAGCTCTTACTATCTGTTTTGTCATCTTTTGTTCTTTGTATCTCTCCCAGTTGCCAAGATCTGTGCTAGTTTTTACATTGTTGTATGCTTTTTCTTTTAGTTTTGTGTTGTCCCTTACCTCTTTAGTTATCCATGGCTGTTTTCTTGGCCAGTAGAGCTCTTGCCCCTTCGGGGGATACAAATGGGCAGGATTTTGTCTTGGGGTCAGGTTGGGGTCGTGTCATCCGCATTTCGTGTTTCCCCCACGACTCCAGATTAATGTGGATGAATGATGTAATTTTCACTTAATTGGGCAATTGAGTTCCAGCATGTGGGAACCCATGAACTAATTAGTGGTTTCAGTCTGAAAGTCGCCTCTGATGATGTCATCATTGCTGACTGTCTGGCTGTTGGTGAGAGAGGACCTGCCTGGCTTTTCATGTGAGTGGACCTGGATGCAAAATGGATGGAGATGGAGAGAGAGAGAGAGAGAGAGAAGAGAAGAGAGAGAGAGAGAGAGAGAGAGAGAGAGAGAGAGAGAGAGAGAGAAGAGAAGAGAGAGAGAGAGAAGAGAAGAGAGAGAGAAGAGAAGAGAAGAAAGAGAGAGAAGAGAGAGAGAGATTTCTTTGCATCCAAGTCCTCTCACAGCAAAGGCCATGCAGTCTCTGAAGTCATTCAATGCAGCAGCATCAGAGGCGACTTTCGTACTACTACTACCTTCATCACATCTCTGTTGTAATAGTGGACCTGCTGCTGATAGTCAGCTATCCACTTGTGCTCCCGCCAGGTTTCACTGGAGTGTTTCACATCAGGCGTACTTCATGTCGGAAAAGGGTTAAACTAGCTAAAATGTTTCAAAATGGCATTACAGAGCCAATTTAGGGCTTGTTAAGGGCTTTAATGGCCTTTCCTGCCTCTTGGAGGCGGGACGGAGTCGGGAACCCCGCGACTGATTTTGTCAAAATTGCGTGGAGGCGGGATGGAGGCGGGAGGGGGTCGGGACCCCCGACCCCACAAATTTAACCCCCCACACGCCTCCAAACCCGACTCCATGGGTCATTCAAAATCCAGCCCAATTGTTTCTGTACCACATTAAATTCTTTTTTGAACACCTCCCATTGATCTTCTGTCATTTTACCCATTAATGGATTTTTTCCAGTTTACACTGGACAGTGTCTGTCTCATTGCATTGAAGTCAGTCTTACCTAAATCTAGAATCTTAGTAGCTGTTTAACCTTTCTCCCTTTCAAGCACTACGTCGAACTCGATCATATTATGATCATTATTAGATAAATGTTCACACACCGTTGGGCTGTTAACTAAATCTGGCTCATTACTCATTACTAAATCTAATAAGGCCTGCCCTCTTTTTGGTTCTAGGACATATTTTTGCAGAAAACTATCCGGAACACACTCAAGGAGCTGGGGGTGTTCATGAAGCCTCCCCCTCCCATTAGTTGTCTGATAATCTACCAGCATTCATGACTGGATGTGGTATGCCTATAGAACATGGTTCTGCTCTGTTGGCTGTGGGAAAACTTAATTTGGTCTAAAACCTGCTGCTTTTGGTAGTTAGCTCGCTGGTAGCCCTACGTTGTAGCTTCACTAGGTTGGTGCCTCATTTCAATCTTCTTTTCTTTGCCTGTAATTTAATGAGCTTCTTTGTTCTTCACAATGCCAGATGCTCAGTGCTACTAAAATATTTGCACAGTACTCCAAAGTCCATTCATTTTGACTTAAGGACTTGTTTTGAATGGCCATCTCCAAGCACTATTCAGTTTAGTTCCTGATAATTTATATCAAAATACCTTCCACATAGTATTGGTTATTGGCTGTAGAGTTCAGTGAGCCCAGGTGCTTTTCTATTTTGCCTGTCTCCTTGTGAACAATGAAATCTGTATTGCATTATGAGCCTAGGTCATGCTTGATATTTAGCAGCAATTAAAATATTTATACCTGTTATATGATTTCTTCTACAAGTAGGGAAGTAATGTTGAGATAGTGGAAGTTTAGAGAATACATCCCTACCAAAGCATCCAAATATGTGTGTGAGTAAATGCATCTAGTTTTGTTGGAAGCTTGCTTGCTGATGATGCCTTTACAGATGTAAGCATGATAGGTTGCAGTTACAAAGTGTGCCTGCTGCATTATGAACATGAAGTTATGAGAAAGATACGAAGTTGTCTAAGTGCTCTCCATGTAGCAGTAGTCAAGTATCATGGATGCCAGTTTGTAGCCAAGTCAAGGTAAACAGGTTGAGAGAAAAACACATTGGCCTGGATTTTGCAGTCAGCGGCGAATGAACGGCGCTCGCCGTTTATTATGCTTACAGCTGTCCATAGACTTTTAGTGGGCCTTTGTGCATCAACTTAGGGTCACTAGAAATCAATTTCAGTGCGGTGTTCTCTACAGGGGATCTGGGACCTGTGTGAGCAGGACAAGCAACAGCGTGTCTCTTCAACCAATCAGATTGAAAAATCCTTACTGAGGCATGCAGGCCGCAATTTTGCTAACCTTGGCAGGTCTGTGGCGGGCGACGTCGGTGGCGGATCCCGACCCCGCTGCTGGCTCCATCCCGCTGTCTGAAATTAATTTACCGAGATTGGGCTTGTTAAGCCCGCCCAGCGCATTTCCCGGCCAATTAGAGGAAGCAGGTCTGGTGACATAATTTGATGACACATCATCAGCCAGTTTCCTCAAAGGGATCATGTCCAAGTTTATTTTAACATTTCTGCTGTCAGTGTTCTACAGCATTGAGGTGCTGCAAACACTGACAATCACTGCACAGAGGTGCAGGGCTGCACCCAGGCTCTCTCATGACTCCCTCCATATGCTTATGGAGGGAGTCACAGCACACAGGGAGGTTCTCTTCCCTTCCCATGGGTGGAAGAAACCTCCCCAGGAGATCAAGACAGCCTGGTTGCACATTGCAGAGGAGTGCACAAGCAGGGATGTGGTCAGGAGGACCTGGGTGCAGTGCTGCAAACGTTTCAATGATCTCAGTAGATCACGAAAGGTTAGTACAAAGCCACACTCAACCTCATCCTGCTGTGCCTCTCATCACATCCCCATCACTCTGCCTTCCCTACCCTACTCCTGCACATCCTTACTCACAGCAACTTACCTCGGACCTCCATCCATCCCTCTCTCTCTATCTACATTATCACATCCCCATCTCACTAGCCACCCTTCACACTCACTCTCATCCTAGTGCAATCATACCAAGTAACAACACACAAGGGTAGGCACTTGGGTGTTTTATGCAATGTCCATGTAAAGTTTCTGTTAATGTGGTATCAAATATTGAAATCTTTATTTTCAACACTTTGCATTCTTGGACAGATTTGTGTGCACTTTTGGAAGTGGCTTAGTGAGTTGCAGTGAATGGTGAGACATAATGGTACCCCTCACAATGGTGGTGAGTGTGAAAGGTCATTGTAGGGATGCTTTATGGTGTTGGTGTGGGGTGGTGCCAACCTGTCACATCATGTGGCAGCCAGGGTGCACAACGTCAAGTGAAGTAAATCTGGCCATGGTGAGGCCATCCTTGGCCTCCCGGGCAGCAATGTGGTCGGGTGCTGAAAGAGTATAAAGGGCACCCATGCTAATGGAATAGATGGCAGGTGAAGTAGAGATGACAGAAGCGATCTGTCAATGGTGAGAGAAGTAATGAGGTCAGACTGGATGGAGACTTGTGTACAGACTTGCAGCATGGTGACTCTGTTGTGGAAATGCAGTGAGGAAGAGCTTGTGGCTGAGGGAAGATATCTCTGTAAGGTGGGAGCTTTTACTTGACATTTGAAGCTGTCAACTCATCAGCTGATTCAATGGCCACTGACCTCCCGCCTCAGCTTCACAGATGTGGTCTAGCAACAGCGTGAAACCCATGGGCGAGCTGTCAAATTCAAAAAGTCAGTTTAAAACCATTGTTAAGTGGCTGTAACAAGCCACTAATCATTTAAATTGGCTTCCCTGCTGCTGTGTTTCGGGTCTGCTCAGCGCTGACAGACCCGACATTTGGTAAAGACGTGTGGTGGCGGGTTCACAGTGGGGTCCCGACCCACTGGGGGAAAAAACACTTTCCCACCCAACCCACCACTGATCGCGCCCGCTGACACCCCCCGGAAAATTTCGGCCGCAGAGTCTAAACCAGGAGGAGTAAGTTAGAATATTCAATTTAATGTAAAATTATGTACAGAAAGCTAAATAAAGAGAGAGAAAGAAAGATGGGATTAAGAGAGAGAGAGAGAAAAGACAGAAAGAAAGAGTTAAAAAAGTTATGTCAATTTTAATTAAAAAAAAATCTCCAACAATAATTAAAATCTGAAGAAATGAGACTCCACACATGTAGAAGTAAATTTTATGTGCCAGAGAGGTTGTTTGGTAGTAATTAAGACGTATCGGCCATTAAAAATTAATTTACATTTGAATGCACAAGCCCTAACTTTTACTGGCGTGTTTAGTGGGCATCTAGTGGGTAAGTACTGCAACTTCACGCCCTTCATGTGTTTGATTACCGAGTCTCTGGGCGAGGTACCGGTATAGTGAAGCTTGTGGAGGAGCAGGGCAAGTTGGACAGCAACTTCCGGGTTTCCATGTTTAACTGCACATGTGTGGACTCCAGAGTTTACTGTCCGATTTACTCCATAATAAAAGTGAGCACTGATAGCCTCACTGTTCTTCATAACACAAAATCCGGGCCATTGTGACATTCATGCTTAGAATTACTAATATTTGGTATTCACCATCAAAATGATTTCATTGAGTCAGCCACATTACAATTATTGAATAGATAGTTAGAAAATAGACATTTTCTCATCAAACCAAAAGTCATAGATATTAAGTAATCTGTCTTTCATTTCTTCCCTTGCTGTCTGTGTGTTTTAGAGACACAAAACACAAATTATAATACCTTTCAGTGAAAAAAATCAATTTAACAGGCCTTACCTATAATTATTGAATAAGTAGACTGTTCTATTGGGCTCGAGGGTGGGTTTTTATAGTGAGAACCAAAAATCCAAAGCTTAGGAAAATATTAGCTTGCACCTTCCCTTTTTCATGAAACATCTCTCCACAGGACACACTGGGGTTGATAATGTAATGGCAGGTGCCCAACGCACTGGGGTGAAATGGGCTTCAGGTCCCTAGAGGCCTGAGGACTACTCTGCACCTGATGTGCAGGAGCAGCATTCGCCTTGTGGGGGCCCTATGAAAAGGTCCTGGTTGGGATCTCTACATTTTACTAGACTATGATACTTGATACTACCCACATAACTTGGTGTCAAATCCACACACGTAAGATTGTGAAAAAGCATGTTTGTAATAGGTCGTATAAAAATAGTTGACAAAATGATAAGCAATAGCTAACAGAAAAGTAAATAACATTGAACGATTATAATGTCTTGAAACACCAATGTTGTTTCAGTGTATGAGCCATCTGATAAGTCAGAGACTAATGTTTCATGCTTTAGCTGCAGCGAGGTTTTATCTAAGCAGTTGAGTGGTACTTAACAGTTTGTGAGAACTGAATTTGTCTTCTTCTCTCACCTCAGCCATGACTGAGGGAGAATGAGTGGGGTAGGTGAGAAGGTGAGCACTGAGGTTGGAGCCCTCAGCCAGCTGCTGCGAGTCCCCTGGATTACGACCCTTATCATAAGAGAGCTGCAAATATTCTGCTCGGCTCACACACCTCTCAGTAAGTAAAATAATACGGCCCCATGGTCTAATCATTTGCGTAAGTTGTAAAAGTTGCCTTTCTTCACCCTTACGGCTTAACTAAATGTAATGAGGAGAAAGAGCTTGGATGTTCAGAGATCAGCTATTACCATTGTGTTGCTACCCTTTATCTGAATCTGCTCAGGCCCCTTGACTAGTTCGGGGCCCCGTGCAATTGCACTCGTTGCATGGTCCTAATGTCACACCTGCTGAGGCACATTACACGCCAAAATACTGCTCTGAGCTGCTTTGAGCACTTGCAGCCTGCACAGAGGCTCATTGCCACCTATAATTGTATTTTGCTGGTGTCCAGTTTATTCGGAGGAGAGGAGACAGGAGCAGTTTGAAATCTGGCGGGTAATGTCATCCCAGTGTCCTCACCTCTTTTTTGAACAGCAGACTTCCAGAAGGCGGATAGAACTTCCACCAGTCATGCCCCTAGAGTTAACTCCTCCCGCCTGCTCTTCGGAGCACGGACCTGGCGTTAGCGGGTCCCACCCCATTTTCCACCCCTTCCAGTTGTCCTTGAGAATTCTACCTCAGGTATGCCATTGGCCAGATGGAAATTCGAGGTCCAAAGGTTTTGAGAGCACGAGAAAGAACATCTGTACGGTCGAAATATTTAAATCAATTTTAGGTAAGTTTAAAAAGTGCCCAGGATGTCCAAGGGCCAATGTTCCCTTTAATTTTTGGGGGGTACACAGCCCCTTTGCAGTTACACTAAATATGCACCCTAAGTCACTATTTAATTAGTATTTGTATTAATTTTATATATTTAAATAAGAAATACATTTCAACTCTTTAGAGGATCTTTAAGTAATCTCCAGTCTTTGTATCACACAGAGGTAGATGGTTTTACAGTTGTCTACTTACTTCCATCTGATTGCTGACCTCAGACTCTCTATTAACATTGGTAATATAGGCACCATGCAGCAATAGAGAAAACCCCAAACATAACACTGTGTAATCTTATTTATATATTTTAATTAGGTGTCAGTGGTAGCACTCTCACCTCTGACTCAGAGGTTGTGGGTTCAAGTCCCACTCCAGAGACTTGAGCACATAATCTAGCCTGACACTCGAGTGCAGTACTGAGGGAGTGCTGCACTGTCAGAGGTGCCATCTTTCGGATGAGATGTTAAACCGAGGCCCCGCCTGCCCTCTCAGGCGGATGTAAAATATCTCATGGCACTATTTGAAGAAGTTCTCCCTGGTGTCCTGGTCAATATTAATCCCACAACCACTAAAACAGATTATCTTGTCATTATTTCATTGCTGTTTATGGGAGCTTGCTGTGTTCAAATTGGCTGCTGTGTTTCCTACATTACAACAGTGACTACACTTCAAAAGTACTTCATTGGCTGAATGCGCTTTGGGGGAGTCCTGAGATCTTAAAGGCGCTACATAAATACTAATTCTTTCTTTTCTTCTTTCTTAATAAACGATTCTTTTTACTGAGCGTACATTTTAAGTCCTTAATCGATTTTCTGTGACATTTGAAAGAAAGAAATTAAGAAAGAGCAGTTTTATAGTACCTTTCACATCCTTAAAATGTTATTTGGGATAACTGTTTGATCTATTATAAAGAAGTTATCTATAGTTCAAATCATTCCAGTTGCCCTGTCGACTCAATGGGTAAATGCATTGAGTGCTATGGTGCTAAGACTTACAAAACAGGCCAGTGGTGAGTAAGCAGAGCTCAGCCGTTGCAGTGATGGGAGTGCTACAATTCGCCAGAATGTACCCAAGCTAGGGAGGGTAGAGAGCAGTTACGGTTCCTGTTGCTAATAGCTATACTCGTGATCCCTCGTGGGAGGTGTATGTGTGAATATTGTCTGGGGATTGGACTAGATTCAGCTGTAATGTCACCAATTTAATAGGCTGCCAGCACTTTCTGTCGAGACTCATACAAGAAAATGACATTTGGGTAAGGTGCAGATGGTCACCAACATCCATGATTGGTGCCTTAAAGAGAGGAGGAGAGAAAATGGGAGAATAAAAAGCATTCAAAACAAGTTAAAACAGTCATAAACATCAGAAATTCATGCTACATGAAATACATGGAATAATCTATCAACATTTTTACATTTTAATAGCAAATTATCTGAGATTGTTTAATATGTTGAATGTTAATACATATCAGTTTATCGATGCTACATTGAATCATCCCAGAAATATTAGTACTATTTCCGATATTAGTTATTCATACCTTGTATGTACTTCAGAACAAAATGAATCTATTTATGCTATCTGTCCAATGATTTAATTAGCAGGAATATTTAACCTCCCATTTTCTAATACATAGTCCTTGAGTGCCTCTCACATTATCTCACTGAGCTTTTTCAGAATCAATTAATTATTCATCAATTCAGCAGCTGTGGAATATGACATTTTGAATATTCAGTTCCAGTAATACAGTTGGATTTATTTACAATGTAAAAGATCACTCAGGTAACCCAGAGCTCAGATTTCAGTGGGCATGAAATAAAACAAATACAGAAAGCTAACCTTTTATGTTATGTACACTTGGACAACAGACAGCTGCTCAGTAGATCCTACAGTATGTGTACAAGTTACTTTCTCACAAAAGCTGATGACTTCCACTGTGTGGTTCTGAAGCTAATTTTGTTCTTTATAGATTTGGTACACTAACTTGTCTAAATACTGTATAGTTCTTTTTATAATTACGAACTGCAGTTCAGAGGATAAAAAAAAGTTCATAAATATTTTTATTTTATAATGTTTTATGTCTAATAGATGAAATCCATCCTGAGATCTTAATTTAATGTTGCCAACATCAGTGACAACGAATAACTTTCATCCATTTTGAATAACAACATTTCAAAACTAACATTAAGGTACAGCAAGTTATGTTATCTCACAGTATCGTCTATAGTTGTGTATTGTCCCAGAGATCAACTGCTTTAATACCGTTGTTTGGGTTAAAAGATTAAGCTCATCTCAACTTATTCACTCTTTACATTACATGTTACCATGAACAGTTATAGATCTTAAGATATAGCGGTTGAAATTTTGCTCAGCAATATTTGTAATTCATTGATCAGTGCATTCAAGTGAAATTTTTCTCTATTGCACAGTAAAATGTATTTAAATATGTAGGCCAGGAAAATCCATAGCCCTTCCATAACTTCAGCGGGAGTCCACTGGAAGGGCTTCAGGTTAGGCCAGGACCCAAATACGTCAGGTCTCGGCCTAACAATTGGTCTGCTGGGGACAATACCTCGGCCCACCCCAAACAAAGCCATGGTCATAAGGGGAGGGCAGGGCAAAGGGTGGGGACTTCCTACATTGAAAGTTCTTACATTTTCGACGCTCACAGAGAGCTGGCGTAGGGTCAGCAGCAGAGGTAACCAGCCATATCTCAATGACAAGCAGCAAAAGTGATGCCCAGCTGAGAACCCAGGCCAGCATTGTGGCTTGGAAACTTGAAGAAATGTTTTTTGTTTTAAATTTAAAGCGACCCTCTTAACAAAGGGGCATGAATTTTCTGTTTCTGGTGGATCCCTGCAACAGATTCCCTGGGTCAACATTTTTAAATCACAATTTGCAGCCTTTTCAGTGAGCAGAAGCCCAAGATGCGTCCCTAGTGGCACAGGCGCCTACCATTCAGATGTTAATTAGTTGATGATAAGCAGATACTGGAAGTCATTAGTTGAGTGAATAGGTTGAGATGACCTCATGAAATTTGGCAGGGTCAGTGTCAGAGGTCCCAGTTGGGTGCGTTTCAATACTTATGCTCCCACCTCTACAGATTTTCAGGGCAATGTGTGTACAAATATGTTAAAACATAAAGGCCTAGAAATTGGATAAGGCCCAAAAACAGGCGAGGGTATTGCGATGCGCGACAACCCCACGCCCATTCCTTCCGAAGTAGGCAACATGCAAACTTCGTGATGCCTGTTAATTTAAATGACAGAAGCATGCAGCCCAGCGCTAAATGCGCTGTTGAGTGGCTGCATGCCTCAGCAGGGGGCCCAAGTGCGTGCAAATTAAAACTAGCCTGCACTTCTGAAAGCCAGGCTACACCTCTTAAAGGGGAGGTACATTCTGGCTGCAGCAGGTACTGGAAGTCATTGTAGACGAGTGTGTGGCCTACAGGAAGAGTGAAAATGGCACAAAATGGCAGAGAGAAGGCTCCCAGATTTTCAGATGCAGCACTCAAGGCCCTGGTGCAGGAGATGGACAGGAGGAGAGGTGTCCTCTATCCACGGGGGCTAGGAGGCCCCCCAGACACATGCTGAGAAGGGAATGGGAGCAGATAGCTGTCGCAGTCAATGCAAGCAGTATAGCCCCGAGGACCTGGATGCAGTGCAGGAAGACGTTTAATGACCTCACATGAGTGGTCAAGGTGAGTGAAGACTTCAGTAATTGCCATATCCCAACAACTGCACCACAAGCCTCACACACTACTCAATGCACCACACCCCCCATCACTCACCTACCAACAACCTCAAGCTATCACCACTCATACCTCACAATCATAGCTTCACCTCACCTTCACACACTTACCAATGCTGCTAACCTCACACCCACATCTCACACCTTGCACACACTGCCAGCTATTCAACCATGACGGGCATATCACCCAAACATATTGCATCACACTCACTGACACACTTTCCTCTCTCTTGCAGGACAAGGTGGCTCATAACCGGCGGCAGCAGGATCTAACCGGCAGGGGACAGGTGCGTCTGCATGAACTGACCCCCATGGAGGAGACGGTGCTGGAGATAATTGGAGCGGCCATCGCTGAGCCCGTGGCCAGCGGCGGGTTGAAACAATACAAGATCACGGTATCCTCATACCTAATCCTCCATACCTAATCCTCCTTCTCACATCCCACTTCCCCCTCATTCCCACAATGTCTTCTGATTTACAAGTTGCACATGGTGTAAGCATGCACATCCTGCTTTCCCCTTCCCCTCACTGCAACCCTGCCCTTGTGCCTTTCTCCTTTCAGATAGCCAAGAACTGCAACCTGGACAGGCAGTGGTGGAGGAGCAGGAAGTGCAAGAGGAAGAATGATGTGATGCAGAAGATGCATCATCACTCAATTTAACACTCGCAGCCACCAGCTCAGATACTGACACTCAGTATACTTTAGAGGACAGCTTAGACGCGGGATCTGCACTTGGTGACACACTGGGCACGAGTGGCCTGCAGCTAGGGCAGGGGACAAGGGTAGCGCAGGTGCCAGCTCAACACAGGCGAGGTCGCACATGACTTCTGCTGCAGAGGACTCAGATGAAGACTTCAATGGGGCGGCCTACAGAAGAAGGCTGATGGGTATGCATAATGAAATGCTTGGTGCATTGCCAGGCCTGCCAGAAAGCCTGAGTGCAATGTCAAGGAGCATGGAGGAGTCCAGGACCAACCTTGAACAGGGCTTTGCACAGAGCTTGGAGCCCATGATTTCCAGCGTGGAAGTGATGGGCAACTCCATTAGCACACTTATGGATCCAACCATGATGCAGCGTCTAATGGCCAATGTCTCAGCTTCCATTGCAGCACAAGCAGAAGCTACCCAACATCTGAGTGTTGCAGTGGAAGCTCAGACTTCTGTCATGCAACCTCAACTTGCTGCCACACAAGCACAGACTGCTGCCATCATGGCTGTGGTTACCAGTGTACAAAGGGGCTTGCAGGGTGTCACAGCAGTGCAGCAATACGTCCTCCAACAGATTACTAGGATTGCTGAGGCGCCGCCCCAGGGGAGTGGCAGTGGCTCCATGGAGCACAAACCTGCTGTCCTCTCTCAGGATAAAAATGAGAAGTCGCACAACACCAGGTTATAGTCCAACAGATTTATTTAAAATTTGTAACTTTATTGTAACTTATTTGTAACTTTAGCTGAAGAAGGGGCGATCGATAGCTCCGAAAGCTTGTAATTTTAAATAAATCTGTTGGACTATAACCTGGTGTTGTGCGACTTCTCATTTTTGTCCACCCCAGTCCAACACCGGCATCTCCGCATCACTCTCTCAGGATGACAGCATTCGTCCTCCCACCATTGCCACTCCGCCAGAGCCCTTGCTTTTGCCCGTCAGCTAGCCAACCCAGACTACTGCCACCCATGCTGAGGTGGTGCAGTCTGAAGCCAGGCCTTCTAAGCCCAGAGATGCTTGAGGTCGTCCTGCAAGGCCATCTGCAGTCTCCTCGACTGAAAGTCAGCAGCCTTCCACCAGCCATGCTGCAGCCACTGGGGTAGCACTGCGTAGTTGCACTATGACAGGCAAAGGCACACAGAAGACAGACACTACGGGAATGCACAAGGGTGATTAGTTGACTTTGGCATGTAATATTAGTTGGTTTCATTTATAAATTTGATTTGGAATTTTTTTTGTGGTATCTTTATTTGTAGCACTGTGGCCAAGAGGATGCTGTGATGGCCAGTAACAGAGGGAAGGTAAGGTGTGGGACTGTTGATGAATGGGGAATTGGGGTTGCGTTCACTGGTACTGCAGTCGAATGAGTAGATCACAGACAGCCCCGCCAGAAAGGAGCTGTATTGGTTGCCTCCTTCTTTCCTCCTCCTCCTCCTCTTCCTCTGGCAAGTACAGCAGGGCTCCTTCAGAGCAGTCCAGGCAGTGGAATCACTGTTTAAGCACGCCAATGCTCTGCTCTATCGGATTCCATGTGGCAGCATGGCTTTCGTTATATGAATGCTGCCCACGTGTGCGTGGGTTGCGCAGTGGATTCATGAACCAGCTGGTCAGCGGATCGCACTTGTTGCCCAGTAGCCACCCTCTGGTTTATCGTGGTGGGTCAAAGACTGAAGGAACAGCGGACTGCTGCAGAATAAAAGCATCATGACTGCTGCCAGGATACCGGGCATTCACCATCATGATGTGCTGAGCTTGGTCACACACCAACTGCACATTCAACGAGTGGAAACCTTTGCAGTTGCGGTACATCTCAGCATTTAGATGCGGCTCTCCACAAAGCCACTTGCATGCAGTCAATGGCACCCTGCACTATGGGGAAGCCCGCTATCCTGGCAAAGCCACATGCACATTCCGCCTGCTTCTCTCTATTCCGAGGGAAGACAATTAAGTCCCTTCTCCTGGCATAAAGAGCTTCTGTCACCTCTCTTATGCAGCAGTGGACAGCGCACTGGGAGATGTTACAGATGTCGCCTGCTCCAGCCTGGAAGGATCAGCGTCGACAGCGGGGGAGGAGGAGCCTTTCTTTCTTTCTCTCTCCCACAGAGCGGTCGGCAGCGGGGAAGGAGGAGCGGACCTGGTTGGAGCGGCAGAGGCCTGAGGTGAGTCAATAAAGGGAGGCCCGAGGCTCAGGTAGGCCTCAGACCAGCGTCGACAGCGGGGGAGGAGGAGCCTTTCTTTCTTTCTCTCTCCCACACAGCGGTCGGCAGCGGGGAAGGAGGAGCGGACCTGGTTGGAGCGGCAGAGGCTTGAGGTGAGTCATTAAACTCACCTATGTGGCCTTTTTCCCCAGCGGGGAAAGAGCTTCGCGGGCTTTTTCAAAGGCAGGGGGTGGGGCCAAATCATTGGTACCCGTATATAGGTGGAGTGGTTGCTAAACCCGAGACACTACACTAGTAGTGACTCCCACCCTCCCACCTCCTCTAACCTTTAGGGGTAGAGGGAATTTAAAAGGTAGGTTCGATTTTATATTTTGTTTTCAGGGACTTAACTCCTGGACCTAAGATAAATAAGTTTAAATTTTAGTAATAAAGTAACATAAGGGTTAAGTCATGACAGGAAGTCTCGGACCCGTTTCATGCTCCTCCTGTGCCATGTGGGAAACCAGGGACACTTCCAGTGTCCCTGACAACTACGTGTGCGGGAAGTGTGTCCAGCTGCAGCTCCTGACAGCCCGCATGGCGGTGCTGGAGCTGCGGGTGGACTCACTCTGGAGCATGCACGATGCCGAGAACTCGGTGAATCGCTCATTTAGTGAGTTGTCCACACCGCACGTAAAGGCTAGGACAGACAGTGAATGGGTGACCAAGAAGCAGGGCAATATCAGGAAGGTAGTGCAGGAGTCCCCTGTGGTCATCTCCCTCCAAAACAGGTATGCCGCTTTGGATACTGTTGGGGGAGATGGCCTACCAGGGGAAGGCACTAGCAGCCAGGTTCATGGCACCATGGCTGGCTCTGCTGCACAGCAGGGTGGGAAAAAGAGTGGCAGGGCTATAGTGATAGGGGACTCAATTGTAAGGGGAATAGACAGGAGTTTCTGTGGCCGCAACTGAGATTCCAGGATGGTATGTTGCCTCCCTGGTGCAAGGGTCAAGGATGTCTCGGAGCGGCTGCAGAACATTCTGAAGAGGGAGGGTGAACAGCCAGCTGTCGTGGTGCATGTAGGTACCAACGATATAGGTAAAAAGCGGGAAGAGGTCCTACAAGCAGAATTTAGGGAGCTAGGAGCTAAATTAAATAGTAGGACCTCTAAGGTAGTAATCTCTGGATTGCTACCAGGGCCACGTGCTAATCAGAATAGAGAGAACAGGATAGTGAGATTGAATACGTGGCTTGAGCAGTGGTGCAGGAGGGAGGGATTCAAATTCCTGAGGCATTGGAACCAGTTCTGGGGGAAGTGGGACCTGTACAAAAGGGACGGTCTGCACTTGGGCAGGACTGGAACCGATGTCCTCGGGGTAATATTTGCTAAAGCAGTTCGGGAGGATTTAAACTAATATGGCAGGGGAATGGGAACCTATGTAGCGAAACAGGGGGAAGTAATATGCAGTCAGAAACAAATGTTAGAAGGGTGAGAAACAATAGGGGAAGGCCGAGTAAACAAAGGCAAGAAACACAAAGGGCCATACTAAATCATAAGTCTAAAAGGACAAAGGATGTTAATAAAACAAGCCTAAAGGCTCTGTGTCTTAATGCAAGGAGTATCCGTAATAAGGTGGATGAATTGACTGTGCAAATAGATGTTAACGGATACGATGTGATTGGGATTACAGAGACGTGGCTCCAGAACAATCAAGGCTGGGAACTGAACATCCAGGGGTATTCAACATTCAGAAAGGATAGAATAAAAGGAAAAGGGGGTGGGGTAGCATTGCTGGTTAAAGAGGAGATTAATGCAATAGCTAGGAAGGACATCAGCTTGGAGGATGTGGAATCAATATGGGTTGAGCTGCAGAACACCAAAGGGCAGAAAACATTAGTGGGAGTTGTGTACAGACCTCCAAACAGCAGTAGTGAGGTGGGGGAGGGTATGAAACAGGAAATCAGAGGTGCGTGCAAAAAAGGCACGACAGTTATCATGGGTGACTTTAATATGCATATAGATTGGGCTACTCAAACTGGAAGCAATACGGTGGAGGAGGATTTCCTGGAGTGTTTAAGGGATGGTTTCCTAAACCAATATGTTGAGGAACCAACTCGAGGGGAGGCCATCCTGGACTGGGTGTTGTGTAACGAGGAAGGACTAATCAGCAATCTTGTGGTACGAGGCCCCCTGGGGAAGAGTGACCATAGTATGGTGGAGTTCTACATTAGGATGGAGAAGGAAACAGTTAAGTCAGAGACCATGGTCCAGAACTTAAATAAGGGCAACTTTGAGGGTATGAGGCGTGAATTGGCGAGGTTAAATTGGCAAGCGATATTTAAGGGGCTATCAGTGGAAGGGCAATGGCAGACATTTAGAGATCGCATGGATGAACTACAACAATTGTACATCCCGGTCTGGCGTAAAAATAAAAAAGGGAAGGTGGCTCAACCATGGCTAACAAGGGAAATCAGGGATAGTATTAAAACCAAGGAAGTTGCATACAAATTGGCCAGAAGTAGCAGCAAACCCGGGGACTGGGAGAACTTCAAAACTCAGCAGAGGAGGACGAAGGGTTTGATTAGGGCAGGGAAAATAAAATACGAAAGGAAGCTTGCAGAGAACATTAAAATGGACTGCAAAAGCTTCTATAAATATGTAAAAAGAAAGAGGTTAGTAAAAACAAACGTAGGTCCCCTGCAGTCGGAAACAGGGGAAGTCGTAATGGGGAACAAGGAAATGGCAGATCAATTGAACAAGTACTTTGGTTCGGTGTTTACTGTGGAGGACACACACAACCTGCCGGAAATAAAAGGGGTCAGAGGATCTGGTAAGAGGGAGGAGCTGAGGGAAATCCTTATTAGTCGGGAAAAGGTATTGGGGAAATTGATGGGACTGAAGGCTGAAAAATCCCCGGGGCCTGATGGTCTGCATCCCAGAGTACTTAAGGAGGTGGCCTTGGAAATAGTGGATGCATTGACGATCATTTTCCAACATTCCTTAGACTCTGGATCAGTTCCGATGGAGTGGAGGGTGGCCAATGTAACCCCTCTTTTTAAAAAAGGAGGGAGGGAGAAAGCAGGGAATTATAGACCGGTCAGCCTGACATCGGTCGTGGGTAAAATGATGGAAGCAATTATTAAAGATGTCATAACAGACCATTTGGAAAGTGGCGACATGATAGGTCCAAGTCAGCATGGATTTGTGAAAGGGAAATCATGCTTGACAAATCTTCTGGAATTTTTTGAGGATGTTTCCAATAGGGTGGACAGGGGGGAACCAGTAGATGTGGTGTATTTGGACTTTCAGAAGGCCTTCGACAAGGTCCCACACAAGAGATTGGTGAGCAAAGTTAAAGCACATGGGATTGGGGGTAATGTGTTGACGTGGATTGAGAACTGGTTGGCACACAGGAAACAAAGAGTAGGAGTAAATGGGTACTTTTCAGAATGGCAGGCAGTGACCAGCGGGGTACCGCAGGGTTCGGTGCTGGGACCCCAGCTGTTTACATTATATATTAATGATTTGGACGAAGGGATTAAATGTAATACCTCCAAATTTGCGGATGACACTAAATTGGGAGGCAGTGTGAACAATGAGGAGGATGCTAGGAGGCTACAGAGTGACTTGGACAGGTTGGGTGAATGGGCAAATGTATGGCAGATGAAGTACAATGTGGATAAATGTGAGGTTATCCACTTTGGTGGTAAAAATAGAGAGGCGGACTATTACCTGAATGGTGGCAGATTAGGGAAAGGGGAGGTGCAACGAGACCTGGGCATCATGGTACATCAGTCACTGAAGGTGGGAATGCAAGTGCAGCAGGCAGTCAAGAAAGCAAACGGAATGATGGCCTTCATAGTAAGGGGATTTGAGTACAGGAGTAGGGAGGTGATGCTGCAGTTGTACAGGGCCTTGGTGAGGCCACACCTGGAGTATTGTGCGCAGTTTTAGTCTCCTAACTTAAGGAAGGACATTCTTGCTATTGAGGGAGTGCAGCGAAGGTTCACTAGATTGATTCCTGGGATGGCCGGACTGACATATCAAGAAAGATTGGGTCAACTGAACTTGTATCCTCTGGAGTTCAGAAGAATGAGGGGGGATCTTATAGAGACATTTAAAATCCTGACTGGTTTAGACAAATTAGATGCGGGCAGAATGTTCCCAATGGTAGGGAAAACTAGAACCAGGGGTCACAGTCTAAGGATTAAGGGGAAGCCATTTAGGACTGAGCTGAGGAGGAACTTCTTCACCCAGAGAGTGGTGAATCTATGGAATTCTCTTCCACAGAAGGTTGTTGAGGCCAGTTCGCTAAATATATTCAAAAGGGAGTTAGATATAACACTCACAACTAGGGGGATCAAGGGGTATGGCGAGAAAGCAGGAATGGGGTACTGAGGTAGCATGTTCAGACATGAACGCATTGAATGGCGGTGCAGGCTCGAAGGACCGAATGGTCTACTCCTGTACCTATTTTCTATGTTTCTATGTTTCTATGATCCCGACGTGAGGAAATTCAGGGCCATGGTCACCTTCACAGTCACTGGCAGCGCTGTCCTTGCCCTGGTGTGAGGCTGTAGGTCTGGTTGCAAGAGGTGGCAGAGTTCTGTGAGCACCTCCTTCGTAAAGTGCATACGCCTCACACACTGCTCCTGGCTCAGGCTGAGGTAAGACAATTGCTCTCAGAAGACCCTAGGTGGGTAAGGCCTCCTGGTGAGAGCCTTTCTCCCCTCCTCCTCCTCCCTCTGCGAGCAGCTTGTCCTCTTCTTTGCTGCCTCTGTTCCAGCTCCCTTTCATGCTGCAGGCCAAGTGGGATGACAACTACAGCACCCATGATTGGGAGCAAGTGGTCTGACCAGAACCCTTGAAGTCAGAACCAAGGCCTTCTCCACTTGCAGCACCCACTCCCTGTCACCTCACCAACTTTAAAAAACTCTGGAAAGTTCCAAACATTTCCAAAAACTTACACAGAGCCAGTAGAAATTAATCTGCAACTAACTTGAGAGTGGTTGCTGATCCCTTTAAATATCGCTGGTGGGGTCCTGCTGCTGAATACATGCTCAGTTATGCGAGATTAAGACAAGGTGTTAGCTCCAGCATTGAGGACGAAAATGGCAGCGCTGGCATCAAATCGTCATAATCTGCCCACTCAACATACTTCCGGCGCATGCACATAACACCCACCCTACCGCCCTCACCAAAATGGCGTCTGGTGCAGCCTGCATCAAAAGTGTGCACACGCGACGCGGATGCCATTTTCAACACAAAATGGCACCCATAACACTGAAAAATCGGGCGCTACGGAACCGAATTTCTAGCCCACAGGATTAGGTTTACAACAACTGCTCTACCTTGATGTTCCAACTATTTGCTTGAATAATTTATATTAATATGAGTTTTAATTATGGACGGTCACATAGATTCGGTCCAAAAGCCAAGTTACCCA
The DNA here is from genome assembly GCA_030390025.1 of Squalus acanthias. Classification (NCBI taxonomy): domain Eukaryota; kingdom Metazoa; phylum Chordata; class Chondrichthyes; order Squaliformes; family Squalidae; genus Squalus; species Squalus acanthias. Next base: position 164,222,572 of record CM059425.1, read on the forward strand.
AATCAAATGCTTAAATCTGTTCCAAGTCAAATCATGTCATTCGGATAGGTCACAACATGCGTCATTGAAAACATTTCTGGTTTTTATCCATTACAATATGCTTTATGTTAGATAATTCATCTTTTAAAAGACCTTTAGACAATCACCAGAAATCCAGAATGTCACTTTTTAATTTACAAGCTAAGATCCTGTACGATGATTTGAAAATGGGCTTGAGAAATAAATTCCATTCTTGGCTGTGTTAAATTGAGTTTTTCATGCTTGGTTTAACAAGCAAAAGTTCACAAAATAATCAGCTCAGGGAGTAATAGGGTCTGTGTTACTAAGTCACTGACATTCTGACTCTTGCAGTAGTTTCCATCTGGAATTTTCTTCATCATCAATATGTTACACATTACACTATTAGAGAACATAAACTGAGCCCAGGGGCACAAGCGTGTAACATTAATCAAGTGGGTATCCATCCAGTCCCAGGGGAACTCTTTAACCTACCCCCATCCCAGATTTCATTTGGAAAACTTTGAGAGAATGGGATAGAAGACATAGACAGCTTACCCAGTTGAGCAGAACTGACAGAGAAACACAAGTCAGAATAGCTGAAAACAAAACAGAGTGCAGCTTCATCCAACCAGGCAATGGAATATCTATTTTGCTATTAGTTGTAGTGGCAGAACAACTATAATTTTTAACATTTTGTGAAAAAGAACATGTCTGATTCTGAAATAAAGTCCTTTGGATCCCAAGACTACTTGAAAGACACAGACAGAATAAAAACAGTCAACTAAAACACAAAACAGAAAGCACTTGTTGTTTGATGCTGTTGGTAACTCCCATGCTTAAACGGACACTGATCCAGAAAGCAAAGAGATGTAATCTGTTTGGAAACAGCACAAGAATAATTTTTTTTTAAAGTTAGTCCACCCTAAGAGTAATTGTGGATAAGCTGAAACATTAATACTTATGACTAAAGTTACTATTATTTTATTTGTGTTCAGCTGGAAGATTAAAATGAAACATTTCTGCCCAGGAAAACTGTGCCCTTTTTACTACAGAGAGTACTTCCTGTGCTAAAAAACTGGAAACATATACTGCGGGATTGTCTCCAAAGTCTTGAATTTTCTTTGTATAAAACCTCGGTGAAGACCAAAGGTTTATAGAGCAGGACACCCCGCCAAGGTTCAAAAGTACAAACCCAAGACCACATATCGGATATTCCAGCACACATTGAGCACAATTTTCTAATCATTACTTGATGTCAGCCTTGGCTCAGTGGTAGCACTCTCATCTCTGAGCCAGAAGGTCATGGGTTCAAACTCCACTCCAGAGGCTCAATCAAGCACATAATCTAAGCTGACACTTCAGTGCTACACTGTCGGAGATGATGAACTAGAAATTTGATAAGGCCCGAAAATGGACGGTGGCACCGGCCAGCGCTATTTGCCTGCGGCTCTTCTAAGTGGTGCCTGCTCATTAACATGGTTGGAACGCTGATCTCAGCGCTAAACGTGCTGTTGATTGGCTTAGCACTCAACGGGGAGGCCAATATCGGGTGCAGTCTACTGGCCAATAAAGTTTGGCCTAGGCTCTCTCCACTACTTAAAGGGGGAGGTGCATTGTTGCAGAAGCACCTCATTGTCAGTCTGGAGTAACAATGGCACAATGACCTAGAGAACGAGCTGGACAATTTTCAGATGTTGCACTGGAGGCCTTGGTCCGGGGGGTCCAACGAAGCTGGGCTGTCCTTTACCCACAGGGAGGCAAGAGGCCATCCAAGGTCAATTGCAGAAGGTTATGGGAAGAGATAGAGCAATCTGTCATGGCCACCAGTGTTGCCCCAAGGGAACCTGGATCCAATGCCGGAAAAAGTTGCTGGTCAAGGTGAGTGAAGGCTTCAGCAGATGCCATATCCCACCATCTGCACCACAAGCCTCACACATTGCTCAATGCACCACACGCCCATCACTCATCTACCAATAATCTCTAGCTATCACTACTCATAGCTTACAATCATAACTTCGCTTCACCCTCACACACTTACCATTGCTGTAACACTCATACCCACATCTCACGCCTGGCACACACTGACAGCTATTCAACCATGGCAGGCACATCACCCAAACACATTGCACCACACTCACTGACACACTTCCCTTTCCCTTGCAGGCCAAGGTGGCTCACAACAGGAGAGAGCAACAACAGACGGGAGGCAGCCAAGTCTCAATTGAGAACCTGACGGACCTCGAGGAATCTGTCCTTGAAATTATTGGCAGGGCAGTGACGGAGCCCGTGGCCAGCGGAGAAATTGAAACCATTGCTGATGATGATGGTATGGTCATACCTAGTCCTTCTTCTCACATCCCACTTCCCCCTCATCCCACAATATCTTCTCACTTACAAGCCGCTGATGGTGTATGCATGGATATCTTGATTTCGCCCCCTCCCCTCACACAACCCAACCCTTGTGCATTTCTGCTTTCAGATACCCAAAAAGTGCCACCAGCACAGCCAGCCAGCCAGCCCAGACTGCTGCCGCCCATGCCGAGGTGGTGCAGTCCACAGCCGGGCCTTCTGGGTCTACAGCTGGTTGAAGTCGTCCTGCAAGGCCATCTGCAGTCTCCCCCACGGAAACTCAGCAGCCTTCCACCAGCCATGCTGCAGCCACTGGGGGAGCACTGCACAGGAGCACTAGGTAAAGGCGTACGACAGACAGACAGACACAAAGGGAATGCACAAGGGTGAATAGTTGAGATTGTCATTTTGATTGGATTTGGATAAATTTATGAATTTTGTTTGGAATGTGTGTATCGTGGTGGCTCTCATTTCAGCTTTGTGCCCAGGAGGACGCTGTGATGTTCCATGACAGAGGGATGGTAAGATGGGGAAGTGGTGAGCAACAGGGATCTGGGATTTCAATCAGTCAAATCAGAGTCTGATGAGGCACTCATGGACAGCTCGTCCGGAATGAGGATTTGCTACCTGCCTCCTCCTCCTCCTCCTCCTCTTCCTCTGCCTCCTCCTCTCCTCCTCTTCCTCTGCCTCCTCCTCTTCCTCCTCTTCTTCTTGCTCCTGAGGTAGTCCCGCAACCTGGTGGCAAGGGCTGCATCTTCATGATGGCTCCTCCCGAGCAGTCAAGGCAGCAGAACCGTTGCTTGAGCACCCCAATGATCTGCTCGATGATGTTCCTGGTGGCAGCATGATTCTCATTATATGAGTGCTGGCCACGAGTAGTGGGGTTGCAGAGTTACACAGCGGATAGCCCTTGTCTCCGAGCAGCCACCCTTGGATTTTGCATGCTGGCTGGAAGATTGCTGGAACACCAGCCTGGCGCTGAATGAAGGCATCATATGCTTAGAGGCGCAGGGCAAGGCTAGAATACTCAATGAGTACTTTGTATCGGTGTTTACTAAGGAGGTGGATGCTGACAAAATATCAGTAGAAGTGGAAAAGGTAGAAGCAATGGAAGGGGTGAAAATTGATAGACAGGAAGTACTAGAAAGGCTGGGTTTGCTTAGAGTGGACAGTCGCCTGGTCCAGATGGCTTGCATCCCAGGTTACTAAGGGAATTGGGGGAGGAGATAGCAGAAGGGCTTGCCATAATTTTCCAATCTTCCCCAGATGCGGGGGAGGTGCCTGAGGATTGGAAAGTGGTAAATGTGACACCATTGTTCAAAAAAGGGTGTAAGGACAATCCCAGTAACTACAGGCCGGTCAGTTTAACATCAGTGGTGGGTAAAGTTTTAGAAACAATAATCAAGGAAAAAATTAACAGGCACTTGGAGAGGTTTAAGTTAATTAAGGAGAGCCAACACGGATTTGTAAAAGGCAGATCGTGTTTGACTAATCTAATTGAATTTTTTGATAAAGTAACAGAGAGGATTGATGAAGGGAATGCAATGGATGTTGTCTACATGGATTTTTAGGAAGACATTTGACAAAGTACCACATAGAAGGCTGGTTAACGAAATTGAGGCTCATGGAATAGGTGGGTCAGTGGCAGCTTGGATAAGGAATTGGCTTAAGGACAGAAAACAGCGAGTTGTGGTAAATGGCTGTTTTTCAGACTGGAGGATGGTAGACAGTGGTGTTCCCCAAGAGTCAGTGCTGGGGCCACTGCTTTTTTTGATATATATAAATGACCTGGATATTGGAATACAGAGTAGAATTTCTAAATTTGCCTATGACACCAAACTTGGGGGTGTTTCAAACAGTGAGGATGATACCAATCAACTGCAACAGGACATAGAAAGGCTAGCAGAATGGGCAGACAAGTGGCAGATGGAATTTAATACAGAGAAGTGTAAGGTGATGCATTTTGGCAGAAGGAACAGGGAGAGGCAATATACACTTAATGGCACAGTTTTAAAGAGTATGCAGGGACAGAGGGACCTGGGGGTTAATGTGCATAGGTCCCTGAAGGTGGCAGGACATATTGAGAGAGTGTTTAGCAAAGCATATGGGATCTTGGGCTTCATAAATAGAGGTATTGAGTACAAAAGTAGAGGAGTTATGCTGAACCTTTATAAAGCGCTGGTTAGGCCACAACTGGAGTATTGCGTCCAGTTCTGGTCACCACACTTTAGGAAGGATGTGAAGGCCCTTGAGAGGGTGCAGAGGAGATTTACCAGAATGGTTCCGGGGATGGAGGATCTTAGCTACAAGGACAGGTTGGAGAAGCTGGATTTATTTTCACTAGAGCAAAGGAGGCTGAGGGGTGATTTGATAGAGGTGTACAAGATTATGACGGGTTTGGATAGGCTAGACAGAAAGGCTGTTCCCATTAGTTGATGGTACAAGGACTTGGGGACACAGATTTAAGGTTTTGGGCAAGAGATACAGGGGGATGTGAGGGAAAACTTTTTTATGCAGCGAGTGGTGAGGACCTCGAATTCACTGCTGACAGAAGTGGTGGAAGCGGAGACACTCAGGCCTGAATATTCGGTTGCTTTGCGCCTCCCGTTAGCACTAAGAGGGCACTAACGGGGCGCAAAGCAACTAGCACCTGGACACGGCGTCGCTAACACCTCCCGTGAAATTCAGCGGGAGGTTAGTGGCGGCGGTAACCGTTAGCACCCCGTGGCGCTGCGCCGTCGGCGATGACGTCATCACCATGTGCAGCGCCACGCTCGCACCCCGGCCGCGATCTTCAGTAGCACCCCCTGACTTACCGCCGGATGCTATGTTCGACAGGGTCAGGGGGGGCCTACCTGCGGCCGGGGCGGCACTAATTAAAGGCGAGATGCCGGGCGGCCATTTTTGGTGCTAGCCACCTGCCAGCACCTGCCCCCGTTGCCGTCCCTGGCCTCCTGACCAGCCCCCCCCCCCGCGCGGAGTGCCGGCTGCGCTCCGTGAGCCCGGCACTTCTCTTGAGTGCCGGGCTCTTTTGCCAGCCCCTCCGATCCCTGGTGGCCCAGCTGGACCCTGGGTCACGCTGCACTAGGCCCCTCCCCTTTAATAAGGGGAGGAAGGACTGCAGTACAGCGGCGCGACATGCCGCAGCGCCACATAGTGCCGCAATATTCCCTCGCAGCGCCCCAAGAGGGAGGTGGGGCGCTTCCAGTAGTGCCATGCACTGCGGCACTACTGGATACCCAAGAAGTGTAATCTGACCAGACAGTGGAGGAAGACCAAGAAGGGAGTGATGATGAAGACGCACCATCACTTGATTTCTCACTTGCAGCCACCAGCTCAGATACTGACACTGCACGTATCTTAGAGGATAGATTAGAGGCGGGATCTGCACGTGGTGAGACACTGGGCACAATTGCGCTGCAGCCAGGGCAGGAGGCAAGGATAGTGCAGGTGTCAACTCGCCAGAGGGTGAGGTCGCACACGAGTTCTGCTGCAGAGAACTCAAATGAGGACTTCAATGGACCAGGGTACAGAAGAAGACTGATGGGTGTACACAACAAAGTGCTTGGTACATTGGGAAGCCTGCCAGAAAGTCTGCGTTCAATGTCCAGGAGCATGGAGGAGTCCGGCACCAACTTGGCACAGGGCTTTGTGCAGAGCTTGGAGCCCATCCTTTCCAGCATGGAAGTGGTGGCCAACTCTGTTCGCACACTTGTGGACACAACCATGATGCAGCGTCTGATAGTCGATGTCTCAGCTTCCACTGCAGAAGAAGCAGCAGCCACGAAAAGTCTGAGTGCCACAGTGGAATCTCAGACTGAAGTCTAGAGCTGCTCAAGGTCATCCTCCAAGGTCATCTGCAGTCTCCTCCACTGAAAGTCAGCAGCCTTCCACCAGCCATGCTGTAGCCACTGGGGTAGCACTGTGTAGGAGCACTGGGACAGGCAAAGGCACACGGAAGACAGGCTCTAAGGGAATGCATAAGGATGATTAGATTACATTTGTATGTCGTACGGCATAATTTAATTTATAAATTTGGTTTGGAATGTTTATTTTGTGGTGGCTTTTATTTTTGCATTGTGGCCAAGAGGACAATGTGATGGTCAGTGATAGCGGGAAGTTAAGGAGCGTGGGACTGTTGGTGAGTGGGGAATTGGGGTTGTGGTTATAGGTATCACACTCTAATGAGTTCTTCATGTACAACTCAGACAGAAAATGGCTGTCTAGGTTGCCACCTTCCTTCCTCTTCCTCCTCTTCCACCTCTTCCTCCTCCTTGTGCTCCTGTTCCTCAGCTTCTCACCTGATAGCTGGTGGCAAGGGCTGTCCCCTCATGTTGGCAAGGTTGTGCAGCATGCAGCAGACTACCACAAATCTTGAGACCCACTCTGTCAAGTACTGCAGGGCTCCTCCAGAGCAATCCAGACAGCAGAATCGTTGTTTCAGCACGCCAATGGTCTGCTCCATCACATTTCTTGTGGCAGCATGGCTTTCATTGTATGCATGATACGCATGTGTGTGTGGGTTGCAAACCGGAGTCATGAGCTATGTCGTCAGTGGATAGCCCTTGTCGCCCAGTAATCACGCTTTGCTTTGCCGTGATGGCTGAAATTCAGCTGGCACAGTGGACTGCAGCAGAATGAAGGAATCAGACTGCTGCCAGGATACCAGGCATTGTCTCACTCACCTCCCTTGTACAGGAGTGGACGGCGAACTGTGAGATGTTACAGATGTCGCCTGCTCCAGCCTGGAAGGAGCCCGACGCGAAGAAGTTCAAGGCCACGGTCACCTTTACAGCCACTGGCAATGTAGGTGGCTGTAAGGTTGCAGTTATGGCTGCAGCATTTGGCAGAATTCAGTGAGGATGTCCTTAGTGAAGCACAGGCATCTCGCACACTGTTCCTCGCTGAGGTTTAGGTGGTTCAGAATTGCTCCCTGAACACCCTGGGCAGATATGGCCTCCTGCTGAGAGCATCTTCTCCCCCTCCTCCTCCCTCTTCCAGCAGCTTGTCCTGCTCTGTGTGCCCTCTGCTCATTCTCCCAGTCAGGACTCTATTCCAAGAGTAAGGTCTACTAGTGTACCCACATCTGGGAGCAACTGGTTTAGTGCAGAAGCCGTGAAGTCAGCAACTAGCACTTAAGCACCTGCCACACCACTCCCAGTAGACCTTTGAAACTTGAAATAACTATGGAAAGCACCAAAAACATGTAGAATTGTAGCAACAGTCAGAAGAAATCAACCAGCAACTAACCTGTAAGTAGTTGATGATCCCTGTAAATAGCGCTGGTGGGGGTAACTCCTACTGCTTAATGCATATTCAGCTGTGCGAGCTTACGAGACGGCATCTGCTGGAGCGTTGAGCTGCAAAATGGCAGCCCTAGTATCAAATCATTGTTGCATGCTGATTAACGATATGATCTGCTTGCTCTACATATTTCCGGCGGACGTTCACTGCGCACACGCTAACGCCTGCACCAAGATGGCGTCTGGCACGTTTCACATCACAAATGTACGTGCGTGCTGTGGACGCCATTTTGCAGCTTTAAGGGTACTCATAGCGCCCAATCCACTCCGTATCTGTTCTCTCAGCTGTAGATAGTTGGATGTAAGTATGAATTTGACTAGTAAGGACACTGTTTACTTGCTATCAATTATAATTTTGTCAAAATTATCTCTTCGGATGGGACCTCATTATCCATCAGAATGGGTGTGAACCCCCAGTGGATAATGAAATTGTTGGATGATAGAAAGTCCTGATTGGTAAGTTTCTGATTGGTCTAATTATATTATCCAGTCATTTTCCAAGCATATGCAAATAAAAGACACATTTTTTCATTTAAAAACTAAATATTCTTGAAAAATGTGCTGGCAGCCCATCTGCTGCGGTTGTCTCTTAGATCAGTAGCCCTGGCTATCACTGATTTTCTGACCCAAAGCCAAATATCATAACCGCATGGATAGTAAGTTCTACCAGCTACTGAATATTCAGACAACTACTTACACTGCAGAATCAAGTATAGAGTCTTTGAAAAATGAATTATAATTTTAGCTGATTTATGCAAAACTAAACCCCAACTCAAATGTGGACAATCAAAAATTTAAATGACAGATTCCACTGTACTATAATTATAGTAATTTCATAGAGAACTAAGTAAATGCACATAAAAGTCTGAAAATATTGTAAATCTAGAAATATTACTGCAAATAATATTTCATGTAATCCAAGCGTGCAAAAAACATTTGAGAGAGAAAATTGATTCATCATGTAGTCAGGAACAAAAGCAGTGGCTTAGGACAGTATTTTATATCTCATACATCTCAGTAGGAATTATTTCTTCAATCTGTTTTTGGCCGCAATTTTCCTTATTCACTCAGGTCAATGTAAACAGCTAAAAATAACAGCCTATAAATTCCATTGGCTTGGGGGCAGAGGGAAAGGAAAGTGGAACAGAACCCAGTTGTACTTGTGGGGAGTCATGGACAAATCTTCTGCTCATGTCAAAACTCTCCCCAGCTGAAAACTGGCATTAGTCTCACCGAGGTCCATGAAAGTCCACAAAACTCATTCAGCTCAAGGCAATCGATCCTGGAGGAGACTGATCACCTTTAGAAAAAATTCCTGCTGGATCCATTGGAACCTAAAGATTTAAAAAACGTACCTTTGTGTTGGGCTGTTCTTGGGCATGGCGCTGGTCTAACATTGTGGCCAGCAGATCAGGACAGGTGCCGCTGATGTGACATGCCCATCCTGTGCATGCAAATGATCTCTTCCTCATAATTTGGAACAGGGTCTGGGTCTTGTGCAGACTTTCAGCCTGCTCCACCGCACATCCATCGGCAGGGCACTTCTGCCTAATGCTTTGCCTGAACGCTAATGAATTGTGTGCAAATTCAGTATCCTATTACAGTACTCCATGATACAATATGCTAAAACAGCACCAAAATGCTAAATCTGAAAATATGTTTTAAAAGAAAAATAAAGAATATAAAAATGTAAACAAGTAAGAACATAAGAACATAAGAAATAGGAGCAGGAGTAGGCCAATTGGCCCCTTGAGCCTGCTCCGCCATTCAATAAGATCATGGCTGATCTGATCCTAACCGCCAATCTACTATCACAGAACCATCTCCTGAACCTAACAGAATTGGACACATGAAATAGGAGCAGGATCAGGCTACACGGCCCCTGGGCCCGCTACGCTACCCACAGGGCCATGACCGATCCGAACCTAGACTCATGTCCAAATTCCTGCCCGCTCCCCGTAAGCCTTAATTCCCTTTACTTCTAGGAAACTGTCTATTTCTGTTTTAAATTTATGTAATGATGTAGCTTCTACAGCTTTTTGGGGCAGCATATTCCATGGACCTACCACCCTCTGAGTGAAGTAGTTCCTTCTCATCTCAGTTTTGAAAGAGCAGCCCCTTATTTTAAGACTATGCCCCCTAGTTCTAGTTTCACCCATCATCGGGAACATCCTCCCCGCATCCACCCGATCCAACCCCTTCACAAAAATGTTTCAATAAGATCGCCTCTCATTCTTCTGAACTCCAATGAGTAGAGTCCCAATCTACCCAACCTCTCCTCATATGTCCATCCCCTCATCCCCGGGATTAACCGAGTGAACCTTCTTTGTACTGACTCGAGAGCAAGTATGTCTTTTCTTAAGTATGGACACCAAAACTGTATGCAGTATTCCAGGTGCGGTCTCACCAATACCTTGTACAACTGAAGCAATACCTCCCTATTTTTATATTCTATCCCCCTAGCAATGAAAGCCAACATTCCATTGGCCTTCTTAATCACTTGCTGCACCTGCATACTAACCTTTTGAGTTTCGTGCACCAGGACCCCCAGATCCCTTTGTACTTCAGTACTTTCCAGTTTCTTGCCATTAAGATAATAACTTGCTCTACTATTTTTCCTGCCAAAGTGCATAACCTCACACTTTCCAGTATTGTATTCCATCTGCCAAATCTCTGCCCACTTACTTAGCCTGTCTATGTCCCCTTGCAGATTTTTTATGTCCTCCTCACTCACTACTTTCCCTCCCATCTTAGTATCATCTGCAAACTTTGATATATTACACTCGGTCCCCTCCTCCAAATCATTAATATAGATTGTAAAGAGTTGGGGACCCAGCACTGACCCCTGCGGAACACCACTAGTTACTGATTGCCAGTCTGAGAATGAACCATTTATCCCAACTCTCTGCCTTCTGTTAGATAGCCAATCCTCTATCCATGCCAGAATATTACCCCCAATCCCATGATTTTTTATCTTAAGCAATAATCTTTTGTGTGGCACCTTGTCAAATGCCTTTTGGAAGTCTAAATACACCACATCCACTGGTTCCCCTTTATCCACCCTGTATGTTACTTCCTCAAAGAACTCCAGCAAATTTGTCAAACATGACTTCCCCTTCATAAAACCATGCTGACTTTGTCCTATTAAAATATGATTATCCAAATGTCCCGTTACTGTCTCCTTAATAATGGACTCCAAAATTTTACCTACCACAGATGTTAGGCTAACCGGTCTATAGTTTCCAGCCTTCTGTCTACTGCCCTTTTTAAATAAGGGTGTTACATTAGCAGTTTTCCAGTCTGCCGGGATCTTTGCTGAGTCCAGGGAGTTTTGGAAAATTATTACCAATGCATCCACAATCCCTACCGCCACTTCCCTCAAGACCCTAGGATGTTAGGTTAGGTTGATTTGGCTATGATAAATTGACCCTTAGTGTTAGGGGGGGGATTAAATATGTGGGGTTATGGGGATAGGATGGGATATGTTAGGGGGAATTAAATACGTGGGGTTACGGGGGTAGGGTGGGATATGTGTACTGTGGGGATTAAAGCAGGGACAGGGTACTGGATTTGGATGATCAGCCATGATCGTATTGAATGGTGGAGCAGGCTCGACGGGCCGAATGGCCTACTCCTGCTCCTGGTTTCTATGTTTCTATGTTTCTATGTAAGTCATCAGGTCCAGGTGATTTATCCGCCTTGAGTCCCATTATTTTACCGAGTACCACTTCCTTCGTGATTTTGATCATGTTTAGCTCCCCTCCCCCCTATAGCCCCCTGTTTGTCCAGTGTTGGGATATTCTTAGTGTCCTCTACTGTAAAGACTGATACAAAATATTCATTCAGTGTATTTGCCATCTCCATATTTCCCACCATTACTTTCCCGGTCTCATCCTCTAAGGGACCAACATTTACTTTAGCCACCCTTTTTCTTTTTACATAACTATAAAAACTCTTACTATCTGTTTTTATATTTTTTGCTAATTTACTTTCATAATCTATCTTCCCTTTCTTAATCAATCTTTTTGTTATTTTTTGCTATCTTTTAAAGTTTTCCCAATCCTCTATTCTCCCACTAGATTTGGCTACCTTATAAGCCCTTGTTTTTAGTCGAATACTATCCTTAATTTCTTTGCTTAGCCACGGATGACTGTCTTTTCTTTTACACCCTTTTCTTCTCAGTGGAATATATATTTTTTGGAAGTTGTAAAATAACTCCTTAAATGTACACCACTGATCATGTATCGTCTTACCCTTTACTCTATTTTCCCAATCCACTCTACTCAATTCCGCTTGCAGACCTTCATAGTCTCCTTTATTCAAGCTTAGCACGCTTGTTTGAGATCCAACCTTCTCACCCTCTAATTGAATATGGAATTCAACCATGTTATGGTCACTCATTCCAAGGGGATCCTTTACTAGAACATTTTTAATTATTCCTGTCTTGTTACACAGGACCAGATCTAAGGTTGCTTGCCCCCTGGTCGGTTCAGTTACATACTGCTCAAGAAACCCATCCCTAATACACTCAATGAACTCATCCTCAAGGCAGCCCTGCCCAATTTGATTTGTCCAATTAATATGATAGTTAAAATCCCCCATAATTATAGATGTTCCCTTATTACAAGCTTCAACTATTTCCTGATTGATACTCTGTCCAACAGAGTTGCAACTGTTCGGAGGCCTATAGACTACGCCCACTAGTGTTTTTTTCCCCTTATTATTCCTTATCTCCACCCAAACTGTTTCATTATCCTGATCTTTTGACCCAATATCATTTCACTGTATTACAGTGATTCCTTCCTTTATTAACATAGCCACTCCACCTCCCCTTCCTTCCTGCCTGTCCTTCCTGATCGTTAAATAACCTGGTATGTTTAATTCCCAGGCATTGTCACCCTGCAGCCATGTTTCTGTAATGGCCACAAGATCATACCCATATGCAGTTATTTGTGCCATTAACTCGTCTATTTTGTTACGAATGCTACATGCATTCAGATAGAGAACTTTCAAATATGTTTTGTGACACTTAGTTCCTGCTTTTGCCCTTTTTATTACTTTACCTTTTACTCCATACCTTCTGCCCCTTCCTGACACACTCTGGTTTTTAATTTCCCCACTGCTACCTAAGTCTATGACCTTCTCTGTTGTCATTTTTATTATTTGCTCTCTAGGAACCTCCCCCCCAGCTCAGAGTGACAGCTCTGTAATATTTTGGTGAATGTCAATGTGTACCTAAGACCGAGCAAAAATGAGTGTTAACCTTTAGAGGCACAAGATAATAAAAAGTACTTAATAGATACCATATTGTGGACTTTTATCCGTTAAGCGCATGATGCAAATAAGCAATCTCCATTTAAATGAATTAAGGATCAGTCTTGCATCGATCCCTTTACATTTAAGCTTCTGCATTTGGACTGCTATTTCTAAAGAAAATAACAAGTAACTGAAGAAATTAGGGGCTAAAAATTGGGTAGCATCCCCTTTGGGCGCTACCTTCGCCGGGGTGCTAATTTTAGCGCCCCGAAAATGTTAACGCCCCCGCAGCCGATTTTCCCAGGTAGCGTCCCGAGAGGAAGGAGAGGCACTACTGGAAGCACCCAACATCCCTCTTGGGGCGCTGCGAGCCAATATCGCAGCACTGCAGCGCTGCAGCACGTCGCGCCACGGTACTGCAGGCCTTCGTCCCCTAATTAAAGGGGAGGGGCCTGGCGCAGCGCGTCCCGGTACCCAGCTGGGCCACCAGGGATCGGGAGTGCTGGCAAACGAGCCCAGCACGCGAGGAGTGCCGGGCTCACGGAGAGCAGCCGGCACCCCGCGGTGGGGGCTTCACGGGGGTCGGGGACAGCAACGGGGGAAGGTGCTGGCAGGCGGCCAGCAACAAAAATAGTCGCCCGCCACCTCTCCTTTAACTAGCGCCGCCCCGGCCGCAGGTAGGCCCCCCTGACCCCGGCGGACATAGCGTCCGGCGGTAAGTCGGGGGGGCGCCACCCAACATTACAGCTGGGCCGTGAGTGGGGCGCTGCGCACGGCGATGACCTCATTGCCGGTGGCGCAGCGCCGCGCGGCCCTAATGGTTACCGCCGCCGCTAACCTCCCGCTGAATTTCGCGGGAGGCGTTAGCTGCACCGCGCCCAGGTGCTAACGGGAGGCGCAAATCAACCGAATTTAGCCCCCTAGGTATTTTAGTTCTCAGCTGATTAAGGTAAGATTTTCCTCTTATAAACCTTGGATGTACTGGATCACCTCAGCAGAGTGCATGGAGGAAAATTGGGCAAAGAAGATTGCATTTCCAAGTGCTATAAGAGCAAAATCTGTCCTTATTACTACAATTTTATATCCACAAATGGTGCATTCTACTGTTCTAGTTATCAGCTCAATTGGATGTTGATGCTGGTTAAATTAGGAAACCTATTGCTAAAATCTGCAACTAAGTAAATGAGAATCAATATGAGTACGAAAATGTTATCCAATGTTACTCATTTAATTTAGGAGTTCTTTTTGCATGTGAACTAATCAGAGAAATATCGAGACTTCAGGCTTTTGAAAAGAAAGTGAATTATGCAATTGAATGTTGCATGATTTATAAATTTTCATTCAGCTTTGGTGATCTCAGTGGGCCATCTAGTGACGGTTTAGTCTTCTCTTTATGTTTCTGATAATTGTAATGTGCAACAAGGAATTGAAAAATGTGTGTATTTAGAATATACAGTATTAGAAAACATTGTACTTTAAAAACAGAAGGAAGCCATTTATGATTGCATTGTAAAGTTTGATGACACCGATACATAAAACTTTATCCATTTGACCAATTTCTTAAAAGCAAGTCTTTGCTTTTTATATAATTTTAAGTAATTTTCAAGGTAAATCAGTTATCCCATTTTTCATCCTGCTCCTCAAAACTGGAGAAATGATGTAGCTTGGCCATTCCTTCTGCTATTGCTATCCTCTCTCTTGTTTTGTGCTTTCTTATCCTACAAAAGCAGATTTACGCATTGAGTATTTAACATTGGTGCCATGACATACACCACTGCCCAGGCATCGAGATGTTGTCCAAAGGTGTCGGACAGACAGAAACATGCATCATGCAAGTACTCTACATGGAAGGAGTTGGCAGGGGGTTGTGCCGTTGAGACTCCTATTGAAGGAGGTGTTGCTGGAAAAGGGAGATGCTGGGAAGTTACAGTGCAGCTCAATGGCAACTGTGGAATGCTAAACAAATAATGAAAGAATGTGTGAGTAGCAGGGAACACGTGATGCCAGTGCTGGGTGTTCCACTGCGTAACTATGAGGTCAAAGTGCAGTGTCCTGGCTTGACACTCCCGTGAGGTCTTTGAGTTTATTCTGACACTGAATCCAGATCCTCTGCACAGTGGTGCTGACATTTACTTGATCAGCTATTCCCTGCCAAGTTCTCTGACCCACATTTTGGTTGACCCAATGGCCACTGCTCGGCACAATATCTCACTTCTTGTTGAGTGAACATGAATCGGAGGTGACAGTCGCCCTGCTGCTCGCTGACATTATCCAAATTAGCTGAATCCATAAATGCAGCAAGGTACAGCAAAGTTCAAGTCAATTGTTTACACACCATTCACTGCCTGACTTACACTGGGGTGATTGGCTTCATGGATTCATGTAGCAGTCTCTTACCACATCCAGAAATTCCTGACTCTTTTTACTACAGCACTACCCAAAATCCATTCAATACCTAAGCGCCCAATATGGCGGGTGGCCCCCATGCACACATATTGGATCAGGCTGCCCTGTAGGTATCCAAGTGCAACATTTTAATGAATGGAAAATCCTATAGGACCCACTGACCTCTGCACTCAACTTCCCAATATGTGTTCCTGGCATAAGAAGCTCTGCCCTGTATGCTTTATTTTAGGTTAGAATTCCATAATGATTACAAATATGGGTCTCCATTTAAATACTGTGGTCCAACTCTGGAGAGGGATTGTTAGGTATTTATGGATAGCTCAAAGATACCACCAGGAGAATGTGGAGCAGCAACAAATAAAAACAAGATCTTAGGGATAGTGCATATGTCACAAGAAGTGACAATGGCCACGATTTTGCCAGCGCTCAGCGGATGGGATGGGTGGCGGGTCAGCTGTGAAATTGAAAATGATTGACAACGGTCTGGGAACCCGCTGTCAAAACGTGCACACCTGCATTTCCCGATGTCGGGTCTGCTAGCACTGAGCAGACCCGACAGGCAGCAGCGGAGGACCAAATTCAAATCATTAGTAGCTTGTTTACAGCCACTTAACAATGCTTTTTTCCCCCAGATTTTTGGATTTAACAGGTCGCCCACCGGTTTCCCACTGTGCCTAGACCTTGTCAGTCAAGCTGAGGCAGGAGGTCAGTGGCCATCGAATCAGCTGATGAGGTGACAGCTTCAAATGTCAAGTCAAAGCTCCCAGCTGATTCAGAAATGTTCCCTCAACCATTAGCTTCTCTAAACTGCATTTCCACTACAGATTCAGAATGCTGCAAGTCTTTGCACAAGTCTCCATCCAGTCTGACCTCATTACCTCTCTCACCATTGACAGATCGCTTCTGTCATCTCTACTTCACCTGCCATCTATTCCATCAGCATGGCTTTACTTTATACTCTCTCACCTTGGTCCTCAGAATCTGACCACAATCAGCCTCAACACCAGCAGCACCAGGCACACCAGCAGCACCAACAACACCAGTAACCTTCTCCACAATCACCTGATGCTGCACAGGACACAAGGCATCAGCACCGACCACATTGCTGGCTGGGACGCCAGGAATGGCCTCACCGTGGCCAGATTTACTTCACTTGACGCTGCACACCCTGGCTGCCACATGATGCGCCAGGTTGCCACCACCCCACACCAACAACTACAATGCCCATGCCATTCTTTTCACACTCATCAGCATTGCGGGGGGTACTGTTATGTCTCACCATTCACTGCAACTCACTAAGTCACTTCCAAAGGTGCACACAAATCTGTCCAAGAACGCAAAGTGTTGAAAATAAAAATGTCAATGTTTGACAGCACATTAACAGAAACTTCACATAAACATTAACTAAAACACCCAAGTGCTTGCCCTTGTGTGATGTTAGTTGGTATGTTTGGACTAGGATGAGGGTGAGTGTGAGGGGTGGCTAGTGAGATGGGGAAGTGATAATGTCGATAGAGAGGGACAGGTGGAGGTGCAAGGTAAGTTGGTGTGAGTAAGGATGTAGGGCAGGGAAGGTAGAGTGATGGGGATGTGATGAGAGGCAAAGCAGGATGAGGTTGAGTGTGGCTTCGCAGTAACGTTTCGTGATCTACTGAGATAATTGAAAGGTTTGCGCCACTGCAGCCTGGTCCTCCTGACAACATCCCTGCTTGTGCCCTCCTGTGCAATGTGCAACCAGGCTGCATTGGTCTTCTGGGGAGGTCTCTTCCGTCCATTGGAAGGGAAGATAACTTCCCTGCGTGCTGTGACTCCCTCCATAAGCATATGGAGGGAGTCATGGGAGAGCCTGGGTGCAGCCATGCACCTCTGTGCAGTCATTGTCAGTGTTTGCTGACAGCACAACTGTGAATTTAAAGTTGGCCGTGGTCCCTTTAAGGAAACCAGCTGATGACGCGTCATCAAATAACGTCATCAGACCCGCTTCCTTCAATTGTCCGGGAAACTCACTGGGCTGGCTTAACAAGCCCAATCAGGGGAATGTCATGTCATGGAATCAGCAGCAGGGCTGCGATCCGCCACCGACATTGCCCGCCACGGACTAGCCGAAGGGGGGACAATCATGGCCAATGAATTTGTACAAAGCATTGGTCCAGTTCCAGCTGAAGTATTCTGTCTCACTTTGGCCACAGTACTACAGGGACTGCTTGACATTGAGGATGTACTGAGAAGGGCAACTAACTTGATACTGTGGCGGATCGCCACCTAAACGGGCATGTTCCACTTTTCCGTCCGTGGACAAAATATCGGGCACCTTCCTTGCCTTTAAGGCAGGAGAAAAGGAGTGGGCGGGGCCTCAGGATTTTTCCAGAGAATTCTGGGAGCTTTTTGTATCAGCCTTTTTGGACCATGCAGTTGTATTAAAAAGCTTTTGTTTTCCACACATGGATTCAGTCTTAATTCGTGTTTCGCGGCAGCCTCAACATTGGTGACCCCGACGCTCAGAACGTATTCCGAGCACTGCAATGGCGGACACGAACGCAGTTTCCGTGAAACTGCTGGAGTTTTGGGAAAACCAGCCCGAAGCCTGGTTTCTCCAAGCTGAATCCTGCTTCCGGCTGCGAAACATCACCACAAATGGGACACAGTACGACTACCTCGTCACATCACTCAGTAGCGCCACAGTTTCGAAGGTTTGGACAGCGCTGCAGAACCCACCAGAGGAAGGCAAGTTCGCACATCTTAAGGCAGCGCTCCTTAAAAAATTTATGGCCTCGGCATACCAGCGAAACTGCCACCTCCTCGACCTTCCAGGCCTCGGTGATGCCTCACCATCAGACCTCCTCTCCCACATGCGCTCCCTCACCGACGAGAGCCCACCCGGATCCCTCTTCCACACGCTGTTCATCCGCCAGCTCCCTCTCAGCATCCGCCCAGCGATCGTGGCGTCCGGCCTCACGAACCTGGAAGCCCTGGCCGATGAGGCCGACAAGCTGCTGTCCGCTCACTCCAGCCGCGACGTCACTCCGGACCTGGCAGCCAATGCCTGGGCGCGCCCCTCACTGGCCACCACGCGGCCACAAGGACCAGCCACCAGGCCCACGGGGCCTTCGCGCCCCACTAACCCGGGCCACTGTTACTACCACGCACGGTTCGGCGCCAGGGTACAACGGTGCACAACTCCCTGCTCTTTCAAGTCCGCCCCCATACCAGCCCCCGCGATGGCCGTGGGTCACGCGGGCTCCCTGCTGTACGTCACGGATGACAAAACCGGCCGCCGGTTCCTGTGCGACACTGGAGCTCAGCACAGCATCATCCCGGCCTCCTCCCTCAACATCCAAAAGGGCGAACGAGGACCGGCGCTGGCTGCGGCTAACGGCTCAGAAATCCGGATGTACGGCACCCAGACAGTCACCCTCGACCTCGCTGGTCGCCGCTACCGATGGGAGTTCATCACTGCCAAGGTGCTCTCCCCTCTCATCGGCGCAGATTTCCTGTGCGCCCACAGCCTACTGGTAGACATCCCTCGTCACCGCCTCGTGGACATGAACACCATGTCCCCCATCCTGGGCGCCATGGCCCCCCGTCAACCCGCCGACATGGCGTCACAGTGCCACGCCCGGGCCATGGATGACTAGTCGGCACTCCTGGCCGAATTCCCGGCCCTTACCAATCTGACCTTCTCCGCGGAGGCCGCCAAACACGGGGTGGAACACTTCATCCCCACAACAGGCCCCCCAGTGTACGCCCACGCCCGCAGGCTGGACCCGGCCAAACTGGAGATCGTGCGGACCGAGTTTGCCACCATGGAACAGCTCGGCATCATCCGCCGCTCCAACAGTCCCTGGGACTCCCCACTCCACATCGCCCCCAAACCAGGCGGGGGTTGGCGCCCCTGCGGGGATTACCGCCGCCTCAACGACGCCACCACCCCTGATCGGTACCCCGTGCCGCACATTCAGGACTTCTCGGCTAGACTGGCCGGCCGCTCAGTCTTTTCCAAGGTCGACCTGGTGCGCGGCTGCCACCAAGTCCCCGTCCACCCCGCGGACGTCCCCAAGACGGCCGTAATCACCCCCTTCAGCCTGTTCGAGTTCCTGCGGATGCCCTTCGGCCTCAAAAACACGGCCGAGGCATTCCAACGGCTCATGGACTCGGTCCTTCGGGACCTGAAGTTCCTGTTCGTCTACCTGGTCGACATCCTGGTAGCCAGTTCCTCCAAGCAGGAACACCTCGAACACCTTCGCATCCTGTTCGGGCGCCTCAGCGACCACGGGCTCATCCTCAGCCCAGCCAAATGCCAGTTCGGCCTGGACAAGATCGATTTCCTCGGCCACCACATCACCCATGCTGGGGCCATTCCCCTGCCCACCAAGGTGCAGGCCGTCCAACAATTTCCCCGCCCCACCACCATCAAAGGCCTCCAGGAGTTCCTCGGGATGGTGAATTTCTATAACCGCTTCATCCCCAAAGCGGCGTCCCTCATGAGGCCCCTGTATGAAGCCCTCCGGGGCAGGAGCGGCAAGATGGTGGTCGAATGGACGGCAGACGCGTCCGCCGCCTTCGACTCCACCAAGACCGCGCTCGCCAACGCCACCCTGCTCGCGCACCCACGGCCCAATGCCAGGGTAGCGCTCACCACGGCCGCCTCCGACCACGCGGTCGGCGCCGTGTATGAGCAGTGGGTCGACGACGCCTGGCAACCACTTGCCTTCTTCAGCCGCCAACTACATCCCCCGGAGGTCAAGTACAGCACCTTCGACCGCGAGCTCCTCGCGCTGTTCCTGGCGGTCCGCCATTTTCAGTTTTTGCTTGAGGGCCACCCCTTCACTGCGTTTGTCGACCACAAGCCCCTGACATTCGCAATGGCAAAGACAACCGACCCCTGGTCCGCCAGGCAGCAGCGCCAGCTCGCGGCAGTGTCCGAGTTCACCACGGACATCCAACACGTCTCCGGCCGAGACAATGTGGTAGCCGACTGCCTCTCCCGCCCCGCCATCCACGCCGCACACCTGGCAGTCGACTACGCTCAACTCGCAGCAGACCAGATCACCGACCCTGATCTGCTCTCCTCACCTACCAACCTACCAGGGCTACGCCTGGCCGACATCGCCTGTGGCCCGACCGCAGTCACGGTCAAGTGCGACATATCCCTATGTCAACCTCGGCCCGTCGTCCCAGCGTCCTGGCGCCGCCGGGTATTCGACATTCTCCACAACCTCTCCCACCCCGGCGCCCGCGCATCCATCAAATTGGTAGCCAACCGCTTTGTCTGGCGCAGCCTTCGCAAGGATGTGCGTACTTGGGCCAACTCCTGCCTAGCCTGCCAATGGGCCAAGGTACAGCAACACACGAAAGTACCCCTCGAGGAGTTTACCATCCCCTCGCGTAGATTCGACCACATCCACGTGGACATCGTCGGGCCCCTGCCGCCGTCGCAAGGCCACACGCACTTACTGACGATCGTTGACCGCACCACGCGCTGGCCCGAGGCAATTCCACTGACCTCTACCACCGCCGCCGACATCGCCAGAGCCTTCGTCAGCACCTGGGTCGCACGGTTCGGCGTCCCCTCCAACATGACTTCGGACAGAGGTCCGCAATTTACCTCTGAACTCTGGACCGCCGTCGCACGCAATCTCGGGGTGACCATTCACCGCACCACAGCGTACCACCCCCAAGCCAACGACTGTGTGAGCGGTTCCACAGATCCTTGAAGGCATCTCTTCGAGCCAGCCTCCAGGACGGCGCCTGGACCGACCGACTTCCGTGGGTCCTCCTCGGCCTGCGCACCACGGTTAAAGAAGATCTCCACGCATCGGCAGCAGAGCTCGTGTATGGTCAGCCGCTGCGCGTACCCAGCGAGTTCCTGCCCACCGCCACGACACCCTGGTCAGCCGACCAGCAACGCCACGACTTCGCCTCACCGGCGCTGCAGTTCGCCCCGGTGCCCATTGCCCGACACAGCGAATCCACCTCACACGTCCCACTAAGCCTGCACAAGGCACGGTTCGTTTTCGTCCGGCACGACGCCCATCGTGGACCCCTTCAACCCCTGTACGACGGGCCCTAGAAGGTGCTACAGGCTGGGGACAAATTTTTCACCCTGCAAGTGGGCGACAGGACCGAAAAAGTGTCGGTTGACCGACTCAAGCCAGCACACTCGGAGCCCGATGAGCAGGTCCCTGCAGCTCGTCCACCTCCACGCGGCCGACGTGCCCTCAAGCCGGTTCACCCGGCTGCTCCACGCCCGGCCGTTCCACGTCCACTGGCGTCCTACAACAGCCGCTCCGGCCGGCCCATCAGACCACCGCACCGTCTCGTCCACACCTCCTAAGCGGATTCTGGGGGGAGCTGTGTGGCGGATCGCCACCTAAACGGGCATTTTCCACTTTTCCGTCCGTGGACAAAATATCGGGCACCGTGCCTTTAAGGCACCTTGCCTTTAAGGCAGGAGAAAAGGAGTGGGTGGGGCCTCAGGATTTTTCTAGAGAATTCTGGGAGCTTTTTGTATCAGCCTTTTTGGACCATGCAGTTGTATTAAAAAGCTTTTGTTTTCCACACATGGATTCAGTCTTAATTCGTGTTTCGCGGCAGCCTCAACAATACCTTCAATTAGGCACTCGGTCTAGGAAGAGAGCCCATGGAAACTGTGAATATTTATACTGTGAAAAAGAAACCTTGGAAGATCTGATTCAAGATTCAGTCGAGCTCATGGGCTGGATTCCGACAGAGCTGGACCTGAAAATGGGGTTGGATTACATACTGCCACATTTACACTGGCAGTCTGGCTGCTGCCATCTTGGAAGGGTTCTTCCAATGGGTGGCTGGACCTTTTTAATATGCAAATCAGGGTCCTATGATGTACAAAGGACCCAGATTGCCATTTTAAGGGGCAAATGGCCATTGTGCAAGCTCTGCTCACTTGACCCAGGTAATTTCAAAAAATGGCCCCAGATCTTTTTTGATTTCATTTTTGTTGGGCCAGGAGGAGCAGGAATGTTCCTATGGGCGCCACAAGAATACAGTGCGCTGCTGCTCCCCTCTGCAATTCGTTCCACCCCCACCCCCCAACCTACCTGCCTGCTGGCTGGCTCAGCACCCGAGCCAATCAGAATTCATCCAATGGCCAACCAGGGAGCTGCAGCGGGAGTGTGCAGTTTATCAGGGCAATGATAATGAGGCCTGAGCCTCAAAATATCTAGGGCCTCTCTGCTGGCCCAATGGTCAAAATCTACCCCCTTATATTTACATAATCACACTCTGCAACAAAGAGACATGTACTGAAACCCAGTAGAGGGAAGGTGAGCAGACAGTTTAAATTGAACAATTTTACACAGATTGGGAAATACGTAGAGTTGGTCAATGTCGGCAAATCCAATTGGAAAGATGTTTAGCAGAGAAAGGAATAGCTGGGTATGAAAGATAGAGTAACGTATGACACTTTTCGAACATTGGGACTACCAGACACTTGTGGTTCGGTACATTCCTATTTTCTGAAGCGTTTTCCAGGATTTATCATTTGGAAAATAGTTGTTTATGATTACAATCTAGCACCATTTATGTTAAGCAGTATCTTTAAGTCAATAAAAGCTGTGTGTATTGTGTGTTTTTTGTTAAATGAGCAGTATCGGAGCTTATTATCTTCTTGCAAAATAACTTCAGTTAATGAATGCATAAAACTAAAATACCTCACCAGCTATCCAACAGTTACTGTCATTAACATTTGATGTTGTAAGACTAATGCAGCCCCTGAAGTGTTTATGTACTTTTGTTGTCATGGTGACAAACTGAGTCAGCACAGTCAGAAAGATGCTTGGAGTGGTGACTGTACTGGCCTTCTAAAGTACTTTCTTTTTCAGATCAACGAGAATAACATTTCTAAAGAAAGATTGGGAATAATGGGCTATTTTATCATCATAGCTGATAACAGATATGACACATACTACTGGCCCACAAGCAGTGTTGTAAATGCACTTACCTTATGGATAATGGCCCTCCTTGCCTCCTTTTACCTGCCGGAATTCATAAGCCCCGGGAAACCTGGCCAACATTAAAAATAAAAACACTGTAAATTCACTGACCGACCCACCTCCTGAGAATGGATTGGTCACCCACACCCCAACCCACCTCCATTAAAACCAGGAGTTGAAGGGTTGGAGGCGGGTTGGGTTCGGGTGTGAAATTTTTGCAATTTTTACTTCCAACCCGACCGCAACCCACCCGTCCTTGGGTTTTAAAATTACCCCCAAAGTCTCTTCTCGGTCAGCTCTAAATGTACTAACTACATGCAATAAGTTTTTCTCCTAGTGGACACAATTCCCCAGCACAAAATTGTCTATAATTTGACACTAATTTGATAGTTAAATTTAAAAGCTTCGAATGTCTAATTTGGAAGTAGAAATACTGTGGAAGAATTCAACTTACAGCCGCCTGCTTTGCTCCCAAAAAATGGGCATCAGTCCCCCGAATTTTGCATCGTGATTTGTCGTGCCAATTCTGGACCGGATGTGCACTGGATGCCATATTGGCTCAAGCAACTTTTAGTCGTCTAGGGTATTCACCTAAAATGGGTGTTAGGCTCCTTATTTGGGGTCCTATGCCAGTTGTAGGACCACGAATGCGAAATTCAGATGCAAATGGTCAGACCATGTTCTGCCTTGTCGCAACAGGTCTTGAGCGGCCGAAACAGTGGTCCTTAAAGGAACCGTTGCAGGCCGCTTAAAAGAAGGACAAAGAAAATGTCAGTTTTTATTTTTGTGGACCCAGGAGAAGCAGGGGTGTTCCTCTTGGTCCCACAAAAATTCTAGCCCATTGCCAGCATGTTTGAGGGCCCCAAACCCCCTGGATCACTTCCGCATGGGAGCCGGCTGATTTCCCACTCTACCCCAACCAGTGCGCTGCAGCAGGGCGCCTGGAGCTTGTCAACAGCACTTAAATGAGGCCCGAAACTGTATCTGGCTTAAGCATCAGGCTGGCAACAACTGACGCATGGAATGGTTGCTACGACGACTTTGCGACCATTTTGGGCAGAAGTCAAATTTCTCCCCTACTATATCATGATGGCGATGTGGGAGTGCTCATCTGAGATGAAAAAATATTGCTCCATCAGAGCAGAAGAAACTTTAGTCTATATCCAACACATGGTAAGTCATTTTCTGAAATCATCCTCAATATAAAAATATCTTTCAGCCCAATGTTGTGCAAGCTGGAAGCAAGAAATGGGGCCTGTAGTCCTGGAAAGGTGCAGCTTAAACAAAGTTCTCCACATGGCTAGGAAATAGTCTACTAACTGTCACTTTGAGTAGTTCACTTCTAAGATAATACAAGCAGAAAATAAAAGGGTTGGAAACTCCTTACCAAGGTCATAGATAAGGGTCCCTGTAGGGCTAACTAAAAGAGAACATTCTGGAAACAGTCAGCAGATAAGGCTGCATCTGTAGAGAAAGAAAAAATAGTTAGGTTAATATTTCAAGTATATGATCCTTTATCAGAACCCTGACCTGATGAGTGTTTCCAGCATTTTCTGTTTTTATTTCAAGTTTCCAGCATCTGCAATATTTTGCTTTTTGGGAAAGCTACCGATAAATTGAGAGGGTGCAGCTGTTGGCTTTAATACCCTGATGCAGCCCAGTATTTGTGAAGGGCGCCTAATTCTGGATAATGCATAGGTGTACAAATGAAACATCTGCACCCTTTCCATGGCATCAAGAGGTGGAAATTCAGCATGAATATCATAGAATAAGGGCACAACTGTACATTGGGAAAGTTTGAAGTGCAAACTTTCCAAGCTCAGAATCCTGCAGTTGTAACATAAGATTTGAGAACTACTACATTATTACTCCAGGTGGAATAGGTTAAATCGGGGCTTTAGTACCATTTTCAGTCTACTTTATATGATAAGGGAGGGGATGACCGCTATAATCTTCTTGTGCGGCAATTTTCTTGGTCCTTCATTTATGTTGTTTTTGCACATCAGTCTGGAAACATCTAGAAATCCATATAAATTATTTGCTTTTTCTTAATTCAGCAACATGAATGCAGCTTTTAAGTTATAACACAGGGAGCTGTACAATGTTAGTAAAGTACAAATATAATTCAAAGACATATTAACAAGGCTTTATTTCAACCAACAGATTACTAGTAAATATCATACATTATATAACACAAACTGATATTTCAATATTCATTGAAAATATTATTTTCTTTATGATACTGTTCTGTCAGTGACTTTGTCATGCTGCCATGAAAGAGATCTAATTGTCTTCATGCTAAAAGGTATTGAAACAAAAAATTTTATCTTTTATAAATTACTCTTGAATTGCTATTTACACGTTCATGCTACAAATAAAATATATAATAGCTAAGTATAAGGGGTAGAAATTAGGTCGCGCCCCATTTGGGGCGCAAATATCGTCCGGATGCAAATATTAGCGCCTGGCGCTAATTATCGGCACTGACTGGAAACTTCACTTTTACCGCCCCGGGAGGTGAGTGGAGCGCTAAATCAGGCGCTGCACACCTGTCTTAAGGCGCAAAGGCCAAG
The DNA here is from genome assembly GCA_030390025.1 of Squalus acanthias. Lineage (NCBI taxonomy): Eukaryota > Metazoa > Chordata > Chondrichthyes > Squaliformes > Squalidae > Squalus > Squalus acanthias. Next base: position 164,248,429 of record CM059425.1, read on the forward strand.
GAGTGAGGCGCTAACTCAGAGCGCTGGCGAAGCTCATGTAATGTCAGTCAGCAATGGAACACACACACAATGGCATGGGCCAGTTCTTAAAGGGGATGGTTAATCTTGCTTTCCATCCACATCCTGTTCATTGCAGCCTTGAATCTCGGCCTGGAGAGACTTGCACATCAAATGTGCTGGAAAGAACAATGGAGAGTACCAGGCAAAGAGCTCAGAGTGCAGCTCCCACAGTCTCTGCTAAATCGATACAAGGAATGGCAAATCAAAATGAACCTGCAAAGTGCTGCTCAGTACCCAAAACAACTTCACACAACGTTGAATCTCTCCAGAAGTCTCTCCCTCTCTCTCTCAGAATGCGTAGTTCAAAAATGCCACCAACAATAAAAGACAGGAAGAGGCCCCCTTTAAATAGCGCCCCCCCCAGCCCCACAGCGATTGATAGCGTTCCAGTCTTCTGGTCGTTGGATGCGCCAGGCGGTAAGGCAGGGGGCGCCACTCAATTTCCGCTCCGGGGCGCCACAAGGGCATTGCACCATGGAATGACGTCACAATCTGCGCGCGCAGGTGGTCGCAGCGGTAAAGTTTAGCGCCGCCGCACAATCTCTAGTTAAGTTCCCGAGCGGCGCAAACATCGCTGCGCCCGGGCGTTAGCGGCTTAACGCCCCATTAGCGCCCTCTTAAGGCGCTAACGGGAGGCGCAACCAAGTGAATTTTTACCCCTAAGAGTTTTGCTTGACAGTGATGAGGTAATCGCACTAGTGAAATGTAAATTGGGCTTGTCAATACTGATCAGTCATGTAGCACTAAAACCACAAATTTCTGTTCACCACTATTAACTGTCTGTTTTTATAATGCATTCGATGTACCATCAGGAGGAAGCATTGAGGCAGAAATTAGACACAGTCAAAAGAAGGCACCATCGACTCACAGCTTATAGGGCAGAAGCAAAAACAGAAAATGCTGGAAAGACGCAGAAGGTCAGTTAGCTGTAAGGCAGAAAAAGACAGGGGAATGCTTTGGACAGTGTTCCTTTTCAGTGTTTTTTGTTTTTTTTAAGATTTCCAGCAATTGCAGTTTTTTGCTTTTTAATTGTACGTCAGGTAGAGCAACATTGGCGGAGGAAGGGTACGGTTGCTTGATTACACTCTGGGAGGAATGGGGAAAGGAGTAAAAAAAAATGGAAGATACTTTATTTATCAGCAGATAATGAGATCAATGTTTTGTCTGCTCAGCTGGAGTTGTTCTTGATAGTTTGCCAATGCCTAACCTATGGGTGTGAGGTTTTCAGTTTCAGCAAAAACACTGTTCCATTTATATTGTAGACATTGTTTTCCATAGGAGGAGTTTGACCTATTTTAGAACTAGGTGTGTCGCAGGCAGTAAACTGTAGAGAAATTTCAGCTGGGCACGCGATTCAACTTGTCTCCATACTCGAGCAACTGGTCGAACAGCTCGATCAAAATTCTGCTTCTCACAACTTAATTTTAACTTCAGAATATTACCAGAAATTAAATTGTAAATATTTTCATGCAACTCCTCATCAGTTATCAATTATTTTCATTGTTTATTAATATTACATCCCATAAACTCTAAACCAACATAACTTAAATTTTTTGGGATGCAAACTGGAAATTAATTATTAATTATTATGAAGGAGTTAATAATATTGTAAACTAATATTGATAAAGAATATTTATTTCCTGCCCCATTTTTTTCTGTTACGACAGCCTAGCAGTAAATATGTACTAGTCAACAGATAAAATACATTTAAATAATGCACGAGCTAAGTGACTCTGAATCCAATCCTATGTCCATGTTGTAAAAGCTGTTAACACACAGAGAGCAAGGAAGGCCCCTGAAATGAAGTATACGGACTCAGCAAGAGCTTTAAGTTTGAATAAAGGTGACAGAAAGGGGTGCGGTAAAGGAGCAGAAGCTTACAAGCCCCACACCAGACAACCTGCCTAGTACAGAAACCAATGACAAGAGCATGAATCAATGGAATCTGTACAGCACACCCTGTGAAATTTGAGCTGTTAGAAATAGTTGGAAGAACCTGAAAGCGGCCACATGGAAACAAGGCAGAAGATAAATACCATGATGATATTACAATATGTTCTTACAGTCAGCTGTTAGATAATGAGCATTGTTTTCCATACAAGAAAAGTGCTGGCTTCAGATGGAAGTTGGATGTGCAATATTAAATGAATCCCGGCAGTTAAAAGTGGCTGGGCCGCACTCTGTTCTCTTCCTCTGGGTACGGCACCCGCTTCAGTCGCCACACACACCAATCTCGCCCCGAGTTAAAATCAACCCCATCTTCTTTCATAGTTCCTATTCTACCATGGTCTTCTCATTTCTACTACAAGGAGGAGGCTTCACATAACAAGCACAAGTGAATACAGACAGGAGGGAGTTCACCTAAGCTGCGACCCTTGACACCCCATGAGGCAGAGGACCATGGAGATTATAGGCAATAGAGAGAGTGGGAAAAGATGAAGCCAGAGGCCTCCTCCAAGCAAATGGCTAGTATCATCCTTTGCTTTTCATTCTTTCTCTCCTTATTGAGTCACTCATTCACTCCCTCAGATATACATGGCTGTACTGTACGTTGCAATGTATAGAAGCATAGAAGCATAGAAGATAGGAGCAGGAGTAGGCCATTTGGCCCCTCGAGCCTGCTCCGCCATTTAATGAGATCATGGCTGATCACAGAATCACAGAATCCCCACAGTGCAGATAGAGGCCATTTCGGCCCATCGAGCCTGCACCGACACATATCCCACCCTATCCCCGTAACCCCACGTATTTAATCCCCCTAACACTAAGGGTCAATTTATCATAGCCAAATCAACCTAACCCGCACATCTTTGGATCATCCAAATTCAGTACCCTGTCCCTGCTTTCTCCCCATATCCCTTGATCCCTTTAGCCTTAAGAAATATATCTAACTCCTTCTTGAATATATTTAATGAATTGGCCTCAACTGCCTTCTGTGGTAGAGAATTCCACAGGTTCACCACTCTCTGGGTGAAGAAATTCCTCCTCATCTCAGTCCTAAATGGCTTACCCCTTATCCTTAGACTGTGACCTCTGGTTCTGGACTCCCGCGCCATCGGAAACATCCTTCCTGCATCTAGTCTGTCTAGTCCTGTTAGAATTTTATAAGTTTCAATGAGATCCCCTCTCATTCTTCGAAACTCTAGCAAAAATAAGCCTTATCGACCCAATCTCTCTTCATACGTCATTCCTGCCATCCCAGGTATCAGTCTGGTAAATCTTCGCTGCAATCCCTCCATGGCAAGAACATCCTTTCTCAGATAAGGTGACCAAAACTGCACACAATACTCAAGGTGTGGTCTCACCAAGGCCTTGTACAACTGCAGCAAGACATCCTTGCTCCTGTACTCGAATCCTCTCGCTATGAAGGCCAACATACCATTTGCCTTCTTAACCGCCTGCTGCACCTGCATGCTTACCTTCAGCGACTGGTGCACAAGGACTCCCAGGTGTCGTTGCACTCCCCCTTTTCCCAATCTATTGCCGTTCAGATAATAATCTGTCTTCCTGTTTTTGCCACCAAAGTGGATAACCTCGCATTTATCCACATTATACTGCATCTGCCATGCATCTGCCCAATCACCCAACCTGTCCAAATCATACTGGAGTTTCTCTGCATCCTCCTCACAGCACACACGCCCACCCAGCTTTGTGTCGTCTGCAAACTTGGAGATATTACATCTAGTTCCCTCGTCTAGATCATTAATATATATTGTTTTTTTAACACTCTTAGTCCTTTTAGAATTATTATTTACTGTAGCCCTGTTTGATTTACACCCTTGATTTCTCTGCCTTCCACTTTTGTTTTTCTCCTTCCTGTCTTTTGCTTCTATCCTTGCTTCCCTTTCCTCTGTTTCCCTGCACAGGTTCCTAACCCCCTGCCATTTTAGTTTAAACCCTCCCCAACAGCACTAGCAAACACTCCCCCTAGGACATCGGTCCCGGTCCTGCCCAGGTGCAAACCATCCAGTTTGTACTGGCCCCACCTCCCCCAGAACCGGTTCCAATGTCCCAGGAATTTGAATCCCTCCCCCTTGCACCATTCCTCTAGCCACATATTCATCTGAAATATCCTTCTATTTCTACTCTGACTAGCACACGCCTATCTATTCCCCTAACAATAGAATCCCCTATCACTATAGCTCTCCCGTTCTTTTTCCTCCCTTCCTGTGCAGCAGAACCACCCATGGTGCCAGGAAGTTGGTTGCTGCTGCCTTCCCCCGATAAGCCATCTCCCTCAACAATATCCAAAGTGGTATATCTGTTTGAGAGGGGGATGTCCACAGGGGACCCCTGCACTACCTGCCTGCGCCTACTACTCTGCCTGGTGGTCACCCATTCCCTTCCTGCCTGTGCAGCCTTTATCTGCGGTGTGACCAATTCCCTAAACGTGCTATCCACGATGTCCTCAGCATCGCGAATGCTCCAGTAAGCATCCATTCGCAGCTCCAGCGCCGCAATGCGGTCTGCCAGTAGCTGTAGCTGGATACACTTCCCGCACACATGGTCAACAGGGACACAGGAAGTGTCCCTGATTTCCCACATAGTGCAGGAGGAGCATGCCACGGGGCTGAGCTGTGCTGCCATGACTTATCCTTTAATTAATTTAAATTAACTCAAATCAATACCACAAATTACACTACAATTAAATGATATACTCAAGGGCCCTTGTATACTAGCACTCCCTGCTACACAACAGAGACCTTAGAAACTATAACCACAAAAATTAGGACCTACTAAACTTTATAAACTATTAACCTTAACTGTCAAACTACAGAGTAGTATAAATACTCACCTGGCCGTACTCACCCAATCAGCTGCTTCCTCTTGTCTGCGTCACTTTTTGAATTGTGACGTGGCTCTGGAACGCCGCTGCCGGTCTTTGAGATTGGTAAGCCTCTGTAAAAAAAAGCCCGCGAAAGTGAGTTTAACTACTCACTGTGCTGCTGCTCTCTCCGCTCCCGACAGTGGCCTCTGTAAAGCCAAATAAAGCTGTTTCAAGGAGTGTCGTACTTCTAAAGCTGTAAAATATGTTCTTTGCCTTCTCTTGGACACCTACAGGAGTAGATGTCAGTGCAATGACCAACCTTAATCAAGCACCTCACAGCACCCTGCATCGCTCACCCACAGTGGCAAGCATTACCACAGATATATGGGGCTAAAAATTCGGTCGCATAGCGCCTGTTGTTTGAATGCTACAGGTGCCAAATTGGCTCGATAATGGTGTCCGAGCAGCGCACACACACTTTTGGTCCTAGCCACGCCAGACACCATTTTGGCGAGGGCATCAGCATCGGCACTGGGAGCGTGCACCATAAGTATACAGAGTGCGCAGATCATGATGACAATCAGCACTTAACACTGATTTGAGGCCAGCGCTGCCATTTTCGACCTCAACACTGGAGCTAATGCCCTCTCTTAACATCACACAGCTGAACATGTGTTCAGCAGCAGGAAGGATCCCACACCAGCGTTATTTAAAGGGATCATCATCAACTTACAGGTAGGTTGTTGATTCATTTCTACTAGCTGTTGCTGAGTTTGTAGAAGTGTTTGGTGCTTTCTAGACTTCTTTAAAGTTGCCTAAAGTCTACAAGGAGTGGTGTGGCACATGCTCAAGGACTTGGTACTGACTTGCAAGGGGTCTGCTCAGGCCAGATGCTCCCAGACATGGGTGCAGTAGTTTGTATCTCCCTTGGTCTGCAGCATGACAGGGAGAATGATCAGAGGCGAGACAGAGCTGCTAGAATAGGCAGGAGGAGGGCGAGAAGGGCTCACAGCAGGAGGCCATATCCACCCAAGGTTTTTTTAAATTCGTTTATGGGATGTGGGCATCGCTGGCAAGGCCAGCATTTATTGCCCGTCCCTAATTGCCCTTGAGAAGGTGGTGGTGAGCCGCCTTCTTGAACTGCTGCAGTCCGTATGGTGAAGGTACTCCCACAGTGCTGTTAGGTAGGGAGTTCCAGGATTTTGACCCAGCGACGATGAAGGATCGGCGATATAGTTCTAAGTCAGGATGGTGTGTGACTTGGAGGGGAACTTGGAGGTGGTGGTGTTCCCATGCGCCTGCTGCCCTTGTCCTTCTAGGTGGAAGAGGTCGCGGGTTTGGGAATGGAAAGAGAGAGATTTGTTATATGATTAAAACTAGTTGAACTGGTTCAGGAAAACCAATGATACAAAGGTACTCTTGTCGTAATGATGATCAGATGATATTTACCTTGAGTGCCTGGAGTAACCAACAACAGAGGACAGAGAAACAAGGTATTGGCTGAGTTGTGGGAGCAGCTAATATAACTTGTTGCAAAATGCCAGCTCAAAAATGCTCCAAGAATGTAGATACCAGTGTTAGGAATGTCAGTGGAGGGCACAAAGCAGTCCGAGCACATTTATACTGCAGGTCATTGCTCACTGTCCTGTCAACAAAGTGTAACTCAAACAGAGCATTAGAAAAGCATTTTCTAGATAAATATATATTTTCTTTTAATGATTTTCTAAATATGTTAATGGTATACAAGTTACAGAATTGACTTAATATTGATTACTTGCCCTTTCAAAGTTCATTTTGTCAATGAGACTGACCTCCTGCTCTCTCGACCCTATTTCTACTAAAACTGCTCAAATCCCAACTTTCCTTCCTGGCTCCCATGCTAGCTGATATTGTTAATGTTTCTCTCTCCTCAGGTATACCTCTCTCCTTCAAATCTGCCATCATCACCCCTCTCCTCAAAAAAACAACCCTTGACCCCTCCATCCTTGCAAATTACTGCCCCCATCTTCAACCTCCCTTTCCTCTCCAAAGTCCTTGAATGTGCTGTCGCCTCCCATATCCGTGCCCATCTGTTCCGCAACTCCTTGTTTGAATCCCTCCAATCAGGTTTCCGCCCCATCCAGAGTACCGAAACGGCTCTTACCAAGGTCACAAATGACATCCCTTCTCAACGTGTCTGCAGCCTTTGACATGGTTGCCCACAATATTCTGCCCCAACGCCTCTCCACCATCATCCAGCTGGGTGGGACTGCACTCGCCTGGTTCCATTCTTATCTATCTAATCATAGCCAGAGAATAACCCACATTGGCTTCTCTTCCCACTCCCACAGTGTTACCTCTGGTGTCCCCCAAGGATCTATCCTTGGCCCCCTTCTATTTCTCATCTGCATGCAGCCCCTCAGTGACATCATCTGGCAACACATCGTGCGTTTTCGCATGTACGCTGATATTACCCAGCTCTACCTGTCCTCCACCCCTCTCGAACCCTCCACCCTCTCTATACTGTCCGACTGCTTGTCCGACATTCAGCACTGGATGAGCAGAAATTTCCTCCAATTAAATATCTGGAAGACTGAAGTCATTGTCTTCAGTTCATGCCACCAACTCCATTCCCTTGCCAACGATTCCATCCCTCTCCCTGGCAGCTGTCTGAGGCTGACCAACTCTGTTCGTAACCTTGGTATCATATTTGATCACGAGTTGAGCTTCCTACCTCATATCCGGTCCATCACTAAGACCAACCATTTCCACCTCCGTAACATCGCCCGTCTCCGCCAAACATCCAAAACTCCGTTGCCCGTGTCTAATTTGCACCAAGTACCACACACCCATCTCCCCTCCCCTGTGCTCGCTGACCTACATTGGCTGCCAGTTAAGCAACGCCTCGATTTTAAAATTCTCATTCTTGTTTTCAAATCCCTCCAAGGCCTCACCCCTCCCTATCTCTGTAATCTCCTCCAGCCCTATCATTTTTTTATTTGTTCCTGGGATGTGGGCAGCACTGGCAAGGCCAGCATTTATTGCCCATCCCTAATTGCCCTTGAGAAGATGGTGGTGAGCCCTATTCTTGAACCACTGCAGTTCACATGGTACTCCCATAATGCTGTTATGAAGGGAGTTCCTTTGTCATGCCTAGGTCAATCTGCTTTTATTCTTATTATAGTTTTTTGTAGTGGCCATTTCAGAGGGCAGTTAAGAGTCAACCACATTGCTGTGGGTCTGGAGTCACATATAGTAGCTTCTTATTCCAGATTTATTTCATTAATTGAATTTAAATTCCCCAGCTGCCTCTGGATTACTAGTCCAGTAACATAACTACTATGCTACCTGAGATATCTGTGCTCTGCCAATTCTGGCTCTTGAACATCCCTGATTTTAATTGCTCCACCATTAGTGGCCGTGCCTTCAGCTGCCTAGGTCCTAAGTTCTGGAATTCCCTCCCTAAATCTCTCCACCTCGCTACCTCTCTTTCCTCCTTTAAGACGCTCCTTAAAACCTGCCTCTTTGACCAAGCTTTTGGTCATCTGCCCTAACATCTCCTTATGTGGTAATATTATAGGGTAAAGAAACTTTATACCTGTCTTGGAAGCGCTTGATGTTGATATTGAATGCCCAAAATGGAAAGTATTGTAATCCCAAGCACAAATATGCCCTCACCTGGATGAGCACAAAATTCACTTAAAAGTGTAAAAAGATAAATATCTCAGATTAAAGTAAGGAGGTACATAACTATTACAGTGAGTGAAGACTATTTCTTTATTGGAATAGGATATTGTTAAGTCATAATATGTTACATAAGTATTTTAAATCTACAATTTGTTTTCTTAAAGGTACAAAGTTGCAGCATCCATTTGGAGATAGGATTGAGACTGAAAAAATGACTTCTGATTGGCTGAAAACCAACTCCAAATTCAATTTTCAGCAAGCCTAGGCCTTGAAGTCTGAATACTGAAAGAAACATTTCGGAGATTAAAAACTCGTTATTTTTTGATTTGTTATCACTAGATGAGTTGTATCGCTCACAGTACTAGCAGCCTGATTGCACCTTAATGAGGTAACTTGTGACTGGTGCTCCAAGGGTTCATAAAAATGATGCATTCTGTTTAATTTTAAGCATTTTTATATTTCACAACTGATGATTGTTAGTCTAAAAAAGGAAAAACAAAGTGGCATTTGAGTTTCCAACAGAGCAACCAACCCATCAATTATTCAAAAACGACCTCAACAATCACTCTTGCAACTCCAGCCAGTTCACAGAGATACTCTCTCAGCTTCCAACCCTCCAAGTTCATGCTGGGATCCTTCACCCTCTCCTCCCTCAATTCTTCTTCTCCTCCCTCCTCAGTTAAAGCTAGCATTCTTCTCTTCCAAGTCCCTTAGCTCATGCTGCTACTCTTCTTTGTCGCCTCCACAAGTTAACTGATACTCTTCACCACCACTCCACACCCCCCCCCCTCCCCCCCCCACCCCCCCCCCCCACAGTTCATGCTTGCACTCTTCTGTCACCTTCAATTCAACCTTGTACTCTTCTCCCCCGGCAGTTAATTGAGGCAATCTTCTTCTTCCTTCCACCCCACCCACCCCCCCATTCGAGCCGGTAATCTCCCCCAAAGCTTGCACTGTCCTTCCCCTCTTCCAGTTGATGCTGAAGATCTCTTTTTTTCTCTCATTCTCAGTTATTACTGACAGTCTCCTCCCTCTCCAAAAACATCCTGGTTTCTTCCCTTTTCTTCTGCTCCCTACTATGTTGCTCCCCTCGTCCCGCCCCCACTCAGTCCCTCTCAACAACTTTCCTGTTGTAACTATCAGGAAAGACTGAATAGGCTGGGGCTCTTTTCTCTAGAAAAGGGAAGGCTGAGGGGTAACCTAATGAAGGTCTTTATAATTATGAAGGGGTTTGATAGGGTAGACGTAAAGATATTTTCACTTGTAAGGAGTCCAAAACTAGGGGTCATAAATATACGATAGTCACTAATAAATCCAATAAGGAATTCAGGAGAAACATCTTTACCCAGAGAGTGGTTAGAATGTGGAACTCGCTGGTCTCCACTAACTCCCACATGCTGTAGTTGCGGCACGCCACCTGCATTGCCATCCCTATATAACCTTGTTTTATTTATTTAATTAGAGTCTATATGTATTTAATTAACTTAGCTTATAGTTTAGTTTTTTAACTAATTACTTGATCTAGTTTAAGTTATAGGTAGCTTAAATTAAACATTTACCTGTAACACAAAGCACTACAAGTATTGGAGGCAAAAAACAGCAGCTCCCTCCCCCTCTGCTCCGAATTCCCTACTTTAACACTCCGTTTAAGACCACTCTGTGCAGACCACTTGGCATGGAGCTGTTGCGCTGGATGTCCTGTTTCTGTGCTGTAAATTCTATGTAATTCTATTTAATAGCATCAACTTGCATATATACAGCCCCATTAACATAGTAAAACGTCCCAAGGTGCTTCACAGATGTTACATAATCGACGCAGAGCTAAAGCTGGAGAAATTCTGATCTTCCAAAAATTTCCACCCACATAATGCAGCAGCCAGAGTCACACACAGCAGCAAAAGGACTGAGATCGGAGCTCTTGAGGGGGGCGGGCATGGTCTCTGATGAGTTTTGTTTGCAAACACGGACACGCAGACCGACTGTCCACACAAATGCAGATATTTGGCATGCGTCAAAACAACCCATACCCAGTAGTATCAGAATAAAGTTTCCATTCTCAAATGTGGTTGTACTTTCAAAAGACAAGTATGGTGAAGAAATAATTCTAAAGAGAATGAAAAGAGGCATATCAAGGCATATAAGATACTAATCAGAATAGAAAATGTAAATCCGGATTGCTATTTTACTTTACTATGACTGCAGCGGACACAGATAGGAATTGGTAAACGATAACTGGTGTCAGGAAGCATTTCTTCATGTAAAGAGTGAATAATACGTGGAATACACTTCTGGGAATGGTTGTAGAAGCAAACACTCTTGAGTTATTTGAGGCAGTTACAAACTGTGATGGGATGACCATACGTACTCATGGATTCATAAACTATTTGGGCCAAATAGGATCACTTACCTGTATTCTATAATCTTTGTGAATTAGCTCAGTATGTATATACTGTAATGCCACAAATAACCACCAGATGGCTATGAAAGCACAGCTGCAGCAATTGCGTTTGCAGACACTCTCCATTACTTAACATTTCTGGTATTCAGTTTGGGTGAGGCCACATTCCTTTTTCAATAGCAAGGCTGGGTTGTGGAGAAAATAAAGATGTAATTATTAAAGAAAATGAAATGAAATGAAAAAAAAATTCTCTTTTTAAATACTTAATCATGAACATTGGGAGGCTGGGAGATATATAGGGAGAATTGAACACTTAGAGTAAAAGCTCAAAGTTTATTTTAAATAGTGTTGTTTCATCTGTACTGAGTGATACATTATGTATCATCAAAGGTGCAGCTGGTTTATGCACATACCACTGGGAAGTGCGTTGACAAGTTTGAGATAGGAGCATGCAGACAGGAACACAAGGTATCGTTCAGCTGCAGTAATCTCACCAGAGACTTAAACATTATGGACATTAATTTGAGATGAGTCTCATTTTCTTTATTTTATAATTTCCCTATTTTCTGCCCTCTTCACCTGGAGGTGCTTTCTTGCTGGGGTACAAATTCCACAGGTGCTAACCACCAAAGGGTAACTTGAACAATGTGGGCATAAACTCTCAAGGCCAGGATTCTCCTCTTCATGGAGGAGTTCTGGCAGGGCAGGACTTCTACCTGCCCCCAAATCAGCGAGACAGCGGTAATCGAACCCAATTTGAGGTGGGATTGCGGAGAAAAATCCCGCCCAAGTGATATCAGGCTACTTGGCCATCGGAATAATCACAGCTGAGCCCAAACTGTTCTTGCACAACATCCACACATGCACTTTCCAACTGGTGTCACTGGCACTGGAATTGGAGATGGGGCGGTAGTTTGCAAGGACGGAGGGGTCAAGAGTTGTTTTTCTGAGGAGAAGGGGGATGACGGCAGATTTGAGGGAGAGGGGGACAGTGCCTGAGGAAAGAGAACCGTTAACAATGTCAGCTAACATGGGAGCCAGAAAAGGAAGTTGGGTGGTCAGCAGTTTGGTGGGAATAGGGTCGAGGGAGCAGGACGTGGGTCTCATGGACAAGATGAGCGTGGAGAGGTCATGAGGGGAGATAAGAGAGAAACTGGAGAAAGATGTGAGTTCAGAGCTAGGGCAGGGGGGAACCTTAGAGGAAGTTTGGCTCGGTGGGCTAGGGGAAGGAAGGGAAGTGGCAGAGGCAGTTGAACGGATGGTCTCAATCTTAGAGACAAAGAAGTCCATAAGTTCCTCACACATCAATAAGTATATGAAGCTTAGAAGAGGGAAAGTACATGGACAGATCAGATATAACTATCTCACAGAGGTTGGTGGATGTTTGGAATGGACTGCCTTGAGAGGTGATCGAGACTGCCCACATCAGTAATTTGAAGAAGGAGATGGACCGGTATTTGAGGAGACAACTATTTGAGGGATGTATGCAGAAAACTGCGTATTTTGTTTTGAACTCTAAGGCTGGCTAGATGGACCAAAATGGACTTTTCCAGTACTGTACATGTCTATGCTTTCATGGGGCTATGGTATCTAAAAGGCTGGCCCCTAATATTTAATCTATTGATATGTGTACAGTTTATATCAAGGCTCCAGATAGTTTAATATTCATTTAGTTTAGCTTATTGCCTTGTTCAGATGCACTTATTGTGAAACATATTACAGTGTCATGTAATGGAGTCCTGTATTTTTTCTACGTGCCAGTTTCAGGTTAGAGAAAGCGACTCATCGCAAAGCACAGTGACAAAATGAATGCTGCCATTTTAAGGATGTACATTTTGTATGATTAATTTATATTACAAATGTTAATATCACAAATTATTGTTTAATTTATCATGCACTTAATGTCATAAAGTGTGCAACATGATTGACATTAATTTTATTGTTTGTGATTTGTGCCAACTGTGTGACTTATTGCATGACACTATTGCATCCCAAAGAATGTGTATATAATCATTCATTGCAGACATAAGGCATAAGCATAAGCTTGTGGTTTCCATGAGAAAATTTGAGGACAAGAAAATTTGGCCCTAAGAGCTTGTCCCTCTCGTAATCTAGTCCCAACCTAGCATCCAACTGAAATTAGAATTCCTTTACTTTGGTAGATCATTTCAAATGTTTAGCACCCTTTGAGTAATGGCATTTTTTCTAACATCTGCTTTAAATTTATTCTTCACTAATTGAAATTTATGTCCTTTTGTCCTCTTCAGACTGAATTGCCTTCAACAATATTCTGGCTTCACCTTATCTATGCCATTCAATGAGGTATATAAAGCTGCCACTCTCAAGACTGTAGAGCTTAATCTTCTCTAATCCTCCCTAGATCACCCTCATTGTGTTTGATTCATTCTAGTTACTCTTCTCTGTGTCGTTTCCTATGCATATGAACCCCTTCTGAAGTGTGATGACCAAATTATGCACATTATTCCAGTGGGGTCTGACCAGTGCATTAGGAAATCTCAGCACAACCTCTGTAAATGTATACTGCATTGGCTGGCTATGTATTATTCTATTAGCTTTTTAAATTGCTTTTGCACATTGGCTTGACATTCAAAGTGATGTGGTATTGTTTGCGCTTGGCTTCCGCTTGCTCCCAGCGAAGAGACTCGAGGTGTTCGGCGCTTTCCCGGATGCTTCTCCTCCACTTTGCGCGGTCTTGGGCCAGGGATCCCCAGGTGTCGGTTGGAATTTTGCACTTTTTCAAGGAGGCTTTGAGGGTGTTTTTGAAGCGTTTCCTCTGCCCACCTGGGGCTCTCTTGTCGTGTCGGAGCTCCGAGTAGAGCGCTTGTTTTGGGAGTCTCGTATCGGGCATGTGGACGATGTGGCCCGTCCATCGGAGCTGATCAAGCGTGGTCAAAACTTCGATGCTGGGGATGTTGGCCTGAGCGAGAACACTGATGCAAACAGCGGAAGGAGCGCACATCAACCCAAGCATCCCACTCACCCGCCCCTTCAACCACCATCTGCCCCACCTGTGACAGAGACTGTAGGTCCCGCATTGGACTCATCAGTCACCTGAGAACTCATTTGTGGAAGCAAGTCATCCTCGGTTCCGAGAGACTGCCTAAGAAGAAGAGGTATTGTTACTTCAAGATCCCTGTGGCAATTCACTTCCCTTCATTGTATATCATGTATGCTTATTGTTTTCTCCCAACATACAATACTTTGCATTTGCTAGGATTAAATTTAATTTGCCATATATGTATTTATCTATTTGCATAACTAATCTAAATCTGCCTTGTCAGCTACAAACTTAACAAATGTTCAATTAGTTTCTGCTCCAGATCATTTATGTAGATGAGAAAAAGTAGAGATCCAATTATGGTTTCTATTATCTTACTTGTTGTTAATGTTAGATTGATTTGCCTGTAGCCCCCTGGTCTCGCTTATATTATTCACCAGATCTTTGCATTTTAAATGTGTTGCTTAGTTTATCACTTTTTTTTGTTATTTTTAGTCACAAGCTGGTGTCTGATCTTGGAATACAACTTTATTGTAGAACAAAATGAAATTCAGTGCATACATGAAGCTAGTACACCTGGCTGGTAAGTACAATATGTAGATCAATGTATCATTGTTAGAGGACTCGTCTGTTTTGTCATGATTAGTCCTAGAGCGCAAAAGGAGTTTTGTGTGCACAGAAACACTCTATTTAAGATTTACTTTACTTAATTTTTACATGATGTTACTTATTGTCATCTAATTTTTAGAGACTTTTACATAGCTGGTGAACAATCCAGCCTATTAAACAATAAAACAATTTCATGGAAAGATTATAACAATTGGACAATAATCTTGGAAAATAGATTAAAGGCTAGACATTGTGGATTGCCGCTTTTTAAATCAAATATATAGTTTAACACTACATTTAAAATAAAGTATTAGGCTAACTCCAAGGGGTAGAAATTAGGTCGCGCCCCATTTGGGGCGCAAATATCGTCTGGACGCAAATATTAGCGCCTGGCGCTAATTATCGGCACTGACTGGAAACTTCACTTTTACCGCCCCGGGAGGTGAGTGGAGCGCTAAAGCAGGCGCTGCACACCTGTCTTAAGGCGCAAAGGCCAAGGAGTGAGGCGCTAACTCAGAGCGCTGGCGAAGCTCATGTAATGTCAGTCAGCAATGGAACACACACACACAATGGCACGGGCCAGTTCTTAAAGGGGATGGTTAATCTTGCTTTCCATCCACATCCTGTTCATTGCAGCCTTGAATCTCGGCCTGGAGAGACTTGCACATCAAATGTGCTGGAAAGAACAATGGAGAGTACCAGGCAAAGAGCTCAGAGTGCAGCTCCCACAGTCTCTGCTAAATCGATACAAGGAAGGGCAAATCAAAATGAACCTGCAAAGTGCTGCTCAGTACCCAAAACTCCTTCACACAACGTTGAATCTCTCCAGAAGTCTCTCCCTCTCTCTCTCAGAATGCGTAGTTCAAAAATGCCACCAACAATAAAAGACAGGAAGAGGCCCCCTTTAAATAGCGCCCCCCCCAGCCCCACAGCGATTGATAGCGTTCCAGTCTTCTGGTCGTTGCTAGCGTCAGGCGGTAAGGCAGGGGGCGCCACTCAATTTCCGCTCCGGGGCGCCACAAGGGCGTTGCACCATGGAATGACGTCACAATCTGCGCGCGCAGGTGGTCGCAGCGGTAAAGTTTAGCGCCGCCGCACAATGTCTAGTTAAGTTCCCGAGCGGCGCAAACAGCGCTGCACCCGGGCGTTAGCGGCTTTGCGCCCCATTAGCGCCCTCTTAAGGCGCTAACGGGAGGCGCAACCAACTGAATTTTTACCCCCAAATGTCTGCGGAGTGAATATGCTGATATTCGCTTCACTTTATTCTACTCTCTCAGGTGTGTTTAAAGGGAGTTGTCACTGTAATGTGCTGGCTGGTGGAATTTTCCCTTCAGCAGGTCCTATACGTGCTGTAACTTGAATTGTTGCAAGATTTTTTGCTTCTTTTGCAAGTTTTAACCTAAAGTTAAAAATTATTGCAACATGTATAACTAGCGATGTTCATACTACCTTATGTGACAATGTGCTCCTTAATGTATCCCAATGTATTCAAATAAGCATTTTTTCATTTTTGGAAGTTTTTTGTTAACAGGCAAATTACATAATCTTCAAATACAAAGCAGATAGGTGTTTGTGACCTATTATCCCTAGTGTTGAAAGTCAGTGGCTTCAAGTTGTAAGGTATAAATATTAATTGCACATTCTTTTAATATAGTTGATCTCCCATGGCATTGCACACGGGTCGTCAAGACCTGTTAATGTGAGTGGAGGAGGGGGAGAGGAGGGCAGCCAGGGGAGGGAGGGGGTGGAGGAGGGAAGAGGATGCAGTAGAAAGGGGTGGAAAGTGGAAGAGAAGATGGAGGAGGGAAAGAAAAGGAGGAATGGAGAAAGGGGAATGGAGGAGAATGATGGGGAGGAAGAAAGGCCAACTCGAGATGGGCAAAAATGTTGCCTTGCCTGCATCACCCAATTTCCATGGATTTGAATTATGAGGTTGTGGGCATTTTGAATAATGTTCGTTTACCTGGTTTATGTTAAATAAATTGTCTGTTGGTTTATAACCTGAGCCTTGGTTTGATAAAATGTCAATCCACTTACCAAAGAGGAAGGAAATCATGTGATGACGAGTGGTCCATTTAATAAGTTGGCAAACAATGGCAAAGGTTCTCTGTTCAATTCCTGGATTTTGCTATCACTTACCTGGATCATCAAAGATGTGAGGACTGTTTCTGGGACTCGTTGGTAATGATGAACCCGAGTAGAGTATTTTGTGTAAAATCCAAAAACATAACAGGGACCCATAACGAAATAAAACATAAAATGGAATTTACAGAATCTACCTTCTATCCAACATGTTTTTTGCTCATCTGTATGAGCATAGGGTTCAAGTTGATTTCTGATTGGGCAGTGCTAACCACATGGTATTATCAGACATGTCGGATTCGACAAACACATTCTACAACAAACATCTTCAAAAGTAAAAGAATGCCTGGGACAAAAAGTCTTCAATGAGATATTTCTGCTTTTTAAAATGCTCTCCCTCCTTCACCTGAGAGGGGTTGACTCATGTCAGGTTATGGTTCCACATTCGTTTGCAGCTCTTCCATACCTCGCCCAAGTGGTCATTCTTAATGTGTGAACGTAGACCGTGGAGGGCTGAAAAATTCGCAACTCTTCTGGTGCACTCCCACCGTAAATTTTGGAAGAGGTGCTAAACCGAGGTCCCAACTGCCCTTTCAGATGGATGTAAACGACACATGATACTATTCAATGAAGAGCAGGGGAGTTGTCCTAGTGTCTTGGTCAATATTTATCCCTCAACTAACATCACCAAAACAAATGATCTGTTTGTGGGAGCTTGCTGTGTGTGAATTGGCTGTTGCATTTCCCTACATTACAACAGTGACTACTCTTCAAAAGTACTTCATTGGTTGTGAAGTGCTTTGGGACATCCTAAGGTTGTGAAAGGCACGAAAGAAATGCTCCTTCCTTCATTCTTTACTTTTCAGTCCCAAGGTGTTGGCTATTTTTCAAACTGAGTCTGATCCTTCCTTCGCCTGAGGTCCACAATGAGCACTTCCCAGCAAGACTCACTGGATAGTCCTGGCTGATTTTTCTTCTCCCCAGCACAATCCTTTATAGCCAAATATAGTGTAACTCAACAGACTGAGAAATAGTCAGCGGACTTTCCTGGTGACATATTTCTATTTATTCCAGGGGCTTGACATGAGTGCATTTTTGATTCTGATTGTTAAGTGCTGTTTCACATTTGTGTGAAATATTTTTGAATTTATTACTAAAGAAATCTCAATCACATG
The DNA here is from genome assembly GCA_030390025.1 of Squalus acanthias. Lineage (NCBI taxonomy): Eukaryota > Metazoa > Chordata > Chondrichthyes > Squaliformes > Squalidae > Squalus > Squalus acanthias. Next base: position 164,266,206 of record CM059425.1, read on the forward strand.
GGCAGTGAAATTAATGCCTCCATCCAGAGAATAAACAATCATTTCAGATCTCACATTGGCTGCACCCTGTATTCAGGTACAGACTAAATAGATATGAAAAAACTGAGCAATCAACTTTTACAATAACATTTGTTTCAAATGGCGTGTGTAATATGTATACTACACTTGTGCAATCTGTATTGTCATCTGATCATTTTCCTTTGAACATAATTTGAAACTTTCCATACAAGTGCCTTTCTTAAATTTTATGTCTTGTTTATTCTATATATTCTGACACAAAGTAGTCATCACTCCAAGTTAGTTTATTCTGTAAATTTTGGCTCATCAAAGTTTAATGCAAAAAAGATTAAAACCAGTGAAGCAAAAAAGATTAAAACCAGTTAGGCAAATGTTGACCTTTATGTAGAATTGTGTGAATAATGCATAAAATAACTAATTGCCTACACTGTTAATAAATGCAAGTCCCACCCATTCTAATTTGTATTCCAACACCAAAGGGCATTACACTTTTATCAGAAGAATCTTATTATTGTTGCCTATGTGAACTGGTTAGGTGGCAGGTTCAATATTTCACTCACCTGTTTCAGGGAGGAACGCTTAAAGACTTTCAGCAATTAGTTGGAGATTTTCGATTCATTCCAAAAGATGTTAACAATACCTGTGGCATTGCCATGGATAGAAATTAGTTGCTTTAGTAATGAGCATGAAAGTTTTTGTTGTGTATTTCTCTTGTGGAAGTGTGGCCCTCTGCGGTTGTAGTATGTCTAAGTTCTCGCATCCATCTTACCTTTTTGACGTTGGTGGGGAATTTTAGGGGGAAAAATTGGGTTGCTTTGCGCCTCCCGTTAACGCCCAAAGAGGGCGCTAATGGAGCGCAAAGCAACTAGCGCCCGGGCGCGGTGCCGCCCACACCTCCTGCGAAATTCAGCGGGAGGTTAGTGGCAGTGCTAACCGGTAGCGCCCTGAGGCGCTGCGCCGCCGGCGATGACATCATTGCCGTGTGCAACGCCCCGCTCGCGCCCTAGCCACGATCTTCGGGAGCGCCCCCTGACTTACCGCCGGACGCTATGTCCGACAGGGTCAGGAGGGCCTACCTGCGGCCGGGGAGGCGCAATTTAAAGACGAGGTGTGGGGCGGCCATTTTTGTTGCTGCCAGCGGCGCTCCAAGAGCCCGGCACTTCTCTTGAGTGCCAGGCTCTTTTGCCGGCACTCCCGATCCCCGGGGGCCCAGCTGGGCCCCGGGTCATGCTGCGCAAGGCCCTCCCCTTTAAGAAGGGGAGGAAGGCCTGCAATACCACGGCATGCAGCGCCGCGATATTGACTTGCAGCGCCCCAAGAGGGATGCGGGGCGCTTCCAGTAGCGTGCTGCTTCCCTCTTGGGGCGCAACCACTCAATTTCTGGCGCGGGGGGCGCTAATTTTTCCGGGGCCCTAAAAGTAGCGCCCCGGCGAAGTTAGTGTCCCAAATGGGGCGCTACTCAATTTTTAGCCCTTAATGTTTAGCCATGAACAAATTTTAATTAAACATGCCCGGTGAGAATGGGACGCATTCAGATCAGACACCTGATTTATACCCCGCCCAATTTTATGCTCTATAGATTTCAATGGAACTGAAAATCGGGCAGGGTGTAATTGAGGCGTCTGATCTGGGTGCATTAGCTTAAAATTGGGGATAAAGGGTTGAGCTCCAATAAAGAGAAAAAAGAAAGACTTGTATTTATATAGCGCCTTTCATGATCTCAGGACAACCCAAAACACTTTACAGCCAATTAAGTACTTTTGAAGTGTTTTAATGTAGGAAACACAGCAGCCAGTTTGCGCACAGCAAGCTCCCACAAACAGAAATGTGTTAATGATAATCTGTTTTAGTGATGTTGGTTGAGGGACAAACATTGGCCAGGACACCGGCGAGAACTCTTCTTCGAAATAATGTTGAGGGATTTTTACGTCCACCTGAGAGGGTAGACGGGGCCTCGCTTTAACATCTCATCTGAAAGACGGCACCTCTGACAGTGCAGCACTTCCTCAGTACTGCACTGGAGTGTCAGCCTGGATTATGTGCTCAAGTCTCTGGAGTAGGACTATGAACCCACAACCTTCTGACTCGGAGGCGAAAGTGCTACCAGTGAGCCAAGGCTAACACCTCAAAAAATAAAGCTGACTTTAGCATATCTTGCCTCCAAATGCAAGTTCTTTCTTTCTTCTTTTTGAAGGTCACATGCTCGTTGGGGTGTGAGTGAGTTTGGGAGTAGTGCAGCTGGGCCTGGGGCCAGAGAGTATGAGGGGGAAGCATTGCTTGAGACTAAAAAATGCACTCAATGCCCAGCCACCCAAACCGCCCTATGCCCCAAACCTCACCACACAAGTGCTCCCACACTCCAGCCTCCCCACCCACTCTATCAAATGTTTGCAAGCTTGTTGGGGAGGGATGAAGAGAAAGAGTAGAGGTGGACTGGAGTATGGGACTTTTTTGAGGATGTTGTGGACTAGCAGAACTCAGGGAGTGGCTATCTGGGTGTAACCGATCTGCTTGCATAAGCCTGCAAATGAATAGCATTTATAGTAATGGCAGTCCAAAGTTTTCTGCTCTACCGCCTAGAGCGCTCCAAAATGTAATCCCTCCATCACAGTAAGAAAATAAACTTAACTGATGCCTGCCAAACATTACCTTCTTGGAGAACTCTAGAAGGTGTTTAAGGCCTGAGGCCTTCTTGAAACAAAGGAGAGGCATGGCCAGAGAGCAGAAGCAGAGACTCAGCCAAGAGCAGAGGCTAAACAACCAGTTGAGGAGCATAGTAGAGATGCCAACTCTGGTTGGGTGTAACCTGGGAATTTCATCGCATCATCTCCACACACTAGCTGCCTTGCCCCCATGCTCCCGCCACTGACCACCTGACCCATGCATCCAAACGGCACACCGCCTTCCCACACCAATTGGAAAACTAACAGACCCTTCATTACCCGATTGGATGACCCTTGACTGTCTGTCAAAAAGCCTTTTTTCCCATTTCCAATAGTTTTATGACCGGGCTGGAACCAGTGTCCTGGCAAATCGAATAACTAGGGCAGTAGACAGGGCTTTAAACTAATGAAGGGGGTTGCTGGGAGGATTGAGGAAAGAGTAAATTTTAAAGCAGCAAGAGAAATGTCAATGCTCTAGAGCAGAGCAGAGTTTTGGGTAAAAATAAGCAGAGTGGGTCAGGAAGGGACAGAGATAGTAACAAAGGTAATAGGGCATCAGTGACTAAGGTGACATCAGGGACAAATGGAAAAAAGTCAAAGCTAAAGGCACTATATCTGAATGCGCGAAGCATTTGCAACAAAATAGATGAATTAATAGCGGAGATAGAAATTAATAGGTTTGCTCTAATAGCCATTACGGAGACATGGTTGCAATGTGGCCAAGGTTGGGAACTAAATATTCCAGGATACTTAACCTTTAGAAGAGATAGGCAAAATGGAAAAAGAGGAGGGGTAGCCCTGATAATAAAGGATGGGATAAAGACACAAGAGAGAAAGGATCTTAGCTCGGAAAATCAAGAAGTAGAATCAGTTTGGGTGGAGCTAAGAAACAGCAAGGGGCAGAAAACATTGGTGGGAGTTGTTTATAGGCCCCCAAACAGTAGTTGTAATGTAGGGCAGAGTATAAATTAGGAAATTAAAGCCGCATGTAACAAGGGTAATATAGTTATCATGGGGGACTTTAATCTACATATAGACTGGCCAAACCAAATTTGCAGTAATAGTGTGGAGGACGAATTCATGGAATGTATACAAGATAGTTTTCTAGATCAGTATGTTGAGGAACCAACTAGGGAACAGGCTATTTTATCTAGTATTGTGCAACAAGAAAGGGTTAATTAATAACCTTGTAGTAAAGGGGCCTTTAGGGAAGAGTGACCATAATATGATAGACTTTTATATTAAGTTTGAAAGTGATTTAGTTCAATCCGAAACTAGGGTCTTACATCTAAACAAAGCAAACTACGTAGGTGTGAGGGGCAAGTTAGCTAAGGTAGATTAGGAAACGACATTAAAAGGTATGACAGTAGACAAGCAATGGCTAGCATTTAAGAATTAATACATAATTTATAACAAATATACATTCCTTTCAGGCACAAAAATCCCACAGGAAAAGTGGTCCAACTGTGGCTAACAAGAGAAGTTAAAGATAGTATTAGATCAAAGGAAGAGGCTTATAATGTCGCCAAAAAGAGCAGTAAGCCTGAAGATTGGGAGGAGTTTAGAATTCAGCAAAGGAGGACCAAGAAATTGATAAAGAATGGGAAAATAGAATATGAGAGGAAACTAACGAGAGACATAAAAACAGACTGTAAAAGCTTCTATAGGTATGTAAAAAGGAAAAGATTAGCGAAAGTAAATGTGGGTCCCTTACAGGCTGAGACAGGAGAAATTATAATGGGGAATAAGGAAATGGCAGAGAAATTAAACAAATACTTTGGGCTCGATTTTAATAGCCCTGAGGAGGTGGGTTTGGAGGTGGGTCGGCAGCGAAAATTGGAAAAAATGGCTTCAGACACCCAACCCGCCTCCATCCCGCCACCACCCGATTTTCGTGAGTGTCTATTCAGCCGCTCCCAAACTGACCCGACTGGAACCAGTGCCTTGCTAATCCTATTTTGATAGTGGTTTCCCATTTTCATGCCTCTGACTCCTGTTTCCCGTCTTGTCAGGAAACAGGCCAGCTGTAAGGAGACGAGTTGCTGGAGGACATGATTTGTTGTCATTGGTGCAGCACTTTAAAAGCACTCCTGTAACATGGCTGACATTCAAATGCAACAACCTTGTTGTTGGAGGTTTGGGATAAGATTTTGCAAATCTACTGACCTTGACTGTTCAAGCTGACAGCCATCTGCAGTGTGACCTGATAGGAATAATTTCAGGCCACTTCTTGCCTCAAGTGAAATCTATAGCTACAGGATGGGAAACATTTATATCCTCTCATCCTTGTCATCAGATTCGGAGGAAGAGCAGCCATGGCAGCACCACAACCAGCCACAACAGCAGCACCAGGAGTGCCAACCTCCTCCTCACCCACCTGATGATGCACAGGGCAGAGGGCCTCAGCGCAGGGCTGCACCTCGCCGCAGGAGATACTCTCAACACAGGGTTTACAGGCAGAGGATCAGCTTCCTCAACATGAGTGAGCAGCAGTGCCAAAGGAGGCTGAGACTTCTGTGAGAGGTAGTCGCTGACATCTGTGCAATGCTGCACCAACACCTGGAGCCCAGAGGAGCGGGTGGACACTCCTTACCAGTGGCTGTCAAAGTCACCACCGCACTCAACTTCTTTGCTTCGGGCTCCTTCCAGGGATCAGCTGCAGACATAAGCAGCATCTCCTAGTCGGCCGCATATACCTGCATCACGCAGGTCACCGATGCCCTCTTTGCAAAGGCGCACAATTACACCCACTTCTCCACGGATGGCCCAAGTGTGATGGCGTGTGCGGTTGGCTTTGCCAATATGGCAGGCTTGCCAATGGTGCAGGGCATCATTGACTGCACACATGTTGCCATTAGGGCCCCCTATCACAACCCAGCTGTATTTGTCAACCGCAAGGGATTCCACTCCCTGAACGTCCAGCTGGTGTGTAACCACAGGAAGATCATCATGCATGGTTGCGCAAAGTACCCTGGCAGTTGCCATGACTCCTTCATCCTGCGCCAGTCTACTGTGCCTCAGCTCTTCCATCCGGCAAACCAACTTTCTGGATGGCTTCTTGGCGACAAGGGCTATCCCCTGAAAAAGTGGCTTATGACACCAATGAGGAGGCCATCAAACAATGCTGAGAGCCGGTGCAATGTGAGTCACATATCCACCAGAAGCATCATCGAGCAAACCATCAGCTTGCTCAAAATGCGCTACCGATGCCTAGCCAGCCCTGGAGGAGCCTTGCAGTATGCACCAGCCAGGGAGTCCAGAATCATCGTGGTCTGCTGTGCCCTGCACAACATCGCACAGCAGCGCGGCTGTAAGGGTTTCTGACCCGTGTGGCTCTGTGCTCAGCCTGGGTGCTAGTGCGAGGTTAGGCCTTGTTGCCTGTTCTGGTCTCCAGCCAGTCTGGGAGCACTAGACACCTGTGAGTGGTTCGACCCACTCGCCCTTACGGTTCTGACACTGGACTTAGATGCGAGAGCAGTAATGGAGAGAAAACTCAGGTAGACCCGGTTGAATGGTACGAAATGGAAAATCTTTATTGCATATTATTCAAGATTACAAAATACATGTCATAAGCACAGATTAATGACAGTACAATCTTACACGCAGTTATGTAACTAATTTTAGGGAAACGAGGAACGAACGACACATCGTAAATGGGGGCGCACATTACAGTTATCCTTAAAACTTAAACCCTCCCCTATCAATACCTGCTCTAAACTAGATTTGTAGGATCAAGACTCATGCTCACCACTCGTGATAACTCGGAGAATTCCGAAAACTCTGATCGGATGTTTTTCACCGCAGCACCTGATCACCCACGTGTTGATCAGGGGTCTCTGTACCCCACTTGTTTACTCGTTTCTGCTCCGGCTAGCAGGCTGGACCGTCTGCTGTCATGAAGATCTGTGTTGTCCTCGGAGTTCCGATACTACTCAAAGAAGAGTCTTCCTGTGCCCTCGCACTGATTCGATAAAATTCGAAGAATAGTCTTCCAATGCCAGTTCTGTAAAGCTCAAAAGATAGTCTTCCTGGGCAAGGAAAGTGTCTATTCGACCTACAGGCGCGGTCGGGGCTTACTGACCGTGGCGATATGGTCGTCTTCTTCTCTTCTCATCTCATCTCATCTCATCTCATCTCATCTCATCTCATCTCGGGCCTTCGATTCCAACACCGTTTACCGACTTCTCGGGATGGTGTGCCCGTTTCAAGGCTTCACAGCCCAGTTCCACACAAATCTTCGCGGCAAGCCACGAGGCTGATCCTGGCGGATCGTAAAGTTCAACAGTCTTTAAAAGCTGCAAGAGGCAGAGACACGAGGCAAGCGGCAAGGAGTCGAAAGGATAAGAGTCAAGAGGCATGAACAAGACGGCGAGCGAACAAGAGAGAGATGGACGGTTGTAGCTTACAGTTATAGTGCAAAAACTCTTCTTTTCCCGCCCAACCTTAATGTCTTTTCTTTTGTTAGGGTTTTGGCGCTCAAATTTCTTGTATAGGGCGATCTCCGTTTTAATGGGTTTCGGGGATACTCGTAACTGTCTGAGTACCTGTTAATACTTTTCCCAATGTGTAACCGGTCGGTATTCTCCCTGGAGGGGTTTTGGGGCTTCCAAATGTTTTCTGTAACTACCCGCTAACGGCTCTCTCATCGTAGAGTCGTGGGGATTTTGCATATTAATGTCTTTGGATGGGTTCTTGATCGCTTGGTACAATAGCCCTTATTCGCACCTGGGAGACCGATTTCAGTATTTATGTGTATACTGCAAACCCATAATGTCTTGTGTATTATCTCAAATGTGCTGAGCCTTGATCGATCTCGCACAAATGTTTATTGGAACGCCATCTTGTCTGCTTATCGAAAAGTCTAGAATGTTCTGCCACGAGGCGTGGCGGCCATTTTACAGGCTGCTTGTGTCCACTTTGAAAACCTGACAGCATTCTGCTGAAATAAAGCTGTTTGAACGAAACTATGTGTTCTCTCCTTATTTAAAAAATCGCGATATATTGCGAATTCTACACGGCTTAGTGCTGCCAGATGAACAAGTGGCTCAGTACACAGCCTCCTCGGAGGAAGAGGACGAGGAAGAGGATGAGGAGGAGAACGAGGAGGAGGATGAGGAGGAGGATGGGAAGCGACGCTTTGCGGGGTCGGATGTGGCCAATCCAGCAATAGGCGAACACATTGCTGGCAGTCAGGCAAGGGATGCACTCATCCATGCCAGATTAGTTAAGCTTACGCTTTAACCATAGGTGGCTGGCACATGGAGATGAATATAAATCCGACATCCTCAAAACCCCAGGCATCATCTGTCTACTAAAGCGCTCAGTGTCACCACCAACATTCTACATGGCATTCGCCCTGAGGCCTCACTCTTGAATTTCCATTTCCCAGAACACAGAGGCCACTCTTTAGGTGATCTCAGCAGATCATTAAACCTTTTTCCACACTGAACCCATGTGCGTCTGCACACAGACCTCGAGCTCACCTCCTCAGCAATTTGCAGCCAAGCTGCCTTGGTTTGCTGAGGAGGCCTCCTCCTTCCGTTTCCAGGGAAGAGGACCTCCTAACGTCCTCTAACTCCCTCCACAGGAGCATGGAGAGAGCCCTCATTGAACCTGGGTGCAGCCTTAGTTTTTGGGGTTGCCATTCCTGCAGCTCCCAGCACCTTTAAAAGAAAAAAGCATTAATTTTACTCAGCCAATGATTGGAACACATCTGGCATATTTTTCATTTCTTAGTCACATACTACATTGATAGATAAAAAATCATAAATGTCTTTCTGGAATAATATGACTAGCAATTTCATTCAATTATTTGTGTTCACACCAGCCGCTGTCAACTCCCCTGAGTAGATAATACAGCACCAAGCCACTCCATTTACATTTTTTGTAAAGGGGACATGGCCCCTTTAAATTTTTACTCCAAAAATACATCTTCAGATGCGAGAAACTGGCATGCTCCAAGCAATTGCCTGGAGGGACCCGCACGTCGGCCGTAACGAGGCCAATCAAGCAAAATTCGGAACTGCGGACTGGCAGCATCCGTGAGCGGGTCTGAAAACTGCCGAGCAACGGGCCCGCCATCAGTCCGCCCTCATCTTATTTATAAAAATCGAGCCCTTTGTGTCTGTCTTCACAGAAGAAGACGCAAAACACCTCCCGAAAATAGTGGAGAACCAAGGGTCTAGCGAGAATGAGGAACTGAAAGAAATTAGTATTAGTAAAAAAAAGTACTGGAGAAATTAATGGTGACTGAAAGCCATTAAATCCTCTGGACCTGATGGCCTACATCCTAGGGTTTTGAAAGAGGTGGCTGTAGAGATAGTGGATGCATTGGTTGTCATCTTCCAAATTTCCATTAATTCTAGAACGGTACCCACGGATTGGAATGTAGCAAATGTAACCCCACTATTTAAGAGAGGAGGGAGAGAGAAAACAGGAAACTACAAACCAGTTAGCCTGACATCAGTAGTAGGGAAAATGCTAGAATCTATTGTTAAGGATGTGGTAAAAGGGCACTTAGAAAATAATAATAAGATTGGGCAGAGTCAACACAGATTTATGAAAGGGAAATCATGTTTGACAAATCTGTTAGAGTTTTTTGAGGTTGTAACTAGCAGAATAGATAAGAGGGAACCAGTGGATGTGGTGTATTTGGATTTTCAGAAGGCATTCGATAAGGTGCCACACAAGAGGTTAATGAACAAAATGAAGGCTCATGGGATTGGGGGTAATATACTAGCATGGATTGAGGATTGGTTAACGGACAGAAAACAAAGAGTAGGAATAAACGGGTCAATTTCAGGTTGGCAGGCTGTAACTACTGGGGTACTGCAAGGATCAGTGCTTGGGCCTCAGCTATTCACAATCTACATCAATGATTTGGATGAGGGGACCAAATGTAATATATCCAAGTTTGCTGATGATACAAAGCTAGGTGGGAATGTAATTTGTGAGGAGGATGCAAAGCGGCTTCAAGGGGATATAGACAGGCTAAGTGAGTGGGCAAGAACATGGCAAATGGAATATAATGTGGAGAAATGTGAAGTTATCCACTTTGGTAGGAAAAATAGAAAAACAGAGTATTTTTTAAATGATGAGAGATTGGGAAATGTTGGTGTTCAGAGGGACCTGGGTGTCCTTGTACACGAATCACTGAAAGTTAACATGCAGGTACAGCAAGCAATTAGGAAAGCAAATGATATGTTGGCCTTTATTACAAGAGGATTTGAGTATAAGAGTAAAGATGTCTTACTGCAATTATATAGGGCCCTGGTAAGACCACACCTGGAGTATTATGTACAGTTTTGGTCACCTTACCTAAGGAAGGATATACTTGCCATAGAGGGAGTGCAACGAAGGTTCACCAGACTGATTCCTGGGATGGGGGGATTGTCCTATGAGGAGAGATTGAGTAGACTAGGCCTATATTCTCTGGAGTTTAGAAGAATGAGAGGTGATCTCATTGAAACATACAAAATTCTTACAGGGCTTGACAGGTTAGATGCAGGGAGGATGTTTCACTTGGCTGGGGAATCTAGAACCAGGGGTCACAGTCTCAGAATAAGGGGTCGACCATTTAGGACTGAGATGAGGAGAAATTTTTTCACTCAGAGGGTGGTGAATCTTTGGAATTCTCTGCCCCAGAGGGCTGTGGAGGCTCAGGCATTGAGTATATTCAAGACAGAGATAGATAGATTTTTGGATATTAAGGGAATCAAGGGATATGGGGATAGTGCAGGAAAGTGGTGTTGAGGTAGAAGATCAGCCATGATCTTATTGAATGGCGGAGCAGGCTCGAGGAGCCAAATGGCCTACTCCTGCTCCTATTTGTTATGTTCTTATGTAAACAAAAGTGTTCATAGAAAATGAAAAAATAGGTACAATTTTGTTTTTAATAGCCCTACGATTTCTCTCACGAGGCTTGCAGGAATGACTTCCCCGCTGGCGAGCGGGAGTCAAAATTCATGGGGAGTCAGGCCAAGGACCAACAGAAACAATTCACAACAAGTACGGAATAGTGGTGAGGGGTGGGGGGGGGCGGGTGGTGGGCGGAATCAGGTAGGTCCGCAATCTGGATGAGGGGGTGGGCAGAGTCCAGAGCTGGAGAGGCCTGGTATCTTCCTTTGTGCTAGGTATGTCTCCAGCCAGTGGAGAATTTCCCCCAATTCCCATTGTCTTCAATTTTACTAGGGCTCCTTGATGCCACACTTGGCCAAATGCTGCCTTGATGTCAAGGGCAGTTACTCATACCGCACCTCTGGAATTCAGCTCTTTTGACCATGTTAGGACCAAGGCTGTAATGAGGTCTGGAGCTGATTGATTACACAAACTAGGGTTGTATTCCCTGGAATTTAGAAGGTTAAGGGGTGATTTGATCGAAGTTTTCAAGATATTAAATGGAACATAAGAACATAAGAACATAAGAAATAGGAGCAGGAGTAGGCCAATCGGCCCCTCGAGCCTGCTCCGCCATTTAATAAGATCATGGCTGATCTGATCCTAATCGCCAATCTACTATCTATCACAGAACCATCTCCTGCATCTAACAGAATTGCACACACGAAATAGGAGCAGAATCAGGCTACACGGTCCCTGGGCCCGCTCCACTACCCACAGGGCCATGACCGGATCCGAACCTAGACTCATGTCCAAATTCCTGCCCGCTCCCCGTAACCCTTAATGCCCTTTACTTCTAGGAAACTGTCTATTTCTGTTTTAAATTTATTTAATGATGTAGCTTCTACAGCTTTTTGTGGCAGCATATTCCATGGACCTACCACCCTCTGAGTGAAGTAGTTCCTCCTCATCTCAGTTTTGAAAGAGCAGCCCCTTATTCTAAGACTATGTCCCCTAGTTCTAGTCTCACCCGTCATCGGGAACATCCTCCCCGCATCCACCCGATCCAACCTCTTCACAATCTTATATGTTTCAATAAGATCGCCTCTCATTCTTCTGAACTCCAATGAGTAGAGTCCCAATCTACCCAACCTCTCCTCATATGACCACCCCCTCATCCCCGGGATTAACCGAGTGAACCTTTTTTGCACTGCCTCGAGAGCAAGGATGTCTTTCCTTAAGTAAGGACACCAAAACTGTATGCAGTATTCCAGGTGCGGTCTCACCAATACCTTGTACAACTGAAGCAATACCTCCCTATTTTTATATTCTATCCCCCTAGCAATGAAAGCCAACATTCCATTTGCCTTCTTAATCACTTGCTGCACCTGCATACTAACCTTTTGAGTTTCGTGCACCAGGACCCCCAGATCCCTTTGCACTTCAGTACTCTCCAGTTTCTTGCCATTAAGATAATAAATTGCTCTAGGATTTTTCCTGCCAAAGTGCATCACCTCACACTTTCCAGTGTTGTATTCCATCTGCCAAATCTCTGCCCACTTACTTAGCCTGTCTATGTCCCCTTGCAGGTTTTTTATGTCCTCCTCACTCACTACTTTCCCTCCCATCTTTGTATCATCTGCAAATTTTGATATGTTACACTTGGTCCCTTCCTCCAAATCGTTAATATAGATTGTAAAGAGTTGGGGACCCAGCACTGACCCCTGTGGAACACCACTAGTTACTGATTGCCAGTCTGAGAATGAACCATTTATCCCAACTCTTTGCTTTCTGTTAGATAGCCAATCCTCTATCCATGCCAGAATATTACCCCCAATCCCGTGATTTTTTACCTTAAGCAATAATCTTTTGTGTGGCACCTTGTCAAATGCCTTTTGGAAGTCTAAATACACTACGTCCACTGGTTCCCCTTTATCCACTCTATATGTTACTTCCTCAAAGAACTCCAGCAAATTTGTCAAACATGACTTCCCCTTCGTAAAACCATGCTGACTTTGTCCTATTAAATTATGATTATCCAAATGTCCTGTTACTGTTTCCTTAATAATGGACTCCAAAATTTTACCTACCACAGATGTTAGGCTAACCGGTCTATAGTTACCAGCCTTCTGTCGACTGCCCTTTTTAAATAAGGGTGTTACATTAGCAGTTTTCCAGTCTGCCGGGACCTTAGCGGAATCCAGGGAGTTTTGAAAAATTATTACCAATGCATCTACAATCCCTACCGCTACTTCCTTCAAGACTCTAGGATGTAAGCCATCAGGTCCAGGTGATTTATCCGCCTTGAGTCCCATTATTTTACCGAGTACCACTTCCTTAGTGATTTTGATCGTGTTTAGCTCCTCTCCCCCTATGAGCCCCCTGTTTGTCCAGTGTTGGGATATTCTTAGTGTCCTCTACTGTAAAGACTGATACAAAATATTAATTCAATGTTTTTGCCATCTCCATATTTCCCACCATTAATTTCCCGGTCTCATCCTCTAAGGGACCAACATTTACTTTAGCCACCCTTTTTCTTTTTATATAACTATAAAAACTCTTACTATCTGTTTTTATATTTTTTGCTAATTTACTTTCATAATCTATCTTCCCTTTCTTAATCAATCTTTTTGTTATTTTTTGCTGCCTTTTAAATTTTTCCCAATCCTCTGTCCTCCCACTAGATTTCGCTACCTTATATGCCCTTGTTTTTAGTCGAATACTATCCTTAATTTCTTTACCTAGCCACGGATGACTGTCTTTTCTTTTACACCCTTTTCTTTTCAGTGGAATATATATTTTTTGGAAGTTGTAAAATAACTCCTTGAATGTACACCACTGATCATGTGTCGTCTTACCCTTTAATCTATTTTCCCAATCCACTCTACTCAATTCCGCTCGCATACCTTCATAGTCTCCTTTATTCAAGCTTAGCACGCTTGTTTGAGATCCAATCTTCTCACCCTCTAATTGAATATGGAATTCAACCATGTTATGGTCACTCATTCCAAGGGGATCCTTTACTAGGACATTTTTAATTAATCCTGTCTCGTTACACAGGACCAGATCTAAGGTTGCTTGCCCCCTGGTCGGTTCAGTTACATACTGCTCAAGAAACCCATCCCTAATACACTCAATGAACTCATCCTCAAGGCAGCCCTGCCCCATTTGATTTGTCCAATTAATATGATAGTTAAAATCCCCCATAATTATAGATGTTCCCTTATTACATGCCTCAACTATTTCCTGATTGATACTCCGTCCAACAGAGTTGAAACTGTTCGGAGGCCTATAGACTACGCCCACTAGTGTTTTTTTCCCCTTATTATTCCTTATCTCCACCCAAACTGTTTCATTATCATGATTTTTTGACCCAATATCATTACTCTGTATTACAGTGATTCCTTCCTTTATTAACATAGCCACCCCACCTCCCCTTCCTTCCTGCCTGTCCTTCCTGATCGTTAAATAACCTGGTATGTTTAATTCCCAGGCATTGTCACCCTGCAGCCATGTTTCTGTAATGGCCACAATATCATAACCATATGTAGTTATTTGTGCCATTAACTCGTCTATTTTGTTACGAATGCTACGTGCATTCAGATAGAGAACTTTCAAATATGCTTTGTGGCACTTAGTTCCTGCTTTTTCACTTTTTACCACTTTACCTTTTACTCCACACACTCTGTCCCTTCCTGCCATGCTCTGATTTGTGATTCCCCTACTGCTACCTATGTCTGTGACCCTCTCTGTTGTCATTTTTATTTTTTGCTCTCTTGATGGTATTAAGGGATATGGGGCAAAGGCAGGTATATGGAGTTAGGTCGCAGATCAGCCATGATCTCATTGAATGGCGGAACAGGTTTGACGGGCTAAATGGCCTACTCCTGTTCCTATATTCCTATGAGGGGTCCTGACGGAACCCAAACTGAGCATTGGTGAGCAAGTTAATACCATATTCCCGCTCTCCCCTCATACCCCTTGATGCATTTTGTGTCTAGAAATCTATCTATCTCCTTCTGAAATATATTCAGTGACTTGGCCTCCACAGCCTTCTGTGATAGAGAATTCCACAGGTTCACCACCCTCTGAGTGAAGAAATTTCTCCTCATCTCAGTCCTAAATGTCCTACCCCGTATCCTGCGACTGTGTCCCCTCGTTCTAGACCCCCCAGCCAGGGGAAACATCCTCCCTGCATCCAGTCTGTCTAGCCCTGTCAGAATTTTATACATTTCAATGAAATCCCCTCTTTCTTCTAAACTTGAATGAATACAGGCCTAGTCGACCCAATCTCTCCTCATACGACAGTCCTGCCATCCCAGGAATCAGTCTGGTGAACCTTCGCTGCACTCCTTCTATGGCAAGTATATCCTTTCTTAGGTAAGGAGACCAAAACTGCACACAGTACTCCAGGTGTGGTCTCACCAAGGCCCGGTATAACTGTAGTAAGACATCCTTGCTCCTGTACTCAAATCCTCTTGCAATGAAGGCCAGCATACCATTTGCCTTCCTAACTGCTTGCTGCACCTGCATGTTTGCTTTCAGTGACTGGTGTACAAGGACACCCAGGTCGCTCTTGTACATCAACATTTCCCAATCTATCACCATTTAAATAATACTCTGCCTTTCTGTTTTTCCTACCGAAGTGGATAACTTCACATTTATTCACATTATACTGCATCTGCCATGTATTTGCCCACTCACTCAACTTGTCTAAATCGCCTTGAAGCATCTTTGCATCCTCCTCACAACTCACAATTCCACCTAGTTTTGTGTTGTCAGCAAACTTGGAAATATTACATTTGGTTCCCTCATCCAAATCATTGATATCTATTGTGAATAGCTGGGGCCCAAGCACTGATCCCTGCGGTACCCCACTAGTCATCGCCTGCCACCCCGAAAAAGACCCAATTATTCCTACTCTCTGTTTCCTGTCTGTTAACCAATTTTCAATCCATGCCAGTATATTACCCCAATCCCATGTGCTTTAATTTTGCACACTAACCTTTTGTGTGGGACTTTATCAAAGGCCTTCTGAAAATCCAAATACACCACATCCACTGGTTCTCCCTTATATAGTCTACCAGTTACATCCTTAGAAAACTCTAATAGGTTTGTCAAACACGATTTCCCTTTCATAAATCCATGTTGACTTTGTCTAATCCCGTTGATATTTTCTAAATGTCCTGTTATCACATCCTTTATAATAGACTCTAGCATTTTCCCCACTACTGATGTTATGATAACCGGTCTGTAGTTCCCTGTTTTCTCTCTCCCTCCTTTTTTAAATAATGGGGTTACATTTGCCACTTTCCAATCTGCAGGAACTGTTCCATAATCTATAGAATTTTGGAAGATGACAACCAATGCATTCACTATTTCCATGGTTACCTCTTTTAGTACTCTGGGATGCAGATTATCAGGCCCTGGGAATTTATCGGCTTTCAGTCCCATTAATTTCTCCAGCACTATTTTTTTTACTAATACTAATTTCCTTTAATTCCTCCTTCTCACTAGATCCTTGGTTCCCTAGCATTTCTGGGAAGTTATTTGTGTCCTCTTCCGTGAAGACGGAACCAAAGGGGGCAATTTTGTTAATGGGGGCGCGTTGGAGGCGGGACCGCTGCTTGGCGGGTCAATGTCCCGCCTCCATCGATTTGTGGCCAACCCACGCTATTTTCCCTTGATTGACCTTGTTAAGCCCGCCCAGCGGGCTTAGCAGGCCAATTGAGGGAAAGCCGGTTGCAGAGCACGTCAATGTATGACGTTTCATCTGTCAAAAACTTTTGACAGATGAATTGTCATCGTTTGACAGCTCTGTGAAGCTGTCAAACAGTGACATTCTCTGCAGTTTAATGAGGTCTTGAATATAAGACCTCATCAAACTTCTTTCTTTTGCAGAAATGAGTTGGTTGTTGCATCTGAGAATGCAACGGCCACCTGTCATTCTCAACGCGGAGGTCTGAGACTCTCCGCATACAAACCGACTGAAGCCTGCAGGAAGAAACAAAGGTAAGTACACTTTTAATAACACTTTGCACTTACTTCAGATACTCACCTCTACACTCTCGCACCCATCACTTACCTTCACACCACACTTTTGCACCCCCCCCGACCCCCACAGACCCAGTACTCGCCTCGCTGAGCTGGCGTGTTTTGGAGCCTTCGGGAAGCCGCACTTGTGAGGGCAAAAAGGGGATAATCCTATTTTCTGCCTGTTAACTACCTGTTAACAGGCAGTTAATAGGCTTTAATCCCTTCCTGCCTCCAAGGAGACGGGACCCGGCGTGGGACAGCTACCCACCTCCTAGGAAGATGGCATGGAGGCGGGTTGGGGCGGGTTGGGCACCCGCCCCCAAATTCTGCCATTTTCCTGGTAGTCCCCCCTCCCCAGGGCTGGCAAAATTGCCCCCAATGTATTTGTTTAATTGCTCTGCCATTTCCTTGTTCTCCATTATAAATTCAAAACAATCTTTTAAAAAAAAGAAAAAGGGTAGTAATTTATTGCTGGGTGCTTCTGACTTGAAATTTGAAACTAACAACTATGTTCCTTCTCCACAGGTCTCTCATGAAGCAATAGTTAAACTCTGACTAACTTGAGCCTATGTTTGCCTAACAACAATTAGACTTTGAACCTTAAAGGGACATTGATTTATAGAAACAGAACAATATATATAACTCTAGAAAAAAAGCACATCGCCTGACTTACCATAAGAAACACCACGGAGATCTGTTGAAAAACTTTATTTTATTTTAACCACTGATGCCATGATTCAAAAATAGATGTGAGACCTTGCAGATCTTCAACCTCACAGAATACCTGAATCTTTCAGCTAATTTAGAAGGAATTCACTATTTTCTGTATAATCATGTAAGTAAATAGTGAGGCACAACTATCTTTATTTATTACAGATATTTACGATACCTGGCATTAGTCTACCACAGTGATATTAAAATATATTTTGGACAATGTTGTCATAGAATACAAGATCCTGGCAAAGCAAGAATTGAAGAGTGTCTGCCTTGGCTCAGAGGTAGCACACTTGCTTCTGAGTCAGAACATTGTGGGTTCAAGCCCCGCTGCTGAGACTTCAGTGCAGTACTGAGAGAGTGCTGCACTGTTCGAGGTGCTGTCTTTTGGATGAGATGATAAACCGAGGCTCTATTTGCTTTCTCAGGTAGATGCAATAGATCCCATGGCATGTTTAAAAGAGCACGGGAGTTCCCCTGGTGTCCAGGCCAATATTTATCCCTCAACCAAGATCACTAAAAAACAGATTATCTGGTCATGCATCTCATTACTGTTTGTGGGACCTTGCTGTGTGCAAATTGGTGTTTGTATACATTACAACAGTGACTACACTTCAAAAAGTACTTCATTGGCTCTAAAGCATTTTGGAATGTCCTGAGGTAGTGAACATCACTGTTTAAATGCAAATCCTTTCCCTTTCCTTTCAATAAGAAACTTTTCTCATCATGGCATGGATTATTGCTTGGTTGTACAGCCTAATCAAATAATTAATTTGAACACTGCAGCAAAAATGTGAAATAAATATAAGAATGCAGAACCAGTAATTCAACATACGTTTTCTGATTGAGGCTTGAAACCACTGCTCACTGCTAGTTGTGGAACCTTGCTGTGTGCAAACTGGCTGCCATGTTTGCCTACATTACAACAGTGACTATACTTCAAAAGTACTTCATTGATTGTGAAATGATTTGGGATATTCTGAGGAAATTAAAGGTGTTAAATAAATACAAGTTTTTTCTTTATTTACTTGTAGAGCACAGATTAAACCTTCATATTCAACTTGTATGGGGAGTTATTACTAACCCTAATCCATTGATCTGAAAAACAATTGTCTTAAGATATTAATTTTAACTCTGTTTTCTGGAATACTTGAGGAGTACAAATTAACTACTAATCTAGTTTGAGCTTGAGTTTATTAATGAATGGAGTTATTGAGCTTAAAAGCTTAGAAACAAAATATTTTTCACCTGTGTTTTATATCTCCATTTCAGATTGTTTAATCTATTGCCAACAGTTATTGCCAAACCAACCTTAAAGATCTTTGGTCGTTCACTTTGAAAATATGTTACCCTTCTATGAGGGCATGTGCCTTCTATTTTTCCTTGCTTTTGTTGTGAGCTCCTTTGGGTCCTGAACCTCCCACAGCCCAGAGACCAGGGCAGATGACTTGGTCAGGCAAGTGGGGTCTGATAGAAATTACATAATCCAATTTTGTGAACCGATTTAAAACTAGAACAGAATGTGGAAAAATTCTAAATTGGTTGCGCCTCCCATTAGCGCCTTAAGAGGGCGCTAATGGGGCGCAAAGCAACTAGCACCCGGGCACGGCGATGTTTGCGCCGCTCGCGAAATTAACTAGACATTTTGCGGCGGCGCTAAACACTACCGCCACGATCTCCTGCACCGGCAGATCGTGACGTCAGTCGAGTGCGCAACGCCCCGGTAGCGCCCTGGAGCGGATATTGAGTGGCGCCCCCTGCCTTACTGCCTGCCTCTAGCAACGGCAGGTTGAGGGGAGCGTTTTGCAGTCAGGAAGGGACTAGGGGAGCGCTATTTAAAGGCGACCGCTTCCTGCCTTTTTTTGTTGGTGACATTTTTGAACCACGCATTCTGAGAGAGAGAGAGAGAGAGATTTCTGGAGAGATTCAACGCTGTGTGAAGGAGTTTTGGGTACTCAGCAGCACTTTGCAGGTTCATTTTGATTTGCCCTTCCTTGTATCAATTTAGAAGAGACTGTGGGGGCTGCACTCTGAGCTCTTTCCCTGGGCCTCTCCATTGTTCTTTCCAGCAGATTTGATGTACAGGTCTCTCCAGGCCGAGATTCAAGGCTGCAATGAGCAGGATGTGGATGGAAAGCAAGATCAACCCTCCCCTTTAAGAACTGGCCGGCGCCATTGTGTCTGTGTTCCATTGCTGACTGACATCACATGAGCTTCGCCAGCACTCTGAGTTAGCGCCTCGCTCCTCGGCCTTTGCGCCTTAAGACAGATGTGTAGCGCCTGATTTAGCGCTCCAATCACCTCCAAGGGCGATAAAAGTCAAGTTTGCAGTCGGAGGCGATAATTAGCGCCAGGCGCTAATCTTTGCGCCTGGCCGATAATTGCGCCTCAAATGGGGCGATACTGAATTTCTCCCCCAATGAATTTAGGAAAGTTGTCTTGCTTGTACCTTTTGGAATGGTAAGGGTGGATGTACTAATCTAACAACCACTGCAAGTTGATCTTCAAGGTGAAGCTATTTCAGCTTCAAAATGATAAAAGGAAAGTGCATTGTGTGATACACGACCATCATTAAAATCTTTCAGCATTCCGAAGAGACTGCTCCCTCCGCGACACCCTGGTCCACGCCTCAATCACCCCGAACAGCCCTTCTCCTTCACCTGGCACCTTCCCGTGCAAGCGCAGGAGATGCAACACATGCCCTTATACCTCCTCCCTTCCCACTGTCCAGGGCCCCAAACACCCCTTCCAGGTGAAACAGCGATTTACTTGTACTTCTTGCAATTTAGTATACTGTATTCGCTGCTCACGATGCGGTCTCCTCTACATTGGGGAGACCAAACGCAGATTGGGTGATCGCTTTGCGGAACACCTCCGTTCAGTCCGTAAGGGAGACCCTGAGCTTCCGGTCGCCTGTCACTTTAATTCTCCGCTTCACACCCACTCTGATCTCTCTGTCCTTGGCCTACTACATTGTTCCAATGAAGCTCAACGTAAGCTCAAGGAACAGCACCTCATCTGTCGATTAGGCACTTTACAGCCATCTGGCCTCAACATTGAGTTCAACAATTTCAGACAATAACCCCTACCCCCATTTTTCATGCTGTATGATTTTGCCATTCTCATTTGCAACATTTTATCTTTCCTGCCTCCTACATAAGCACAGTATGTTCTTTCAATTCCTTCCTCCCCTCCTAAACACCCCCCTCCCCCCCGCCCCCCGTCTCTGCACCTGCTTAAAATCTGTTACATCTCCAGCTTTTTCCAGTTCTGATGAAGGGTCCCAGACCTGAAGCGTTAACTCTGTTTCTCTCTCCATGGATGCTGCCTGGCCTGCTGAGTATTTCCAGCATTTTCTGTTGTTATTTCATCATTAAAACCTCTGTCCTCTGGTGTTTGGAGATGACAAAACTACTTGCATTTATACAATGCCTTTAACTTTTAAATGTCCTAGAAGCAGAATGGACGGTGAGCAGCAGTTGAGAAGAATTTGGAGAGGTGATTGAATGCATGGTAGAGAAAGAACCAGATGGTCGGGGATTAGGGAAAAAAGTGTTTCAGAGTATAAGGGCAAAATGGCTGAAGGCTCTGCCAACAATAGCAGAACAGGAGGAGGGCACGGGTGGGAGTACAAATAAGTCTACAACAATGCAGTCCTTAGTGAAGACGTGACTCCAGGATGGTATGTTGCCTCCCTGGTGCCAGGGTCAAGGATGTCACTGAACGGCTGCAGGGCATTCTGAAGGGGGAGGGTGAACAGTCAGAGGTCGTGGTTCACATTGGTACCAACGACATAGGTAGAAAGAGGGATGAGGTCCTGCAACAAGAATTTAGGGAGCTAGGTAGCAGATTAAAAAGCAGGAGCTCAAAGGTTGTAATCTCTGGATTACTCCCGGAGCCACGTGCTTGTGAGTATAGGAATAGGAGGATAGAGCAGATGAATGCGTGGCTAAAGAGTTGATGCAGCAGGGAGGGCTTTAGTTTCCTGGATCACTGGGTCTGTTTCTGGGGAAGGTGGGACCTGGACAAGTCGGACGGGTTGCATCTGAACCAGAACGGGACCAACATCCTTGCGGGGAGGTTTGCTAGTTGGGGGGGTTTAAACTAACTTGGCAGTGGGATGGGATATGGAGTGGAGCTATAGTACGGGGTGATGCACAACCAAATATAGAGGAAAAAACAAGTCAGTCTGGAAGGCAGAGCAAATATGTAACGGCACAAGGGAGTATGGCAAGGCTGGATGGCATTTATTTTAATGCAAGGAGTCTTACGAGTAATGATGCGGAGATGCCGGTGTTGGACTGGGGTGGACAAAAGTGAGAAGTCGCACAACACCAGGTTATAGTCCAACAGTTTTATTTGAAATCACAAGCTTTCGGAGCTGCTGCCCCTTACTTCACCTGACGAAGGGGCAGCAGCTCCGAAAGCTTGTGATTTCAAATAAAACTGTTGGGCTATAACTTGGTGTTGTGCGACTTCTCACTTTTGTCTTACGAGTAAGGCAGATGAATTGAAGGTGTTGATGAACACATGGGAGTATGATATTGTTGCTATCACAGAGACATGGTTGAGGGAGGGGCAGGACTGGCAGCTCAATATTCCAGGGTATAGAATCTTCAGGCGAGACAGAGGGGGGTGTAAAAGAGGAGGGGGTGTCGCAATATTAATCAAGGAGTCATTTACTGCAGTAAGGAGGGATGATATCTTAGCAGGTTCCTCTAATGAGGCCATATGGGTAGAACTTAAAAACAAAAAGGGGGCAAGCACTTTGCTGGGAGTGTACTATAGGCCCCCAAACAGTCAGGGGGAGATAGAGGAACAGATATGTAGGCAAATCTCAGAGAAGTGTAGAAATAATAGGGTAATAATAGCAGGGGATTTCAACTTCCCCAATATTAACTGGGATAGTCAGAGTGTGAAAGACTTAGAGGGTGCGGAATTCTTAAAGTGCATCCAGGAGAGCTTTTTGAGCCAGCATGTAGAAAGTCCTACAAGAGAGGGGGCGGTACTGGACCTAATTCTAGGGAATGTAGCCGGGCAAGTGGTAGAAGTGTCAGTAGGAGAGCATTTTGGTGACAGTGACCATAATTCGGTGAGATTTAAGGTAGTCATGGAAAAGGACAAAGATGGACCGGAAATAAAGGTTCTAAATTGGGGGAAGGCCGATTTTAATATGATAAGGCAGGTTCTGGCCAAAGTGGACTGGGATCAGCTACTTGTAGGAAAATCCACATCAGAGCAGTGGGAGTCATTCAGAAAGGAAACAGAGAGAGTACAGCGCCAACATGTTCCCGTAAAGGTCAAGGGTGGGACCAACAAGTCCAGGGAACCCTGGATGTCAAGGGATATAGAAGAATGGATTAGGAAAAAAAGGGAGGCTTTTGGCAGATACAAAGGACTGAAAACAGTGGAAGCCCTAGAGGAGTATAGAAAGTGCAGGGGGGTACTTAAAAAAGAAATTAGGAGAGCGAAGAGGGGGCATGAAAAAACACTGGCGGGCAAAATAAAGGAAAATCCCAAGGTGTTTTATAAGTATATTAAGGGCAAGAGGATAACCAGGGAAAGAGTAGGGCCCATTAGGGACCAAAGTGGCAATCTGTGTGTAGAGCCGGAAGATGTAGGTGAGGTTTTAAATGAATATTTTGCATCTGTGTTCACTACGGAGAGGACGATGTAGGCATAGAAATCAGGCAGGGGGATTGTGATATACTTGAACAAATTAGCATTGAGAGGGAGGAGGTACTAACGGTTTTAGCAGGCTTAAAAGTGGATAAATCCCCAGGCCCCAAAATGCTAGTTAGGCCACAGCTGGAATACTGTGTGCAGTTCTGGTCGTCACACTATAGAAGGATGTGATTGCATTGGAGAGGGTGCAGAGGAGATTCACCAGGATGTTACCTGGGCTGGAGCGCTTCAGCTATGAAGAGAGACTGGACAGGCTGGGGTTGTTTTCCTTAGAGCAGAGAAGGCTGAGGGGGGACCTGATTGAGGTGTACAAAATTATGAGGGGCATAGATAGGCTAGATAGAAAGGAACTTTTCCTCTTAGTAGAGGGGTCAATAACCAGGGGGCATAGTTTCAAGGTAAGGGGCAGGAGGTTTAGAGGGGATTTGAGGAAAAACTTTTTCACCCAGAGGGTGGTTGGAATCTGGAACTCACTGCCTGAAAGGGTGGTAGAGGCAGGAACCCTCACAACATTCAAGAAGCATTTAGATGAGCACTTGAAACACCATAGCATACAAGGCTACGGGCCAAGTGCTGGAAAATGGGATTAGATAGATAGGGCTTGATGGCCGTCGCAGACACGATGGGCTGAAGGGCCTCTTTCTGTGCTGTATAACTATGACTCTAAGATGTCATTCCAAATTCATTCTGACCTGTGC
Source organism: Squalus acanthias (assembly GCA_030390025.1). Taxonomy (NCBI): domain Eukaryota; kingdom Metazoa; phylum Chordata; class Chondrichthyes; order Squaliformes; family Squalidae; genus Squalus; species Squalus acanthias. Next base: position 164,289,856 of record CM059425.1, read on the forward strand.
AAAAAGAAAAATTAAGAAAATTAGGAAGAGGGTCTTAATGTATACATGTTGGTACATAACACTCCCTGGAAACAGGCATGTATTTCAATGTAATGTATGTCCAATCTATTACTCTCAGGATGTTAGGGAAGCCTGTAAGTGCGTGGATATTCTGTTTCCTGGCGACACATGTTTGTGTTGGGAAAACAGAAATTGCAAACTGCCACCCTAAGCACAGCTGCTATCATGTGACTTACACAGTTGCAAGGGATGGACTTCCTGAGGCTTGTAATAAAATATGCAGGAAATCCCAGAATTGTAGAAAATAAGAGCAGTTGTCACATTTGCCCCCCCACTAGCAAAACCCTCCAGAAAAATATCAGAGCCTATATACTTGCACTGGGAGAAATCTCTTCCTCTATCTCATCTCACTGTTTGCTTACATCTATTTGGAAGAAATTAAACTTTAACATATTTTCTCTGTACTTTATTGTTGAATGCCATTTGAAACCTGATTTGACAGGCATGATTTACTAAATCAACTGGTTGGGGAAAAATGTGGAATATTTGGAAAGTGGGGAAAAGCCCTTAACTAGTACATTCATGAGTTTGCACATATCTGGGCAGTGTGCTAGTGCAGCACCAACACACAATGCCAGGGAGCAAGGGCTCAGACTTTCATGCCCATAATCTCCACGGATGAGTTCCCACTCTCACCTGTGTCACTTTGGGGAAACACAAGCCAGAAGAAAATTCTGAAAGGGAGGCAAAGTTATTCTCAGGCCACTAAACAGTTTCAGACTTGTTGAATAATATTATCCAGGATGTTTGGTAACTAGTAGAATATTGTTATACAAGTTATTTATATACTATATACATGTGTGTTTGTTTGGAGGGTCGGTCGTCCTATCCAGGTAAAAATGACCTCCTTAGATTTAGTGGGGGCGGGAAATGTGGTGTTTCTTGTGGGTGATCGGAGCATGTGTGGAAAAAACGCTGCTGAATCTGTTGAGTATGTTCCAGAACAGAAAAATTCAGAGGGACTGAAAAAGGACACGCCCTAAACTCGAACCTACTACAAGAAGTTTGGACGGAATAGAACCAGCGCTTCTGGTTTAAGGCTGCAAGTTCCTTTGGGTTCGGCTCTGCGAGAAAGAAGTAACTTGCTGTATTCGAGTGGCAGTACATATCCTCGAACATGTCGCAGCACAACAGAAGAAAAAGCAAAGAGCCCAGAAAGGTAAATGTGATCGAATCAGTCGCTGTTAGTTAATAAAGCAGCTCCAGCTCGGGCTGGAATGTCAGCTCCGACACTCCAGGCCGAAGCCCCGACCCGCCGGTCCCCACTCCTGCTGCTCCTGGATCGCCCGTCGCTGCTCCCAATTGTGTTTTGCTTGAATTGGTCTTTAGAACGAAGTTTGCAAGTTTTTTTTCCTGTAATTAAGTTGAGAGGAAATCCGCCGCAGGGCTCTTGGTGTTAATTATAAACATCCATCAGCATTCGGCTGAGCGGACAGTGGATGGAATAAATGATGTGAACTGACATTTAGGCTTGATTCCCCCAGCCGTCTGCGGGTGGTTTGGGCAGTGGAGCTGCGCCCCTCTGGGGGTGTGAGTGAGAGAGAGAGAGAAAGAGAAAGAGAGAGAGAGAGTGAGTGTGTGTGAGAGAATATGAGAGAGAGAGAGAGTGTGAGTGTCGGTGTTCAGTACACGACTTGCACTGATCCGGAAGGACTTAGAGAGTTGCTTCTCCTTCTTCCAGGTAGCCGTGGCTGAAAGTGTTCAATATTCAGTATTGCTGGGGGAGAAAATGGTTCCGCCGCCAGTCTGGGGCATTGCCACAGAATTGGGACTGTTTCACAGGCAGGCTGGAGAACTGCAGCTGCGCTTTCTGAGCCTTAGCACAGCCAGTATATTCGGGGCAAACGCTTTGAAGGTTGGCTGGCCGAGAGGAATCCGAACAGCTGGGTGTCATTTTCGACCTCGCCGTGTAAACGTGCAAATGATGCAGCAGTATTTTTGTAACCTGTTTTGCCGTCGATTGGATAAAATCGTTTGCAAAACACTTCTGCGAAGTTGTGACACCTTTTTCAATTGCCGTGTGTGTTATAGGAAGTGAAATGGATCTTTTCCAAAAGTATTAGCTCAATGCTATCCATGGGCCTGACTGAAAGAGGAACTTTGTGACCTATAGCCTCACGCATAAGCATTCCATGTACTCTGAGACTGTACATCCCCATCTCATTGGTTATCATTTGACCAGATCATAGTATCAACAACTGTTAGAATTTTTAGGTATTAGTATTCCTGTGCTGAGAAATATAAACTTCCAAAGGCTAACTTTAAAAAATTTATTCTTGGGATGTGTCCAGCATTTATTGCCCAACCCCAGTTGCCTTGAGAAGGCGGTGGTGGGCCTTCTGCAGTGGTTTTGATACAACAAGGGACTCACTGGACCACTTAAGAGGGCAGTTAAGAGTCATCCAAGTTGGTGTGGGACTGGAATCGCATAAAGGCCAGACCGGGTAAGGATGACAGGTTTCCTTACCTAAAGGTCATTAGTGAACCAGTTGGTCTGAGTGTCAATCTTAAATTTTTGTATGTCTTGGATGAAACATGGTGCTTTTGGAAGGAGAGGAGGGAGAAGGAGGCAATATCGCCTTTTTAAAAAAAATGTTTAATCTTGTAGTTGTGGTGCAAACAGCACCTACCAGTAAAGGTAATAGCAAGGCCATATCTAATTAGTAGACACAAGGCATGTAGGTTGTGGGGACATAGATGGGTGATAAAAAGAGGGAGGAATAAAAAGCATCAGTACATAAAAAGGATATAAGACCAAGAACAATACATTCAAAGTCATCAATCAAGGACACTAAAACTGGTGATGGACAATTGTTTTATTTTGGAAGGTTTAAATGCAGATGGGCCTTGAAAAGATGGACCTGACTGGCCTGATGGTAGTGCACCTTATTTTATGTATACAGTATGGAGTGTCATTGAAGAATAAAACTAAAAGAGCTCTGTTACCTCATGATTTATTCATACACAATGACAGCCAGCAGTGGAGACATTCGTAGGGCTGAAGCCAGAAGAGATTGGTCAGTTTTATATAGCACAGTGTTATCCAATATGTCATATTTGCACAGCATATGCATGTGTACTTTAACCTTTCTATACGTTTGTTGGTAAAATGGCAAGATGAATTATTTTAGTGGTGTTGGTTGAGGAATAAATATTAGCAAGGACAACTTCCTAGCTCTTTAAATAGTCCACCTGAGCAGAATGACAGCCTTGGTTTAACGTCACATTTGAAAGCCAACATATCTCTGACAATACAGCACTCCCTCAGTACCGCACTGACGTGTTAGCCTAATATTTGTGCTCAGGTCTCTGGAATGGGGCTTGACTTCATAACCTTTTGACTCAGAGGCAAGTGTGCTACCACTGAGCCAATCCAGTAAAGCTAGTAAATCTTGCATGTCATCAAGTTGAAATATAATTTCAGACCCATAGAATGTGAAACAGACAACTGTTGAGATTGTGTTTCATATTAAGCAATCTGCCATCTCAGATTGTAGGATACACACAAGGGTGTGGAGCATTGGCTCAGTAGTAGAATTCTCACCTGTCCAGTGAGTGAACCGGATAGAATTCCCAGCCAAATGCAGAGTAGAGATGGAGTCTACTTCACTTCTAATTCCTGGTTACATAGTCACTCGTGCTTGCCTTTCATTATATGGTTATCAAGTGCAGGAGAGATGCACTTAAGTGGTGCAGTATTAGTTGGATATATTTTGAGGGAGTGCAGTATTTTAGTTAAAAGAGCACTCCAGAAAAACGTGTTCAGTTATTGACGCTTACTCCACTTTCTTGAGTTTTCATTAGTGTCTGTGATGTGTTTTGTAGCCATAGTGTCTATTATAGTCTTTAGGTATGTATTACGGGTGTCAGCCTTGGCTCAATGGTAGCACACTTGCCTCTGAGTCAAAAGATTATGAAGTCAAGGCCCATTCCAGAGATTTGAGCACAAATATTAGGCAAACACGTCAGTGCAGTACTGAGGGAGTGCTGTATTGTCAGAGATATGTTGGCTTTGGAATGTGACGTTAAACCAAGGCTGTCATTCTGCTCAAGTGGACTATTTAAAGAAGAGCTAGGGAGTTGTCCTTGCTAACATTTATTCCTCAACCAACACCACTAAAATAATTAATCTTACCATTTTACCAACAAACGTATAGAAAAAAAAGACTTGCATTTATTTAGTGCCTTTCACGACCACTGGACGTCTCAAAGTGCTTTATAGCCAATGAAGTACTTTTGGAGTGTAGTCACTGTTGTAATGTGGGAAATGCGGCAGCCAATTTGCACACAGCAAGCTCCCACAAACAGCAATGTGATAATGACCAGATAATCTGTTTTTGTTATGTTGGTTGAGGGATAAATATTGGCCAGGATACTGGGGATAACTCCCCTGCTCTTCGAAATAGTGCCATGGGATCTTTTACGTCCACCTGAGGGAGCAAACGGGGCCTCGGTTTAACGTCTCATCCGAAAGGCAGCACCTCCGACAGTGCAGCACTCCCTCAGCACTGCACTGTGTGTCAGCATAGCTTTATGTGCTCAGGTCCCTGGAGTGGGACTTGAACCCACAACTTTCCTGACTCAGAGGTTGAGAAAGGTTAAAGTACACATGCATACATAGAAACATGGAAAAATAGAAGCAGGAGTAGGCCATTCGGCCCTTCGAGCCTGCTCCGCCATTCAATATGATCATGGCTGATCCTGTATCTCAATACCATGTTCCTGCTCTCTCCACATACCTCTTGATGCCTTTTGTGTCAAGAAACCTATCTATCTCCTTCTTAACTATATTCAGTGACTTGGCCTCCACAGCCTTCTGCGGTAGAGAATTCCACAGGTTCACCACCCTCTGAGTGAAGAAATTTCTCCTCATCTCAGTCCTAAATGTCCTACCCCGTATCCTGAGATTGTGACCACTCGTTCTAGACCCCCCAGCCAGGGGAAACATCCTCCCTGCAGCCAGTCTGTCTAGCCCTGTCAGAATTTTACACGTTTCAATGAGATCCCCTCTCATTCTTCTAAACTCTAGTGAATACAGACCTAGTCGACCCAATCTCTCCTCATACGACAGTCCTGCCATCCCAGGAATCAGTCTGGTGAATCTTCACTGCACTCCCTCTATGGCAAGTAGATTCTTTCTTAGGTAAGGAGACCAAAACTGCACACAGTACTCCAGGTGTGGTCTCACCAAGGCCCTGTATAACTGTAGTAAGACATCCTTGCTCCTGTACTCAAATCCTCTTGCAATGAAGGCCAACATACCATTTGCCTTCCTAACTGCTTGCTGCACCTGCATGTTTGCTTTCAGTGACTGGTGTGCAAGGACACCCAGGTCCCTCTGTACATCAACATTTCCCAATCTATCACCATTTAAATAATACTCTGCCTTTCTGTTTTTCCTACCGAAGTGGATAACTTCACATTTATCCACGTTATACTGCATCTGCAATGTATTTGCCCACTCACTCAACTTGTCTAAATCTCCTTGAAGCCTGTTTGCATCCTCACAACTCACAATCCCACCTAGTTTTGTGTCATCAGCAAACTTGGAAATATTACATTTGGTTCCCTCATCCAAATCATTCATATATTTTGTGAATAGCTGGGGCCCAAGCACTGATCCCTGCGGTACCCCACTAGTCACCGCCTGCCACCCTGAAAAAGACCCATTTATTCCTACACTCTGTTTCCTGTCTGTTAATCAATTTTCAATCCATGCCAGTATATTACCCCCAATCCCATGTGCTTTAATTCTGCACACTAACCTCTTATGTGAGACTTTATCAAAGGTCTTCTGAAAATCCAAATACACCACATCCGCTGGTTCTCCCTTATCTATTCTACCAGTTACATCCTCAAAAAACTCCAGTAGGTTTGTTAAACACGATTTCCCTTTCATAAATCCATGTTGACTTTGTCTCATCCCATTGATATTTTCTAAGTGTCCTGTTATCACATCCTTTATAATAGACTCTAGCATTTTCCTACTACTGATGTTAGGCTAACCGGCCTGTAGTTCCCTGTTTTCTCTCCCTCCTTTTTTAAATATTGGGGTTACATTTGTCACCCTTCAATCTGCAGGAACTGTTCCATAATCTGTAGAATTTTGGAAGATGACAACCAATGTATCCACTATTTCCATGGCTACCTCTTTTAGTACTCTGGGATGCAGATTTTCAGGCCCTGGGGATTTATCGGCTTTCAGTCCCATTAATTACTCCAGCACTATTTTTTTACTAATACTAATTCCCTTAATTCCTCCTTCTCACTAGGCCCTTGGTTCCCTAGCATTTCTGGGATGTTATTTGTGTCCTCTTCCGTGAAGACAGAACCAAAGTATTTGTTTAATTGCTCTGCCATTTCCTTGTTCCCCATTATAAATTCTCCCGTTTCTGACTGTAAGGTACCTACATTTGTCTTCACTAATCTTTTTCTTTTTACATACTTGTAGAAGCTTTTACAGTCTGCTTTTATGTTCCTTGCAAGTTTACTCTCATTACTCTATTTTTCCCCTTTTAATCAATCTCTTGGTCCTTTTTTGCTGAACTCTAAGTTGCTCCCAATCCCGCAGGCTTGCTACTTTTTCTGGCAACTTTATATGACTCCTCTTTGGATCTAATACTATCCTTAATTTATTTTGTTAGCCACGGTTGTGCTGCTTTTCCTTTTGTGTTTTTAGAGTCATAGGGCTGGATTTTGATACTGGGGCGGGCTGGGGTCGTGTCATCCAGTTTTTGTGTTATCCACCCGACTCCAATTGGATGTGGGAGATTGATGCGATTTTCACCTAATTGGGCAATTGAGTTCCAGCATGTGGGAACCCATGACCCAATTAGTGTTTTCAGTCTGAAAGTCGCCTCTGATGATGTCATCATTGCTGCTGCATTGAAGGTCTGCAAAGACTGCCTGGCCTTTGCTGTGAGAGGACCTGGAGGCAAAATGAGCAGCAGCAGCCCTAAGTCTGCTCCCAGATATTTTTGTACCACCACCACCACTCCCAGATATTTCTTCTTCTTCTCCTCCTCCTCATCGAAATGTGCTACCGCCAGGTTTTACATTCGTGGTTCAGAACAGGCGTGCTTCACGTAGAAAAAGGGTTAAAATCACAAAGGCCTTTCAAAATGGCATTATAGAGGCAATTTAGTGCTTGTTAAGGGCCTGAACAGCCTATCCCGCCTCTTAGAGGCGGGACGGAGTCGGGACCAGCAGACACCATTTAATGAAAATTGCGTGGAGGCGGGCTTGTGCCCGCCCGCCAGTTTTGGCAATTTTAACCCCCCACACGCCTCCAAACCCACCTCCACAGGTCAATGAAAATACAGCCCATAGAGTTATACAGCACAGAAAGAGGCCCTTTGGCCTATCGTGTCCGCACCGGCCATCAAGCCCTATCTATTCTAATCCCATTTTCCAGCACTTGGTCCGTAGCCTTGTATGCTATGGCGTTTCAAGTGCTCATCCAAATGCTTCTTGAATGTTGTGAGGGTTCCTGCCTCTACCACCTTTTCAGGCAGTGAGTTCCAGATTCCAATCACCCTCTGGGTGAAAAAGTTTTTCCTCAAATCCCCTCTAAACCTCCTGCCCCTTACCTTGAAACTATGCCCCCTGGTTATTGACCCCTCTACTAAGGGGAAAAGTTCCTTTCTATCTACCCTATCTATGCCCCTCATAATTTTGTACACCTCAATCATGTCCCCCCTAAGCCTTCTCTGCTCTAAGGAAAACAGCCCCAGCCTGTCCAGTCTCTCTTCATAGCTGAAGCGCTCCAGCCCAGGTAACATCCTGGTGAATCTCCTCTGCACCCTCTCCAATGCAATCACATCCTTCCTATAGTGTGGCGACCAGACCTGCACACAGTATTCCAGCTGTGGCCTAACTAGCGTTTTGTACAGCTCCATCATAACCTCCCTGCTAGAGAGGAATGTATAACTGTTGCAATTCATGCATTCGTGCCTTAAATGTTAGCCATTGCCTATCCACCGTCATGCCTTTCAATGAAGCTCCCCAATCTATCATCGTGAACTCACTCCTCATACCTTCGTAGTTTCCTTTGTTTCGATTTAGGACCCTAGTTTCGGATTGGACTTCTTCACTTTCCATCTTAATGAAGAATTCTATCATGTTATGGTCACTCTTCCCTAAAGGACCCCGCACAACAAGATTATTAATAAACCCCTTCTCATTGCACAATACCCAATCTAGGATAGCCTGTTCCCTAGTTGGCTCCTCAATGTACTGGTCTAAAAAACCATCTAGTACACGCTCCAGGAATTCATCCTCCACAGTATTATTGCTAATTTGGTTTGGCTAGTCTACATGTAGATTAAAGTCACCCATGATTACTGTAGTACCCTTGTTACATGCATCTCTAATTTCCTGTTTGATGCCATCCCCTACATTACCACTACTGTTTGGAGGCCTATAGACAACTCCCACCAATGTTTTCTGCTCTTTGGTGCTTCTTACCTCCAACCAGACTGATTCTACATCTTCATTTTCTGAGCCAATATCCTTTCTCACTATTGCTCTGATTTCATTCTTTACTAACAACGCCATCCCACCTCCTTTTCCTTTTTGCCTGTCCTTCCTAAATATCGAATATCCTTGGATATTCAGCTCCCAGCCTTGGTCACCCTGCAGCCATGTCTCCGTAATCACAATTATATCATATCCATTTACATCTATTTACGTTGTTAATTCGTCTACCTTATTACGAATGCTTCGTGCATTCAGATACAATGCCTTTAGATTTGTCTTTTTAACATTTTTAGAAATCTTAAATTTTTTTTGTACTATGGCCCTGTTTATCTTATTACCATTTTTACTTACCCTATTTGTTAGTGCACTCCTTTGTTTGTATGCTCTGTCCCTTCCTGACACAATCTGGTTATCCTTACCCCAATCACTTTCCTGCACTGCTTTCTTGTCTTTTCTCTTTAGCATTCTAGATTTCTCTCCACCGGGACCCTCCCCCGCCTTATTTAGTTTAAAGCCCTATCTACCTCACTAGTTATTCAATTCACTAGAACTCTGGTCCCAGCATGGTTCAGGTGTAGTCCGTCCCAACAGAATAGCTCTCTCTTTCCCCAGTACTGGTGCCAGTGCCCCACGAATCGAAACCCACTTCTCCCACACCAATCTTTGAGCCACGCATTCATCTTCCTGATCCTATTGACCCTATGCCAATTTGCTCGTGGCTCCGGTAATAATCCAGAGATTATGACCTTTTGTGGTTCTGCTTTTTAATGTAGTCCCTAGCTGCTCAAACTCTCTCAGCAGAACCTCTTTCTTTGTCCTACCTGTGTCGTTGGTACCTACGTGGACCACGACAACTGGATCCTCCCCCTCCCACTCCAAGTTCTTCTCCAGCCCGGAGGAGATGTCCTTTACCTTGGCACCACGACTCATGCTCCTGGCTGCAGAGAACAATGTCTATCCCCCTAACTATACTGTTGCCTACTACAACCACGTTCCTTTTTACTCCCCCCACTTGAACGGCTTCCTGTACCACGGTGCCCCGCAGTCCCCGCACTTGTCCACAAGGGTTGCAAGAACCTCAAATCTATTAGACAAGTGCAGGGACTGAGGCTCCTGCAATACTACCTTCTGGATCCCCGTACCTGCCTCACTCGCAGTCACACCCTCCTGTCCCTGACCACGTGTCAATTCTAAAGTATTTAATCTAAGGGGTGTGGCTGCCTCCTGGAGCAAAAGGGCCAGGTAACTTTCTCCCTCCCTGATGTCTCGCAATGTCTGCAGCTCGGACTCCAGCTCCTCAACTCGGAGCCAAAGTTCTTCGAGCCGCAGACACTTACCGCAGATGTAGTCACCCTGGACAAAAATGTCCACAAGCTCCCACATATTGCAACAGCAACACATCTCCTGTTCTCCCATTATTTAATTAATTAATTAATTTAATGTTAATCAAATTATTTACCTCATTTAGTTTATTAAATTAATTACATTAAGTTTAGTTTTTAAAATTTAGTTATATGTTATGTTAACTCAAAACTTAGCCTACAGTCACTACCAAACACTTACCTGCCTTACCTGTAACGTCACACTGCCATTTTCTCTTGTTGATGCAGATCTGTTGCTGCTTTTATCCCCGCTCTCAGGCCTCAGTCTGCTTCCGCTCAGGTCCGCTGCTGCTCTGAAGGAGAAGTTAGGAAAAGCAAGCACCACCTTCCTCCACTTTACCGAACTCCCACACTTACCATACGCTGTGCAAATATGACATATTGGATAACACTGTGCTATATTAAACTGACCAATCTCTTCTGGCTTCAGCCCTATGAATGCCTCCACTGCTGGCTTTTAGTTCTGGACTTTGTAGCTCCCAGTTGCCAGATAATGGGAGGCTCCGCCTGGTGCATCTTTGCTTCAGCTCGGGTTTGTTTCAGCTCCCACTTTGTGTGATTGTTCTGGGTCCCTGGCCCTGTTCTCCATTTATTGAGTAATTGCTACACTTCCTCCCCCCACCCCACCCCAATGTTTCAGTGAAATGTTGTCTTTCCTCTCTCCTGCATTGTTTGCAGCTCCATATCATTCTGAAAATGAGCATGGGGTCCTGTAATGGCTGCACATTGATGACAGAGTAACTACAACAAATGGAGATGGGTTTTAATATTAGCAAATACAACTTCCCACTCCCAAGGGGGAAGGATACTCTAACACGAGATGACTTGCTTTGGCGGTACATACGAAAATATGAACATTGTTCTTCATCACTAATACAAGCACTACTGGTTTTGTTGCTTTGAAAGGTGTGTTGTATTTGCATTTTAGTTAAAGGTATGTCTCATTTGTATTTAGGATGGCTGTGAAGATTTTTTGTTTACTCTTTTTCTATCTTGTACTAGCTTATCTCCTCTTAATTTTCTCCCTTTTTTTCTCTTTATGCCAAGAATTGTAAGCCCTGCACCTTTACCCCTTCCCCTGCTCCTTCATATCCAAGAATAAAAAAAGGCTTACAGCACTAAAATCCAGCAAGGTGTTTGAAAAAGAACAGAGTGCCAGCTTTCAGATGAGTTGTTTGATCTTTTGGAGGAGATGTTAAACTGAGGCCCTGTCTGTCCTGTCAGGTGATCGTAACGATTCCATGGCACAATTCAAAGAAGAGCAGGAGAATTCTCCTGTGTCCTGGCCAATATTTATCCTTCAACCAGCATCACCAAAAACAAACTACCTGGTCATTTATCTTACTACTTTGTCATCCAAAAGGTGACACCTCTGACTAGATTACATGCTGAAGTTGTGGAAAGAGGCTTGAACCCACAAACTCTGAACAAAAATTGAGAGTGCTACAACTGAGCCAAGGCTGACACTAACAATCTCAAAGTTGCTGTAATTTGCTAAGTTAATACTTGTGTATGGCAGTGCCTGTTTTTGTGAATGTGGAATGTCTGTTCAGCCACATTAGAATATGCTAATACAGTCATCCAAGAATAGAATTTTAGTATGCTGTCAAATGAAAATCATACTACATAAAGTTTCCAAGGCACAATCCATCTTTTTGGGAAGCTGATAATTGGACACCTCTAATGTTGTTTTTGTAGGCTGTATACTATACACGGCTAGATATTTCACACAATTGAAATCCATTCACTCCTGTAAGCATCAGTTTTCATAGTCGCTATTGCTACTGAGGTAGATGAATTTGCAAATAATTGAATGATTCTTCTTATAAAGACAGAGGGAACTAGCGAGCAATGTATTTACAGCTGTATTCTCCATGCCAACGTTTTAAAAGCTGTTAGATGTGGTTCAGCAAAAATGCCTATATCATTAGCCCAACCCATCAGCAATGGTTCCTCTAATTTTTTTTTGGGTGCGCAGCCTCTTTAACGGGCTGCGCGGCCCATTCACATTTCTGTGCGTGCGTGGTGTTTCCATTTAAAAGCCGGTGAGCCGGCTGCGCGGGACCTCCAGACCGCTGCGCGGCCGTGCAGATTAACGGGAACATTGCCCATCAGTGGCACTTTTAACACAAAATTATGCTTACTGAGATAATGGTAATTTTTGCTGAAAATGAAAAACATCTGTCCCAAATGAATCAATCGAAAGAAATGGCCAAGTTTGAAAAGAGGAACAACGGGGTTAAGAGAAATGCAATTAGTATTTTTTTCTGTGGTCTTCATAAGCTACTTGTCTGAAATAACACAACTACGCCAAACAGCTCACCTACCTGTCCACTAGGCACCAGCATTATTATAGAAGTGAACCGAAGAATCGATCTGGCTGCATTTGCCACATCTACCCTTCAGCAGTAAAGTAGAACAGTTGACCTGTAGGTTAAGCTTAATATTTCATACTGCTACACGGTTAGGGCCTAACTACAGTGGCCTCAGTCTTTGGTGTGATGTCAATGCTACCTGCTCCCATCAACTGACAACAGATCATAAGCATCATCATCCATTAATAGACTAAAACTGATCCATTACCACCAACACTGCAGCCATTACCACTAACAATGGCCATCCAATAATTTTTATTGATTTGTGTATTAGACAACCCCCAGAGAGGTGTGGGTTAACCAGATTTTTATCAACTCCAACCACCAAGAATGACTAAGGCTAGAATTTTCCTTACCTTGGCGGGTCCGGTGCAGGCGGTGTCTGTGGTGGGTTGCAACCACGCTGCTGGCTCCATTCCTTAACTTGCCTTAATGGGGCCTATTAAGCCCACCCAGCATGTTACCTGGCCCAATTAGATGGAGCGGGTCTGGTGACGTCATTCATGACACGTTTTAAGCCAGAATCCTTAAAGGGACCCTGGCCACATTACATTTTAAGTTTAATCTGACATAGTGGGTGTTGAATCTTTACTGTACAATAATATAATAAAAGTTATATATGAGTGACAAAGAAATATTTAAATATTATTATGTAATATGCCTCCATCAACAAATATGATCAAGAACATAATTTTAAAAAGTACATCAATTGGGAAGTTATTGGTGCTTTAGTCACAAATCTATAGACTTTTGTATCAGTAACTGGTACAAATAAAAGGTATGTGTGTATAGGTAATACATAAAATTAAGCAGATTTTAAATGTAATTGTAAAGGGGTGGATTTACAATCTTATGCAAGTTCAGCAGAAGAGCTGCGGAATCCTTGACAAACAGTGTAAGTGGTGCTTACAATGTGTTTCTGGGATTTCTGCAGCTCTTCCGTTGAAGTTAACAATGGACAAGTGAGAGAACCTCCGCAGATATTCACCCTAAAGTCTCAGACTGAAAAATTAAATCAGACATATTCAGGGACTGAACGCAAATTGAACCAGTGGAATGAGTGATGAGAATGAAATTATTATGGTTGATGACTTGATTTAATGTGTAACTGGACAATCACAGTATACTGTGAGAAAAACCTGACCAGAAACAACACAAAAATTTATTGAAATGGTGTATGTCATTTTTTATAATGCAGATCAATTCACTGCACTAATGTTGAGTTGGAAAGCAACAGCCGAGAATGGCCAGTGAAAAATGTATTTACCTCACCATCCAGGGTAGCACTTGCATCCCTTCAGGAATTTCTGAATGGACATTTATCAGTAGGTTTTCAAGTAGAATAGAATCTCCATCAATCTGTTAGCTGATGTAATCAACAAGTTTTTATTTTGGTTTGTTTTTCATGCTGTTAAGTAATCAGCTGGAGCAATGGCAATGGACCTCACGTCTCAGGTTGACAGACATGGTTCCCAAGCTGCATGAATCCCGTAGCCATGCAGGGAAATTTAGAAAGTAGGGGAAAAAAGGCTCTTAAGTGCCTGTAAAGCACCTCATAATGATTTCAATTGGGTCCCTCGCCGCTGCAAGTCAGGTCGGCTCCACGATGATAGACGCGCCTGTGGGAAAGTTCCTGACCCGGTCAAAAAAAACAATTTTCCCACCCAACTCGCCACCGATCGCGCCCGCTACCACCCCAGAAAATTCAACCCTATATGTTTACCGGACTGATTAACTCAAGATTGTCCGATACGTCGATGAAACTTAATCTGAGCTGTTTGATCAACATCACCGAGAATAGAAGCATGATCTAGTTTTCAAGTTCACAGTGGTTTTGTCAGTCATATGGAATTGATGTACTTATTATAGAATGGATTTCAATTGGAGGAGGAAAACTTGAAATGATTGTATCATCTTGGTTACAATGATAATGGGAACTAAAGAACAATATAATTAGAGCTGTAATCCCCAAAGTTTAAAAAGTTATGTCTACTGTGCTGAGTGAATTCTTTTACATTACTAATACAGTTCAGATATGATTGTGAGTAGCTGAAGAAGTGAAATTACTGCTTACTAACTGTATCTCACTAAAGAATTACTACTTTTTTTGTATAGTTTTTGTTTTAAAAATTTGTCCAGTGGTTCCTGATGGTTCAGTGAGGAAATGTCATGTGGTGTGACATTGAGCCACACAACACCAAGAAGATCCCAAGTCTGTGCTGAATTAACTGATCTCTGGGTTGGTGGTAGTTATGCTCCAATTAGATTCAACGCCACCAAGCTAAGGAGGGAAAAATCAGCTAGGGTTCTGCTCCTGATGATAAAACAGTGACCTCTGCTGGAAAGTAAATGTGTAGAAGTCAGGTGAGGATAAGACTGGAATTGGATATAATGCTAATCTCATGAGACCGCACCTCCATGTTTTAATAGCATGCCACCCTTGTGTATTGCGTGAGGAATGGTTGCTTGGAAAGTGCTGAGCTGCCAACACCTCAGTACGAGCCTATGCCTTCAGGAGTGGAGTGGCTAAAAAAATTGGGGATGGCAGGGGGAGGTGGGGTAGGGGGCGGGAATCTGCTAAAGTTTGTTGCGTGATAGTTTTGAAAATTGGTCAGCGATCAATGTCTCTTCACATAGTGCTGATATCTGAATTCAGTCCCAGCAAAAATATCTAACGGCCTGAAATTGTGTTCCCTTACACCAGCTCAGAGGGAGCGGAAAATCCAGATTTTGATCCCTACACTGATTTTGCACTCTGGCCAGGTTTTACACTGGGGCTGAATGAAGCTTGTGCTGCTCCATCATGCAGGCCTCATTATAATATGTATTAGAGTGTCCCAGGGTGTGATCCTTTATACCACTGGCACAATGTTATTCTGGTGTGCCAAGAAAAGCTGGAGCAGAGGCCAGAACTGCAGGTGCTGCAACTTAATTTCTCTTAATTTGGAGTGGAGCATCCGTTTGTTTCTATTCTTAGGAGAACTTTCTTTCTGCACTCCCATCTTGCAGACACCCTGCCTGTCCTAGCCAACTAGAGCCACATCATGTGGATTTCTTTGGTTCTTCATGAAATGGAGGATGAGGAGGAATTTGTCCAGCAGCACTACAGGTAGGTGTGTGTGCATTGCAGGGACTGTCCAAAGGTGTATAGTACCAGCACAGTTTTTTTTGCAGATGTCAGAAAGCTGAGCCTCACCAGGAAAGTAGTTCGTGGAGCTGTGCCAAAAAAAAACTGCAGACAGCAGGATTTGACACGTTGGACCTCCTGTGACACATCTCATTGTCTTGGCTGTGCTCTTGCTGTGTCTTTGATGTAAAGACACCTTCCCTGAAAGATTGTATCTCTGCAGTTTCTGTGTTTATATACTGTGAAATATTGTAGATTCACTCATTGTAACTTTACCTGAGGAAGGGGCGACAGCTCCGAAAGCTTGTAATTTTAAATAAATCTGTTGGACTATAACCTGGTGTTGTGCGACTTCTCATCTCTAAAGGAAGACCTGCGGACACTTTTCAGGACCGGGCACCTCTATGATGGTTGTTGGACTGCTTTCTTGTTCAAATTCGCCTTGTTACTTTAAACATCAGAGTACACACACACATTGAGTTGCAGCAATGCAGGATCAGGTCCTTATTGAGAGATCATACTTCACAATTCCAGTATGAATGCCTCGGTCCTTATTGAGAGATCATACTTCATAATTCCAGTATGAGTGCTGCATACAGACTCACTCACACTCGTATGCCATTTTCACCTTTTGATCTCTACATTCCACGCATACCATCAATAAATCATAGTACATCAAAAGTACATACAAGTGACAACAGAATAATGACATGAACCCAACAAACGTACACTTAACTCTTTAATCATTTTATTACCTTGGTTATCTTGCCCTGATAAACTCTTCCAGTTATTTTATTACCATGACCTGATCCCTGACCTGATAGTCACAAAGGTCAGCCTTCTGTCTGTGGAGATACATTTGCCTTAAACCTCCTAACACAATCCCATGCGCAGCAGAAAGCTATTTTAACTCCTCGTGCGCTTGTCTCGCAGACTGCCCAGGACATCGAGATACTCGAGTAATGTGGACTCTTGTTCCCACAATGGTTAAGGTGACAACAACCTTTTGTATGCAACCGGCTCCGTCCGAGGTGCAATAGGATACATCTGTCCGATCAGGCAGTATGCAATGCACTGCTGCATCCATCAGGTCACTGAGGCTATGTTAAAAAGGGCAAATGAGTTTATCACATCCATTAAGGAAGAGGAGAAGCAGCTGGAGAGGACAGGAAGGTAGCAAGAATACCCCAGGTTTAAGGCAGAATCAGTGCCACTCGGAACATATGGACTTCTTCCACTTAATCCAGTGGCATTTATCAATAGGAAGGAATTCTGTTCAATTAATATGTTGCTTGTTTGTGACTACCAGAATCTTATTATGCAGGTATCCAAAAAAAAATCAGCCACGACTCTTTATTCTTTATACCACCCTTGTTTGCAAGAAAGACAGCCATGGAGGAATGGCTGCTGGAAGACCAGGGATACTCACTGGCCATGTGAAACTCACAGAGACCAGCAGAAAGAAGATTCGGTGAGGACCATTGTGCCACCAGGGTAGATCAAGCATACCATAGGCCTGTTGAAGCAGAGATTCTGTTACCTGGATTGGTCAAACTGATGCCTTTCTAAACAGCCTCCCCTCCCCTCCCAGGTTGTCCAAAATTGGCATATGTTGCATGCTTCATAATTTTGCCATTCCCAGAGGCCTTGCTCTATAGCATTCCACATGAGTATGCGTGTGATTGATTTCCACTGCTGTGTCCTGGCTTGGTACCAGATTTCCTCTATTTGAGCTGCGTGCAGATCACTGCTAGACTGCCCATAAAGACCTTATCCTTGTCCTTCTTGAGCTGCTGATTAGGTGCTATCTGACTTAAGGAACAGGCTGGTATTGTTAAGAAACAGCTATGTTTCCTATTCAAAAAGTCAAAAATATTTTTGCTGCTTTAGTACTTGTTGCAGAAATCTGCTGCCAAGCTCAAACACAGCAGTGCAATTACTCACTCTCCTACTGCATGCCTATGTGAAATGCTTTCCTATCCTTACACACTCCTTGCCTGGAACTCTTGCTGTTAATGGGTAGGCTCATTAAAGACTCCCTCACTACCCTTTTGCATGCTGTCTGTTCTTTCATGCTTAGATGGAGGCAGTAGTACTGTGCCACCCTTCCTCCCCTCCCTCCTTTTGCCCCCTCTTGCAATTATGGCTTACTTGATGGCGGAGAATGGAAAACAACTACAAGCCCCATGAACAGCTGCCTGGCTCTTCCTTTATTTTCATGTACGTGTACTTACATTGAGTTTACAGCACAGAAACTGGCCATTCGGCCTAACTGGTCTATACCGGTGTTTATGCTTCACACGAGATAAACATTGTTTCATTTACAGAGGAAGAAAAGTTGTGTGCAATTTTTGTCATGTCACATACAAGTGAGTTTGTAAAACCATTTTTCTGAAGCTGGACAAAAAATACTAAAGGATGTTAAAGGAGCAAATTGTTTGCCTTGTAAGATAACTTGTAGGATTCTAAACGGAATGCAATGATGTATTCGGCTACAACCTCGCATCATAAATCAATATGAACTTTGGTCAACAATGAATCTTTGGAGCAGGTTGTTCAAAAACTTCAAACCCAGTGAATGTCCCACAAATCACTTGGTTTTAAGATTGTGAAATGAAAGATTGAGAAACAAAAAAAAAAATCCCCAATTGGATTTTTTGTGCCTAGAAACTGCATTAAATCCGTTTGTTCTGGCTGTGAGCTTGTGTTGAAGACAGGAGGATTTCAAATGGCTAGTTACGGACTGGCATTTAAATCAGCTTATTGCTTTATTCTTGGGTAACCTTTAGAAAGGAAATCTATACAGAATTGCTTGTGGAAGAATTTGTTACTGATTTTATTCCAAGAAATGTCTGGATTAAATGGGTTTACAAAGTTTGAACTGATGTGTTTTCTTTGGCAATAAATCAGGCCCTCAAACCTTTTGTCTGAAAACTTAAGTGATCAGGGCAGTAAGGCTGTCTAAATAGCAACAAAGTGTTTAACAGTCCATGGGCTCGATTTTTAATAGCCCTGAGGAGGCGGGTTGACAGCGAAAATCGGAAAAAATGGCTTCAGACACCCAATCCGCCCCCACCCGATTTTCGTGAGTGCCAGTCAGCCGCTCCCAAACTGACTCGACTCCAACCGGTGGGACAGGTAGTTAAGGCAGTTAAGAGCCTGTTAACTGCCTTGCTAATCCTATTTTTATAGTGGTTTCCCATTTTCGTGCCTCTGACTCCTCTTTCCCATCTTGTCAGGAAACAGGCCAGCTGCAAGGAGACGAGTTGCTGGAGGACATGATTTGTTGTCATTGGAGCAGCACTTTAAAAGCACTCCTGTAACATGGCTGACATTCAAATGCAACAACCTTGTTGTTGGAGGTTTGGGACAAGATTTTGCAAATCTACTGACCTTGACTGTTCAAGCTGACAGCCATCTGCAGTGTGACCTGATAGGAATAATTTCAGGCCACTTCGACTGTGCACTTGCAAGCTTCTTGCCTCAAGTGAAATCTATAGCAACAGGATGGGAAACATTTACATCCTCTCATCCTGGTCGTCAGATTCGGAGGAAGAGCAGCCACGGCAGCACCACAACCAGCCACAACAGCAGCACTAGCAACAGGAGCACCAACCTCCTCCTCACCCACCTGATGCTGCACAGGGCAGAGGGCCTCAGCTCAGGGCTGCACCTCCCCGCAGCAGATACCCCAACACAGGGTTTACAGGCAGAGGATCAGCTTCCTCAGCATGACTGAGCAGCAGTGCCAAAGGAGGCTGAGACTTTCGAGAGAGGTAGTCGCTGACATCTGTGCAATGCTGCACCAACACCTGGAGCCCAGAGGAGCGGGTGGACACTCCTTACCAGTTGCTGTCAAAGTCACCACCGCACTCAACTTCTTTGCTTTGGGCTCCTTCCAGGGATCAGTTGCAGACATCAGTGTCATCTCCCAGTCAGCCGCACACCTGCATCACGCAGGTCACCGATGCCCTCTTTGCAAAGGCGCACAATTACATCCACTTCTCCACGGATGGCCCAAGTGTGACGGTGCGTGCGGTTGGCTTTGCCAATATGGCAGGCTTGCCAATGATGCAGGGCATCATTGACTGCACACATGTTGCCATTAGGGCCCCCTATCACAACCCAGCTGTATTTGTCAACCGCAAGGGATTCCACTCCCTGAACGTCCAGCTGGTGTGTAACCACAGGAAGATCATCATGCATGTTTGCGCAAAGTACCCTGGCAGTTGCCATGACTCCTTCATCCCGCGCCAGTCCACTGTGCCTCAGCTCTTCCATCAGCCAAACCTACTTTCCGATGGCTTCTTGGCAACAGGGCTATCCCCTGAAAAAGCGGCTTATGACACTGATGAGGAGGCCATCAAACAATGCTGAAGCGGTGCAATGTGAGTCACATATCCACCAGATGCATCATCGAGCAAACCATCTGCTTGCTCAAAATGCGCTTCTGATGCCTAGCCAGATCTGGAGGAGCCTTGCAGTATGCACCAGCCAGGGAGTCCAGAATCGTCGTGGTCTGCTGTGCCCTGCACAACATCGCACAGCAGCGCGGTTTAGTGCTGCCAGATGAACAAGTGGCTCAGCACACAGCCTCCTCGGAGGAAGAGGATGAGGAGGAGAATGGGGAGCGATGCTTTGTGGGGCCGGATGTGGCCAATCCAGCAGCAGGCGACCACATTGCTGGCCGTCAGGCAAGAGATGCACTCATCCATGCCAGATTCGCGTAAGCTTACGCTTCAACCACAGGTGGCTAGCACATGGGGATGAATATAAGTCCGACAGTCTCAAACCCCAGGCATCATCTATCTACTAAAGCGCTCAGTGTCACCACCGACATTCTACATGGCATTCGCCCTGAGCCTCACTCTTGAACTTCCATTTCCCAGAACACAGAGGCCACTCTTTAGGTGATCTCAGCAGATCATTAAACCATTTTCGACACTAAACCCATGTGCATCTGCACACAGACCTCGAACTCACCTCCTCAGCAATTTGCAGCCAAGCTGCCTTGGTTTGCTGAGGAGGCCTCCTCCTTCTGTTTCCAGGGAAGAGGACCTCCTGACGTCCTCTAACTCCCTCCACAGGAGCATGGAGAGAGCCCTCATTGAACCTGGGTGCAGCCTTAGTTTTTGGGGCTGCCGTTCCTGCAGCTCCCAGCACCTTTAAGAGAAAAAAGCATTAATTTTACTCAGCCAATGATTGGAACACATCTGGCATATTTTTCATTTCTTAGTCACATACTACATTGATAGATAAAAAATCATAAATATCTTTCTGGAATAATATGACCAGCAATTTCATTCAATTATTTGTGTTCACACCAGCCGCTGTCAACTCCCCTTTCTAGATAATACAGCACCAAGCTATTCCAGTTACATTTTTTGTAAAGGGGACATGGCCCCTTTAAATTTTTACTCCAAAAACACATCATCAGATGCGAGAAACTGACATGCTCCAAGCAATTGCCTGGAGGGACCCGCACGTCGGCTGTAACGAGGCCAATCAAGGAAAAATCGGAACTGCGGGCTGGCGGCATCCGTGAGCGGGTCCGAAAGCTGCTGAGCAGCGGGTCTGCCATCAACCCACCTCCTCTATAAAAATCGAGCCCATATGTTTGTATCTGTGCAACAGAGGAGCTATGCAATTCAATGAGGTAATCTGTGCAGAAAGGAAAGTGTACAATAAGTTACTGTGGAGAAAGATGATGCCTATGAGTTTTGAGAATTAACTTCTGGGAGGTGGTAACAAAAATAATTTTGATTGTTTCAAATGGTAGATGAATTAAGTGGCAGATATGGGTTGATTAGACCAGGAGAAAGGAGTTGTCAGTTTCATGATATTGAACAATTGGTATTCATTTGCAAGCCAAAGAGTAAGTTAATCTTGTTTAGCATTCTGTTTTGTTTTGTACCTATAAATACATGGCCTGTGATCTGCTTTGTTTTATTTAGATGTGGGGAACAAGTGACATAGGGGCAATTTTGCCAGCCCTGGGGAGGCGGGAACTGCTGGGAAAATGGCAGAATTTGGGGGTGGGTGCCCAACCCGCTCCCAAACCGCCTCCATGCGATCTTGCCAGGAGGCGGGTAGCCGTCCCGCGCCGGGTCCCATCTCCTTGGAGGCAGGAAGGGATTAAAGCCACTGAACTACCTGTTAGCAGGTAGTTAACAGGCAGAAAATAGGATTATCCCCTTTTTGTCCTCACAAGTGCGGGATTCCTGAAGGCTGCGAACCCCGCCAGGGTCACCGAGGCAAGTAGTGGGCCTGCAGGGGTCGGAGGGGTCCAAAAGTGTGCTGTGGAGGTGAGTGATGGGTGCAAGTGTGGAGAGGTGAGTATCTGAGGTAAGTGCAAAGTGTTAGAAAAAGTGTACTTACCTTTGTTTCATCCTGCAGGCTTCAGTCGGAGAGTCTCACACCTCCGCGGCAGAGATGACAGATGGCCGTTGCATTCTCCAGTGCAACAACCATCTCATTTCTGCAAAAGAAAGAGGTTTGATGAGGTCTTGAATTCAAGACTTCATCAAACTACAGAGAGTGTCAGTGTTTGACAGCTTCACAGAGCTGTCAAACGATGATTTGACAGATGAAACGTCATACGTTGACGTTCTCTGTAACTGGCTTTCCTTTAATTGGCCTGCTAAGCTTGCTGGGCGGGCTTAACAAGGTCAATCAAGGGAAAATAGCATGGGTTGGCCAGAAGTTGATGAAGGTGGGACTGAAACCCGACAAGTGGGAGTCCCGCCTCCAAAAGCTCCCCATTGGCAAAATCACCCCCATAATTTCAATATACTGCATACCCCACTATTGATTTGTAGCTGAGTGCTGTAGTTGTAATGAAAGTAGTACCCATGATTCTTACAAGCATTTTCAAATATTTGTGTGGTAATAAGTTAGGTTCCCAAGCCAGTATTATTTAAAATTCCAATTACAAATACTTTCCACACTTAAGTGACATTTTTAAATAACATTTTTGAGTAGGCTTGAGACCACTGAAAATCAGCTATAGTAATAAGACAGGGCTTTATATTGCAGTTCCACATTTGGTAAGTTCATGAGCTCAGCTGGGCAGGGGAACTGCAGAATGGCTACCCCTAATTGGCTAATCATAATTCATTTGAATTTTTATAATAAACATGAATGGTGACGTAGCCTTTTGTTGTGGCTTCGTCCTTAAAAAAAAAAAAAAAAAAAAAATCCTATTTGTATAATATTGGCGCTACAGAGTTCTTTAATGTATTGAAACAATAGATATTGAAATGAAGAAATACAGACTTGTGTTGCCAGTCCTTCGGATATGTGATGGATCACAGATCTGCCTCGTTTCATTTTAAAAAAAGACGCTTATCCTGTGGGAATTTATAGCTTGTCAATATTATAGCTGCCTTAAATGCCTGTTGCAGCTACAGACTGGGAGAATTTTTGCTGTGCTTTTATTTCTGCATGAAAAAGGTGTGAACACACAGCAAAGTTTGCCAGTACAATATAGTTGATTACCAATACATTTATATCTGATAAACAGTTGCCAAGTCCACCCATGTAACAAAAAACAGTTGGTATTTATCATCGGGCCACCAATTCTTATACGTGTCCACGGCATTTGCCATTATCCATCAGGGGTGATAAGAACAAGACTGTCATGTTTTGGCTATGTCCTGTAGGGGTGCAGATTGCCTGGCTGGTATCTGTGAGCTGCTGTTTGTCATTTGAAACCTTTTTGTGATTAACAGCTTCATTGTGAGCGATTCCTTTTTGATCTTGTCTTAGTGCACACATCAAAACAAAGAGAGATATCAAGTCTCGTATAAAATCTCTCAGATTACGCAAGCCTGGTTCAAAATAAGAGTATTAATCCAGAGATCGGCTGGAGCTTCAAGATATTTATCACTTTGAAACAGGAACTATAAATTCAGTAACATTTTGTAATCTATTGAAATCTGCTGTATGCTTTTGGTTCTCTTTAATCTTATTTCTTAATAAACGTTATTTATAGTTATAGCTTAAGAGTTATTTGTTTGACAGGTACAGGAGTATACAGTGAGATCTTATGCCATTTCCAGTGCATACCATAATAATATAAATTTCTTTCATCCATATGGTCATATTTTAGCTCCTAGAAATAAAGGCTTATGGAAGCAGAATTCTGTATTAAGCATAAGAAAAAGTATCTGGAGTGAGCTTGAATTGTAACAAAAGCCTTGTTCATTTCTGTATTTGGACTGTAATTTTAAATGTCAGGAAAATTATGCCAAGATTTCTAGGCCAAAATTCTCTGGGTATCAATGCAATGGGCAGCTAAATAATAACAGGACTGAAATGCAAATCACTTTTTTTTGTGTTAACGGAACCATGTATGCTGTAAGCATGAATTTCTAACATTGGAAGTAATGGCGGTGGGGGGCGGGTGCGAAGAATGCATTAGTTTGGCAGATCTGGAATACTTGATTATGATACATGGCCATTGTGGAGAAGTGTTCCATTCCCCTGCATTGGCATCAGTCACCTTGATGAGCACATTTATTTTAAAAACCTTCATGGCAACATGACTCTGTAATTCATGTACTGCCACTGAAAATCGTAATGACCACTTGTTCTCTGCGTAGCCTACACAGCTGAACCAATTGGTAATACAAATAAGTGGGAAGCAATGTATTCAGAAAACCAATTTAAATAAAGCACCATAACAAGTGAATAATTTGTTCTAAATGATGGCATTAAATAATTATCTGATATTTATACATTGTCTGATGTGCAAGTTAAATTATTGATACTTGAGCTTTACATTGTTCAGTGTACAATGTTTTAAGAAATTTGAATGAAAAGGGAAGACATTTTGGATATATATCTAAACTTTGCCCTGTACTCTGTGCTTTTGCAATGTTCTGGGCAAAAAACAAACTATAACAATGGACAAATGTGACCTTGATTCACCAGTATTTCCCTATTTAAAAAAATCTTTACATCTCATTACTAAACTTACTGTTGCTAGCATGTTTGAAATATCACCATGTCCCTCTTTGGTTCCTAAATCATTCAGAGGAGAAGTTGTGCTGTACTTTAAACAAGAAAATGTTATTTGCAGTATCAACACAGTCTCAGTTACTGCTTGCTGCTTCCCAACTTTCAGGAGTGTGATGGAATACTCACTACTCGCATGGATAGGTGTAGTTGCAACTCTTGGAGCTCAGCACCATCCAGGACAAGGCAGCCTGTTTGATCAGCTTACATTACTGAATATGACTAATGTGATTCTCTTCTAAATATGTGCCTGTACTGTACCACGTCAAAATGTATTCATCTTTCTCCACTAAGTGGAATCACTAGTTCCAGACCTTTAGAAGACATCAAAGCTCCTGAAGAAGCCATTGTAGTGGTTTTAAAAGGCCTTGTGGTGTTGTGAAGTGAAAGTGGAAATTCCAGTGGCTCACTGTGCTACATTTCATTGCATCATCCAGTACAGGAGGCCATTCGGCTCATTATGCCGGCTCTTTTAAAGAGCCATCCAATTAGAGCAACTCCTCTGCTCTTTCCCCATAGCCCTGTAAATTTTCCTTTTCAAGTATGTATCCAATTCCCGTTTGAAAGTTACTATTTAACCTGCTTCCACCACCCTTTCAAGCACTGCATTCCAGATCATAACGTTGCATAAAAACAAATTCTCTCATCTTCTGGTCCTTTTGCCAATTTCTTAAATCTGTGTCCTCGGGTTACTGACCCTCCTGCCAGTGGAAACAATTTCTCCTTATTTACTCTATCAAAATAGCTCATAATTTTGAACACCTCTATTAAATCTCCCCTTAACCTCCTTTGTTTATTTGGACTACTGTACTTTCTGTACTTGTTCAAGATACTCAGCAGCTAATTTGCATCGCTTTTTATATTTTTGTGCCTTGCATTTACAAATGTATAGTCGATTGGCTGTAAGTAAAGTGTTTCTAATGCACATGAATCAATCTGAAAGGTCGCCCTGGAAATTGTTTAAGTAACTAAATTCCATTTTGTTTTTTTTTCTTCAACAGGGAGAAAAAAAGACTGGTTTGGCTACATCGTCAAAGCAAGGAGTCAGCATGAGTGCTCAAGCATCGGAGGTAAGAAACGTAATAAACTTGTTGAATATGCAGCAGAGCTACTAGGAGGTGAGGGCAGAAACTTTAATTCCAGCCGCACTGGGAGGCTTGCTCTTTTACACGCAAACAATGGACAACTGGTTGAAATGAAAAATGGGTATTTTTGCATGATCTTGTGAAATCAGATTTTCAGTTCTATGTTGGGAAGCTTTTACCAACTGAGCCACCAAAACATGGAAAATCTATTTATTGAAAACACTTAGCGTTCCCTAGTCACGGTGATGGCTTATTTTAGCATCTGTGGTTGTGAGCTTTTTTTCCTCGGTGATAGCTGGGATAATGTGAATGGTGCACTTGTGCATGTTATTTTACATTTAAGTATATTTTACAAGATGTATCCCTTCCAGCTACCCTATGGTCATGGACAAAGAGTTTATGGATTTTACTGGCTGGTTCTCAGAAAAATAACTGGGCGTTCTCTGTAGCATTATCCAGTTTGAACACTAAACATAATACTGTTAAAAAAATGAAGCATCCAATTAAAATATATCTAAGTGAGATACCTGAAATATCCTCTTCAAACTTCAGACTTTCTTCAGTACCAGCAAAATACACTATTCGACTTCTCCCAGTCTTTTGGAATGACACAGTCACTTGTATTAACAAATGAGTCTTACTGATCAGTTTGATAAAGAGAATGCATTCCCAAGGTGTGTCTTCACAGGTAGAAGACCCAAACGATTACAGAGTTCGACACTTCAGAATGGATATCAGCAGCCATGCCAGGATTGGTGGGGGGAAAACAGCAGCCAGACCAGGGACTTATACAATTTCCCTTTAAAGTAAAAACAATTCTATTGAAAAAAAAAATCAAAGTCTTAACAACTTAGTAAGCAATGGGATGCTGGCTTGTGATATTGTATCAACCCGCCCTCCCTCACCTGTGGCTTTCACGCGTAACCCTCTGCTCAAACTGACAATTTAAAATTGTATTTAAATTGTTGTCACACCAGAACGAGTGAAAATAAAGCATTCCTGAGGAAAATTCCGTGGAATGCTAATGATAAGGTAAACGCCCATTGTCAGGAAGCCAAAAACCACTGAAATGGTTGCAAATCTAGTTCACATTCAATAAAAGTACACAGTCATTATAAATAAATAATCTGATTCACGTGATTAAAAATTATTAGTTGTTAGGTGGCTGTGATTCAAACAAAGGGAATATTTTCCACTTCTGACCTACCCTGTCCAAGAATGTCATCTTCCAAAATTCTATAGATTATGGAACAGTTCCTGCAGATTGGAGGGTGGCAAATATAACCCCACTATTTAAAAAAGGAGGGAGAGAGAAAACAGGGAACTACAGACTGTTAGCCTAACATCAGTAGTAGGGAAAATGCTAGAGTCTATTATAAAGGATGTGATAACAGGACACTTAAAAAATATCAACGGGATTAGACAAAGTCAACATGGATTTATGAAAGGGAAATCGTGTTTGACAAACCTACTGCAGTTTTTTGAGGATGTAACTGGTGGAATAGATAAGGGAGAACCAGTGGATGTGGTGTATTTGGATTTTCAGAAGGTCTTTGATAAAGTCCCACATAAGAGGTTAGTGTGCAAAATTAAAGCACATGGGATTGGGGGTAATATACTGGCATGGATTGAAAATTGATTAACAGACAGGAAACAGAGAGTAGGAATAAATGGGTCTTTTTCGGGGTGGCAGGTGGTGACTAGTGGGGTACCGCAGGGATCAGTGCTTGGCCCCAGCTATTCACAAAATATATGAATGATTTGGATGAGGGAACCAAATGTAATATTTCCAAGTTTGCTGACGACACGAAACTAGGTGGGGTTGTGAGGAGGATGCAAAGAGGCTTCAAGGCGATTTAGACAAGTTGAGGGAGTGGGAAAATACATGGCAGATGCAGTATAACGTGGATAAATGTGAAGTTATCTACTTCGGTAGGAAAAACAGAAAGGCAGAGTATTATTTAAATGGTGATAGATTGGGAAATGTTGATGTACAAAGGGGACCTGGCTGTCCTTGTACACCAGTCACTGAAAGCAAACATTCAGGTACAGCAAGCAGTTAGGAAGGCAAATGGTATGTTGGCCTTCATTGCAAGAGGATTTGAGTACAGGAGCAAGGATGTCTTACTGCAGTTGTACAGGGCATTGGTGAGACCACACCTGTAGCACTGTGTGCAGTTTTGGTCTCCTTACCTAAGAAAGGATATACTTGCCATAGAGGGAGTGCAGCGAAGGTTCACCAGTCTGATTCCTGGGATGGCAGGACGGTCATATGAGGAGAGATTGGGTCGACTAGGCCTGTATTCACTAGAGTTTAGAAGAATGAGAGGGATCTCATTGAAACGTATAAAATTCTGACAGGGCTGGACAGATTGGATGCAGGGAGGATGTTCCCCCTGGCTGGGGGGGTCTAGAATGAGGGGTCACAGTCTCAGGATTCGGGGTAGGCCATTTAGGACTGCGATGAGGAGAAATTTCTTCACTCAGAGGGTGGTGAACCTGTGGAATTCTCTACCACAGAAGGCTGTGGAGGCCAAGTCACTGAATATATTTAAGAAGGAGATAGATAGATTGGCCTGCAAGAGAAAGGGAAGTGTGTCAGTGAGTGTGGTGCAATGTGTTTGGGTGATGTGCCTGCCATAGTTGAATAGCTGTCAGTGTGTGTAAGGTGTGAGATGTGTGTGTGAGTGTTGCAGCAGTGGTAAGGTTGTGAGGGTGAAGTGAAGCTATGATTGTGAGGTCTGACTGGTGAAAGGTAGAGATTGTTGGTAGGTGAGTGCTGGGGGTGTGGTGCATTGAGCAGTGTGTGAGTCTTGTGGAGCAGATGGTGGGATATGGCATTTGCTGAAGCCTTCATTCACTTTGACCTGCCGTGTGAGGTCATTAAACTTCTTCCGGCACTGGATCCATGTCCTGGGTACAACACTGTTGGCCATGACGTACCCAGCTATCTCTTGCCACAGCCTTCTCGAAGTATGCGCTGATGGCTTCCTGCCATCCTGCAGGAACAGGACAGCCCGCCTCCTCTTCACTGTCAGTCCCAATCCCTCCAGAGCCGCATCAGAGAAACTTCTGGTTCATTCTCTTTGCTGGTGCTGAGCTATGTGTTCCAACTGCAATTCCATCTCGAACTCCAATGACAATGAGGTGCTGCTGCATCAAAGCACCTCCCCTTTAAGTAGTGCAGAGAGTCTAGGCCAAGCATGACTGGCCATTAGTCTGCACCCGATATTGAGCCAGCTGTTGAACGGTAAGCGAATCAGCAGCGCGTTTAGCGCTGAGATCAGCACTACAATCATGTAAATGAGCAGGCAGCACGAATTGCATGCTGCCTGCACCACTTTGAATGTGCGCAGCCAAATAGTGCTGGATCATCACACCACCTGTTTTTGAGCCATATCCAATTTCTCGGCCACTGAGTTCTGGGACGGTTGTAGGCAACGTTCCATAAGAACATACGGAATAGGAGCAGGAGTAGGCCATTCGGCCCTTCGAGCCTGCTCCACCATTCAATGAGATCATGGCTGATCTTCTGCCTCAACTCCATTCACCGGCCCTATCGTCATATCACTTGATGCCCTTACTAGTCAGAAATCTATCGACTTTTTTTTTGAATATACCCAATGACTGAGCCTCCACAGCCCTCTGGGGTAGAGAATTCCAAAGATTCATCACCCTCTGTGTGAAGAAATTTCTTCTCATCTCAGTCCTGAATGGCCTACCCTTTATCTTGAGGCTGTGGCCCCTGGTTCTAGACTCCCCAGCCAAGGGAAACATTCTCCCAGCATCCATCCTATGCAGCCCTGTAATAATTTTGTATGCTTCAATGAGATCCCCTCTCATTCTTCTGAATTCAAGAGAATACAGGCCTAGTTTACTCAATCTCTTCTCATACGACAGTCCCGCCATCCCAGGAATCAATCTAGTGATCCTTCGTTGCACTCCCTCTATGGCAAGTATATCCTTCCTTAGGTAAGGAGACCAAAATTGTACACAGTACTCCAGGTGTGGTCTCACCAAGGCCCTATATAATTGGAGTAAGACTTCTTTACTCCTGTACTCAAATCCTCTTGTAATGAAGGCCAGCATACCATTTGCCTTCCTAATGGCTTGCTGCACCTGCACATTCACATTCACTTTCAGTGACTCATGTGCAAGGACACCCAGGTCCCTTTGAGCATCTGCATTCCCCAATCTTTCACCATTTAGGAAATACTCTGCCTTTCTGTTTTTTCTACCAAAGTGGATAACTTCACATTTATCCACATTATATTCCATCTGCCATATTCTCGCCCACTCACTGAGCCTGTCGAGATCCCCTTGAAGCCTCTTCACATCCTCTTCGCAACTGACACTGCCACCTAGCTTTGTATCATCAGCAAATTTGGAAATGTTACATTTAGTCCCTTCATCCAAATCATTGATATAGATTGTGAATAGCTGGGGCCCAAGCACCGATCCTTGCGTTACCCCACTAGTCACAGCCTGCCATCCTGAAAAAGACCCGTTTATCCCTACTCTTTGTTTTTTGTCTGTTAACCAATTCTCAATCCATGCTAGTATATTACCCCCAATTCCATGTGCCCTAACTTTGTTCACCAACCTCTTGTGTGGGACTTTATCGAAGGCCTACTGAAAATCCAGATACACCACATCTACCGGTTCCCCTTTGTCTACTCCACTAGTTACATCCTCAAAGAACTCCAATAGGTTTTCCAAACAGGATTTCCCTTTCATAAATCAACGTTGACTCTGCCCAATCTTACTATTAGTTTCTAAGTGCCCAGTTATTGCATCCTTTTGTAATAGATTCCAGCATTTTCCCAACTACTGATGTGAGGCTAACAGGTCTGTAGTTCCCCATTTTCTCTCTCCTTCCTTTCTTAAATAGCGGAGTTACATTTGCTATCCTCCAATCTGCAGGAACTGTTCCAAAATCTGTAGAATTTTGGAAGATGACAACCAATGCGTCCACTATTCCAATGGCCATCTCTTTCAAAACCCTAGAATGTAGGTCATCCGGTCCTTCGGATTTATTGACTTTTAGTCCCATTAATTTTGCTAGTACTGTTTTTTTACTAATAATAATTTCTTTAAGTTCCTCATTCTCGTCACACCCTTGGTTTTCTTGTATTTCTGGGAGGTTTTTTGTGTCTTCCTCCGTGAAGACAGAAACAAAGTATTTATTTAATTTCTCTGCCATTTCCTCATTCTCTATTATAAATTCTCCCGTCTCTGACTGTAAACGACCTACATTTACCTTCGCCAGTCTTTTCCTTTTGACATACCTATAGAAGCTTTTACAATCCGTTTTTATATTTTTCGCTAGTTTGTGCTCCATTTCGCTTTCTTTATCAATTTCTTGGTCCCCTTTGCTGATTTCTGAAAAGATCCCAATCCTCAGGCTGACCACTTTTTTTCTGGCAACTTTATAAGCTTCCTCCTTTGACTTAATACTAGCTTCAATTTCTTTTGTTAGCCAAGGTTGGATCACTTTTCCTTTTGGGTTTTTATGCCCTAGAGGAATATATGTTTGTTGCAAATTATGCATTATTTCCTTGAATGTTAGCCATTGTATGTTAGCCATTATATATCCACCTTCATACCTTTTAGTGTAGTCTCCCAATCTACCATGGCCAACGTGTCCCTCATACCTTTGTAGTTTCCTCTGTTTAGATTGAAGACCTTAGTTTCAGATTGGACTACATCACTCTCAAACTTAATGTAAAATTCAATCATATTATGGTCACTTGTCCCTAAAGGCCCCTTTACCACAAGATTATTGATTAGCCCTTTCTCATTACACAGTACCAGATCCAGAATAGCCTGTTCCCTGGTTGGTTCCTCCACATACTGATCCAGGAAACCATCTCGCATGCATTCCAAGAATTCGTCCTTCACACCATTAGTGGTAATTTGATTTGCCCAGTCAATATGTAGATTAAAGTCCCCCATGATTACCGTATTGCCCTTGTTACATGCACTTCTAATCTCTTGATTGATCCTGTGCCCTACATTACCATTACTGTTTGGTGGCCTATACACAACTCCCACCAATGTTTTCCACCCTTTGCAGTTTCTTAGCTCCACCCAAACTGGTTCCAGTTCAACATCACGATCTGCCAAGCCAAGATCTTTTATCTCTACCGTACCGATCTCATCCCTTATTAACAGCGTTACGCCTCCTCCTTTTCCTTTTTGTCTGTCCTTCCTAAATGTTGAGTACCCTGGAACATTCAGTTCCCAGCTTTGGTTACCCTGCAACCATGTCTCTGTAATGGCAATTACATCATACCCATTTACTTCTATTAGTGCCATTAAGTCATCCACCTTGTTGCGAATGCTACGTGCATTTAGATAAAGTGCCTTCAACTTTGCCCGTTTAATATTTTTCTGCACTTTGACCCTCTTTACTGTTGGCCTTTGTTTCTGCTCTCTACTAGTTTTGCTGACTACTTTTCTAACTTGCACTTCCAGCTTTGTTTCTCTCCATTCTGGGCCCACACTTAGGTTCCCAGCCCCCTGACAAACTAGTTTAAATCCTTCCCAACAGCACTAGCAAAGCCCCCTGCGAGGATGTTGGTCCAGTTTCTGCCGAGGTGCAACCCGTCCAGCTTGTACAGGTCCCACCTTCCCCAGAATCGGTCCCAATGCCTCAGGAATTTAAATCCCTCCCTCCTACACCATCTCTCCAGCCACGCATTCATCTGGTCTATTATCCTATTTCTGCTCTCGCTAGCACGTGGCACTGGGAGTAATCCTGAGATTACTACCTTTTTAGTCCTGCTTTTTAATTTATTTCCTAGCTCCCTATATTCTGCTTGCAGGACCTCGTCCCTCTTTCTACCTATGTCGTTGGTACCGATATGGACCACGACCTCTGGCTGTTCACCGTCCCCCTTCAGAATGTCCTGCAGCTGCTCAGTGACATCTTTGACCCTGGCACCAGGGAGGCAACATACCATCCTGGAGTCACGTCTGCGGCCACAGAAACGTCTATCTGTTCCCCTTACGATAGAATCCCCTATCACTATTGCTCTCCCACGCTTTTACCTCCCCTTCTGTGCAGCTGAGCCACTCGTAGTGCCACGGACTTGGCTCTTGCTGCATTCCCCTGAGAAACCATCTCCCCCAGCAGTATACAAAATGGAAAATCTGTTGCAGAGGGCGATGGACCCAGGGGACTCCTGCACTACCTTCCTAGTTCTTTTACTCTGTTTGGCGGTCACCCATTCCCTGTCTGCCTGTGCACTCTTTACCTGCGGTGTGACCACCTCGTTAAACATGCTATCCATGAAGATCTCAGCCTTGCGGATGCTCCACAGTGTCTCCAGCCGCAGCTCCAGCTCCGAAACACGGATTTCGAGTAGCTGCAGTTGGAGACACTTCCTGCACACGTGTTTGCCCTGGACACTGAAAGTGTCCCTGACTTCCCACATAGCACAGGAGGAGCACTCCACGCTGCCGAGCTGCCCTGCCATGTCCTACCCTTAATTTACTCCCTTCACTTCCTTTAAATTAAAGAATATTAAATACACTAGGGACCTTACTTCACTTTAAACACTACTTACTCTAAACTAGAGACCCTACTTTTACTTTAACTACTGGACTGTAGAAATACTCACCAGGTCCTACTTCCCAATCAGCTCCTTCCCTTGTGCTGACGTCACTTTTAATCTCTGACGTCACTTTCGAATATTGCCTGTTGAGGTCCGCTCTCACTGCTGCTCCCAATAACTCGGTCTGCGCCTCGAGCCTCAGGCTTTATTTCCTCGCTCCTCCTTCGCCTGTTCCCTCACAGGTCGGTCCGCTCTCGCTGCTGCGCCCAATAGCTCGGTCTGGGCCTCGAGCCTCGGGCTTTATTTCCTTGCTCCTCCTTCGCCTGTTCCCTGACAGGTCGGTCCGCTCCCGCTGTTTCCCCTTAAGCTATTCGGCTGTGCAGCCACACAGCTCTCCGCCGGTCCCCCGCAGCCCGGGACCGGCCTTTCTAATGTTAGGTTTCGCGCAAGCGCGAAACTGTGAATGGGCTGCGCACCCAAGAAAAAATTAGAGGGAATATTGGTTGTAGGGCTAAGGGAGGGTACAGAAATATGGAGGGATGATGGCATGGAGGGATTTGAAACAAGGATGAGATTTTTTAAATTGAAGCATTGCCAGATCGGGAGCCAGTGTAGGTCAGCGAGCACAGGGGTGATAGGTGAACGGGACTTGGTGCGAGTTAGGACATGGGCAGCAGAGTTTTGTTTGAGCTCAAGTGTAGGGAGGGTGGAAGATTGGAGACTGGCCAGGAGAGCATTAGAATAGTCTAGTCTGGAGATGATAAAAGCATGAATGAGCGTTGCAGCAGCAGATGGGCTGAGGCAGTGGTGGAGACGGGTGACATTATGGAGATAGAAATAGACAATCTTGGTCTTCAAGCCCCAGTTAACCTCCAGCAGTACCCCTACAGCATTCCTGGGCTAGGGTGGAGAACACGATTCAGGGTTCCTGCTCAAGTACCTCTACACATTAGGACTCCTGAGCTTTGACTCTTGCCTATTTGCAACTAGATTTTCCAAGTGGAATGTCAAATTATGAGAAAGGAGTGTGCAATTCAATATCCGGCAAATGGATATTGGTTGGGTTTTATACAGAGGGGCATAGAGTACAGGATTGATTGGCAATGATGAATTTATACAAGACAATTTTTTTTATTCAATCAGGGATATGGGCGTCGCTGGCAAGGCCAGCATTTATTGGCTCGGAATTTGTGGCCAACGGTGAAGTGACGGCGATCGCCACTGACCTTAAAGAAAGCTGCCCACAAAGATCTTATGATCTCTGTGGCGAAAACTTTAGCTTTCTCGATGTTAAATTGACTGTAGTGCTGTCAAAAGGGGATCCCTAGCGTAGAGCAGCAGTGATGTCATCAAGCTGTCTAAACAGCCAATCACATTGAAGAATTCTCAGACTACAAACCAGGAAATAAAAAGCACTGATTATCAATTTACTTAAAAATTTTTTTGCAGAGAGCAAAATAAAGATTGGAATATGCACATTGGAGTTAAGGTGGAAGCTGAAATCTAAAAAATATTTTTAATTATTTTAAAAATTCTAGTAATTTTTATCATAAAGGAGAAATTTGACATTCCACAAATATAAAATTAGTTTTTCAGTGCCAGAATGGTTGTTCAGCAATCAATGTGGTGTTAAAACCCAAGTTACATCTATTCCAACAAGGGTTAACTTTTTCTGGGGTGTTTAACAGTGATATTAGATCGGAAAAGCTTAAGTTTTCGTCAGTTCAACTAATTAAGAACACAAGAAGATGAGAATTAGGAGCAAGAGTAGACCATACGGCCCCTCGAGCCTGCTCCACCATTCAGTAAGATCATGGCTGATCTTCGACCTCAACTCCACTTTCCCGCCCTGTCCCTATATCCCTTGATTCCCCTAGAGTCCAAAAATCTATCTATCTCAGCCTTGAATATACTCAATAACGCAGCATCCACAGCCCTTTGGGGTAGAGAATTCCAAAGATTCACAACCCTCTGAGTGAAGAAATTCCTCCTCATCTCGGTCTTAAATGGCCGACCCCTTATCCTGAGACTATGCCCCCTCATTCTAGACTCTCCAGTCAGGGGAAACAACCTCTCAGCATCTACACTGTCAATCCCCCTCAGAATCTTATATATTTCAATGAGATCACCTCACATTCTTTTAAACTCCAGAGAATATAGGCCCAATGTACTCAATCTCTCCTCCTAGGACAACTCTTTCATCCCAGGGATCAATTTAGTGAACCTTCATTGCACTGCCTCTAAGGCAAGTATGTCCTTCCTCAGATAAGGAGACCAAAACTGTGCACAGTACTGCAGGTGTGGTCACAGCAAAGCCCTGTACAATTGTAGTAAGACTTCATTACTCTTGTATTCCAACCCCCTTGCAATAAAGGCCAATATGCCATTTGCCTTCCTAATTGTTTGCTGTACCTGCATGCTAACTTTCTGTGTTTCCTGTACGAGGACACCTCAGTCTCTCTGAACACCAACATTTAATAGTTTCTCACCATTTCAAAAATATTCTGTTTTTCTATTCTTCCTACCAAAGTGAATAGCCTCACATTTCCCCCACATTATACTCCATCTGCCACCTGATTGCTTAGTCACTTAACCTATCTATATCCCTTTGCAGGCTCTTCATGTCCTCCTCACAGCTTACTTTCCCACCTACATTTGTATCATCAGCAAACTTGAATGCATTGCACTTGGTCCCTTCATCTAAGTTATTAACATAGATTGTAGATAGCTGAGGCCAAGCACCGATCCTTGCGGCACTCCACTAGTTACAGCCTGCCAACCGGAAAATGACCAGTTTATCCCTACTCTCTTTTCTGTCCGTTAACCAATCCTCTATCCATGCTAATATATTACCCTCAACCCCATGAGCCTTTATCTTGCATATCAAACTTTTAAGTGGCACCTTATTGAATGCCTTTTGGAAATCCAAATATACTACATCTACTGGTTCCCCTTTATCTACCCTGCTAGTTACATCCTCAAAAAACTCTATAATAAATTTGTTAAACACGATTTCCCTTTCATAAAACCATGCTGACTCTGCCTAATCTTATGATTTTCTCAGTGCCTTGTTACCACTTCCTTAATAATGGATTCCAGCATTTTCCCGATGACTGATGTCAGGCTAACTGGCCTGTAGTTCCCTGTTTTCTCTCTCACTCCTTTCTTGAACAGCGGGGTTACATTTTCTACCTTCCAATCTGCTGGGACTGTATGAGAATCTAGGGAATTTTGGAAGAACCCAACCAATACATCCACTATCTCTGCAGCCACCTCATTTAGTACCTTAGCATGTAGGCCATCGGGTCCAGGGGATTTGTTGGCTTTTAGTCCTATTGGTTTCTCAAGTACTTTTTCTCTGCTGATATTAATTAGTTTAAGTTCTTCACTGATTGCCGGCTATGGGGAGTTCCACAGCGCAGCCTGTGGCGGAGCAGGGAATGACTGACCGCAACTTCAGGATTTCCCCATTTATCTGTGCATGTGCTAAATCCTGAAGTTATGGTCAGTTTCAGAGAGGTAATGACGGAGAACGCTGACAGTTTCGCCGTCATTAACGCAAAATCCAGGCCATTATCACAGTTAGAATACTGTGCAGTTTAGGGGCCCCATAATAGAAAGGACATTAAAGCCTAAAAAAATGTGGATTCACCAGGGTGATACCAGGGATGGAACTATTTGTGCTCGAGCAGAGGAGGCTAAGATGCTTTTAAATAAAAGTTTTTAGAATTGTGAAGGAATTTAATAGGGATAATCGAGAAAGGTTGTTTCCTCTGGTTGGAAAGTCTGCGATGATGGGTCACCCATTTAGATTTGTCTCTGAAGGTACGAGAAGAGAGGTTAGGATAATTTTTTATATGCAAACAATTATTGGTGCATGGGAATGCTTTCTTACAGAATAGTTGAAGCAGAGACTGTCGCACATTTAAGGGAAATGTAGGTGGATATTTGAGCAGAGGAATGTACAAGAATATGGGTTGAGAGCAGATCAGTGGGATCAGTTTTGGATTTCTCTGGTAGACCTGGCACACACATGATGGCCTCTAGTGCTGGGAAACTTCTATGGCTCTATGAACGCACTTATGCATGACGATGGGTTTCTGTGCCTGTTGGAAATGTGATTGACTAAAAAAAAGCATAACTTGGTCGCACAAACTTGTTTTTGTTTGCTTATTAAATTATTAAATTGGGTTTCTATATCACAGATGGAAACCAGGAATGAAACTTTGACTATTATCCTGGTCAGAATACTCTGAATTTCAAACTTTGTTTCTGGTAGTGCAAGACTGAACTTCACTCTCTCAGGTCAGAGTGTATTAATACATTGGTGCTAATTGTGTCAATAGAATTGTGATGATTCAATTCAGTCCTTTCTAAAAGCTATGACATATTTAGTACAAATGAATTTGAGTGAAGTAGCATTCCTCTTTTATAGATTCATTTATAATTTAAGTTTAGAAAGACAATATTTTACCTTAACTCATAAGATGAACTAGTTAATTTATGAGTAACTGTATCTCACAAGTTGGATATGTGAACGAAAGAAAATGTGGAATAAGATTAAGACGTGGTGCATCAAGTTGGTTCCTTTCACAAACCAATATAGTAAAGACAGAAATCCTAGCAAAGCACAGTGTTTATGAGGCTGACTCTTTTAACAACAGGCTGAAAAATTCCAACCCTCTTAGAACAAAAGAAAAAGAATGTGTTTTGTAGATCGAAAAGCTGTAACTCCTTGATACAGGATGTCAGGTCATGTATGGATGTAGTCTATGGAGGGAGGGTGGCATTCGGCTGTGCGTGCATAATTTGCTTTTCAGAGCTGGTGTTAATTGATGTTGTTTGTGTGTGACTTTCTGTTGCTATGGCATTCACCTTTGAAACTGAGGTTGCTGATGGAGGATCTAAAGGATCGATTGAACAAAGAGGAGCTTCCTGATTTGCAGACTGACTTTAAATATCTCTACTTGTATGAATAATAAAACTCCACCCTCCATTACACATTATAAGAACTCCCAATAATTACTTGAGTCAACGCTTAAACTAATAAGGATTTGCACCTTCTGATCAAGGTAGGACAGATAATCTCCAGACTTTCCGTGGAGCTATTTATTTTTAATTTAGTTATTAAGGGTTATTAAAATTTGAGGCAGATTTTTTTTGTTTTTTAAAAACACATTTTCTAATTGTTATATATTGGAAACTTTTGATTATTGGACTAACTTTGAGTACTAAGTCTATAAAGAATAGGGTGTAACTTCTGGCTATGTACTGTACAAGGTAGTATCAGTGCAGAGGTAATGGCCCAGAAATTTGACTCGGAGGCTTGCCGAGGGGGTAAGGATCCCCCGCGATATCACACTCCGCGCCAGCCGTTGTGTTTCGGGCCCACAGGAACTTCGGGTCCTGGGCCTCTCCCTGGTGCCGGCGCGCAGTGTGTGCGTGTCCCAGAGGCGCAGTTAGTGCGATGCGACCTCTGGGATCACGTGGGCCATGGAGAGCCAATGGCAGCAGACTATCTTTCATTCATAGATTTGACAGGAGACCTGTCAAATCTATGAATACAAATTGCCCCCAAAAGAACAGCTAAACCTCAAATAAATTTTTTAAAAACCATCACATTAATAAAATAACTATAGTTAAATAAATTAACCACTTTAAACAAACATTTTATTTTTTGAAAATTTTTTAATTCTTTTTAAAAGTTATAAAAATAAACTTACCTTTCTTTAAAGTCTCTGAAAAAGATAAACCTGTTGAAAAAAAATTAAAATTATACTTAATTAACTACTTACCTTGTTAAAAGGGGGTCTTACGCCTCCTTTTTTCATGTGTAAATTCTTCCATACTTACCCTCGCATTGAAACCTGAAAAAAAACCTAAGTGCGCTGCGTGCGCACAGCCTGTAGTGTGCACGCGGTTCACCTAGGAACCGCCCCCTTCGCCATACCGGAAGTGCTGGTTTCCCGCGCATGCGCAGTGCATGCAGGAAACTGGCACTTCGGGATCTAATACGGGTGAGTACACAGTGCGTACTCTCCCGTATTAGGCCGAATTTTTGGGCCAATAATAATTGTTAATTTTATTTATGTATGGGCAACCGACAATGATGTGGAGAGCTATGATTCTCGACTATGGAGTGCAAACTTAAATCACAGCTATGCATTTTGCTTGATATTAAGTACATTTTGGCCATTCTCTGCTGCATTGAAGCATTTCCATTTTATGACCACTTCAGTGGTCACAAAGCATCCTTGCATGAGCCTTTGAAGATGGTCACAACTCAG
Source organism: Squalus acanthias (assembly GCA_030390025.1). NCBI lineage: Eukaryota > Metazoa > Chordata > Chondrichthyes > Squaliformes > Squalidae > Squalus > Squalus acanthias. The sequence continues at coordinate 164,329,227 of CM059425.1, forward strand.
ATTGCACATTCAGAGATGCAGTGGGTTTCTAAACAATGTAAATGGAGAAAAGAATACAAAGGATACATGATGAAGAGCTGCAAGATAATTTTTATATATCTATATGTTGTATAATATTCGTCTCCCATGGCATTGTAAATGGGGAGTGAACACCAAATTGGAATTGACAGCCGGTTTCGTTCGAAGAAGTGACAAAAAATTGAAAAAAATCAGTTTGTTATATTAATGTTATCTAGGCAATCTCACATGGTGTTGCACACAGGGAGTCGAAACCAAATGTAGTATTCAGGTGAAGTAGGATTAATGAATGGGCTATAGTTTGACCAGGACACAAACCTAATTTAGTGTCCATTTTAAATCTTTATTTTAGGTAATACTTAGATTTGAAATGATTATTAGTTAAGTAGAAAAGCGTAGGGAAATATGGGATGCAAAACTGAGCTGCTACAGGGCCACCATTGGTGGGAAGGTGTAATTACAGCATGACAAATTTACAGTCAGTTCCCATCTTAAATGTGGACATAGCAATTTATAATGGATTGCGCACATTGTAAGATGTAAATGAATAATATATGTCCTATCTAACAAGATGTAACTGAGTTATGGGCAGTGTTATGAGTAGGATATAAATCATATTCCTTGAGTATACATAGATTTTGTCCATGCTTTGTAAAAGGTAAGTATTTTTGGCGAAAGAAAAGTTTATTGAAACAAAACAACAGATCATGGAAAATAATGCAGTGAATTTACTTGCAGCAGAAGAGCAAGATCTAACTTCAGTACATTGACTGAAATAAACTTTTAGAATTTTACAACAGTACCTGCAAACAAATGTCACAAAGGCTATTCTGTGCATGAGGGAATGGCCACCCCAGTTGCAGAGCAGAGACAGATTGGGTGAGGACACTCGAGCAAGTTTTAATTAAATTGACATTATTGTTCATCAAAAATACTCTTTAAATTGCCCCAGACTCCCTCTTTCTTTCATGCTTGCTTTCTATTTTCTCTCACTTGTTCATTTTCTTTTTCTCTCTCACTCTTGGCACAGATAACAATTTGACGCTTGGTAAAGAGTAAGGTGTTTAACTGAGGAGATGGCTGCCTGAAGCAAATGTTTTAAAATACAAACTCTATTGAGATGTGAAGTGGTTCTGGTAATATCACTGAAATGTATGAGCCCTGTCTGTACCCATGTTTAAAAAGCATGGGAATTATGTAATTATGCAAAGTACATTTTGTAAATGTTACAATCTTTTTTCCCTAAACCCTGATTTTCTAAAGTGAGCTTGTTTCTGTGAAGGAGGGAAGATTTTCAAGTGCACTATTAATAGCAAAATCTCAAATATGTAAGGGAAACATAGTTTTGTACTGTTGTGTTACTAAAGATCTATTAATATACTTCATTACATATGTCACTAGAGTGTTAATAAAATGTGTTGCATCCCTGGAATGGGCTGTACCTTCAGTTGGCCTGACTCATTGATTTCAGTTTGCTATTCATGACTCATCCCTGTATAATCTGGGCAGCTCTCTTCTGAGGCTCCAGTACACAAATGGTATTAGAATTTAATATGAGCTGTAGTACATCATGGAATTCTAGAAGCAGACTTGTTTTGCTAGTGCTTGGACAATGTGAATACACATTTATAAATATTGATTGATTAATACATTTTCACAGTTTGACATTAGAACTGACAGTGTGATTTATACTTTGTTATTTAAATAAACGTCAAACAGGTACTGCAAGTTTTCACTAACCCTCAGTCAAAAGATGATTGTTTTTGGATGTTGTTGATAATGGTAACTGACTGAACCATGTCTCTTTCATTTCATTTCCATTTCACCAAAGCTCTAAAACTGAGGAATGTCCAAGAGAAATTTTCTGACAGCTGCTGGTAGTATTCATATCTTTATGTGCACTCAGTGCTACACACCCTTCCTTCCCAGTGCAAAACAGAAGGAAGGGACAGTCAGACTTGACAGAAATGAAGAGAGGGTTTTTTGAGATGGTGTGCTGATGACAGGAAGAAATAGGGTTTCAGTGGGTGGGTTTAATACAGCAGAATTTACAAAAACTAATGCAATAGTTTTGTACTTTTTAAAATACTCATTGAAAATGTGTTTCTACTTAACTAGTTCACCTAGTCATAATAAACTTGTCATAACAAACTTACCCCGCTCTGGAAGCCACCAGCCCCAGATTTCTAACTGAAGCTCTATAGATTGCTAATAAGTCTGAAATGTACACTGACTGCGTTTAATTTCAGTAAAGTATTTGTAACCTTGCAATTTATCGATCCCTTCCATGAACTGCTTCTCTCACCTCCCTTCCTCGACAATGCTTGAAGTATATCATAGAAGACTTTTATCTACAAGATACTGATGGCTCAATTAGGTTGCAGAAGCTGATTGTTCTTGTAAAAAGGAAAATACAAGTTGCTGACTGTAAAATGTTATATCCTTTGGGGTATAACATTAGCCACAGCAGTTTTCCTAGGCTGCCTCAGAACTGTTGTGGTTGCATTATTCTACAGCATCAGGTGGCTGCATATGAGTGAGTGAAACATAAACAGAAAATGCTGGGAATCCTCAGCAGGTTGGGCAGCATCCCTGGAGAGAGAAACAGAGTTAACATTTCAGGTCTGTGACCTTTCGTCAGAACTGGAAAATGTTAGAGATGTAACAGGTTTTATGCAGTGCAGAGGCAGGAAAAGGGGAGGGGAGGAAAGAACAAAAGGGAAGGTCTATGCTAGGGTAGAAGGCAGGAGTGGTTATAATGTAGCCAAGGAGCTGTTGTACCAAAGCAGCTCGGTCCTGATGTTGTGCACTGTGTGGTAACAGTGTTATTAAGAGTAAACCTTGCTGATGTTACAACTTAGTTTGTTATTGATGACTCAGCAGTTTAGATTTCAAACTCAAATGGTTTTAAATTTCTCCTTCAAATTTGTCTGCCATCATGAGCCATATTTGACTATTTATTGGCAGGGCCACTGCTTTGCGGTGATCATTTCAGAATTTTTACACACGTTTTGGGATTGCCACTGGTTTATAGTGCCTCAGTGAGTCAGATTTCATTTTTGACTTACTGAGACACCATAAACCAGTGGTAATCCCAAAACATGAATAGAAATTAACAGTAGGAAACAATGCTAGATCCCACACCACCCTCAGCCCAGCAGTGCTGAAGCCAGTTGTAGCATCCCTATGACACCCTGGCTGAGAGCTTCTAACTTAGCACAGAGCAGTGATTGAAGCTCGGAGTTTCTTGGCCTATATGGCTCAGTTCTACATTGGGCAGTGTATTTGCCATCTGCACCATCCTTTATACAACTTTTCTATACTTAACTAACTTGCAGATTTAGCCCACTAGATTGAGCATCTCTTGTGCAGATAAAAAAAAACGGCAAAAGCAGCCAAATCAATATAAGTGTTTTTGTTAAACACTGGGTGGCATTGACTGTGGCCATACAGTCTTCATTGTCAACAGAAACATATAGATAGTACCTTTTAACAATAACAAGACAATGCAGTTGAACAATTATTCCTCCAGTTGCTAATGTGAGTGAAAAAAATCTGTGCAAGTATAAATTGGGAAAATCTAGTTGTTGTAGTAGTTAGTACATATAATTCAACTAAGTGTAAGATATTGCCTACGGGGCCTCTGGAGTATTTAAACTGTGAAGACCTGGCACTGTATTTACAGCTCATTAACTTTAATACTATAAGATAATGATACTACTTGTATATCACTGAGCAGTTTCAAATGAAAGCAGCTCACTACTACATGATTTGTTACTAAATCTTGTGTTTATACTGGGTGACAAATTAATCAACAATGGGAATCTGCATATATCGCAGAAAGATATGTTTCAACTAATAAATTCAAAAGTGCATTGCTCGCCTGTAAAGGCAGGATGACAAACCTTAAAATGGTGAACCTGACTTTAGTGCTGCTAACAGGCATAATTTAAACTTAAACTTGGTTCAGTAGATGGTACTGTCACCTCGGAGTGAAAAGGTTGTGGGTTCAAGCCTCACTGTGGGAGTTTACATAATTTAGGCTGACATTTCAGTGCAATACTGTCGGAGTTCTGCATTGTTGGAGATCCCATCTTTCAGGTGAGGCCTAATCTGTCTGTTCAGATGGAAGTAAAAGATCACATGGTACTATTTGAACGAGAGCAGGAAGTTCTGTTAGTATCCTGACTAACACAGAACTAAACTGATTGCTACATTTATCTACATAACAACGGTGACTTCACTTCAAAAGTAATTAATTGTTTATAAAGTACTTTGCAACATCTTGAGGCCTGAAGATGAGAGTTCCTTTAGTGTGTTGACTTCCTCTTCCTCTTGCATTCTGGCACATATTGAGATTGTGTTGGTTAGTTTACAAATTTCTTCCTACTTTTCTTTCCACAGCCAGGATGAAGTGCAAAATCAAAAGGCATTCCTATTTTTATCTCATCAGATGAAGAAATCTGAATAGTTCATTCTTCCCCATAATCTGTTCAGAAGACTAGTATCTAAGGTGCTTGCTTCACCAATGGTGATAGCAGATGTGTGTCCGAGTGCTACTGGCCACTTAAAGACAATGGGCTTTCATCACTGTTAAGCCAAAACTGTGAGATGAAGGACCTGCCTAACTCATTATGCACCTACTACAGGAAACTTTCGTTTATCCGGCATCGACGGGACCGGTGTGATGCCGGTTTATCGAAAGTACCGGATAACGGAGAGTTATATCTACCGAGGCTATTTTTAACAAAGAGACTCCAGGCAGCGCGGGAGAATCAACTCCTGCTACTGCAGTGTTTCGGACTTCCGACAGCGCCAGGAGGCCGAGTAGTGGCACTTTTGAAAAGTACCCCTACTGACTAAATCGGCGTTTGCGGACTCGGACTCGGACTCGGGATCGGCAACATTGCCAGTTATTTGAGAGGAGTTTTCGGAGCACTCGGCATTCGCGGAGACTCGACTGCGACTCGGCAACATTGCCGGTTATTTGAGAGGAGTTTTCGGAGGATGATTTTTGCCGGTTAAGCGAGAATTCCGGATATTTGGGTGCCGGATAAACGAAAGTTTCCTGTACTGCCTTGTTTTACCTTTACTATAATATTTCTTATCAGGTGGGTAGTCTACACTAAACAGAGGCCATACAGCAAGAGTAATGGGTGGAGACAGAGTGACCCCAGTTGTAACATTACTCGTGCTGTGGGATGGGACTAAAATCAACATCAAATTCTGCACCTAATCAAATCTCATTTGCAATATTTATATTCAGTGAATCATGTAGCAGTGATGAAAGCTGAACACCACCTGTAGCACACAAATGGTGCTATTTGTCTGTATTATATCGCACAGTTCTATTAAATCTTACTAATGATATGGTGCAGAGGAAACTGCTTGCAAAACACAGTATGGTCCTGCTGCTTGGCTATGTTTTATGGCTAGCAGGTATTTATTTGACCAACACAGACTTGTTGGAACAACATACCTCCTTCACATTCAGTCAGCTTACTCATCAAAGAGCAACCGTGGTACTTTCCTGGTCTGAATAGTTCAGTACCACATCATGTGACACCATTACCCACTGAGTCATTGGGGCGTGTACCACAGCATTTAAAGACGCACAACATCTATTTTGCTCCCATAATATTTGACAGGGAAAAGGAAATAAGGGAATGATCTATATATGTTGATACTACAATAAATAGACACATTAAGGTAGTAACTATAAAATATATAAAGAGAAGGTAGTAGTTGAGGCTTTTAACCACTGGAATTCTCGTGTATATAATTAAAATACTCTGAACATTAAACACTCTGTTACTTTATATGCTGCTTGAGAGCTTTGCAATAAAAGTGTTGCTGCAGTATGAAACAAACTTTAGGGGAAAGCGCATTTGCCTTTCTTAATCTTGGTTTTTAAAATGGTCAGAATTACAGGGAACTCTATGTATATTTATTTTACTGCAGTGGTGAGATGAGGGAAGGTGATTTTTCATTCTACATCTGTTCCATCGTTTATCAATTGCTGTGTTCATTTAAAGACTCTTGCGTCAATTTTCTTTTCTGCCTCTTGTATTTTCTTTTAAAAGATCATTGGTTAGTAAATATTATTCTTTGCATTTAAAGTAGAAGGAAAGTTTACAAAGTACTCTCCTCAAATATATTTATTACATTTTATAAAATATAATTATCTTCAAGGAGGTCCCGAATTTCCAGTTATTTTTCCTCCTACGCTTGCCGTACATGTAGCCTTTCCTTTTCTTTTAGTCCTACAGTAAACTTGTATTTATATAGCATCTCTTAGAAATGTCCCAAATGTAGCCATTGTTGTTGTATAGGCAAACATGACAGCTGTTTAGTGCACACAGTATCTCACAAACAACAATGAGATAAATGACCAGTTAATCTGTTTTTGATGGTGTTGGTTGAGGGAGAAATGTTGGCCAGGACACCAAGAGAACTCTCTGCTCTTCTTTGAATATTGCCATAGGATCCTTAACATCAACTTGAACTACCCAAACAGGTGGATGCGGCCTCATCTAACATCTAATCCGAAGGTCGAAGCAGCACTCCCTCAATACTATACTCGAGTGTCAGTTAAGTGAAAGTGCCTGATGTTACCTTGCACATGATAAATCTAGTTAGACATCAATTTCACAGATTGAGTGGGTTTCCGAGGAATGATGGTTAATTGATCTCCATTCACGCCCCCCCTCCCCCCGCCCCCATTTATATCCTGATCTGGCACTGCTCTCCGTGGAAGCTAATTCCTAAAATAGAAACCCTTTTTAACTGCACATGCACAATTCGGGATTTTTAGAAATGAAAATAATCACTGTTAGAATAAAAAAGAGAAAAAGAAAAAGGCTTGCTTCTTTATTATGAAAGGGCAATGATTAATTGCTTACTGGAATAAAATTGGAAGAAGGAATAGAAATATAGGAATATACAGGACTGGAAGTGACCATTGTGATCTATCTGGTGTTTCGAAATTTCAAAAAATACCATCATAATGCATGCTTGAGCTTTAACAGGATAATAAAGCTCATCAGACACCATAACAAAGTAGGAGAGTAGATAATCTGCAGAGATTGGGTTAGTGGAGGAACAGCAGTGAATAATTTCAACCTGCAGCTTTCCCTACTGTGTGTAGGTCTCAACAGTTATTTTAGTCTCTGGTTTGAATGCAGTCAAACCACCCATGTAAGGTGAATGCTTTCATAAGGTAGGGCTTGTAGGTTTACTCCCTGAAGTAATTAACTATGGGTGGGACATACTCGTTTTTGTCAATCTGATCTCCCATCTAGGCAATGCTTACAGTAGGATGTCAATGAGGTGAATGCTAGGCATGTGAGATTGTCATGCAATGCTTGCTCACACTGTTTTAAAAAAAAGTCTGTATTTGTTTACTCTCAGGTAAGGTAAACTGCTTAAATGATAAGTTGCACAACACCAGGTTATAGTCCAACAGCTTTATTTGAAATCACAAGCTTTCGGAGCGCTGCTCCTTCGTCAGGTGAAGTGCCTGATGAAGGAGCAGCGCTCCGAAAGCTTGTGATTTCAAATAAAGCTGTTGGACTATAACCTGGTGTTGTGCGACTTCTCACTTTTGTCCACCCCAGTCCAACACCGGCATCTCCGCATCATGCTTAAATGATGACATTTTCATGGAATTCTATTATGTGATATTACTCCTGCAACCACTCAAAGAACTTTATTCCATCTAGGGAGAGAACCAGTGTTGGGTCAGATAAGGAGTTAAATTCTTAAATAATGGCCTGGTATTTGCAGTCGGGATGATGGCGAACTGGCAGCGTTCGCCGTCATTCTGCCTTTGAAACTGACCGCAACTTCGGGATTTGACACGTGCGCAGGCACATGTGGAAATCCTGAAGTCTTGACGTTGCGGTCTGTCATTGACAGCACCTCCACAGGCTGCGCTGTGCCCCCCCCGCAATACAGAGCCGGCAATCTGTGTAATCGCCCAAATCAGGGAAAGTGACAAAAACTTCAGCTCTTCTGCAGTAATTATGCTGTTAAATTCCACACAGATAGCATGAGGTTCAGGGCTGATTCTCAGTTCTCACAGGGAGCAATGGTCAGGAAATCACAAGCCTGAAGTCCTTGTTTTTCTGTTCAAACCAAATTCATGGATGGAAAATCGGGAGCAACAGCCCATCATTTCCCAGTCAGCTCTTCCTGTGAGATATACTTCTTGCTGGAGTGCCCGGTTGGAGAATCAGCCATTTGAAGTTCACAGGTCGGCTCAATTCCTGGAAAAGCATTTCAGTCCGGTGCTGTTATATTGACATTGCAGTGAGTTTGCATTACAACAGGTCCTATAATCTTACATTATAGCTCTGCATTCTTATCCTTTTCTTAAGCTAAGAAAAACTTGCATCGTCTCGTGTGACCAGCAGTGCAATTATTTCCTCAGTTATTGTCATTGTACTCTGTATCATGGAAGGTGCTTCCCTACAGTTGTTGCACTTTAAGATGTGCCCCTTTGTATATATATTTTCTACTGTGGTTGTTTTGGCAAACCCCCTTCTACACCCTTCCTCCATCTCGTTCTAAGCAAGAGTCTCTTCTTCTTCTTCTTAGGCAGGCCCTCGGAACCGAGGATGACTTGCTTCCACACTAAAAATGAGTTCTCAGGTGGCTGATGAGTCCAATGCGGGACCTACAGTCTCTGTCACAGATGGGGCAGACGGTGGTTGAAGGGGCGGGTGGGTGGGGTGCTTGGGTTGACGTGCGCTCCTTCTGCTGTTTGCGCTTGGCTTCCGCTTGCTCCTGGCGAAGAGACTCGAGGTGTTCGGCGCCTTCCCGGATGCTTCTCCTCCACTTTGTTTCTCTTAGCTTCATTATTTTAAAAAGCAAGAATAGTGTGTAAGAAAGAACTCTCTCACAACATATTTTAATCTGTTATCCAAAATGTAATTACACTATTGGTCAACCTGCAGTTTAAACACAAGTTACTGACAGTAGAAACCAATATAAACCCATAACCGAATAAAATCAATTTGATAACCTTTTGCAATCCAAACAAAATACAACTATAGGAGTTATTAAAAGCTTTAATTTCATGATTACTATTTCCAGCTGACTGTGATTTTAATATTGGCTCTCTGCCTGTGAAACAGTGTTTCATACTAAATATTAACTTTCAGTTGCTATTATTATTGATTTGAAAGTGACCCATGCAGTAATATAAGTTTTAATCTGCAACTTGTGTGGTCTCTAACCAAATTGGAATAAATACTTTGTCTTTGTATTTAATTATAGCACCATTACTATTTAATGTCGTTTCTAGAGACTGGGCAGTTTATTAGTTCAGATGAGGAATGAGTAATAAGATATTGGTTTAAATTTAAACTTGGTTTTACAGTACAGTCTAATTGAGTAGCAGTAAACAGAAGGGGAACATTGTGGGTTTTTGCACAAAGTAATCAAAGCAAATCCCCTCCCCCTTGACTACAACGCCAATAATTCAAGGGCAGTCTCCTATCAGCTTCTACAATTACTTCTCTAGGTTGCTGAAACTTTTGAATGTAATGGAGGAAGCAAGCTGTAATTGCCTTTCAAATATGAAAAAATAAAGTCTGTTTGTACTTGCTGACCTTTTATGCCAGTTGTGAAGTGAGAACAGTTTGGGAGAGGACTGGCCATACCTATTTCTCATGATCGCTTTAATCCTCCAGTAGTCTGGTTGCTGTGCTGCAATGGCCAGTGTTTCTTGGTGTGTTTCTCTTAGCTTCATTATTTCAACAGGATGAGTAGGCTTCGGAGTATCCAGCTAAAGGGCTTGGTGCAGTATCAATGTTGCATTACAGGGCGAGATAGATGACAAAGTGAGTGCTCAGATGTTAGAAGTTATATCTGCGTTTATAAAACCTTGATTTTTCAGTTGCCTTTTTTTAGAAAAGCATTAAGTTGGCATCCTATCAAATGCATCTCATTTTTAAGTGAATATATATTCCCTCAGAAATTCAGGTATTTTTGATTTCTGATAGTTATACCAATACACCCTTAAACCCAGCCAGTCCTGCTTCCTTCCAGGCCAGTTACAGCAGCAGACATTCCATTGAACCTAGTACATCTGTCACTGTAATACTTATTATCGGGAGATGGGAATGTGCAGCTACTTTCTGTTCTGTGTGCTTAGATTCAACACGTTGAGTCTCGTGGTAGTGCAGCAGTGTGGCTGCTTTTCAAAGGATCTTTTTTCTTCTAAAATGTCTCTCCTTACCCTGTGTCTCCTGAAGATAGTAACTCATTGTGAGATATGCTTTCCACCTGCCCTCTAATACCTTACCAAAGTGATGGCTTTTCATGGGTAATCCTTGGCAGCGAGTGTCAGACTATTCAACTTTGGAGAGCATCAAAGTAGAGCCCAATCCTGTTTTCACAATACATCAGTTGCTTTTAGTGTCTGCTTGGTTCAGCTGGTAGCACTGTTGCCTCTGACTCAGAATTTAATGGGTTCAGGCCATAATCTAGGCTGACACTTCAGTGGAGTACTGAGGGAGTGCTGTATTGTTGGAGGCGCCGTCTTTTGGATGAGACATTAAACCAAGGCCCCATTTGCCTGTTCAGGTGGATTTAAGAGATCACATGGCACTATACAAAGAAGAGCAGGGAGTTCTCCTGATGTCTAAACCAGCATTCATCCCTCAACCAACCCCTACAAAAATAGGTTATCTGATCATTCATCCATTTGCTATTTGTGGGACCTTGTGTGCAAATTGGCTGCGGAGTTTGCCTATATGTCCATTATGTCCATTAAATTAAAATTTTTTATACATGGTGCTCACTTTTTATTTTGGTATCACCATTCTATGACACATAGTTATGCTTGCAGGTTCGCAGTTCTATGGTTAGTTGGAACTATTTATCTATTCCCTCTAAACATCACGGGACCCAGGGGCTCATGACGACATTTAACGCAGGAACAGAAAACCAATGGACGCACCACAGAGTTACAGAGCTCGGGGCAGTGAACCTTTCAACAGATTTCTGAAGCAGAGATGGGGGGGTGGTCACCTACTTGCTGCTGCTTATTCATTTCTCCGTGGCAGCAGGGACCCCTGGGCTCATGAGTACTTCCCAAAAGAAATTTATGCTGCACAGACGTACAGATCAGAAGGGAAACTATTTATTTTAAGTGAACAGAGCACATTTTAATTGAGGATTATTCAAAATGTCTGTAAGCTGGCATTGTTAGCAGGGCATGCCTGAGTTTTGGAGAGGGCAGAGATGGGAATTAGCCTGAGAGTTGAGGGGAGAGCTACAGCGCCACCAATGAAGAACCTATGTATTGCAGGTATGTATTGCTAGTGAGTTACAGCTAGCACTCTCACAGCCTCCCCCACCCCACCCCACCCCACCCACCCCCCCGATAACCGTATCAATTTGAGAAACTCTGCACTAAGGCCAATGCACATGCTGTACTAGTTTGATATCACCAGTTAGTGTTTAGGAGCAAGAACCCTGGCTACTTTTTTTTCCCTGCTCTGCAACTATGGAATTATGGCTGCGATTTTACAAACCTCGGCGGGTCCGTGGTGGGCGATGTCGGTGGCAAGTCCCGACCCCGCTGCTGTCTCCATCCCGGCCTCTAAAATGAATTTCCCGAGATTGGGCTTGTTAAGCCCGCCCTGCGCTTTTGCCGGCCAATTAGAGGAAGTGGGTCTGGTGACGTCATTTGATGACACGTCATCAACTGGTTTCCTTAAAGGGACCATGGTCAAATTTATTTTGACATCTGTGCTGTCAGTGTTCTACAGCATTGAAGTGCTGCAAACACTGACAATCACTGCACAGAGGTACAGGGCTGCACCCAAGCGTTCCCATGACTCAGCACACATGGAGGTCCTCTTCCCTTCCCATGGGTGGCAGAGACCTCCCCAGGAGATCACCACAGCCTGGTTTCACATTGCAGAGGAGGGTACAAGCAGGGATGTGGTCAGGAGGACCTGGATGCAGTGCCGCAAACATTTCAATGATCTCAGTAGATCACGAGACGTTAGTACAAAGCCCCACTCAACCTCATCCTCCTGTGACTCTCATCACATCCCCATCACTCTGCCTTCCCTACCCTACTCCTGCACATCCTTACTCACATCAACTTTCCTTGCACCTCCACCTATCCCTCTCTATCTACATTATCACATCCCCATCTCAATAGCCATCCCTCACACTCATCCTCATCCTAGTGCAATCATACCAACTAACAACACACAAGGGTAGGCACTTGGGTGTTTTATGCAATGTTCATGTAAAGTTTCTGTTAATGTGGTGTCAAACATTGAAATCTTTATTTTCAACACTTTGCGTTCTTGGACAGATTTGTGTGCACCTTTGGAAGTGGCTTAGTGAGTTGCAGTGAATGATGAGACATAATGGTACCCCTCACAATGCTGATGAGTGTGAAAGGAATGGCTTGGGCATTGTAGGGATGCTTTATGGTGTTGGTGTGGGGTGGTGCCAACCTGGCGCATCATGTGGCAGCCAGGGTGTACAGCGTCAAGTGAAGTAAATCTGGCCATGGTGAGGCCATCCCTGGCCTCTCGGGCAGCAATGTGGTCGGGTGCTGATGCCCTGTGTCCTGTGCAGCATTAGTTGATTGCGGAGAAGGTTGGTGTTGTTGTTGGTGCTGCTGGTGTGCCTGGTGATGTTGGTGTTGGGGCTGATCGTGGTGGGATTCTGAGGACCAAGGCGAGATAGTTTCAAGGGCACCCATGCTAATGGAATAGATGGCAGGTGAAGTAGAGATGACAGAAGCGATCTGTCAATAGTCGGAGAGGTAATGTAAATTTGGAGACTTGTGCAAAGACTTGCTGCATCCTGAATCTGTAGTGGAATTGCAATTTAGAGAAGCTAGTGGTTAAGGGAACATATGTCAATCAGCTGGGAGCTTTGACTTGACATTTGAAGCTGTCAACTCATCAGCTGATTCAATGGCCACTGACCTCCCGCCTCAGCTTCACAGACGAGGTCGAGGCACAGCGGGAAACCAGTGGGCGACCTGTCAAATCAAAAAGCTGGGAAAAAACCATTGATAAGTGGCTGTAAACAAGCCACTAATAATTTTAATTGCCTCTCCCGCTGCAGCGTGTCGCGTCTGCTCAGCGCTGACAGACCTGACATTTGGTAAAGGCACGTGGTGGTGGGTTCACAGCAGGTCCTGACCCGCTGGGCTAAAAAAACACTTTCCCACCCGACCCGCCACCAATCGCGCCCGCTGAACCGCCGCAAAATCCAGCCCATTGTCTTACTGACTATATCATCATATTTGCAAACATAGAATCATAGGGCTAGAATTTGGGTTACTTTGCACCTCTCATTAGCGTCCCCGCTAATGCCTCCCGTGAAATTCAGCGGGAGGTTAGCAGCGGTGGTAGCCAGTAGCGCCCCGCACTGCTGCGCCGGCAATGATGACGTCATCATCGTGCGCAGCGCCCCGTTTGCGACCCGGCTGCAAACTTCCCTTGCGCCCCCTGACCTATCGCCGGGCGATATGTGCGACAGGATTAGGGGGCGGTTTTGCAACGCCGGTATTTTGGCCGACTGCCAGCCCCTGCCCCCCTTTCACATTTGTACGCGGGGTGCCGGCCGTGATCGCTCAGCCCGGCACTCCTCTTGAGTGCCGGGCTGTTTCCACGGCACCCTACTCCCCGGTGGTCCGTCAGGGCCTCGGTGCACACAGCGCTAGGCCCCACCCTTTAATCAGGGGAGGAGGCCTGCAATGACGCGATGCTACTGCACGTAGCGCTGCGACCTTGAGTTGTAGTGCCCCAAGAAGGAGGTGGAGTGCTTCCAGTAGCGGTCTACCGCCTTCTTGGGGCACTACTACTGAATTTACGGGGTAGTGGCGCTAACTTTTTCAGGGTGCTAAAATTAGCGCCCCGACGAGGTTAGCGCCCCAAAATGGGCGCTACCCAATTTTTCACCCATCATATCATAGAGCACCGAAGAAGGCCATTCAGCTCTTTGAAAGAGCTACCAATTAGTCCCAGTTCCCTGCTCTTTCCCCATAGCTCAGGTGGTCCGTGAAAAAAAAAATTATGATAATGTAATAGTCAGCCATAGGCGATGTTAAAAATGTTTTACAGTAAATGGCTAGTGGTTCGCAAAAGCTTTTGATGACGATGTAGTGGTCCGCATAAAGGAAGAGGTTGAGAACCGCTGCCATAGCTCTTTCCTTTTTAAGTAGAGATCCAATTTATTTTTGGAAGTTACGATTGAATCTGCTTCGATCACCCTTTCAAACAATGCATTCCGGATCTTAAACTTGCTGAGTAAAAAGACATTCTCGTCATCTTTTTTGCCAATTATTTAAAATCTGAATCCTCTGGTTACTAACCCTTCTGCCGGTGGAAACAGTTTCTCCCTATCTACTCTATCAAAGCCCCTCATACTATTTGAACACCTCACTTAAATCTCCCCTTAACCTACAATTCCATCTTCTCCAGTGTCTCCAGACAACTGAATTCCCTCATCCCTGGTACCTTTCTAGTAAATCTCCTCTGCACCCTCTCCAAGGCCTTGACATCCTTTCTAATGTGTGGTGCCCAGAATTGGATTGAATACTCCAGCTGAGATCTAACTAGTAATTTATAAAGATTTAGCATAACTTCTTTGCTTTTGTACTCTATGCTTCTATTTATAAAGCCAAGGATCAAGCATGTTTTTTAACAGCTTTATCAACTTGTACTGCCATCTTCAAAGATTTGTGCTACAGCCCCAGGTCTCTCTGTTCCTGCACCCCCTTTAAAATTGTACCATTTAGTTTATATTGTCTCTCGTCATTTTTCCTTCCAAAATGCATCACTTCACACTTCTCTGCATTAAATTTCATCTGCCTTGTGTCTGCCCATTTCGCCAGTCTGTCTATGTCCTTCTGAAGTCTGCGACTATTCTCCTCACTGTTTGCTATATTTCCAAGCATTTTTTCATCTGCAAACTTAGAAATGATGCCCTCTATACCCAAGTCCAGGTCATTAATGTATATCAAAAAGAGCAATGGTCCTAATACCGACCCCTGGGGGACACCACTGTATACTTCCCTCCAGTCCTAAAACGAACCATTAACTACTACTCTCTGCTTTCTATCTTGCAGCCAGTTTCGTATCCACACTGCTCATCCGCTGCTGAAACCCTCATCCATGCCTTTGTTACCTCTAGACTTGACTATTCCAGCGCACTCCTGGCTGGCCTCCCACATTCTACCCTACGTAAACTTGAGGTCATCCAAAACTCGGCTGCCCGTGTCCTAACTCGCACCAAGTCCCGTTCGCCCATCACCCCTGTGCTCGCTGACCTACATTGGCTCCCAGTTAAGCAGCGCCTCGATTTCAAAATTCTCATCCTTGTTTCAAATCCCTCCATGGCCTCGCCCCTTCCTATCTCTGTAATCTTCTTCAGCCCCACAACCACCCCGAGATATCTGCGCTCCTCTAATTCTGCCCTCTTGAGCATCCCTGATTATAATCACTCAACCATTGGTGGCCGTGCCTTCTGTTGCCTAGGCCCTAAACTCTGGAATTCCCTGCCTAAACCTGTCCTGCCTCGCTACCTCTCTTTCCTCCTTTAAGACGCTCCTTAAAACCTACCTCTTTGACCAAGCTTTTGGTCACCTGCCCTAATTTATCCTTATGTGGATCGGTGTCAACTTTCTTTGTCTTACAATACTCCTGTGCAGCGCCTTGGGACACTTTACTATGTTAAAGGCGCTATATAAATACAAGTTGTTGTTGTTGCCCCTGCCCCTTTAATCCCTTGGCTTCAATTTTGCTAACAAGTCTATTATGTGGTACTTTGTCAAACGCCTTTTGAAAGTCCATATACACTACATCAACTGCACTACCTTCGCCAACCCTATTCGTTATTTCATCAAAGAACTCAATCAAGTTACTCAGACACGATTTGCCTTTAACAAATCCATGTTGGCTGTCATTTACTAACCCATATTCTTCCAAGTGAGAATGAATTTTGTCCCGGATTATGGTCTCTAGAAGTTTCCCCACCGCCGATGTTAGGCTGACTGGCCTGACATGTAGGCTATGGGCTGTGTTTTTATTTCAAGATTCTTTTGCAAGAAAATGCAGCTCTTTTGGAAACAGAAATGACAGTGTTAGACAAAGGTTAATTACATCGACCTAAATGGGAGTTCGTCATTGATATCAGTTCTATTTAGCATTTGATAGAAAGAAAAGTTAATCTCAGAAAAATCTGACAGTAGTGCAATTCTAATTTTAGCTTTTATCATGCACCTTTAGCTTTCACTGATAGTAAGAACAAACAAAAGGTATAACTTTGCAACTATGATTAATAATGTGAGAAGTCGCACAACACCAGGTTATAGTCCAACAGGTTTATTTGAAATCACAAGCTTTCGGAGCGCTGCTCCTTCGTCAGGTGAAGTGCCTGACGAAGGAGCAGCGCGACGAAGGAGCAGCGCGACGAAAGCTTGTGATTTCAAATAAAACTGTTGGACTATAACCTGGTGTTGTGCGACTTCTCACATTTGTCCACCCCAGTCCAACACCGGCATCTCCACATCATGATTAATAATGAACAATATTGATCTCATTGGCCTAGCAAATCTGCAAGTGTCAGTAAAGAGGCACTAGAGCAGCTTTTCATTAAAACATATTTGTGTATGTTTCCAATCCCACCTTTGTAGGCTTCTACCTTATTTTCATCCATCTCAAAAGAGCAGATGCATTGCAGTAAATCAGGTCAGTGAGATTCCCTGTTCGGTATGTTTGCTCTATTATTGGTGTTTGAACGATTGCAGGCCATTTTCTTTTCCTTTTTAGAAATGACTTGATGGAAACTGGTTGGGAAAATGAAGCTTCTAGTTGGTCTCTATTCAGTCAGTGGTGCACTGCTGATGGAGAATAAATAAACTAGAAGGGGATGAAATGAGATTACAGATTTTTTTTTTTCATTTGCTCTCTTGATATGGGCAACACTGGCATCTCTAGATGCCCTGAGAAGATGATGATGGGCTTTCTTGTAGTTATTGTTTTTGCAACAGAGTGGCTTACTAAGCTACTTCAGAGGGCATTAAATTTAAACACATGGATAGGAGTTAGGTGCAAGTCAGATCAGGTAGGGCAGGTGCCCGTCCCTGAAGGACATTAGTGAACCAGTTGGGTTTTTATCACAATCTGATAGCTTTCACAGTCACTGTTGCCTGGTGCTAGCACTCCATCCAAATATCTGTGGTGGAGATTGTCCTAAGAATCTCTACCGCAGATATTTGTGCGGGGGTGGGGGGGGGGGGGGGGCGGTGTTGAACTTGATGGGGCAATCTTTGACTTCTATCTGAAACAGGTGAGAAGTTGGTGGAGTGGCCACGCTGCCCATCGAAAGCTGGCATCGGGAGGCTTGAATGGTATGGTGGAGTTCTACATTAGGATGGAGAAGGAAACAGTTAAGTCAGAGACCATGGTCCAGAACTTAAATAAGGGCAACTTTGAGGGTATGAGGTGTGAATTGGCGAGGTTAAATTGGCAAGCGATATTTAAGGGGCTATCAGTGGAAGGGCAATGGCAGACATTTAGAGATCGCATGGATGAACTACAACAATTGTACATCCCGGTCTGGCATAAAAATAAAAAAGGGAAGGTGGCTCAACCATGGCTAACAAGGGAAATCAGGGATAGTATTAAAACCAAGGAAATTGCATACAAATTGGCCAGAAGTAGCAGCAAACCCGGGGACTGGGAGAACTTCAAAACTCAGCAGAGGAGGACGAAGGGTTTGATTAGGGCAGGGAAAATAAAATATGAAAGGAAGCTTGCAGAGAACATTAAAATGGACTGCAAAAGCTTCTATAAATATGTAAAAAGAAAGAGGTTAGTAAAAACAAACGTAGGTCCCCTGCAGTCGGAAACAGGGGAAGTCGTAATGGGGAACAAGGAAATGGCAGATCAATTGAACAAGTACTTTGGTTCGGTGTTTACTGTGGAGGACACACACAACCTGCCGGAAATAAAAGGGGTCAGAGGATCTGGTAAGAGGGAGGAGCTGAGGGAAATCATTATTAGTCGGGAAAAGGTATTGGGGAAATTGATGGGACTGAAGGCTGAAAAATCCCCGGGGCCTGATGGTCTGCATCCCAGAGTACTTAAGGAGGTGGCCTTGGAAATAGTGGATGCATTGACGATCATTTTCCAACATTCCTTAGACTCTGGATCAGTTCCGATGGAGTGGAGGGTGGCCAATGTAACCCCTCTTTTTAAAAAAGGAGGGAGGGAGAAAGCAGGGAATTATAGACCGGTCAGCCTGACATCGGTCGTGGGTAAAATGATGGAAGCAATTATTAAAGATGTCATAACAGACCATTTGGAAAGTGGCGACATGATAGGTCCAAGTCAGCATGGATTTGTGAAAGGGAAATCATGCTTGACAAATCTTCTGGAATTTTTTGAGGATGTTTCCAATAGGGTGGACAGGGGGGAACCAGTAGATGTGGTGTATTTGGACTTTCAGAAGGCCTTCGACAAGGTCCCACACAAGAGATTGGTGAGCAAAGTTAAAGCACATGGGATTGGGGGTAATGTGTTGACGTGGATTGAGAACTGGTTGGCACACAGGAAACAAAGAGTAGGAGTAAATGGGTACTTTTCAGAATGGCAGGCAGTGACCAGCGGGGTACCGCAGGGTTCGGTGCTGGGACCCCAGCTGTTTACATTATATATTAATGATTTGGACGAAGGGATTAAATGTAATATCTCCAAATTTGCGGATGACACTAAATTGGGAGGCAGTGTGAACAATGAGGAGGATGCTAGGAGGCTACAGAGTGACTTGGACAGGTTGGGTGAATGGGCAAATGTATGGCAGATGAAGTACAATGTGGATAAATGTGAGGTTATCCACTTTGGTGGTAAAAATAGAGAGGCGGACTATTACCTGAATGGTGGCAGATTAGGGAAAGGGGAGGTGCAACGAGACCTGGGCGTCATGGTACATCAGTCACTGAAGGTGGGAATGCAAGTGCAGCAGGCAGTCAAGAAAGCAAACGGAATGATGGCCTTCATAGCAAGGGGATTTGAGTACAGGAGTAGGGAGGTGATGCTACAGTTGTACAGGGCCTTGGTGAGGCCACACCTGGAGTATTGTGCGCAGTTTTGGTCTCCTAACTTAAGGAAGGACATTCTTGCTATTGAGGGAGTGCAGCGAAGGTTCACTAGATTGATTCCTGGGATGGCCGGACTGACATATCAAGAAAGATTGGGTCAACTGAACTTGTATCCTCTGGAGTTCAGAAGAATGAGGGGGGATCTTATAGAGACATTTAAAATCCTGACTGGTTTAGACAAATTAGATGCGGGCAGAATGTTCCCAATGGTAGGGAAAACTAGAACCAGGGGTCACAGTCTAAGGATTAAGGGGAAGCCATTTAGGACTGAGCTGAGGAGGAACTTCTTCACCCAGAGAGTGGTGAATCTATGGAATTCTCTTCCACAGAAGGTTGTTGAGGCCAGTTCGCTAAATATATTCAAAAGGGAGTTAGATATAACACTCACAACTAGGGGGATCAAGGGGTATGGCGAGAAAGCAGGAATGGGGTACTGAGGTAGCATGTTCAGCCATGAACGCATTGAATGGTGGTGCAGGCTCGAAGGACCGAATGGTCTACTCCTGTACCTATTTTCTATGTTTCTATGTTTCTATGAATTATATTTGCCTTGTTTAAATGACGTTGGTAAACTGTGACTGCCAAATGGACGCTCTGCTGCAGGTTGGGCTGATGGGAGGTGGCAGGGGGTGGGTGCGGTGCAGGGCGGGAGAAGGTACGGCTCACACAGGCTGGAATTTTTTTGGCCCCACGAAAATAAAAATTAAACATTTATTTCGCTGTTTTTTGAGCGGCTTCCAGTGAGGGAAGAAATGCTGGCCAGAGCATCACGAGAAGTCCCTGCTCTTCTTCAATTAATGCTATGGGATTTTTTACATTCACCTGAACAGGCAGGTTTAACTCCTCACCCAAAAGTCAGCATCTCTGCCAATGCAGCATAACCTCAGTACTACATTGAAATGTTGGCCCAGTTTATGTGTTCTCGGCCATAATGGGGCTACAACCTTCTGACCTAGAGGTTAGGTGTGAGTCTTGACTCAGTTCAAGCCTCACTCCAGAAACTTTAGCCCATAATCTATGCTGACACTCAGGGAGTGCTGCACTGTCAGAGATACCATCTTTTGGATGAGATATTAAACTAAAGCCCCATCTGTGTTCTCAGGTGGATGTAAAAGACGTTCGAAGAAGAGCTGGGGACTTCTTCTGGTGTCCTGGCCAACATTTATCCCTCAACCAACCTTGTCATTTATCTCATTGCTCTTTGTGGGACCTTGCTGTGCATAAATTGGCTACATGATGACCGTGACTACACTTCAAAAGTACTTCATTTGCTTTGAAGTGCTTTGAGATGTCATGAGGATATGAAAAGCGCTATAAAATTGCAAGCTCGAGATGAGAGTGCTACCATCTGAGCCAAGCTGACACTTAAAGAGAAAAGTCAAATTAATAGTTAAGATATAGACCCTTCATCAGAACTGGAAACTGGGAGATAAGTAAACCCTTTTATAGGACTGAACAAAATATGAGGGGGGTGGGGAAGATCAACAGGTAAAAGTCAAGTGAGAAAGAAGCAATTATTAGATTTGCCCACTCCGAATGTTTTGTTAAAGCTCTAAAAAGAAGAAAAAGCACTGGACAGTGGAAAGACTAAAGCCGCTGAAAACAGGTCTGAAGTGGAAGGTGGAGGGGTGAAGCAGGCAGAAAAATTGGGGAGACAGTTAAGATCTGAAGTCATTAAAGTCAAAGTTCACACTGAGAATGTACAGAGTGCCAAGGAAAAACATAAAATTCCTGAAAGTTTACAATCATAGAATCATAGAAAGTTACAGCACAGAAGGAGGCCATTTCGGCCCATCGTGTCCACGCTGGCCAACAAAGAGCTTTCCAGCCTAATCCCACTTCCCAGCTCTTGGTCCGTAGCCCTGCAGGTTAGAGCATCCCAAGTGCACATCCAAGTACTTTTTAAATGTGGTTAGGGTTCCTGCCTCTACCACCCTTTCAGGCAGTGAGTTCCAGACCCCCACAACCCTCTGGGTAAAGAAATTTCCCCTCAAATCCCCTCCATACCTTCCACCAATTACTTATCTGTGCCCCCTGATTTTTAACCCCTCTGCTAAGAGAAATAGGTCCTTTTTATCCACTTTATCTATGCCCCTCATAATTTTATACACCTCAATAAGGTCTCCCCTCAGCCTCCTCTGTTCCAAGGAAAACAGACCCAGCCTATCCAGTCTTTCCTCATAGCTAAGATTCTCTACTCCCGGCAACATCCTTGTAAATCTCCTCTGTACCCTCTTTAGTGCAATCACATCTTTCCTGTAATGTGGTGACCAGAACTGCACGCAGTACTCTAGCTGAGGCCTAACTAGTGTTTTACACAGTTGAAGCATAACCC
Source organism: Squalus acanthias (assembly GCA_030390025.1). Classification (NCBI taxonomy): domain Eukaryota; kingdom Metazoa; phylum Chordata; class Chondrichthyes; order Squaliformes; family Squalidae; genus Squalus; species Squalus acanthias. The sequence goes on from CM059425.1 coordinate 164,350,730, forward strand.
CCCTGTTCTTGTACTCTATGCCACGGCTAATAAAAGCAAGCATTCTGTATGCCTTCTTAACCACCTTATCTACCTGGCCTGCTACCTTCAGGGATCTGTGGACATGCACTCCAAGGTCCCTTTGTTCCTCTACACTAAGTGTCCTACCATTTAATGTGTAGTCCCTTTCCTTGTTAGCCCTCCCCAAATGAATTACTTCACACTTCTCCGGATTGAATTCCATTTGCCACTGTTCTGCCCACCTGACCAATTTATTGATATCTTCCTGCAGTCTACAGCTTCCTTCTTCAGTATCAACCAGACAGCCGAGTTTAGTATCACCTGCAAACTTCTTAATCATGCCCCCTACATTGAAGTCTAAATCATTGATACATACCACAAAAAGCAAAGGGACCTAGTACTGAGCCCTGCGGAACCCCACTGGAAACAGCCTTCCAGTCACAAAAACACCCATCAACCATTACCCTTTGCTTCCTGTCTCCGAGCCAGTTTTGAATCCAACTTGACACTTTGCCCTAGATCCCATGGGCTTTTAACTTCGTGACCAGTCTGCCATGTGGAACCTCATCAAAAGCCTTGCTAAAGTCCATATACACTACATCAAATGCACTACCCTCATCTACCCTCCTTGTTACCTCCTCAAAAAATTCAATCAAGTTTGTCAGACACGACCTTCCCTTAACAAATCCGTGCTGACTATCCTTGATTAATCCGTGTCTTTCTAAATGAAGATTTATCCTGTCCTTCAGAATTCTTTCCAATAATTTTCCCACCACCGAGGTTAGGCTGACTGGCCTGTAATTACTCGGTCTATCCTTTTCTCCCTTTTTAAACAAGGGTACCACATTAGCAGTCCTCCAGTCCTCCGGCACCACACCTGAAGCCAGAGAGGATTGAAAAATGATGGTCAGGGCCTTTGCTATTTCCTCTTTTGCTTCGCTTAACAGCCTGGGATACATTTCATCCGGGCCTGGGGTTTTATCCACTTTTAAAGCTGCTAAACCCCTTAATACTTCCTCTCTCACTATGTTTATTTCATCTAATATTTCACACTCTTCCCCCGCTGATAGCAATGTCTGCTTCGCCCCTCTCCTTTGTGAAAACAGATGCAAAATATTTATGAAGAACCCTACCGACATCTCCCGCCTCCACACACAGATTACCCTCATGATCTCTAATAGGTCCTACCCTTTCTTTAGTTATCCTCTTATTCTTAATATATTTATAAAAGATCTTTGGGTTTTCCTTGATTTTACTTGCCAAGAATTTTTCATGCTCTCTCTTTGTTTTCCTAATATCCTTTTTAATTGCACCCCTGCACTTTCTGTACTCCTCTAAAGATTCTGGAGTATTTAGCCCTCGGTATCTGTCATACACCTCCCTACAAGGGCTTGACTAAAATAGTGTAGGAAGTCTAGAATGCAAATGTTAGAATGCAAATAGGAATGGGAGTTGAAATGGCAAGGGGTAGGGTTAGGATCACACTTGTGGACAAACGGAGATATTCAGCAAAGCGGTCAGCTGTTTTTGGTCTGCGCATTGTAAGAGAAATACACAATACTAGATTGGGGAAAATACATGGAAACTGTAGTCTCAAGTGAAAAGAGTGGAGCCCCGAGCATTGCTGTGGAAATAGCAAATAAACAGGTGTTGCATCTGCTGCAGTAGCATGAGAAAATGCTCGGGAACACAGCTAGAAGTGGGGTGATGGAAGAGCGAACAAGAGTGTTGCAGTGGGAAATGTTGTGGACAGATTGATCCCTCCAGAAATCGGGGAAGAGAAAGATATGCTAAATAGTGCAAGGTAATCTGGCAGAGCAAAGGCTGGTGCGGTGGAAGTGAAGATAGGAGAGATTCAGTTGTTGCTGTGAAAATAGGGAGGCGTGAATGCAGAAGTGCAGGAAATGAAACAGATGAGGTCAAGGACTTGTCAACCATAGACAAGGGGAAAAACTCCACTGCGGAAAATAGGTAATAGTTCAGAAGCTCTGGTGGGAAGTGGAGCCATCAAAGTAGGTACGATCGAGACAACGAAACTGAGAGGAGGATGGCGTCTTTACAGGAAGTAGGCAGGGTGGATGGAAATACTGGCCCTGAAAAACATGAGGGCCCACCTGGCTGGTGTAAGTGCAGCAGAACGGAACTCCCACCTGCTATAGACACAGGTCGGAGACATTTGCAAAGTCAGGATGGGCTGCTGGTGCCTGGTAGGGTACATCAGCAGTACCCTCACTGGCCTGACCCAATCAGCCCTTGTAAGGCAGAGCAACAACTTGCGCCTGAAGTCCCCCCAAAAGCCAAACAGGCCTGAAGAAAAAATTATTTTAGTAAGTCTTCGAGCACCTCTCTCCCACTGGAGAAGGTAATCGATTCTTATTGCCTTATTCCAGTAAATGTTTGTGGCTTTCAGAAGGCTGCAAAATGACTCATTCCAGGCCTCAACTGGCTTGAGTTCCGCTGAGGCCTTTCAAGAGGGAAAAGGGAGGATTATCCTGGTTCAGCCCAGGAACTCCTCCTAACGCACCCATTTGACAAGGGGGGGGGTGCGGGGGCAGGCAGAAACTCCACCTACTGTCCCACTGACTAGAATTTGAAGATCCAGTCTAAATGTAGTGGAATCCTGGTGGAACCAGTTTCTGGCCCATATTCTGGACCACCGTCCCTGGGTAAATATGGGACTTACGCCCTCTCTCATCCCAGGAATTTCAGGGCTGCAGTTTTTAAAACCCAGCATAGACTGGACGCCGTGTTTAACTTTTATTAAATTCTCTTGATAAGTGAGTATCCCGTTCAGACAGCTGAATTCTCTCTTGCTTGTGCAGAAACCATAATACAACAGGTGAGGAAGTAACCTGAAATTGTTGCTGATTTTGCTAGTTACCAGTGGATCTCATGTGGTGTTGCACAAGGTAAGTTGGAGAACACAGTCTCTCTCTTATCTGTCTCTGTTGGCTCTATGTTGCTGTTTTTCTCCCTATGCCTGAGAATTTCCTAGAAGCTGCTGCTGGTTTTTCACAGTAACTTTGTCAGAAGTTCAGCAGAAACCCTGTTTTAATGTGTAAACGGGGTTTCTGCCACACTTCAAACAAAGCTATTGCGGCGATGAGGGGAGTAGCTCTAAGGAATTTCCTGCTCTATGTCTCTCTTTCTCATCTCATCCGTTTCTCTCTCCCTAACTCTCTTTGCTTTTACCCCTACACCCTCCTGCTTTTCTGTGTCATTTTTCTTCATTCCTTTTGGATGGGTGGCACGGCTTTGTGGGGTGGGGAAATGAGCCACAAAATACTACATTTTTCAGAGAAGGTTTGCAGAGAAAATTTGGCCCTCAACAGCTCCCTTCCCACCCTTAGCCCCCATCATTCATTCTTCTCCCCATTCCCTTGGGCTACTGCCCGTTTTGCGCTCCCAGCAAAGTTGAATTTTACCCACCCATTATTTTGTAATCCTATTCCGATGCTGATGCAGCAAAACATCAATATAATTAAAAGTCTGTATCAATCACATGTCCTTAGCACCAAACTTTACAGAAGCATCACTTACGTTAAGTATTCACTAAACACACTCCAATCTGGATTCCCAACAGCTGCCTGTATGTCAAACATTAGATGTGTTCCAACTGGGATTGCGGCTAAGCAATTGTTTGAGGATGTCAACTCTGTTCTGAAAAAACATGTCCACAGCTGACTGACAGGAAGCAGCTTTGCTGGTTAGCTCCAGCCCAGACCGCCTTATTCCTGTAGAGCTGAATGAGGACAAATTAGATGCAAGAAGGCATCAGAAAAGTAGAATTTTTTTTCAGAGTATCGAAAGATATAACTATATATAATGTTGTGAGCCAATTGCACATTGCAGGATTCTTGGATGTTGTATTTGGTTTGCTCAACCATTTATATTAAATGGTCTAAAATATGTTTTTTTTTAATCTCTTGCAATGTCTGAATGATGTATGACTATAGCTAGTACTCTGTCTGGCTTGCTAACTAATTGATTGTAAAGGAACTGTTAATCTGCGCAGCTCGAGGGATTTGATCTAGAAAAGCACTACAGCATTCTGTCGGCTCTATTAAATGCATTTTCTGTAATGTAAAATGGAGCGAAATGCTGCAAAAATGAACAGGAATATTTTGAGGTGTGTATTCAGATTTTTTGTGGGTTAGTTGTTATGTTACGCAGTACATTAAACTAGTTCTGAAATGTCTTTGTTGGGAGTGTGATGTCCAATTATACAGCATTTTGTTCTGAGCTATTCTTTGTCTGCAGGAGCATGTAGCTTTATGGGTTGTACTAGATTGGACTGATACCAGAATATGAGTCATACAGTACAGTCTTTTCATAGAGAATACAAGAGAGCGATCAATCAATTACACAATCTGTGGAGACACATCAGGATACACAACTGTGCTTTGTCTTGAGTGAACTTTCTATTTACCATTTTGTTTTGTATTACATAAGAACATAAGAAATAGGAGCAGGAATAGGCCACTTGGCCCCTCGAGCCTGCTCCCCATTCAATAAGATCATGGCTGATCTTGGGCTCAAAGCCACTTCCTCGCCCGCTCCCCATAACCCTTCACTCCCTTATCTTGCAAAAAATTTTCTATCTCCACCGTAAATGTATTTAATGACCCAGCCTCCACAGCTCTCTGGGGCAGAGAATTCCACAGATTTACGACCCTCTGAGAGAAGAAATTCCTCCCATCTCAGTTCTAAAAGGGCGACCCTTTATTCTAAAACTGTGCCCCCTGCGTTCTAGATTTCCCCACGAGGGGAAACATCCTCTCTGTATCTACCTTGTCGAGCCCCCTCAGTATCTTGTATGTTTCAATAAGATCACCTCTCATTCTTCTAAATTCCAATGAGTATAGGCCCAGCCTGCTCAACCTTTCCTCATAAGTCAACCCCCTCATCTCTGGAATTAACCTAGTGAATCATTTCTGAATTGCCTCCAATGCAAGTATATCCTTCCTTAAATAAGGAAACCAAAACTGTACGCAATACTCAAGGTGTGGTCTCGCCAATACCCTGTACAGTTGCAGCAGGACTTCCCTGCTTTTATACTCCAAACCCTTTGAAATAAAGGCCAACATTCCATTTGCCTTTTTGATTACTTGCTGTACCTGCATGCTAACTTTTTGTGTTTCATGCACAAGGACCCCCAGGTCTCTCTGAACTGTAGCATTTTGTAATCTCTCTCCATTTAAATAATAATTTGCTTTTTTATTTTTCCTGCCAAAGTGTATAACCTTGCACTTTCCCACATTATACTCCATCTGCCAAATGTTTGCCCACTCACTTAGCCTGTCTATATCCCTTTGCAGGTTCTTTGAGTCCTCCGCACAACTTGCTTTCCCACCCATCTTTGTATCATCCGCAAACTTGGCTACTTTACACTTGATCGCGTCATCCAAGTCATTAATGTAGATTATAAATAGTTGAGGCCCCAGCACCGATCCCTGTGGCACCCCACTAGTTACCGTTTGCCAACTGGAAAATGACCCATTTATCCCGACTCTCTGCTTTCTGTTAGTTAGCCAATTCTCTATCCATGCTAATATATTACCCCCAATTCCGTGAGCTTTTATCTTATGCATTAATCTTTTATGTGGCACCTTATCGAATGCCTTCTGGAAATCCAAATACACCACATCCACTGGTTCACCTTTGTCCACCCTGCTCGTTACCTCCTCAAAGAACACCAGCAAATTTGTTAAACATGATTTCCCTTTCATAAAACCATGCTGACTCTGCTTGACTGCATTATGATTTTCCAAATGCCCTGCTACTGCTTCCTTAATGAAGGACTCCAGCATTTTCCCAACGACAGATGTTAGGCTAACTGGTCTATAGTTTCCTGCTTTCTGTCTCCCTCCTTTCTTAAATAGGGGTGTCACATTTGCTGTTAAGACCACATGCATCTAAAATTTGTTAGAGGTATTTAAACTGTCGGCTGCGTTTTTTGTAGTGGGCACTTTCATTACCGAGACTGGTTCTATTTTACACAAATATGAATCTGATGTCAGAGCAAGCCTTCACAGTTGTACCTTGGTCACTTCTGCCATGGACTTTTTCCCCTCCTGACGAGCCCATTTCTGCTCTGAACTAGTACCCAGAAACGTAAACTTCCAGGACAGGAGTGGAAATCCTTGCTGCATGTTTGTAGTTTTCTTCCTTTCCTAATGCCTGCGCTGCTGGATTTATTTCCAGTGCAGTGTGTTTAGTTTGCATCAAAAGTGGTGCTGCAGCACATTTTCACATAATTATTGAACTGCCCTTATGAGTCATAATTTGCTGATGTGGAAAATATAAGTTTATTGTTCGCTTGACATGGAAAGCTTTGACTCTTAATATAATCCACATGTGTGTTCTATTTCTGTATCTTTGGACTGCAGTTGTACATATAACAGATTAGTCGTTTAGCCCAACAAACAGTTCCGCACTCCTTCCTTTTAGCTTCCCATTCCATGTTCCCCACACGAAAAAAAAAGCCTCCAAATTTTGTGGGAGTCTGGCGGAGCTTACCAGAAAAAGGCAGGGACCTGGTTCCGGTCTTGTATGGGGTGGAACCCCTATCTGACCTTTACAAGGCCTACAATGTCAAGGAGGCGGAGCTAAGACAAAGACTCCCTACGCTGGAAAATCTCGCTTCCCTGGCTTAGTAGGGACCCAGTGTATTAATGGAGGCTGGTATATTGAATTTAATGAGGAGTGCTGGCCTCCAGACGTGTGCAGGTGAACCCCACTCGGAGCTCCATTGAAAAAAGTTGCACAGGGAGCTGAGGGGGAATGCACAGTGGGGCACTGATTGTTTCAGCTGCAGCAGCAGACGGGTGCTGAAGATGCACCTATAGTGGTGTGGGCATCCACTGGCCCCCTGTAAATTAGGTGCCCTCCCAGGCTTCCACTGATCCCACAAACTCCTGCAGGGTGAGCATTAGAAGACACGAACAAGACGGTTATGCTGGAACTGTTACCTGTTGACTTTAGGACCACTGTCTACAACCAACATGGATACCTCATTTAGCACACAGATTCATTCCATGTGGTTATAATTCAAAATCAGATTCCCAGATAGCAAGAAGGAAGAGGGCAGAGACCTGTTATGTCAGGTCTCCACCCTGACTATGCTGCCCTAGGATTTCCTGGAGAAATGCAAATAGGCATATACTGTATGTTCCTGCAATAAAAACAGAAAATGCTGGAAATGTTCAGGTCAGACAGCAGTTCTGACGAAAGGTCACCGACCTGAAATGTTAACTCTATTTCTCTTCCACAGATGCTGTCTGACCTGCTGAGCATTTCCAGCAGTTTTTCTTTTTATTTCAGATTTCCAGCATCCGCTTTTGGATACATGTTCCTGCGCCTGCAATAGGCACAAGGACAGCATTAGTTTTGGAATTGAGTGGGAGGGATGTTCTTGCCTCACTTTCTGCTTTGTCCTCCCATGGGTTGCCACAAGGTCACCCTGAAGACCTGTCTCAACACCCTCTTCTGACCAGAGGGTCTTGGGGGTTCATGGGAGCAAAATGAATATTGTCTCTGGCAGCAGGTCCTCTTCCTTCTTGCAAGACACAATGAGTATCCATCATCAGCTAGCAATGCAGCAGCAGCCCTCTGGTGTTTCCGGTCCCTGTTCCCAGCTCAATGATGGTGACATAGTGCAAGTTATGGATACAGGCAGCAGATTTTTTGATGAGTTGAAGTTTACGGAGGCTAACGGATGGCCAGCCAGGATAGCATTGGAGTAGTCAAGTCTGGTGGTGACAACGACAACAACTTGTATTTATATAGCACCTTTAACGTAGAAAAAAACGTCCCAATGCGCTTCACAGGAGTATTATAAGTCAAAAAATTTGACCCCGAGCCACATCAGGATAAATTAGGGCAGGTGACCAAAAGCTTGGTCAAAGAGGTAGGTTTTAAGGAGCTTCTTAAAGGAGGAAAGAGAGGTAGCAAGGCGGAGAGCTTTAGGCAGGGAATTCCAGAGCTTAGGGTCTAGGCAACAGAAGGCACGGCCACCAATGGTTGAGCGATTATAATCAGGGATGCTCAGGAGGGCAGAATTAGAGGAGCGCAGATATCTCGGGAGGTTGGGGGGCTGAAGGAGATTACAGAGATAGGGAAGGGGTCAATGTAGGTCAAATGCATGGAGGAGAGTTTTAGCAGCAGTCGGTCTACAGAGACACCACATAGAGACATGGCAGAATGGTGATGTCTAAATAAGGAGTGTGCAACATACAAAGTAAATATAATGCATTACTGATGTTCTAGTAATATCTAGTAGCAGAATATTAATACTTTCACAGATGCTACCTGACCCGCTGAGTGTTTTCCAGCATTTTCTGTTTTTATTTCAGATTTCCAGCATCCGCAGTATTTTGTTTTTGATTTAGCAAAGAATGTATTGCTTCAGTAATTAATCATTTGGTTTTACCCCAAAGTTGACATAAGAACATAAGAACATAAGAAATAGGAGCAGGAGTAGGCCAATCGGCCCATCGAGCCTGCTCCGCCATTCAATAAGATCATGGCTGATCTGATCCTAACCGCCAATCTACTATCTATCACAGAAACATCTCCTGCATCTAACAGAATTGCACACACGAAATAGGAGCAGAATCAGGCTACACAGTCCCTGGGCCCGCTCCACTACCCACAGGGCCATGACCGATCCGAACCTAGACTCATGTCCAAATTCCTGCCCGCTCCCCGTAACCCTTAATGCCCTTTACTTCTAGGAAACTGTCTATTTCTGTTTTAAATTTAATTAATGTTGTAGCTTCTACAGCTTTTTGTGGCAGCATATTCCATGGACCTACCACCCTCTGAGTGAAGTAGTTCCTCCTCATCTCAGTTTTGAAAGAGCAGCCCCTTATTCTAAGACTATGTCCCCTAGTTCTCGTCTCACCCGTCATCGGGAACATCCTCCCCGCATCCACCCGATCCAACCCCTTCACAATCTTATATGTTTCAATAAGATCGCCTCTCATTCTTCTGAACTCCAATGAGTAGAGTCCCAATCTACCCAACCTCTCCTCATATGACCACCCCCTCATCTCCGGGATTAACCGAGTGAACCTTTTTTGCACTGCCTCGAGAGCAAGGATGTCTTTCCTTAAGTAAGGACACCAAAACTGTATGCAGTATTCCAGGTGCGGTCTCACCAATACCTTGTACAACTGAAGCAATACCTCCCTATTTTTATATTCTATCCCCCTAGCAATGAAAGCCAACATTCCATTTGCCTTCTTAATCACTTGCTGCACCTGCATACTAACCTTTTGAGTTTCGTGCACCAGGACCCCCAGATCCCTTTGCACTTCAGTACTCTCCAGTTTCTTGCCATTAAGATAATAAATTGCTCTAGGATTTTTCCTGCCAAAGTGCATCACCTCACACTTTCCAGTGCTGTATTCCATCTGCCAAATCTCTGCCCACTTACTTAGCCTGTCTATGTCCCCTTGCAGGTTTTTTATGTCCTCCTCACTCACTACTTTCCCTCCCATCTTTGTATCATCTGCAAATTTTGATATGTTACACTTGGTCCCTTCCTCCAAATCGTTAATATAGATTGTGAAGAGTTGGGGACCCAGCACTGACCCCTGTGGAACACCACTAGTTACTGATTGCCAGTCTGAGAATGAACCATTTATCCCAACTCTTTGCTTTCTGTTAGATAGCCAATCCTCTATCCATGCCAGAATATTACCCCCAATCCCGTGATTTTTTACCTTAAGCAATAATCTTTTGTGTGGCACCTTGTCAAATGCCTTTTGGAAGTCTAAATACACTACGTCCAGGTTGCTGTTGCTCTGCAGGTTCCTTAATGTAACAGAGCCTGTTAGGAACAATGTGTATTCAAGTGTAAAGCGCCTGCATAGACATGATAAATGTAATCATGCTCGTTTACTAGTCTTGTTTTTCTAGATTTTTGGGTGTTCTGGAAACTGCCTTCATGCCACTAAACCAGTGTTGTCCAATACAGATACTAGCTAATGTGACTAATTGGGAATCCAGATGTGGCTAATTACATTTTTGTTTAGTAAATAAAAAATGAGTAATAGACACCATCTTTGGGCATGTGATCTGACACTTTCTTTTTTCCCTTCTCCACAGGAAAAAACAAAAGTTAGTCAGCTCGCTAAGGTGGAAGGTTCTAAACCAATAAGCTCAACTAGTAAGGTACGTTTAGCTACACTTTAGTATTTTGCTATGCAATATTTATAATGGGATTGTGGCAAGTAATGACTTATTAAGTGACTTTTGATCGCATTCCAATGATTGGGAGGGGCATTATTCAGGTTTTAAAATGCCAAGAAGGATTAGTGGCATAAGCACACGTTTTGGCTTTGACTACAAGCATAGCACAAAAAGACACAGGTTTCAAGTTAAGACTGAGGCAATACTAAACTTCATTTCTCCTCACAGTTGTATGTGTGATATAGTATGAAGTAGCTCCCATCAGAAGCAGTTGTAATTAAGATGATTAACTCCTTTTAAAAGGAGCTGAATTACTGTCTTTCTGGAGACAGTATTTGTGTTTAGATGAGGTTCTCCCGCTAGTGTGGAGCCTTGCTAGATAGAAGCATGGCTCGCAGAGTTAGCCTTATAATAATATAGCTCCATCTCCAACCCGCACTCCTGTCTAATGAGGCTCCATGCCTCGCAAAACTACTCAATTATAGTGAACTCACCAAATACTCCACAGAACATAATGATTTGGGTTTTCTGATTGCTGATTGTAAAATTTAGACTAACAGTTTCTAGGCTTCTAGGATAAGAGGAATGTTTTGAGGATAGCTGGGAGGTCGGTGAATAATCTGGGTTTTTCGTTGATTACATTTGTGGACCCAGGAGAATTTACGTAGAAATTTGCCTCTGGATACTAAATAGATGGAGTAGAGTCCATGATCGTGTAGCTTGTATGTATTCTGTGGAAGATACAGGCTTGAGGGCCTGCAAGGCCCTTTCCTGTTCCATGTTTTCTCATGCTGCTTAAGCCAATGAGTAAAGTCAAATTTAGATAAAATATTTGAAGAGGAAAATATTCTGGATTTTAACTTGCTTGTTACATTTAAGGGTCATATAATTTATAACTAATAAAAAGATTATATTTATCAACAAATGATACAAATATGTTTGTAGTTTGAAACTAGCATTTAAAATTACTTTCACTTTTTTGTTGAAATTCAAAACATTCTGCAAATTAAGCATGCACTTCAGCTTTTTCCAAAATTGCTTTGAAATTGGTTTTGTTTCAAATGTTATAATGGAATATTAACCTGAAATTACCCAGTTACTTTTCAGTCCTTGTTGCTTGAAGTTATCATTGTGCAGTGATAAGTTTTATACTTGTAACCCCTCCCTGACGTGTAATACTCCACCACAGCCAGTGGTTGCTAGGTGGATGCGTTCAGTGTTATTGAGCATGTTAGTAACTTTTATCCCTTGCATCTGACTTTTTACACCTTCTGTCTGCTTGCCTATCAACTCATGAGATTTATGTGTGGGTGTGTTCTGTAGCGAGCTTAAGAGCTGAGCTCCACACCAGCTGAATATTAGCTGCATTTTTTATTTTTATTTTTCCTTCTTTCTCTTCTCTTCTAAATAGAATTAACTGTTGCTAGGATGTAAATTCACACACCCTCCGGTACCTTGTACAAGGGTCTGTCCTTTGTACATGAGGCTTGACAGTAAAGGTCAGTGGAATCCACCGGAGACATCATAGCGAAGTCTGATCCTGTCCTCATATGACATCTATGGGGTAATTTTTTCCTTCACTGCTTGGACGGTAAAATGGCAGAGTAGATCGCTCCGCCTATTATAGAACCTGCCCGATTTTCATTTCCATTGATTTCACTATGCGCATGTTTTGGCAGAGGTCACTGAGGTCATTGATTATTGCCACATGCAATAATCCCACACAAGGCAACTAGCAACAAGTATGTGAGTTGCATCTCGGCTGTCATCTCACGTCACAGGAAAAGAGGCATTTGTGACCTACACTCTTATGACATTTTACTTAAATGGATGAGTCCCCAGATAGCTAAGACATATGGTTAGGGATTTAGCAGCTGATGTTAAGCTTAATTGGGGAAATAATGTTTTAATTACAATATGTATGAATCAAAGATGTGTATTTACTGCTCATCTGTTCATGTGCTTTTATCACATGACACACGTTAATAGAACTGTGGTTAGTAATACTTTAATCCTTTTAGATGTAAATGTAGAACTTGAAATAACTTTGAGATGCAATATGTCATATTTTCATATTGAATGATGAATCTGTTGAAATAAAAATGAATCCTTGTTATTAAACCATCTGATCACATTCAGCATCATCAATTTTTTAGCATAGTAACATTTTTGCTACAAATCCTTTATAAATAACACCACAAGTAGCTAGCTAATTGTTTTATGAACATTGTTAGAATTGGTGCATCAGGTGAATTGGCATGTGGAATGATGGTTTTTGTACCCATAGAATGTAGTCGACTGTTTTTAACAGAAATAGAAATGTAACATCACTACAGGGATGAACATTCATCCAGACCTGAACTCTAAGGGGTGAGTTCCTCCCCCCCCTCACCCCAAACCCCACCGAGTGGACCTCCAGTGGAACGTGGCAATTGCCCGCCTGCCCGGTAGTCACGGCAAGAGTCCATTTTGAGAGCTAGGCCTCATTTGTATCAGGACAGTGGGCTGGAGCTCGAGCGCCTTGAGGCAGCTCATCGACTCCGGGCCACCGCAATATCGGTCGGTCTGGCCACCTCCGGACCGAAGAAGGTAGGTTTGTTGGAAGGGCCCCACAGTTTGGAGAGGGAGGAACTGGAGCAGCAGCGGTCTAGGTTGGATTTGTGGAGCCTAAAGGAGCAATCCTGCTCCTCCCGGCCGCACAGGAAGAAAGAGGAACTTACCTTCGGGATCTCCTTCAGGCGAGTCCCCAACTGATACTGGTTAGAGCATGCACAGCATCCACTCCTGTCAGTTCAGTTCAAAAATGACAATTGCACAAGTAAGGAGTGTGATGGAATACTCTCTGTTTGCCTGGATGAATGCAGCTGCAACAACACTCAAGAAGCTCGACACCATCCACGAAAAAGCAGCCCGTTTGATTGGCACTCCATCCACCACCTTAAACATTCACTCCCTCCACCACCGGCGTACCGTGGCTGCAGTGTGTACCGTCTACAAGATGCACTGCAGCAACTCGCCAAGGCTTCTTCGGCAGCACCTCCCAAACCCGTGACCTCTTCCACCTAGAAGGACAAGGGTAGCAGGTGCATGGGAACACCACCACCTCCAAGTTCCCCTCCAAGTCACACACCATCCTGACTTAGAAGTATATCGCCGTTCATTCATCGTCGCTGGGTCAAAATCCTAGAACTCTACCTAACAGCACTGTGGGAGTACCTTCACCACACGGGCTGCAGCGATTCAAGAAAGCGGCTCACCACCACCTTCTTACAGGTAACTAGGGATGGGTAATAAATGCTGGCCTTGCCAGCGACGCCCACATCCCATAAACGACTAAAACAAAAATTGGGATCCTATTGGCATCATAACACCCTGACTTCCATTTATGGACTGATTCTCATTTTATTGCTTTTAAGTGTTGTTCTAATTCAATATCTTGCTGTATTATTTGGCTTCTGTTTATTAAGTAACCTGTAAATAAAATTAAAGTTTTAGTTTGTATTTATTGGTCTAATGAAATGGTATTTTCCACCTTTTATTGAACCAATAGTAGAAAGGGACAGTTAAATTCTAATTACACTTGTGATTTGGCCATGAACATTGAGGATTTGTGAATTATCAACAACATCCTGGAGATAACTGCAAAGGTACATTTCAAGAATATACAAGACAGTTTGATATGTGTTCATTTCAAAGGTCTGCTGTTTTCTTCCATTTTATAAACGGCCATATGATCCCCATTGAACGATAGTGCCGCTGTCTCCAAACGAACTTGACCTGTGTATACAGCTGGCCCGCTGTTGAGTGGTAGAACCGCTTCAAAGAACCTTGGATCATCGCTGTGGCGTATGAGAATGCATTTCTCAGCAAATTTTGTCCTTGGATCTGTGCTGGAGGATTGGAGCAAACAGCGGTCTCACTTACGCCGATCGGTGACAATAATGATGATGCAGCAAATTCTGGGCCTAGCAGTGTAACATAGAAACATAGAAGATAGGAGCAGGAGTAGGCCATTCGGCCCCTCGAGCCTGCTCCGCCATTCGATGAGATCATGGCTGATCATCCAAACTCAGTACCCTTTACCTGCCTTCTCCCCATAGTCCTTGATACCTTTAGCTTTAAGAAATATATCTAACTCATTCTTGAATCTATTTAATGACTTGGCCTCAACTACCTTCTGTGGTAGAGAATTCCACAGGTTCACCACTCTCTGGGTGAAGAAATTCTTCCTCATTTCTGTCCTAAATGGCTTACCCCTTATCCTTAGATTATGACCCCTGGTTCTGGACTCTCCGACCATCGGGAACATTCTTCCTGCATCTAGTTTGTCCAGACCTGTCAGAATTTTATATGTTTCGATGATATCCCCTCTCATTCTTCTATACTCCAGCGAGTACAAGCCCAATCGAACCAATCTCTCCTCCTATGTCATTCCTGCCATCCCAGGTATCAGCCTTGTGAATCTTCGCTGAACTCCCTCCATGGCAAGAACATCCTTCCTCAGATAAGGCGACCAAAACTGCACACAGTACTCAAGGTGTGGTCTCAACTGCAGCAGGACATCCCTGTTCCTATCCTCAAACCATTTCGCTATGAAGGCCAACATACCATTTGCCTTCTTCACCGCCTGCTGCACCTGCATGCTTACCTTCAGCGACTGGTGCACAAGGACACCCAGGTATCGTTGCACTTCCCCTTCTCCCAATCTATTGCCATTCAGATAATAGTCTGCCTTTCTGTTTTTGACACCAAAGTGGATAACCTCGCATTTATCCACGTTATATTGCATCTGCCACGCTTCTGCCCACTCACCCAACCTGTCCAAATCATCCTGGAGTTTCTCGGTATCCTCCTCGCAGCACACACTCCCACCCAGCTTTGTGTCATCTGCAAACTTGGAGATATTACATTTAGTTCCCTTATCTAGATCATTAATGTATATTGTGAATAGCTGGGGTCCAAGGACCGATCCCTGCGGTACCCCACTAGTCACTGCTTGCCACTCGGAAAAAGACCCATTAATTCCTACTCTTTGCTTTCTGTCCGCCAACCAGTTCTCTATCCAAGTCAATACCTTGCCCCCAATCCCATGTGCCTTAACTTTACACGCTAATCTCTTATGCGGGACCTTATCGAAAGCCTTTTGAAAGTCCAAATACACCACATCTACTGGTTCTCCCTTATCTATTTTCCCAGTTACATCCTCAAAAAATTCCAGTAGATTAGTCAAGCACGATTTACCTTTTGTAAATCCATGTTGACTTTGTCCGATCCTGTCACTGTTTTTCAAGTGCTCAGCTATTACATCCTTTATAATGGACTCTAGCATTTTCCCCACTACCGATGTCAGGCTTACCGGTCTGTAATTCCCCGCTTTCTCTCTACCACCCTTTTTGAATAGTGGGGTAACATTAGCTACCCTCCAATCCATGAGTACAGTCCCAGATTCCATCGAATGTTGGAAGATGATCAGCAATGTTGTAGTTTTAAATTCTGAGGTTAATGCAGTAATTGGCCACTAATAAAAGTTTGTGTATGAGCACTAGCTAAAGGCTAGAATGCTCCTGTCAAAAGCACTGTGGTTAGATGGGTTTCACCAATTTAATGAGGAAATGCATGTTTGCTGGGAGACTTTGGACAATTGAGTTTATTAGTCCTCTGCTCTTTAATGGTTCACCTTGCCTGCTGTGCAGTCTGCATAGTTAGAGGGAGGATGTTTAATGTCAGTAGGACTTGACTCTAGGTCCGGCTAATAAAGTCTAAGTTAAAACAATGAATAGAATGAAAGGATGGCACAGCTGAGGCTAGGATGGTGCAAATCAGTTTGTTCTTCCTCCCACAGGTTTAATTCTTTCATTATTATCATTGGTGGGGGTGGACATTTAATAGGTAAAGAGAATTCTTTGTTTTGTGCTAAAAAGTGCTAAAAGGTTTGCATCATCACACAAAGGTAAATAGAGGAGCTGTATGTGTGAACTGACTGCACTAACTTCATCCTGCATGTTTTAGAGAAATCTACCTGCTCATACAACTGCCAAAGAGATTACATTGTTGTCCACTGAGCATTAAGAAGCGTTTGTTTGTATATCTTGAGTTTCATTAGAAATGGGTACCAGAAGAATTTCTGGGCTGTCGTTACTTACACAAATCAATGGGAATCAGAGGGAAAACTCTCCACTGGCTGGAGTCATACCTAGCACAAAGGAAGATGGTTGTGGTTGTTGGAAGCCAATCATCACAGCCCCAGGACATCACTGCAGGAGTTCCTCAGGGCAGTGTCCTAGGCCCAGCCATCTTCAGCTGCTTCATCAATGACCTTCCCTCCATCATAAGGTCAGTAGTGGGGATGTTCGCTGATGATTGCACAGTGTTCATTTCCATTCGCAACTCCTCAGATAATGAAGCAGTCTGTTCCCGCATGCAGCAAGACCTGGACAACATTCAGACTTGGGCTGATAAATGGCAAGTAACATTTGCGCCACACAAGTGCCAGGCAATGACCATCTCTAACAAGAGAAAGTCTAACTACCTCCCCTTGACATTCAACGACATTGCCATTGTTGAATCCCCACCATCAGCATCTTGGGGGTCACCATTGACCAGAAACTTAATTGGATCAGCCACATAAATAATGTGGCTACAAGAGCAGGTCAGAGGCTGGGTATTCTGCTGCGAGTGACTCACTTCCTGATTCCCCAAAGCCTTTCCACCATCGAGTAGGCTCAAGTCAGGAGTGTGATGGAAAACTCTACACTTGCTAGATGAGTACAGCTCCAACTCTCAAGAAGCTCGACACCATCCAGGACAAAGCAGCCCCCTTGTTTGGCACCCCATCCACCACCTTAAACATGCACTCCCTCCAGTACCAGCGCACCGTGTCTGCAGTGTGTATAATCTACAAGATGCACTGCAGCAACTCACCAAGGCTTCTTTGACAGCACCTCCCAAACCCGTTACCTCTACCACCTACAAGGACAAGGGCAGCAGGCGCATGGGAACACCATCAACGCCAAGTTCCCCTCCAAGTCACACACCATCCTGACTTGGAAATAAATCGCTGTTCCTTCATTGTCGCTGGGTCAAAATCCTGGAACTCCCTCCCTAACAGCACTGTGGGAGTACCTTCACCACACGGACTGCAGCAGCTCAAGAAGGCGGCTCACCACAACCTTCTCAAGGGCAATTAGGGATGGGCAATAAATGCTGGCCTTTGCAGCAATGCCCACATCCTGTGAATAAATTTAAAAATCACCAGTGGAAAAAATGCAAAATAGGCCACAAGTTTCAGATACTGTACTCCTTCCATCTGACTTTTATTTTTCTAATTTCTGTTGCAAAATTTAGTGAAACCACTGCAGCTTTAACTATCGAGGAGGTTTAGTTCACTCTGACTTCTTACCTGTAACTTTCCTCTGATTCTACAATTGCCTAACAAAATGAATAATGTGAAGAACTGCATGTTGCCCTACATAATTAGTGGGAGGCATTCTCCTCTTGTGTACACCTATTTAATATCTACTACACCTTAAAAGTACTGGAAGATCTTGTTATTTCTGTTGAGCTTCGATTGTTTTCAGCAGGAAACAACAACTGCACTTTATAACATTACAAGTATAAAAATCTACCTTTCTAATAACATTGAAAGGATATGTTAAAACTGGGATTCTGAGATGTCCTGAGCATCAACTAAACTGAAATAACAAAACCAGTACATTAATAAAGCTGATTAACCTATATTTGCTATTAAATATTAAATGATTAAATGACTTGATTATAAGGTATGAAAATCCTTCACTAAACCACTATTTAAAAGTAAGGTGTGGCAAATAGCATTTCAGTACATTTTGTAAGATAAGAAAGTTAATACATGTTTTAATATCTGGTTTTGAGAGGAGGCTGATCACTGTAAATCTGATTTACTATCGGCCCATTGTTGAATTGGGCTGTAATCCACATCCATTATGTTTAATCGGAAATAGCATTCCACTGTTAACAGCTTTACAGCTGAATGCAAGAAATCTAGATGTTAATACTGTTTTAATTGCTAATCCAATTTCTGCATAATTATCAGTGCATTGACTCTGGAAGATTGTTAGCTTGAGACCAGGGTCTGGGAGGCTGAACTTAAGGGCTGGATGTTCTCAATGGAGACGTGCTGGAGGCGGGACTTCTGGTTTCCGGGTTTCAGTCCCGCCCCCAGTGACGTCTGACCAACTCACGCTATTTTCCCTTGATTGGCCTTGTTAAGCCTGCCCTGTGGGCTTACAGGCCAATTAAGAGAAAGCTGGTGATAGATGACGTCAGCAAATGACGCTTCATCTGTTGAAAATTTTTTGACAGATGAGTTGTCAGCGTTTGACAGCTTTGAGAAGCTGTCAAACACTCATGGCTGGATTTTGATACTGGGGCGGGCTGGGGGTCGTGTCATCCACTTTTCGTGTTATCCACCCGACTGCAATTGGATGTGGGAGATTGATGCGATTTTCACCTAATTGGGCAATTGAGTTCCAGCATGCGGGAACCCATGAACCAATTAGTGTTTTCAGTCTGAAAGTCACCTCTGATGATGTCATCACTGCTACTGCATTGAAGGTCTGCAAAGACTGCCTGGCTTTTGCTGTGAGAGGACCTGGATGCAAAATGAGCAGCAGCAGCCCCAAGTCTGCTCCCAGATATTTTTGCACCACCATTCCCAGATATGTCTCCCATCCACCACCACTCCCAGATATGTCTCCCATTCACCACAGCCAGCGTCAGCGATCCAAATGTGCTCCCGCCAGGTTTCACATTCGTGGTTCAGAACAGGCGTGCTTCACGTAGAAAAAGGGTTAAAATCACAAAGGCCTTTCAAAATGGCATTATAGAGGCAATTTAGTGCTTGTTAAGGGCCATAACAGCCTATCCCGCCTCTAAGAGGCAGGACGGAGGCGGGACCAGCAGACACGATTTAATGAAAATTGCGCAGAGGCAGGCTTGTGCCCGCCCGCCAGTTTTCGCAATTTTAACCCCCCACACGCCTCCAAACCCACCTCCATGGGTCAATGAAAATCCAGCCCTGACAATCTCTGTTTTAAGGTGAGCCCTTGCACACAGACTCACCAAGACCTCTCTCCTCAGCAGAAAGCAGATGGCTGCTGCATCTGAGAATGCAGCAGCCATTCTGTCATCTCTGCCGTTGAGATGAGGCACCTCCGGATCCCCAAGCGTTGAAGCCTGCAGAAAGAAGCAAAGGTAAGGAAAGTTTTTCCAACTCTTTACACTCACCTCTCATACTTACCTGTCCACACTTGTTGTACCCATCACTTACCTCTACAGCTGACAGTTCGACCCCTCTCATCCTCGCAAACCCACTGCTCGCCTCGCTGACCCTGGCGAGGTTTGCAGCCGTTGCGAAGCCCGCAATTGCAGGCGTAAAATGGGGAAAAGCCTCAAAACTGCCTGTTAACTACCTGTTAACAGGCAGTTAATTAGCTCTAATCCCCTTCCCGCCTCGAAGAGCCAGGTCCCTGCACGACTCAGGGAGCCGCCTCACGGGAAGATGGCACGGAGGCGGGTTGGGAGCGGGGTTGGGCCACACTCCCAGTTTCTGCCATTTTCCCAGCAGTCCCGCCTCCCCAGGGCTGGGAAAATTCCCCCCTAAGTCTTTGTTTCCCACCATGAATGACAGCTGTATTTGTTTGTATATACACCATTTTAATTCCCTTTAATTGATGAAAGACTTGACTTTGACACATTTGGCAGGAAGTCTCTGGGGTAGGGAAGGTGATTGACAGCTCTATGCTCAGGCAGGGGTATAGCTTGGGGCCTCTCTCTTGGTTCAGTATATCACTGTACCACAGCTCTTGTGGAGGTGATCTTCTGGAGCTCCGTGGGTTAGTATGAATAGCCACTAATAAGAGTTACAGTAGAGATGCTAGTTAAGGTTTAGCATTATCACTAGAGTTAGCAAAGTGCCACGTCATTTGTTATTTTTGTATCCAAAGAAGTTTAAAGTTCTGTAAAAATAATGGAAGCTGCTGTATTGTTTACTGCTATTGCTTATCTCTTACTTTTAATAAACCTATTTTGTAGTTTATAGCCTAAAACATGGTCAGATAGAGTGTTCATTCTTCCACTTTCCAAAGTCCAGCAGTTCACGAGAGGACTCATGTCATATCCAGGGAGCCAGTGACGAATTTCCGTTTGACGTGCTACAATACCAGATATTGTGCGTGTAAATTACACTAATATTTTTGAGGAGCGAGGGTTCGCTTACGGCAATGATCTTTGCAGCAGAGCACAGGAGAAATATTTTGGTAAAGCCCAAAACATAACAGCGACCAGGGGTGCTCTTACTATAGGAGTGGAACAAAATTGGAATTTTTTGTTCATCATGGGAAAAGGAATATAATTAGTCACAGATTATTTTTGTTAATGTTTTATGTTTTCTGGGATAAAGGAATGATAGTCCAACCTTGTAAGATCCTCTCACTTATGTGCAGCTTTCCAAAATCCAGTTCCTTGATTATAAAGCTGGATCCTTCTTCCAGAGCTTGTTCATAATCTATATACATTTCTCACAGCCTCATGGATGTGAACCACAAAACTCATCTGGTGAAGAGTTTGCTTGGCAGTGGGTGGAGCAGGAGGAGGGGATGAAGTGCTGTACAACAGCAGTGCCGCATGACGTGTTCTTTCAGGGAGGTGTGCATTCACTTGTTGGGAAGGGTGTGGCACTGTGAGCTCATTTCTGAGAGTATTTGGAGTCTGGAAGTGGAGAACAGTAGCTACGCTGCCAAGAATATGGAAGCTAATGCTGTAGATAGGGATTGAAAAAAGAAGTGAATGTTTTGCAAGAGAAAAGTGGATTAGTGTTACAATGCAAGGTTTCCACATCATGCCTCGGAGTTTGTGGTTAATAATCCTGAAAAACCATGCATTTCAAGCTTAAAGGTAGGAAGGGTTCTTGTCTACTTTCTTACTCAAGTTCAATTTCTCGGCATTCTCCTTAAGCAAGTAGCTGCTCTATTACTTAAGCATTTTGTTAAATTCACATTCCATTGAGTAGTTAATGTACTGTCAGTTCTGGATGTTGAATCGATCATATTTGTAGTCATTTCGCAGATGAGGTTCTTGTCAATAATTTTAGTGAAAAAGCTAGCACGAGTACAAAACGGGAAATCTTGTTTAGTATTCACACCAGCTTTTTCATCAAATTAAACAACAAGAGGAATCTCACCCACATTGTTGTAGATATTGTTACTGTGACTTGGGTGTGGTATGCTGTAGAAACTGGCTTCATTTGTTCAGACATGTTGGTGAAATATTTCATTTATAATGTGAGCAGATTGTGATCAGTAACAAGGTACAATGTGCTGACTGCTAGGCTGAAATAAAAATTCACTGCAGGAAAATTCTATGCTATCACCCTTCAGATGGGTAAGGATCTAGTTTGGTTTGGATCTAGACATCTCCTGAGCAAGGATACTTCGACCTGAAACATTAACTCTGTTTCTCTCTCCACGGATGCTGCCTGGCCTGCTGAGTTTTTCCAGCGTTTTCTGTTGTTATTTCGGATTTCCAGCATCCGCAGTATTTTGCTATCGTACTTTTGTATAATATTGCTTGATAAGTAATCATACATAGCAGCTCTTGAAAATATCAATACAAGATATATACAAGCACACCAATACTGAAAAAATGTGTCTGATAAGAATCTGGAAAAAAGCTGAAGATTTTGCACAGATGATTTTTGTTCTGTCAACAAGTTACCAGCTCACATTCCAGAGCTGCTGTGTATGATTACTTCTCAAGCAGCACTATACAAATGTATCCTTGCTCAGAGGTGTCTAGACCCAAACCAAATTACCCCCTTACTTGCAACTCATCTTCATGATGATGGCCTAGAATAGAACTGTTGCCTGTGTTTTTTTCTGTTGATGCCTTGGATCCTAACGTGCAATCCATGTCAATCCTTCATCTTTTTGGCTCCACTATCAAAGTTCCAATAACTTTCTCCCTGTGCTTCTTTCAGCACCTGGCTCAATGTTCTCTGTAGTCCCTCCAGCAACCCAGCCCAAACTGATCTAACCTGTTTCCTGTGCTCCCTTCAGCAACCTGCGCTGCCATACCTCGGAGTCCTTCCCTCCCATTTCCTTCTGGCTCACCCAGTATAGTCCCGGGTCCACACTCAGTCCTTCCCTAACCATCGGATTTCACTTCAGCTGTTGCTGTGTTTGGCTCTTCTACGGGGCTTGCTCATTGTATTTGTGATCTTGTGACTGAACACAGCTCACAATTATTGTCAGCAAGCATAATAGGGGACCCGAACGCAGCAAGATCCAATCAGATCACTCTCCTATCTACCCGTCTTGACTGACTTATGGCCTGCCTAGTCTGAGTGCTTCTTGGCTGGCTTGCATGATCGCAGTGAATGCTTTCTGCTTGGTTTGCCTGGCCACCCTGAGTGTTGCCAGTTGGCCAGCCCACCTGCTCACTTCCCCATTCAGTCCAAGGGGCTCTCGGCCCACCTTGCCTAATTGCTTCCCTGCTCACTCGGCTGTCCAGAATGCATCCTAACCCACCAGCTCGACCACCCTCCTACCTTGAGTGCTTCCCAGCCTGCCTACCCCCAGTGCTTCCTGGTCCATATGCTCGCCTGCCTTCTCACTCCAAGAAGATCACCTGCCTCAATGGGAGATAAAAGTGAGTGAGGTGAAGAAGGAGAATTGAAAGATCGCATGAAGTGAGCGAAAGCAAAAATTGGAGGAGGACAATTGAAAGTGAGAAACGGAGAGTGAAAGAAAGCAAGAATTGAAGGATGAGAGCAAAAGACAGAGCAGTGAAGCAGAATGAGAATTTAAGGATAGTGACAGAAATAGTTTGCTTTCCTCCCCTCGAGCCATTGGGAGCTGACTGCAGTCCAACAATACATTATGATAAACGCAACAAACCGTGGATGCTAAAAATCTGAAATGAAAACAGAAAATGATGGAAACACTCAGCAGGTTAACAGAGTTTACATTTCAGGTCGATGACCTATCACCAGGTCTACAGATGCTGCCTGACCTTCTGACTGTTTCCAGCATTTTCTGTTTTTAATGCATTATGATAAATGTGATGTAATCTTGAGGTAAGGCTAATGACTCGAATGTCACAGATTTGCATTATCAATACCTTTGGGCCCAAAATTTGCTGGAAAATAATGGGGTGTGAATAACGCATGCCGTTATTAATATGCAAAACGGCCAGCAACTTGCGGCAAGGAAGAGATACCCCGTGCATTGCGAATCACCACAAGTTGCTGGTCAATTTGCGCTGCTCCACCGTTACCTTTGCGAAAACGGCATCACATAGGATATATGGCACAGAAACAGGCCATTCGGCCCAACCAGTCCATGCCGGCGTTTATGCTCCACACGAGCCTCCTCCTGTCTTTCCTCATCTAAATCTATCAGCATAACCCTCTATTCCCTTCTCCCTCATATGCTGACTGACATCACATGAGCTTCGCCAGCGCTCTGAGATAGTGCCTCGCTCCTCGGCGTTAGCACCTTAAGAGAGGTGTGTAGCGCCTAATTTAGCGCTCCAATCTCCTCCAGGGGCGATAGAAGCCAAGTTTGCAGTCGGAGGCGATAATTAACGCCAGGCGCTAAACTTTGTGCCCGGCCGATAATTGCGCCCCAAATGGGGCAATACCGAATTTCTCCCCCTAAGTCTCATCCTTAACCTCCCTGCTAGTTTCATGTCGTTGCTGCATTTACACATTAATTGACCACTAAATTCTCCACAGAACGTTAAGTCTAGTAATTAATAGCGTAAGTACATTTTTAACGACGTGATAATTGTCAATCAACCTCTCTTGCCCAGAAAGTGACAATTAAAAGTTTGGAGTCTCATTCCTTCAGGTAGTGAATTGTTGTTGGAGGTTTTTAAAATGTCAAATTTTAAATTAATTTTTTTTTTACTATTCCTTTCTGTCCCTTTTTTTCTCTCTCTTAATCCAATCTTTCTTTCCTTCTCTTTATTTTTTTGTTCTGTACCTGATTTAGCATTGATTTCTCCCACTCTAATACGCTCTCCTTCCCAGCCCTTCCTCTGTTAATTTCTTAACGTTAAATCTCACTGATTAAGCAGATACCCCGTTGGTCCTGTCGTTCACCAACTTTGTGGGCAAACATTTTTTGAACTGAAGGGTGCAGGAACAAGTCTAACTAATGGGGTATGCCAGGACATGCCCCGCTCCAGCAAATTCTGGGCCTTTGTTTTTTGAAGGTAGGAGGCGCAAACAGGTAAGATTACCACAGTGCCATTTAAGTTGAAAATAAAATGGAGAAGTTGAAATAAATCAAGAAGTTGTAGTTAGGTATCACCAAGTTTGGGTAGACAGATGGGGAAAAGAGAGAGGGTTAACCAGCTCAGGTTACTGGGCAACCTTGAAGTAGTAACAGCACACAACACCAAATCTGTTTTTCATTTTCTACTTTCCACTGGAGAAAACAAGCCTTGTAAACCCATGGCCTGGAAATTTCTCCATTGTGGAGGTGTTTCAGGAGTGCTGTTTGTGCAACTACAGAGGAATTAAGGATTTGACCCAGTTTTGTTGAGTCTCTGCCTTTTTTATGTTTGTAAAATATTCCACTAGAAACACCCGCCTTCCTTTCTATGAACGTAGGGAAATCATGGAACAATGACAGGATGATATCATCCACCCCAAATCTCATCATTTCTGCTGGACTTGCCCCCTTCAGGCCGCGCCTCTAGCCAAGCTGTTCCAGTACAGCTATAACACTGGCATCTATCTGACAATGTGGAAAACTGCCCAGGTATGTCCTGTCCACAAAAAGCAGGACAAATCCAACCCGGCCAATTACCGCCCCATCAGTCTACTCTCAATCATCAGCAAAGTGATGGAAGGTGTCATCGACAGTGCTATCAAGCGGCACTTACTCACCAATAACCTGCTCACTAATGCCCAGTTTGGGTTCCGCCAAGACCACTCGGCTCCCGACCTCATTACAGCCTTGGTCTAAACATGGACAAAGGAGCTGAATTCCAGAGGTGAGGTGAGAGTGACTGCCCTTGACATCAAGGCAGCATTTGACCGAGTCTGGCATCAAGGAGCCCTAGTAAAACTGAAGTCAATGGGAATCAGGGGGAAAACGCTCCACTGGCTGGAGTCATACCTAGCAGAAAGGAAGATGGTTGTGGTGATTGAAGGTCAATCATCACAGCCCCAGGACATTGCTGCAGGAGTTCCTCAAGGCAGTGTCCTAGGCCCAACCATCTTCAGCTGCTTCATCAATGACCTTCCCTCCAACATAAGGTCAGAAATGGGGATGTTCACTGATGACTGCACAGTGTTCAGCACCATTCACAACTCCTCAGATAATGAAGCAGTCCATGCCCGCATGCAACAAGACCTGGACGACGTTCAGACTTGGGCTGATAAGTGGCAGGTAACATTCGCGCCACAGAAGTGCCAGGCAATGACTATCTCCAACAAGCGAGAGTCTAACCACCTCCCCATGACATTCAATGGCATTACCATCGCCGAATCCCCCACTATCAACATCCTGGAACCACAAACTTAACTGGACCAGCCACATAAATACTGTGGCAACAAGAGCAGGTCAGAGGCTAGGTATTCTGCGGCGAGTTTCTCACCTCCTGACTCCCCAAAACCTTTCCACCATCTACAAGGCACAAGTAAGGAGTGTGATGGAATACTCTCCACTTGCCTGGATGAGTGCAGCTCCAACAACACTCAAGAAGCTCGACATCATCCAGGACAAAGCAGCCCGCTTGATCGACACCCCATCCACCACCTTAAACATTCACTCCCTCCACCACCGGCGTACCGTGGCTGCAGTGTGTACCATCTGCAAGATGCACTGCAGCAACTCGCCAAGGCTTCTTCGGCAGCACCTCCCAAACCCGTGCCCTCTTCCACCTAGAAGGACAAGGGCAGCAGGCGCATGGGAACACCACCACCTCCAAGTTACACACCATCCTGACTTAGAGTATATCGCTGATCCTTCATCGTCGCTGGGTCAAAATTCCTGGAACTCCCTACCTAACAGCACTGTGGGAGTACCATCACCACATGGACTGCAGCGGTTCAAGAAGGCAGCTCACCACCACCTTCTGAAGGGCAACTAGGGGTGGGCAATAAATGCTGGCCTTGCCAGCGACGCCCAGATCCCATAAACTAATTAAAAAAAAGCTTGCATAAAGCAGGCTTCCCTGTCAGTAGCAGTGGATCAAAGTGCAACTAGGAGATTAATTGTGGAACTATGCTTTTGCTGATATCCTTGCAATTACTTGGTCGATTTGCTACTTTTTTATCTGCAGCAATCAATGAGCCCTTCAAACTACCTGGCACTAGGGGAGTTGGAGATAATGGGGATGAATTCAACTTCAATGGGGGCACAAAATGTGTGGTAGGTCGATCCTGTTCTACAGCCAGTCTAATTTTTCTTTCCCATTTTGCACCCCTGTTAAAGTTGTATTTTACCCCCAACAATCTGTTAAAATCCCATAGAGATTCCTTTATACATTTTACAGAGGAGGATGAGGAAGAGCAGGAGGAGGAATGTAGGGAAGTGCAGCTGATAAGGCATCATAGGAAGTAGTTGAGTGTACAGACCCTGACGTTCGGGGGGATTTTAATTGAGAACAATGTTCACCAGTATCCCCCTGATGTCCTCTATTTGAGGCCTGGGCTATTTTAACTGCTGGGTCTCATGTACATCCCACTGGCGACAGCTGCCCGCTGGCACTCAGGTAAGTCATGGAGGGGAGAGCACACCTACTCTTCCTGCCCCCACAGTGGAAAGTTTAACACTTACCTTACAGTGTCTCTTCTTTCTGCTGACCAGTTTTCACAGTAGGGCAGCCGCCATGGCTGGCTCCCTGCTCAGCCAGGGGTTGTCCTAATGACATCATAGGACCCGATATGTATGTATTAATGAGGCTCGTGCCTGAGTCAGGAAGGCGCGCCTGCCACCTAATTAAAGGACCCAGTTAAGGTGGCGACGGATGGAAATAAGGCGGTAAGTTTTCGGAGATGATTTTAACTGTGTGGCCATCCCATTCCTGCCAGATGTTGTGGATTAATATTACCCCCTCATTTCATGATCTCAGTCAGGAGATCTGCGTGAGGAGGCTGGGCTACACCAGAGAAGCATTGGAAAAGTTATGGCTCCTGTTGCAGCCATCCTCCACCATGCAGACTGTACTTATAGGCCCAGATTCTCCATCGCATTCGGGTGGGATTGTGGCGGAGAATGATGAAAAATTTGGGTGGTGAGGCCCATTTCTGCCTTATTGCCCTGGCTAGGATCTCCTTACCCCTGCTCCCGCCAGAGCCGCTGCTTTCCACACCCAAATGCAAATGGTGGCCGAGGTGAGGGGTCTGGCTCCCTGGTGCAGTTCCCTCCCATCCATCCTACATACTGCTGCAGCCATGTGGAAGGTGGTAGTTGGCCCTACAAAATGACAGTAATGGCCCAGGATTCCCAGAGGACCTTGTAGCGACCTCTTTTCCAATTTTTACAGGGCTCCTGCCCATTTATCTGCCCGCTGCCTCTTCTAGTGCTGAGACAGTAGTTCTGCTGCAGCATCGCTGTGATTTCACAGCCCTGTATTGGTGGGCTCGCTATTGGTTGAGGGAATCCCGCTGGGAGCCTGCCATGCAAGGGTGATGAATCGAAACTGGGTCAGAGTTCTGGCCGTGTCGGAATGGCAGATGGAAGTCCTGCCCTGCTAGAACCTCGCTGCTGGAAGGAAAATCCTGGCCGCAGTCTCCGAATGTAACTACTGCTCTCTCTTTTTCTGCTATAGGTTCTGTTCAGGGTACAACAGGGAAGTTGACTCACATCAGTTAGTTTTCTATGCATACTGGTGTTCATCAGATAACTGATGCACTGTTAAGCAAGGGTGATCATCATTAATTTTCATGATGCGGAGATGCCGGTGTTGGACTGGGGTGGACAAAAATGAGAAGTCGCACAACACCAGGTTATAGTCTATAACCTGGTGTTGTGCGACTTCTCATTTTTATCATTAATTTTGGCATGCTGTCCCCAGCAGTGTCATAAGAGGGTGATCCATTTTTAACATATGGCTGGCTTTTTTACTGACACCAACTGTATCTTGGGAATATGTCTAGTTTGTACCCGAACGATCTTCTCTTTGAAGGCCTTTCATTGTTCATTTACTGTTTTCCCTGCCTATCTTTGATTCCAATCCACCTGGGCCAGATCCCCCCCTCCAGTTGAGTATTTTCACATTTGATTGTTCCTTGTCCTTTTCCATAACTACTCTAAACCTAATGATATTGTGATCACTGTTTCCTAAATGCTCCCCGCTGAAACATACTCCACTTTCCCCACTTCATTCCCTCGAACCAGACCCAGCACTGCTTCCTTCCTCAGTGGAAACACACTGATCAAGAAAGTTCACTTGTACACATTTCATGAACTTCTCCCCCCCCCACCCCCTTTGCCCTTTACATTGTTACTATTTCAGTCTATATTTGGATAACTGAAGTCCTCCATTATCACTATTCTATAGTTCTTGCATTTTTCTTAAATTTGCCTGAAAATTTGCTTCTCTATCTCCTTTCCACTATTTGGTGGCTTATAGTATACACCCAGCAGCATAATAGCTCCTCTGTTGTTGCTTAACTCTACCCAAATAGATTCTGTCTTTGAACCCTCAAGTATGTCATCCCTTTCTAGTGCTGTAACAGTATCTTTGATCAACACTGCCATCACCCCTTCCTTTTTTCCTTCCCTATCTTTCCTGAATACTTTGTAGCCAGGAATATTGGGCCGGATTTTCCAACCTCCACGGGTGCGTACGAGCTGTGTACACACCCGCAGGGACATCGCAAGTGCCGGTTTCAGGCATGCGAAGCGCATGTGCTAAAACCCGGCACTTCCGATCTGTCAAGAATCCTCTTGACAGATCATCCGCCTGGGGCCTCCGCGGGCAGGGAGTTCCGCTTTCTGCAGAACCGCCGCCCGCTGAAAACCTTTTTCAGGCCTGCTTTTACCAGCATAAGAGTTTAAAGAAATAAAAAAATATTTTTTTTTCACTCATTTATAATTTAAAAATACTTTAAAAAAGGTTTTAGCCCTGTAAAAAAAACTTTGGCCCAGAAATTCGAGTCTCCG
This sequence comes from Squalus acanthias, assembly GCA_030390025.1. Taxonomy (NCBI): domain Eukaryota; kingdom Metazoa; phylum Chordata; class Chondrichthyes; order Squaliformes; family Squalidae; genus Squalus; species Squalus acanthias. Next base: position 164,380,087 of record CM059425.1, read on the forward strand.
GCTTGCCGCAGGGGTAAGGATCGCGCCCGCTCTTACCTACCGCGCCTGCCGTTGTGTTTTGGGCCCACGGGAACTTCGGGTCCTGGGCCTCTCCCAACTGCAGTGCTTGCGTGTCCCAGGGGCGCAGTTAGTGCGATGCAACCCCTGGGATCACGTGGGCCATGGAGAGCCAATGGCAGCAGACCATCTTTCATTCATAGATTTGACAGGAGACCTGTCAAATCTGTGAATTGAAATCGGCCCCAAAAGAACAGCTAAACTTAAAATAAATTTTAAAAAAAACCATCACATTTATAAAATAACTATAGTTAAATAAATTAACCACTTTAAACAAAAATTTAAATTTTTGAAAAAATTAAAATACTTTTTAAAAGTGATAAAATTAAACTTACCTTTCTTTAAAGTATCTAAAAAAGATAAATCTGTTGAAAAAAATTTACAATTATACTTAATTAACCACTTACCTTGTTCAAAAGGGGTCTTACGCCTCCTTTTTATTATGATGTGGAGATGCCGGCGTTGGACTGGGGTGGACAAAAATGAGAAGTCGCACAACACCAGGTTATAGTCCAACAGATTTATTTAATTTTACAAGCTTTCGGAGCTATCGCTCCTTCTTCAGGTAAGTTAGCAATGAGAGAATCTCCCAGAATTCACAATTTAAACCCAGACAAAATCTATTCACATTATTCGCTACAACAAAGAGCACAGCCAAGACAATGAGATGTGTCCCAGGGGGTTCAGCGTGTCAAACCACCTGCTGGCTGCATATCCTGTCAATTTGTGTTCTTGTGTTTTTAAAAAAAAAAAAAAAACACCTGGGAAGACCGGCCATGATGTCAAGTCACGTTCTGTATCGTGACATGAACCCGATATCGCGATATCGGGTTCATGTCACGATACAGAACGTGACTTGACATCATGGCCGGTCTTCCCAGGTGTTTTTTTTTTTTTTTTTAAAAACACAAGAACACAAATTGACAGGATATGCAGCCAGCAGGTGGTTTGACACGCTGGACCCTCTGGGACACATCTCATTGTCTTGGCTGTGCTCTTTGTTGTAGCGAATAATGTGAATAGATTTTGTCTGGGTTTAAATTGTGAATTCTGGGAGATTCTCTCATTGCTAACTTACCTGACGAAGGAGCGATAGCTCCGAAAGCTTGTAAAATTAAATAAATCTGTTGGACTATAACCTGGTGTTGTGCGACTTCTCATTTTTGTCCTTTTTATTAGCGTAGTATCTTCAATACTTACCCTCGCGTAGAAACCTGAAAAAAAATCTAAGTTTGCTGCGTGTGCGCAGCCTCTACCGCGCACGCGGTTCACCTAGGAACCGCCCCCTTCACCATACCGGAAGTTCCGGTTTCCCGCGCATGCGCAGTGCATGCAGGAAACCGGCATTTCGGGAAGCAATACGGGTGAGTACGGACTGTGTACTCACCCGGGAAGGGCCGAATTTTTGGGCCATGAATTATTTTTTCTAAAAATTAAATTTTTGTTTAATGTAATTTTAACTAATTTTAAATACGTGATTTAAAAAAAAAAATATTTTATGTTTAACTGTTTTTAAATGTGATTCCCATTCATACTTTTGACAGATCTGTGCATAGAGACCTGTCAAAAGTGTGAAGGGGGATTCCCTTCTTTGATTGGTTCCCCATGGCCCACGTGATCCCAGGGACGCTGGTGAACTGCCTGCGCCCCTGGGATACCTGGGCCTCTGCGCGCGCGCCAGGAGAGGCCCAGGAGCGGAAGTGTCAGGACCTACGGAGCCAGCAGGTAAGTGCGTAGATTTTTCCCGAACGGAGGCATCCGCACGCAGGAAAATCCGGCCCATTAATTTCTCAATCCCACCTTGTTTGAGCCAGGTCTCTGTTATTGCCACTATATCATAATCCCATGTGGCAATTTGTGCCTGACTTAAAGCTGTCCATATATTTACATCCACAACACTTCTCAAGGGGGGTATCACATTCTCAAAGTTTTTTTGTTTGTGTTGCAAAACTATGATTTCAAAGTTTCAGTGCCGACTAGCCACGGAAATAGGCTATATCAAATTACAATAAGTAGACTTCTATTTATAGTCTGTGACTTTGAAGTTTCAGGAGGTTCGTCCAATTTCTTGCTGTAACTTTGGTGGAAGATTGGCGGAAATCCTGCAAAACCAGTGTAAGTGGCTATTTTTAGCCATTTACACCGTTTCTCCAGGGGTTCTGCGATCTTCTGTTAGAGACCCTTTGTAAAACATTCCAGATGTATGTTTGGAGTGGCATATTTATTATTTTATGCATTTGTCGAGGATAGAGAAATAAATATCGGTGGGGAGGGTGCACGGGAGACTGAAAATGGCCAAAGAGGTAGGTTTTAAGGAGCGTCTTAAGGGAGGAAAGAGAGGTAGAGAGGTGGAAAGGTTTAGGGAGGGAATTCCAGAGCTTAGGGCCTTGGCAGCTGAAGGCATGGCTGCCAATGGTGGAGCGATTTAAATCGGGGATGCGCAACAGGACAGAAATGGAGGAGCGTAGATATCTCTGAGGGTTTTGGGCTGAAGGAATTTGAAAACAAGGATGAGAATTTTAAATTCGAGGCGTTGCTTAACCGGGAGCCAGTGTAGGTCAGCGAGCACAGGGCTGATGGGTGAATGGGACTTGTCCCGAATTAGGACACGGGCAGAGAAGTTTGGATGACCTCAAGTTTACGGCGGGTAGAATGTGGGAGGCCGGGCAGGGGCGCGTTGGAATAGATGAGGGTTTCAGCAGCAGATGAGCTGAGGCAAGGGCAGAGTTGGGCGATGTTACAAAGGTGGAACACCGGAAGTGCGGCAACCAGGAGCAGCCTGTCACCTCTTAGTTCCCCTTCAACATTGGTATAGACTGTTAATGGTTGCAGTGTCTTTGACCCTTTTTACGGGCATAAAACCGACACAATGAGGGCCAGTTTCAGGGACCAATGTCCTACATCCCAAGGACGCCTGACAAATGTCCAACCCGATATTTGGACGGACCACTTTGCAGACGTCCGAGGCAGTTGCCTAAAACAGGCTTTAGGCCCCTCATTAGCATATGCAATGGCCCTCTGGGAAATTGGGCTGCTCTGAGCGGAGCAGGTGCTCCTCCTCTACTCGGGTTTTGCAACATCGGTGCAGCCTTGCAAGTGGCCGCCATCAAAAAGGTAAGTAAACAAACACAAGTTTTGATCTGAAGCCAGGCTCTGCAGCACTGCTGATGGCTGCTGGCGATCCCTCCCTCACGCCGGGACTTAGCTGATGTCGCTGCTGAAATTTGTTCCTGCACAAGTGTCAGCTGCCTGTGGAGGCGTGACACACACCAGCAATTCGCCCAACTTATTTAGATGAGGGCCAATTTCAGACCAACCTGAGGCCTCCTGGTTCGAGGGTGTGTTGTGGCTGCATCCGTCTGAAACCGGGCACCGACAAATTTCTACCCTGCTGTTTCTTAACCAGACCAATTGTTATCCATCCAGTTTTGATCAAGACAATCTGCTTTTTGAGTGTCTATCCAGAGACACAAATGTTTAAAATAAAAGTACTTTTTATCTTAACTTCTGTAGCTTATGATTTTGAACCATTTGTTATTGAGGTTTCCAATCAATTTTCACAAGCAGGAAAATAATTATCAATACCCAAGTCATGATTTTACCATCTGACTTGAATACCACCCCTTCTTACCCTCTGTCCAGTTCCAACTTGGCAAAAAATGATTTACGCTGAGGTGATTTAACCAGTTGTCCCAATTTGTTGGTTTAGAGGATTCGTCACAAAATTCTAAATTTGACTAAAATTCAGATCATTTGTTGTTTTCATGTCTTGTCTCGCATTTCCTGCTATTACAGCAGCTGATATTTAGTTGGAGCCATTGCAGCAGTTGCAGGCTATACCTAGTACTCATTTAGAAATGGTGGCAATGTAGTTGTTTGGAGAGGCTCATGTGTCTTTCTGATTTAAGGAAGCATACAAACTAGACCTGGGTTATTAGGGGCTGAATGTTATACAAAAAAAAATGGTTCCTTTGCAGCAACAATGATAAGTTGTTTTTAAAGTGTTAGCATTGTAGCAGACAAATTGTCTGCAAGTGTTATTTATTTTACCACTGAAATGCAATGTTTTTGCATCCAGTTGAGTGTTTGCACTTTTCAGTCATTGGCTGTTTCAGGTATATTTTGCAGACGACACAAAACTTGGAAGTATAGTGAACAGTGAGGAGGAGAGTGATAGACTTCAGGAAGACATAGACAGGCTGGTGAAATGGGCGGATACGTGGCAAATTAAATTTAATGCAGAAAAGTGTGAAGTGATACATTTTGGTAGAAAGAATGAGGAGAGAACATATAAACTAAATGGTACAATCCTGAAGGGGGTGCACGAACAGAGAGACCTGGGGGTATGTGTGCACAAATCGCTAAAGGTGGCAGAGCAGGTTGAGAAAGCAGTTAAAAAGGTTTTAGGGATCCTGGGCTTCATAAGTAGAGGTATTGGCCCAAAAATTCGTGAGGAAGCCTTCGTGCGAGGGTAAGGCTTCCCCGCGATCTCTCTCTGCTTTTTCGCACGAACTTGATGTTCTGGACAGCTGCTGTGCTGGGCTTGCGTATCCCACAGGCGTAGTTAATTCGTGCGAGCTGTGGGATCACGTGACTCAGTTAGAGCCAATGGCAGCACACCATCTTCCATTCATAACTTTCACGTAAGTGCTGTGAAAGCTATGAATACTATAGCCCCCCAAAAGAACAGCTAAACCTCAATTAAATTAAAAAAAACCATCACATTAATAAAATAAGTATAGTTAAATAAATTAACCATTTTAAATAAAAAATTAAATTTTTGAAAAAATTTAAAATTTTAAAAAGTTATAAAAATAAACTTACCTGTCTTTAAAGTCTCTAAAAAAGATATACCTGTTAAAAAAAATTCAAAATAATACTTAATTCACTACTTACCTTGTTAAAAGTGGATAGAGGATTGGCTATCTAACAGAAAGCAAAGAGTTGGGATAAATGGTTCATTCTCAGACTGGCAATCAGTAACTAGTGGTGTTCCACAGGGGTCAGTGCTGGGTCCCCAACTCTTCACAATCTATATTAACGATTTGGAGGAAGGGACCAAGTGTAACATATCAAAATTTGCAGATGATACAAAGATGGGAGGGAAAGTAGTGAGTGAGGAGGACATAAAAAACCTGCAAGGGGACATAGACAGGCTAAGTAAGTGGGCAGAGATTTGGCAGATGGAATACAACACTGGAAAGTGTGAGGTGATGCACTTTGGCAGGAAAAATCCTAGAGCAATTTATTATCTTAATGGCAAGAAACTGGAGAGTACTGAAGTGCAAAGGGATCTGGGGGTCCTGGTGCACGAAACTCAAAAGGTTAGTATGCAGGTGCAGCAAGTGATTAAGAAGGCAAATGGAATGTTGGCTTTCATTGCTAGGGGGATAGAATATAAAAATAGGGAGGTATTGCTTCAGTTGTACAAGGTATTGGTGAGACCGCACCTGGAATACTGCATACAGTTTTGGTGTCCTTACTTAAGGAAAGACATCCTTGCTCTCGAGGCAGTGCAAAAAAGGTTCACTCGGTTAATCCCGGGGATGAGGGGGTGGTCATATGAGGAGAGGTTGGGTAGATTGGGACTCTACTCATTGGAGTTCAGAAGAATGAGAGGCGATCTTATTGAAACATATAAGATTGTGAAGGGGTTGGATCGGGTGGATGCGGGGAGTATGTTCCCGATGACGGGTGAGACGAGAACTAGGGGACATAGTCTTAGAATAAGGGGCTGCTCTTTCAAAACTGAGATGAGGAGGAACTACTTCACTCAGAGGGTGGTAGGTCCATGGAATATGCTGCCACAAAAAGCTGTAGAAGCTACAACATTAATTAAATTTAAAACAGAAATAGACAGTTTCCTAGAAGTAAAGGGCATTAAGGGTTACGGGGAGCGGGCAGGAATTTGGACATGAGTCCAGGTTCGGATCGGTCATGGCCCTGTGGGTAGTGGAGCGGGCCCAGGGACTGTGTAGCCTGATTCTGCTCCTATTTCGTGTGTGCAATTCTGTTAGATGCAGGAGATGGTTCTGTGATAGATAGTAGATTGGCGGTTAGGATCAGATCAGCCATGATCTTATTGAATGGGGAGCAGGCTCGAGGGGCCGATTGGCCTACTCCTGCTCCTATTTCTTATGTTCTTATGTTCTTACTCCTCCTTTTTTTATGTGTAAAATCTTCCATACTTACCTGCGCGTTGAAACCACTAAGTGCACTGCATGCGCGCAGCCTGTAGTGGGCACGCGGTTCACCTAGGAACCGTCCCCTTTTCCATTCACCAAGTGCCGGTTTTCAGCGCATGCGCAGTGCATGCAAAAAACTGGCAATTGGAGACAGAATACGCGAGAGTATGCAGTGCGTACTCTCGCGTATCAACACAAATTTTTGGGCCATAGAGTACAAAAATGTGGAAATTATGATGAACCTGTATAAAACACTGGTTCAGCCCCAACTGGAGTACTGTGTCCAATTCTGGGCACCACACTTTAGGAAGGATGTGAAGGTCTTAGAGAAGGTGCAGAAAAGATTTATGAGAATGATTCCAGGAATGAGGGACTTCAGTTAGGTTGATAGACTGGAGAAGCTGGGGTTGTTCTCCTTGGAGCAGAGAAGATTAAAAGGAGATTTGATAGAGGTGTTCAAAATCATGAGGGGTCTGGACAGAGTAGATAGAGGGAAACTGTTCCCATTGGCAGAAGGGTCGAGAACCAGAGGACACAGATTTAAGGTGATTGGCAAAAGAACCAAAGGTGACGTAAGAAAAATCTTTTTTACGCAACGAGTGGTTAAGATCTGGAATGCACTTCCTGAAAGGGTGGTGGAGGCAGACTCGATCACGGCTTTCAAAAGGGAGTTGGATAAGTACCTGAAGGAAAAAAAAATTCAGGACTACGGGGAAAGGGCGGGGGAGTGGGACTAGCTAAAGTGCTCTTGCAGAGAGCCGGCACAGGCTCAATGTGCCGTGCTGTAACCATTCTGTGATTCTATGATTTGTGTAACTCCTCAAATTCACACAATCGTCCTAATAATTATATATTCCTTTGTTGTGAATTTATATTATTGTGGAAAACTATTGAAGTCTGCTGAAAATTGAAGTCTGACTCGTGCTTTCCACCATCATTATATGCAGTAACACTCAGAATATAACTCCAGGAACATACTGATTTTCAAAACTAATTTTCATTTTTTTCCCTGTTCTAGCCATCAGAAAAATTAGGATCGGCAACATCAGTAGATTCAAGCAAGGTAGGAACATTCTGCAATAATTGCATAGACATAATTTAAATTGTTGCAACATCTTGTTATAAAACGTTAGCTCTAATCAGCATCTTCTTTCTAAAAGAAAACATTTACCTGTCAAGGGCCAGAGCAGAAAATTACCCCTGTCGACTTTATTTCACACACATTCTTTGCAATGTATTTGGGTTCAGCAATACTTCCTATTTCCCCATATCTGACACGTGCTCGTGTTTTTTTAATAAAGCGATTTCTTCTGGCGATTATGTAAATATTTTGTATTGCGGCTTCAGTAATTGCTATCTATATATATCTTAATGTCAAAATGTTTACATTCTTTCATAAGGGTAAACCCACTGTCAAAATGGATGCTGCTGGCAGCAAAATAACCCAGCCAGCTAAGGTAAAACGTCCATCTGTTTTATGTCATGAAACCATTGAAAGTTCAAAGCTATACAAGCATCATATTGAAAGTGATCTAAAAAATGATCATAAACAATGTACTGATGGTTTATTGAAACTGAAAGTTTTCTTCAGTGTTCTGCATCAATGCTAATACCACTTCTAAATACAATGTTTTTGGACCCAATGTGGCAAAAATAGGATATTTTCTTTTTGGTTTTAAATAGTTTAAAATTGAAGGTTACTCCTTGACTGCATTCAGGAATTAGCTAAGATCATGGCTATCTCTTTTGGTAGGGGAGGAGGCAGCGTGTTTCAAATGTTAATCTTTAGCTGCTGCTCACCAGCAACGTTTGGCAAACTGATTGTTCCAACTTCAAACTGTTCCAAACAGTTCATTAGCACATTTATTCAAGGTTCTTTCAAAGGCGATAATTTTTCTTCAACAGTGTGAAATTTTGAATTCTGTCATAGTTAACAATTTTTTGTAGAAAGTTTAAGATTTCATGACAGACAGAAATATATATGTATTTACCATGGTATAATGTAGTCCAATATGTAATGTGTCAAGTTAGTCTGGTTGAGAAGTATAAAAGTCACAGGGAGAAGACACGAAATCCCAAGTCATCATCCCATTGTTTACTGAGATGTTAAGACAGTTAAAATTTTATTTTCTAAAGATAATCTTAAAAGCAATTGCTTCTAAATTAAATTAATCCAGTGCATAAGTGTTACAGTCGATGACTTCTAGCTGGTAGAGGTCACGGGTTTGGGAGCAGCTACCGAAGAAGCCTTGGCGAGTTGCTGCAGTGCATCTTGTAGATGGTACACACTGCAGCCATGGTGCGCCAATGGTGGAGAGAGTGAATGTTTAATGTGGTGGATGGGGTGCCAATCAAGCGGGCTGCTTTATCCTGGATGGTGTTGAGCTTCTTGAGTGTTGTTGGAGCTGCACTCATCCAGGCAAGTGAAGAGTATTCCATCGCACTCCTAACATGTGCCTTGTAGATGGTGGAAAAGCTTTGGGGAGTCCCCTGTCGCAGAATGACCTGCTTGTGTAGCCACAGTATTTATGTGGCTGGTCCAGTTAAGTTTCTGGCCAATGGTGACACTCAGGATATTGATGATGGGGGATTTGGTGATGGTAATGCCGTTGAATGTCAAGGAGCGATGGTTGACTCTCTCTTGTTGGAGATGGTCTTTGCCTGGCACTTGTGTGGTGCGAATGTTACTTGCCACTTATCAGCCCAAGCCTGAATGTCGTCCAGGTCTTGCTGCATGCGAGTATGGACTGCTTCATTATCTGAGGAGTTGCGAATTGAACTGAACACTGTACAATCATCAGCGAACATCCCCACTTCTGACCTTATGATGGAGGGAAGTTCATTGATGAAGCAGCTGAAGATGGTTGGGCCTAGGACACTGCTCTGAGGAACTCCTGCAGCGATGTCCTGGGGCTGAGATGATGGTCCTCCAACAACCAGAACTATCTTCCTTTCTGCTAGGTATGACTAGCCATTGGAGAGTTTCCCCTTGATTCCCATTCACTTCAGTTTTACGAGGGCCCCTTGATGTCATACTCGGTCAAATGCTGCCTTGATGTCAAGGGTCGTCACTCTCACCTCACTTCTGGAATTCAAGCTCTTTTTTCCATGTTTGGACCAAGGTTGTAATGAGGTCGGCAGCCGAGTGGTCTTGGCGGAACACAAACTGAGCATCGGTGAGCAGGTTATTGGTGAGTAAGTGTCGCTTGATAGCACTGTCGATGACACCTTCTATCACTTTGCTGATGATTGAGAGTAGACTAATGGGGCGATAATGGCTGGATTAGATTTGTCCTGCTTTTTGTGGACAGGATATACCTGGGCAATTTTCCACATTGTCGGGTAGATGCCAGTGTTGTAGTTGTACTGGAACAGCTTGGCTAGAGGCGCAGCTAGTTCTGGAGCACAAGTCTTCAGCATAAGAGCCGGGATGTTGTTGGAGTCTGTAGCATTCGTGTATCCAGTGCACTCAGCCGTTTCTTGATATCACGTGGAGTGAATCGAATTGGCTGAAGACTGGCTTCTGTGATTGTGGGGACCGCGGGAGGAGGCCGAGATGGATCATTCACTTGGCACTTCTGGCTGAAGATAGTTGTGAACGCTTCAGCCTTGTCTTTTGCACTCACATTCTGGGCTCCGCTATCATTGAGGATGGGGTTGTTCATGGAGCCCCCTTCTCCTGTTAGTTGTTTAATTGCCCACCACCATTCACAACTGGATGTGGCAGAACTGCAGAGCTTTGATCTGATCTGTTGCTTGTGGGATCGCTTAGCTCTGTCCATTGTTTAGCATGTATGTAGTCCTGTGTTGTAGCTTCACCAGGTTGGCACCTCAATTTTAGGTATGCCTGGTGCTGCTCCTGGCACGCTCTTCTACACTCCTCATTGAACCATGGTTGGTCGCCTGGATGATGGTAATGATAGAGAGAGGGATTTGCCGGGCCATGAGGTTACACATTGTGGTGGAATACAATTCTGCTGCTGCTGATGGCCCACAGCGCCTCATGGATGCCCAGTTTTGAGCTGCTAGATCTGTTCTGAGTCAATTCCATTTAGCACAGTGGTAGTGCCACACAACATGATGGAGTGTAAAGACTGAACTTTGTCTCCACAAGGACTGTGCGGTGACCAATACTATCATGGACAGATGCATCTGCAACAGGTAGATTGGTGAGGACGAGATCAAGTAGGTTTTTCCCTCATGTTGTTTCTCTCACAACCTGCCGCAGGCCCAGTCTGGCAGCTATGTCCTGCTCGGTCAGTAGTTGTGCTACCGAGCCAGTCTTGGTGATGGACATTGAAGTCCCCCACCCAGAGTGCATTCTTGCTACTAAGTAGTGTTCAACATGGAGCAGTACTGATTCATCAGCTGAGGGAGGTGGTAATCAGCCCATGTTTGACCTGATGCCATGAGACTCCATGGGGTCGGAATCAATGTTGAGGACTCCCAGGGCCACGCCCTCCCACTGTATTCCACTGTGCCACCACCTCTGTCCTGCTGGTGGGACAGGACATACCCAGGGATGGTGATGGAGGAGTTTGGGACATTGGCTGAAATGTATGATTCTGTGAGTATGACTACGTTGCTTGACAAGACAGCTCTCCCAATTTTGGCACAAGTCCCCAGATGTTAGTGAGGAAGACTTTGCAGGGTCGAGTGGGCTGGGTGTGCCTTTGTCATGTCCGGTGCCTAGGTCGATGCCAGGTAGTCTGTCCGGTTTTATTCTTGGTGTACTTCTTTTTAGCAGTTTGGTACAACTGAGTGGCTTGCTAGACCAATTCAGAGGGTAGTTAAGAGTCAACCACATTGCTGTGGGTCTGGAGTCACATGTAGGCCATACTGGGTAAGGACGGCAGATTTCCTTCACATGGACATTCGTGAACCAGATGGGTTTTTACAACAATCCGATAGTTTCGTGGTCACCATTACTGATGCTAGCTTTTTATTCCAGATTTATTTAATTAACTGAATTTAAATTCCCCAGCTGCCGTGGTGGGATTTGAACTCATGTCTCTGGATTGTTAATCCTTGCCTCTGGATTACTAGTCCAGTAAAATAACCATGTTTTATAAATGCATAAAGAGCAAGAGGATTACTAAAGAAAGAGTAGGGCCTATTAGAGACCTAAAAGGTAATCTGTGTGTGGAGGCGGAAGACGTAGGTATGGTTCTTAATGAATACTTTGCGTTGGCTTCACAAAAGAGAGGAACGATGCAGACATTGTTGTTGAGGAGGAGTGTGAAATATCCGAGGAGATAAACATAGTGACAGAGGAAATATTAAGAGGTTTAGCATCTTTGACAGTAGATAAATCGGCAGGCCCGGATTAAATGTATCCCAGGCTGTTAAGAGAAGCAAGGGAGGAAATAGCAGAGGCTCTGACCATCATTTTCCAATCCTCTCTGGCTACAGGTGTGGTTCCGGAGGACGGCTAATGTTGTACCGTTGTTTAAAAAGGAGAAAGTGTTAGATCGAGTAATTACATGCCAGTCAGCCTAACCTCGGTGGTGGGAAAATTATTGGAACAAATTCTAAGGGACAGTATTAATCCTCATTTAGAAAGGCACGGATTAATCAAGGACAGTCAGCATGGATTTGTTAAGGGAAGGTCGTGTCTGGCTAACTTGATTGAATTTTTTTAGGAGGTAACCAGGAGGGTCGATGAGGGTAGCGCGTTTGATGTAGTCTACATGGATTTTAGCAAGGCCTTTGACAAGGTCCCACATGGCAGACTTGTTAGAAAAGTAAAAGCCCATGGGATCCAAAGGAAAGTGTCAAGTTGGATCCAAAATTGGCTCAGTGGCAGGAAGGAAAGTGTAATGTTCGACTGGTGTTTTTGTGACTGGAAGGCTGTTTCCAGTGGGGTTCCGCAGGGCTCAGAACTGGGTCCTTTGCTTTTTGTGGTATATATCAATGATTTAGACTTCAATGTAGGGGGCATGATTAAGAAGTTTGCAGATGGTACAAAAATTTGCTGTGTGGTTGACACTGAGGAAGAAAGCTGTAGACTGCAGGAAGATATAAATGGACTGGTCAGGTGGGCAGAAAAGTGGCAAATGGAATTCAATCCAGAGAAGTGTGAGGTAATACATTTGGGGAGGGCTAACGAGGCAAGGGAATACACAATAAATGGTAGGATACTGAGAAGCGTAGAGGGACCTTGGAGTGCATGTCAACAGATTCCTGAAGGTAGCAGGATGGGTAGATAAGGTGGTTAAGAAGGCATACGGGATTAGCCAAGGCATAGAATATAAGAGCAAGGAGGTTATGCTTGAACTGTATAAAACATTAGTTAGGCCACAGCGAGAGTACTGCATACAGTTCTGGTCACCACATTACAGGAAAGATGTGATTGCACTAGAGAGGGTACAGAGGCAATTTACGAGGATGTTGCCAGGACTGGAGAATTTTCGCTATTAGGAAAGATTGGATGGCTGGGGTTGTTTTCTTTGGAGCAAAGGAGGCTGAGGGGAGATTTAATTTAGGTTTATAAAATTATGAGGGGCCGAGATAGAGTGGATAGGAAAGACCTATTTCCCTTAGCAGAGAGGTCAATAACCAGGGGGCATAGATTTAAAGTAATAGTAGAAGGATTAGAGGGGAGTTGAGAACTTTTTTCACCCAGAGGGTGGTGGGTGTCTGGAACTCACTGCCTGAAAGGGTGGTAGAGGCAGAAACCCTCATCACATTTAAAAAGTACTTGGATATACACTTGGAGGGCTACAGACCAAGAGCTGGAAAGTGGGATTCGGCCAGATAGCTCTATTTCGGTCGGCACCCTCTGGTGGTTGAATGTAACATGAAGGCAGAATTGCTTTTCAATTTTTGCATCAGGCATAACACTAATTTATCAGAAGCTACCTCTTACGAGCTATGCCCTCAATTGCCTGGCAGATGGCAGAGGGACCTTCTGAGTGACCTGTACCTCAGTTGAAGACTCAGCTACTTGCCAAGCCTGATCACCGTGGCCAGGTTCCTCTTCATTTACTGGCACATTAATGATCAATCCTTTTAGGATGGCAAAGTTGTGCAGTATACAGCAGATCACAACAATGCCGGAAGCCTGGCTGCACTTTAGAGTGCTGCCCCAGACCTGTCCAGGCAGCTGAAGCATGCATTTTGCATCCTAATAGTCTGCTTGATCACTGTCCTCTTAGCCTTATCGGCCTCATTGTGGTGTCATTCATGTGTAGGATCACCAATCCATAGGATTAGCGTGGAGACTCCAGGAATTAAAATCTCTCCTGGACACTGCTGTAAGCAACCTGGGAGAAAAATCATAGGTGACATTAAAAAAATTATAGGGTGAAATTTATCCCCCTAAAAAGGTGGGTTGGGGTCGGGTCAGATATTATAATTTTAAAAATCTCAAACTCGACCCAACCTGCCTCCAACCCGCCCACTTCTGGGTTTAACAGAGATGGGAAACGAGTTGGCAATTTGAATATATTAATGAGGCTGGCAGCCTCTGATTTAACCTGCTCTGCAGGTTTATTTAACAGTGGCCGGCCGGGTTTCCCAAGCTCGGGAAACCTTGCAGCTGAAGGCAAACGAGGACAGCTTTGGGGTGAAGGTAAGTGCCTTTACAGCACTGCTTGTGGGCCAGGAGGAGCAGGAGTGCTCCCCCCCCCCCCGGCCTCCCAAGCTTCCTCCCGCAACAGATACCCCCCATGCAAAGACCCTCGAGGTTGGGGATCGGAACCCCCTCACCACCCAATGCTCCAAGCAGCAGCAGGCTCCCTACCTGCTCCTGCGGCCTGCTCTGGAGTGCTTCCGGCCTGACTGGAAGCCTAGCCTATCAATCAGGCTCACTTCCTGGCGGGAATCCTGTCAAGGAGAAAAGTCACACGCTGTGGAGTTAAAACACTACAGCATGTGGGGAAACCTGGACTTCTAAAACTCCACCAGTCACTATAGGGCCCTAGGTGTCTTTTTCATTTTCTTTGAACACTTTTGCTTATTAGTTATAAAAATACTGGAAATGGGGGAAAAGGCTATTTGACTGGGTGAGGCAGTTGGAGGTGGGAGGTTATGTGATGAAACCTCCAGGAATACATCCAACCAGAGATGGCGATCCTATTCCTGTGGTGTCCTGATTCCAAAGTGATTCCATCACCCATACCTGCAGAGGGTATCCTTGATGCCCATCAACCATCCGGATATATGGCTTTGCTCATAGAATGGTGGTGGGGTTATTAACCGTTTTAATACAAATATATTTTTGTAACTCTCAGGATAGCATGCATTCACATGCACTATGAGGTCATTGGAATTGCAAAGCAGCTGCACATTCATGGAACTAAACCAATTTTGGTTGACAGAGTTGAATGCAAGCTGATAGATGGACCAAAGGGCGATATGAGTCCTGTTGGTGGCACTTCGATCCTGAGGGAATCCAGCCAGTCGGTAAAAGTTGATAACTCTCTCTCTCTGCTGTTCAAGGTCATAGAATTACATAGAATATAAAGCACAGAAACAGGCCATTCGGCCCAACCAGTCCATGCTGGTGTTTATGCTCCACTCGAGCCTCCTCCCATCCTTCCTCATCTAACTCTATCAGCATAACCTTCTATTCCCTTCTTCCTCATATGCCTATCTAGCCTCCTCTTAAATGCATCTATACTATTCGCTTCCACCACTCCCCGTGGTAGCGAGTTCCACATTCTCACCACCCTCTGGGTAAAGAAGTTTCTTCTGGATTTCCTATTTGATTTTTTGGTGACTATTTTATATTGATGGCCTCTAGTTTTGATCTTCACCACAAGTGGAAACATTCTCTCTGTGTCTACTCTATCAACAGGCGGGGGGAAAGGGAAATTTAGAAATCTAAAGAGAAAAATCAAGGCAATAGAGCAGTGTAGCGATTTGGGTAAAGGTAAGCAGAGTGTGACCGAAAGGAACAGAGAGTGTAATGGTAATAGTGCATCAGTGAATAAGGTGAAAGCAGGGAATAATGGTAAAAAGTTAAAATTAAAGGTTCTTTATCTGAATACATGAAGCATTCTTAAAAAAGACAGCAAATTAGAGACACAAATAGAGATAAATGGGTTAAATCTAATAGCCATTACAGAGACGTGGTTGCAAGGTGACCAAGGTTCAGAACTAAATATTCTAGGGTACTTGACGTTTCAAAAAGACAGGCAGACTGGAAAAGGAGGCGGGTAGCCCTGACGTAAGGAGAGTAGTGAGAAAGGATCTTGGCTCAGAAGAACAGGAAGTAGAATCAGTATGGGTGCAGATAAGAAACAATAAGGGGCAGAAAATGCTGGTGGGAGTAGTTTATAGGCCCCCTAACAGCAGTTATTAGTCAAGAAATAATAGGAGCTTGTAACAAAGGTAATGCAATCACCGTGGGGGACTTTAATCTTCATATAGACTGGGCAAATCAAATTGGCAAAGGTAATCTGGAAGATGAGTTCGTGGAATGCATTCAGGATGGTTTCCTAGAACAAAACGTCATAGAACAAATCAGGGTACGGGCTATTTTAGATCTTGTATTGTGTAATGAGACAGAGTTAATTAGTAATCTCATAATAAAGGATCCTCTGGGGAAGATTGATCATAATATGATAGTATGTCACTCTCAAACTCAATGTGAAATTGTAAGTCTGAAACTAGAGTCTTAAACTTAAATAAAGCCAATTACATAGGTATGAGGGGTGAGTTGGCAAAGGTAAATTGGGAAATTAGATTAAAAGGTATGATGGTAGATAAGCAGTGGCAAACATTTTAAAGAAATATTCAAAAATTCTCAATTAATATACATTCCATTGAGAAATAAAAACTCCACGGGAAAAGTGATCCATCCGTGGCTAACTAAAGAAGTTAAGGATAGTATTAGATTAAAAGAGGAGGCTTATAATGTTGCGAAGAATAGTAGTAAGCCTGAGGATTGGGAGAGCTTTAGAAACCTGCAAAGGATGACCAAAACATTGATAAAAAGGGAGAAAATAGAATACGAGAGTAAACTAGCAAGAAGTATAAAAAAAGATTGTAAGAGCTTCTACAAGTATGTAAAAAGGAAGAGAGTAGCAAAAGTAAGTGTTGGTTCCTTAGAGGCTGAGACAGGAGAAATTATAATGGGGAATAAGGAAACGGCAGAGACTTTAAACAAATATTTTGTATCTGTCTTCACAGTAGAAGACACAAAAAGCATACCAAAAATAGTGGGGAACCAAGGGGCTAATGAGAGTGAGGAACTTACAGTAATTAATATCGGTAGAGAAAAAGTACTTGAGAAACTAATGGGACTAAAAGTCGACAAATCCCCATGACCTGATGGCCTACATCCTAGGGTTCTAAAAGAGGTGGCTGCAGAGCAAATGTAACACCGCTATTCAAGAAAGGAGGGAGTGAGAAGACAGGGAACTACAGGCCAGTTAGACTGACATCAGTCGTCGGGAAATGCTGGAATCCATTATTAAGGAAGTGGTAACAGGGCACTTAGAAAAACGTAACATGATTAGGCAGAGTCAACATTGTTTTATGAAAGGGAAATCATGTTTTAAATAGTAGAGTTTTTTGAGGATATAACTAGCAAGGTAGATAAAGAGGAACCAGTGGATGTAGTATATTTGGATTTCCAAAAGGCATTCGATAAAGTACCACATAAAAAGTTGTTACGCAAGATAAGGGCTTACGGGGTTGGGGGTAATATATTAGCATGGATAGAGGATTGGTTAACGGTCAGAAAACAGAGAGTAGGGATAAATGGATAATTTTCAGGTTGGCAGGCTGTAACTAGTGGGATGCTGCAAGGATCAGTGCTTGGGCCTCAGCTATTTACTATTTATACTAATGACTTAGATGAAGGGGCTGAGTGTAATGTATTCAAGTTTGCTGACGATACAAAGCTAGATGGGAAAGTAAGTTCTGAGAAGGACACAAAGAGCCTGTAAAGGGATATAGATAGGTTAAGTGAGTAGGCAATAATGGCCCAGAAATTCGCCTCTCCGGCTTGCCGCGGGGGTAAGGATCGCGCGCGCACTTACCTACCGCGCCTGCCGTTGTGTTTTGGGCCCTCGGGAACTTCAGCTCATGGGCCTGTTCCAACTGCCGGCGCGCAGTGCTGTGCGTGTCCCAGGGGTGTAGTTAGTGCGATGCGTCCCCTGGGATCACATGGGCCATGGAGAACCAATGGCAGCAGACCATCTTTCATTCATAGATTTGACAGGAGACCTGTCAAATCTGTGAATTGAAATCGGCCCCAAAAGAACAGCTCCTTTTCATAAGCGTAGGTTCTTCACTACTTACCCTCCCGTAGAAACCTGAAAAAAAATCTAAGTTTGCTGCGTGCGCGCAGCCTCTACCGCGCATGCGGTTCACCTAGGAACCACCCCCTTCACCATACCGGAAGTTCCAGGTTTCATGCGCAGTGCATGCAGGGGACCTGCACTTTGAGACGTCTTACGGGTGAGTACGCACTGTGTACTCACCCGGGAAGGGCCGAATTTTTGGCCCATTTGTGATAGATGGAGTATCATGTGGGGAAATGTGAGGTTATTCACTTTTGTAGGAAGAATAGAAAAACAGAATATTTTTTAAATGGTGAGAAACTATTAAATGTTGGTGCTCAGAGAGATTTAGGTGTCCTAGTACAGGAAACACAGAGAGTTAGCATTCAGGTACAGCAAGCAATTAAGAAGGCAAATGGCTTGTTGGCCTTTATTGCAAGGGGGTTGGAGTACAAGAGTAAGGAAATCTTACTACAATTGTACAGGGCTTTGGTGAGACCACACCTGGAGTACTGTGCACAGTTTTGGTCTCCTTATCTGAGGAAGGGTATACTTGCCTTAGAGGCAGTGCAACGAAGGTTCACTAGATTGATTCCTGGGATGAAAGGGTTGTCCTATGAGGAGAGATTGAGTAGATTGGACCAATACTCTCTGGAGTTTAGAAGAATGAGAGGTGATCTCATTGAAACGTATAAGATTCTGAGGGGGATTGCCAGGGTAGATGCTGAGAGGTTGTTTCCCCTGTTTGGAGAGTCTAGAACTAGGGGGCATAGTCTCATGAAGTGGTCAGCCATTTAAGAGTGAGATGAGGAGGAATTTCTTCACTCAGTGGGTTGTGAATCTTTGGAATTCTCTACCCCAAAGCGCTGTGGATGCTCAGGCCCCTTGAGTATATTCAAGGCTGAGATAGATAGATTTTTGGACTCTAGGGAAATCAAGGGATATGGGGATCGGGCAGGAAAGTGAAGTTGAGGTTGAAGATCAGCCATGATCTTATTGAATGGCGGAGCAGGCTCGAGGGGCCGTACGGCTGGCTTCTGCTCCTAATTCTTCTGTTATTAAACCCTTTCATAATTTTAAAGATCTCTATTATGTCACCCCTCAGCCTTCTCTTTTCAAGAGATGAACTGGGATGCTCGCCTAAACAAGTCATCGATGACCTGGTTCATGCAGTGGTGGACTGCCAATTGGCAAATATTGATAATGTTGCCCGATCTAGCCTAAAAGGAATCACTGCATCGAGGTATAAAGCCATGGTTATGTTTACTGCCACTGAAAATGCGTTGCCTCGCAGAAGTGGGCTGGAAAGCCTGGGCAAGCAGTTAGCAGAACTCAGATATTGCCTCTGGAGGGAATCTCAGACTTCTCAAGCATTGATTAGTCGACAGATTCGAATAGGACCACTCGGGTTTGTACACTTGGAGGTGTGGGTACCTGTGGGTAGGGGCCCGATAGCTGCTATTTTGATGGATCAGCCTTGCGACTCCCACTGATCTTTCTCATCATCCTCCTCATAGCTGAGGAACAGGTGGTTCCTGGGGCAATTGTATTATTTCCCCAAGATGCTGAAGATAATAATAAAGGCAACAACAAAATAGTAGGTGATAAAACTATCAGCATGGAGCAAATGGTGAACCGGGTTTAACATTCAAAGAAACAAGCAGCAGTCTTCCGTAGTACTTACCTACATTTAACTCCTCTGGACCACTATGCCCCTTTTATACAGGCAATCTTTTCCGGAGCCAAGCCTTGGATTGTAGGAGAGGGATATGCAGCAGACCAGCAAAAAGCACCTTCCTGCCATCATTTGCATGCAGCAGGTGGGCCAGTGGAGTGTGGTACAGTCTGATTCCAGTGGGATTGAAAGGAAAATTGTCTCAGTTCCTCGGGTTAGGAATTCAACATGATGCCTCCCCAGTCCCACCCCATTTTCTTCTGTTGGCTGTCCCAGGACAGACCAAAAATGGGCTTTAAACCCATGTCTTTTCAAGAATTTGGCCACATTTGCCAGGAGAAGTTTGCAGATAATATCACACTAGGTTGATTCTGAGGGGGCAGCTTGGGAAACACAAATGTTGGATAAAATATGTAAATGAGGTGGGGGTGGAATAATGAGAGATGAACTTTAATCCAGACAAGTGTAAAGTACTGCACACAGGAAGCAAAAGGGAACTCCATCAATGGCATTTAAATAGCTGAGGATGAAGTTGAAAAAGATCTAAGTGCCATGGCAAATCGACAGCCCATTTCAAACACAGCTCAAAAAATCGGACAAAGTATAAAACAGGCTGCCGATTCGCTACCAACCGATTTTTGCGACCGCCCAAGACAAATTTCACCTCGTTTGACAGAAAAACACCTATTTTCATTTGTGGATTTTTCATGACATTTGTTGTATGATTCTGCTTTTAATGCTTTTGGAATCTTTTCTTCAGGCCAAGACTACATCTGGTCCCTCAGCTAAAAGTGGAGCCACTGGGGGAAAACAGCAACAACCACAATCTGCAGCTACCCAACAGAGCAAAATGGGCCTGAGCCAAAGCAAGCCAGCTCAAACGGTAATTTACATCAGAATTGACATCCTAGCTAAGGCCTAGTCCAAAAAATGATTACATGTGCCATGCTTCGCTAAAGTTGATTAACCTTGGAAAACTAGTTCATGTGTACAAATTGTTCAGCTGAACATATTGGCAGCGATTCTCATGTCACTACCACCCCATTAGTGCTTAAACATGAGAGCGATAGCATGACCAAAGTATTGCAGGAAATGGAAGCGCTGACTTATCGCTGCATTTCCACCTGCCCCAATTTTCAAGCGACCTCAATCTAGGCGGACGGAGCTCCTGCGAAAATAGCTTCATTAATATGTGCTAATTGGGGTCAAATGATGTAGTTACGATCCTCAGCGCTATTTCCGTCTCTGTCCACATTGCCACTGTCACTGCCAGTTCCTGCTTCCACCCACAAACCATGGGCGGTACAAGTCAAGAGGCGGCCAGGTCCAGTGATATTTAAAGGGATCCTCAGCTGTTCTCAGGTAAAACTGTAGAAAGTTTTGGCAGACATTTTGCTCGCATTAGATTATGGCTTTTGCTACTTAAATGATTTCACGGTATTTATAGTTGCCATAGAACATTCTGAACTCTTAAGGGGCTTCTGGCATTGCACTTGTTTCTTGATGGTGGTCTTCTGGAAATTCCACTCTGGCAAGAGGAGCGACAGTTGTAGGAAGGAGCAAACAAAGCTGCAGGTGGAGGGAGGCATGCTTGCAGGAGTCTTTGCCGTCCCAACAGAGTTTGTGAGTCCAGGGCAGTTCTGAGGAGCAGTGCCTAATCAGGCTTTGTTTCTCTTGGGAGATTGTGATGATTTGTGTCGCCTCCTACATCAAGACCTGCAACAAACTGCCGCAACCAGCACAGCACTGCCTGTTGCAGTTAAGATCACTGTAGTCCTGAACTACTTTGCCTCCGGCATCTTCTAAGCTGCCATAGGGGATATCAGTAACATCAGTCAGTCTACAGTACATTCTTGCATTAAGCAGATGACTAATGCCTCATTTGCACTTTCATCACTTTCCCCATGGATAATCGGAAGCAGCAGGATAGGGCTCTGGAGTTTACACAGATGGCAGGATCCCCTGCAAATCCAAGGCATCATTGACTGCGCCTTTGTCGCCCCGTGGGCTCTTTCGCATGACCCCACTGCCTTCATGCATGGCAAGGTCTTCCACTCTATTAATATATAACTGGTGTGTGATCACAAGGAGTGCATCATGCTGTGTCTACTTACCTGGCTGTTGCCACTGCACAGGAAGTGAGAGACTGGCTGCTTGACTCATGACTCCTGTTAGGAACCCGAGCCCAGCGCCAAGCTGCTCTACAGTTAGATTTGTGACTAAACTAGAGCCATCATCAAGCTGGCCTTTGGATTCCTTAAGCAACCATTCTTTTTAAAATATTTTTTATTCGTTTATGGGATGTGGGCGTCGCTGGCAAAGCCAGCATTTATTGCCCATCCCTAATTGATCTTGAATAGGTGGTGGTGAGCTGCCTTCTTGAACCGCTGGTCAAGGTACTCCCACAGTGCTGTTAGGTAGATGTCTGGACAGGTCTGGTGGCATCCTGCAATACAGCCCACAAAGAGTGTCCCATATAATGGTTGTTTTCTAAATGCTGCATAACTTTGCTCTTCAATGGGGGACAACACACGGAGCCTCAATTGAACAAGGAATTTCAGCATGGTGAGGAAGAGGACACGATGACACAGAAGATGGCAATGAGGTAGGAGGGTGCCAATAGTTACCTCCTGCCAAAGTTCATCAGCAGCAGCTCATTGAAGATTGCTTCAGGTGAACAACCTGTGATTACCTTAACAGTCATGGCCAACATCTCTCACAGTTCTTACATCCTCAAATAAATTGCATTTGTGCAAAGACCAACATTGATAATCATGTCAACAAACATTGCAGGGTCACCAACTACTACAGGAACACACTCTGCACACAAAGATTTCTAAAAGAATTATCAGGCTTACAGAAATGCCTACCCACTAATTATCACCCTGGTATGAGCCCCTAGTGCCTGTTTTAAGAGCTCTCTTACCTACTCTAGGTCAGTGGTAGCACTACCCCCTCTAAATCAGAAAGCTGTGGATTCAATTCCCACACCAGAGACTTGAGCACATAATCTAGGCTGACAGTTGAGTGCAGTACTGAGAGAGTGCTGCACTGTTCAAGGTGCCGTCTTTTGGATGAGACGTTAAACCGAAGCCCTGTCTCCCCGCTAAGGTGGACGTAAAAGATCCCATGGCAATTTTTGAATCAGAGCAGCAGAGTTCTCCTGGTATCCTGGACAATATTTATCCATTAATTGACCTCACTTAAACAGATTATCCATGCGCACGGACCCCACACGAGTTGGTAGTGGCAGATGAGTGGAAATGACCATTTATCATGCTGAGTATGTGATTGTGTGAGTGAGAGAGTTAACTAGAAAAGGAAAGAAAGATCCCTTCTTGTGGAAAAGTGCCTGGTGCCTTCATACAGCTGACATCTGTCGCTCAATGATGTGAGGGATGATGGTCTGCACTCATGAGGCACGATTCCTGGACACACAACATTGGTACTTTAATGTGAGAGTGATTAGAGACATGCAGCAGGTGAGAGGAATAAATTAGTCCATTCTATCATGTGTTATTTTTCCCAGTGAATTACATTTGTGGTTAAGCCACCTGCTCTTGCTCTTGTGCTACCCAAGAATGCTTGCACTGCAACTGAAGAAAGTGCAGGGGAGTAGGACTAATTGGGTAGCTCTTGCAAAGAGCCAGCACATACACAGCAGGTCGCATGGCCTCCTTCTGTGCTGTATGATTCTATGCTCTGAGGATATGTTTCAGCAGGGTATTATCTAAATTTTGAAAAAAGTTCTCTTTTTTAAAGGATACAAAGGAAAATCTTGCCGAAACACATCCATCAAAAATACCAGGCACTTCAGTTCACAAAACTACTGACCCAAAGATTCAGGTACTAATGAATTTTAAACCTTTCAATAACATTTCAGTGTACTGTATGGTATTAATATAACTTGTGTAAACAAATTTAAGGATTTAAAAAAGATACTTATTTTTCCTTCAAAGCTAGCATTTCAACAATGTAGATCGAATGATACTCATTTCAGAAATGTCTGCCTGCAACTCTATCACTTGAAATTGTTTGTTTCTGTATTTCACTGTTTGTAGCTAGTCTCTGCAGTGTTTTATGTAATAGAATGGAAATACCAATGAACCACTATTTAGGGTATTTAATTGATTCTTCTTGCAAAGTTATAATATGTTCTGAACTATTTTGAAAATCTTGGTTGCACTTTGAGGTGTCACATTTGCACAAGAGGCCTGCAGAATAACTCTCTTCTGTGGATGAGGAAGGGAAATTTTGAAGCAACTTGTCTATTGAATTGCTGAAATAACAGGGCTTTAAGAGAGAGAGAGCCTGGGTCTGGTGCAGGTACAGTGATTCATTGAAATTAAAATGTTACTGGAGTGTCCGATTGGAAACTGATTAGCTAAATAGAAACAGTGACCATTCAGTAGTAGACCATTTGATCTGCCAGCAACAGCATTTTATTTTTCACCAGAAGGGAATTTGCTGGTGCCTTTGAGAATGCTATGTAGGACTTCGGCTGGATTATGTAGTAATCAAAGAAAAATTATGATCTGTCAATCCGAATGCAAAGATTGTAATTTTGTCCTTTGCATTCTTACTGTGAATGCAGGTTAAATGGAGTTAACCAGCCTAGCTATAGTAGCTGGATTTGTCGAACTAACCTTGCTTCTAATTCAGTTTACAGTCTACTCCTGATATTTTAGTCAATTTCTGCAATAACAATTTGAATTAGCCGATCATTTGAATTAAGCAACATAAATAACACAATAGTGGGAATTTCTGCTAAAAATTGAATTATGCTCAATCTGATGGCTAGAGGGAAGTCCTAAATTTTAATGAACTTTGTTTTTAAACCAAATGGTCGGAATTTTCTGTACCTCGGCGGGTCCAGTGCGGGCGGTGGCCATGTCGTGGCCAGGGTAAAGTTAACAAAATGGGGCCTATTCAACCCGCCCAGCCGTTACCCGGTCCAATGAGATGGACTGGGTCTGGTGACATCATTCATGATGCGTTTTCAGCCGGGATCTTTAAAGGGACCCTGGCCAGATTATATTTGAAATGTCATCTAACATAGTGCTGTCAGTGAACGACAGCATTGGAGTGCTGCAAACACTGACAATGATTGCACAGAGGCAGAGGGCTGCACCCAGGCTCTCCGATGACTCACTCCATATGCTTGTGGAGAGAGTCAGAGCAGACAGGGAGGTCCTCTTCCCTTCCGATGGGCGGAAGAGACCTCCCCAGGAGACCAAGACAGCCTGGTTGCACATTGCAGAGGAGGTCACAAGCAGGGATGTGTTCAGGAGGACCTGGGTGCAGTGCCGCAAACGTTTCAATGATCTCATTAGATCAGGAAACGTTAGTACAAAGCCACCCTCAACCTCATCCTGCTGTGCCTCTCATCATCCTGCTGTGCCTCTCATCACATCCCCATCACTCTGCCTTCCCTACCCTACTCCTGCACATCCTTACTCACACCAACATACCTTGCACCTCCACCCATCCCTCTATCTACATTATCACTTCCCCATCTCACTAGCCACCCCTCACACTCACCCTCATCCTAGTGCAGTCATACCAACTAACAACACACAAGGGTAGGCACTTGGGTGTTTTATGCAATGTTTATGTAAAGTTTCAGTTAAAGTGCTGCCAAACATAAAAATCTTTATTTTCAACACTTTCCGGTCTTGGACAGATTTGTGTGCACCTTTGGAAGTGGCTTAGTGAGTTGCAGTGAATGATGAGACATAACAGTACCCCCCACAATGGTGATGAGTGTGAAAGGAATGGCTTGGTCATTGTAGGGATGCTTTATGGTGTTGGTGTGGGGTGGTGTCAACCTGGCACATCATGTGGCAGCCATATGGGTGTACAGCATAAAGTTAACTAAATCTGGCCATGATGAGGCCATCCCTGGCCTCTCAGCCAGCAATGTGCTCGGGTGTTGATGCCCTGTATCCTGTGCAGCATCAGATGATTGCGGAGAAGGTTGATGTTGTTGTCAGTGCTGCTGGTGTGCCTGGTGCTGCTGGTGTTGGAGCTGATCGTGGTCCAATTCTGAGGACCAAGGTGAAACAGTATAAACGGCACCCATGTTGATGGAATAGATGGCAGGTGAAGTACAGATGACAGAAGCATTCTGTCAATGGTGAGAGAGTTCTTCCAATGAGGTGACACTGGATGGAGACTTTGTTGGAAACACTTGCAACCTGCAGAATCTGTGCTGGAAATAGACTGAGCAACAGCTTCTGCCTGAGGAAAGTGATCATCTGTCAGGTGGGAGCTTTAACTGTACATTTCATGCTGCCAAGTAACCAGCTGGAGCAATGGCCATGGAACTCCTGCCTCAGGTTGACAGACGTGGTTCCTGAGCTGTGTGAGTTCGTGGCCATGCAGGGAAATTTAAAAAGTAAGTTTAAAAAAGGCTGTTATGTGGTTGTAACTACCTGTTAATCATTTCAATTGGGTCGCCCGCCGCTACCGGTCGGGTCGGCTCCACGATGATAGACGTGCCTGTGGGAAAGGCGTGTGGAGGCGAGATGACCGGGTTCCCGACCCGCTCTCAAAAATAACAACTTTCCCACCAGACCCGCCACCGATCACGCCTGCTACCACCCCGGAAAATTCCGGCCAATCATTCTGAGCATTAAACAATAACTTCTTTTAATTGGATGAAAGATCTTCATAATCTTTCTATCTTAATTTAATAATTAATTTTGATTAAAATGACCACATTAAGCGTAATTTGCGGTGAGTTTTACATAACGTACAATGTGTACTGCTGTGTTAAATAATCTAGATGGAAAATTAACACGTCTTTAAATTTAGCTGACTGGATAGATTAACCAGTGACCGATATGAAAGTGGTATAAAGAGCTATTTTCTGTGTTAGACTGATATGAAAAAGAAAAGATTAAATTTGTTGGTGATTTTGAGGTATAGTACCCTCTGTATTCAAGAAGATGTGCTAAGTTAAGAAGGTTAAGGGGAGATGTAATAGTGTTCAGAATTATGAAGGGTTTTGAAAGGGTAAATAAGAAGAAACTGTTTCTACCTTCAGGAGGGTTGGTAACTGGAGGACACAGATTTAAGATAATTGACAAAAGAATCAAAGGGGAGATGAGGAGAATTTTTTTTACACATGAGCTGTTATGATCTGGAATGCACGGCCTGAGAGGGTTATGGAACCAAATTCAAGAGTAACTTTCAAAAGGGAATTGGATAGATACTTGAAAATGAAAAAAAAAATGCAGGGCTATGGGGAAAGAGCAGGGGAGTGGGACTAATTGCATAGCTCTTTCAAAGAGCCGGAACAGGCATGATGGTCTGAATCGCCTCCTTCTGTGTTGTATGATTCTAAGGGGGAGAAATTTGGTTGGTTAGCGCCTCCAGTTATCGCCTGGCGGGGGCGCTAACTGGGGCGCTGAGGCAGTAGTGCTGGGGTGAGGCAAATTCAGCACCCCTCTAGCGCTGCCGCTACGAGTTAGTGCCGGGGACTTTAGCGCCAGGCAGATCGTGACGTCAGTGAGTGTTCAACACTCACTGGGCACCCAATCTG
Source organism: Squalus acanthias (assembly GCA_030390025.1). Lineage (NCBI taxonomy): Eukaryota > Metazoa > Chordata > Chondrichthyes > Squaliformes > Squalidae > Squalus > Squalus acanthias. The sequence goes on from CM059425.1 coordinate 164,406,784, forward strand.
CCAAATTGAATATCGCCCCCTGCCTTAGTGCCTCGCCCGACAGCAACAGGGAGAGGAGGCATGAAGCAGGTGGACGCCGGCTCCAGGGGCGGTATTTAAAGGCATCCTCAGTAATGAATCGCAGCTGTCAGGTTAGTGGTGTTTCACTGCTTCCTTGTCAGTTTCCCAGAGTTGAATTAAGTCATTTAAAGATTATTGAGTCACGAGTGTTGCGGCTGCTAAAAATTAGTAACATTTATTCTCACAAAATATCAAATTGCTACACTTCCTTACATTAATGGGAGCTGTACTGGCAGTCGACCTCGCCCTCCAGGATCAATGGCGGAGGGAGCGCAGGCAGCGAGAAAGACTGGAACATGTGGCCAGAGGGAGGAGGAGGGCCATCAGGCTCAACAGGAGGCCTTTCCCTCCGAGGTCTTCCGACAGCACTTCTCCTACCTTCAATGAAGCGAGGAGCAGTGTACTAGATAGCTCCGCATCACCAAGGTGGTGGTCACAGAACTCTGCCACCTCCTCCAAACAGACCTCCAGCTTCACACCAGGATGACTTAAACCCCAGATCCCTTTTTCTCACCATATGCCCATCATACCATCCCTCTGTCATGCCATATCACAGCGTCCTCCTGGGTGCATTTTGAAATGAGAGAGACCACAAAATATTGCAAACTCCATGAATAAATGTATGCGTAAACATATCACACATCTCACAATCATTCCAACAACTAATGACCCTTGCACCTGCCATAGCTGAATAGCAGTCATTGTGTACAAGGCGTGAGATGTGCATGTGAGTGTTGGTAGGTAGAGATTGTTGGTGTGTGAGTGCTGGGTTCTGATGCCTTGGACAGTGTGTGAAGCTTGTGGTACAGATGGTGGGTGGTATGTAGCATTTGGTGAAGCATTCACTCACCCTGACCACCCGAATGAGGTGGATCTGCCATGAGCCGCCTGCTTCAGTCCTCCGGCTCCTTCTCCTTGTTGTGCTTATCCTTGCTGAGGCAGCTGCACAGCCAGTATTGCTGAGAATGAGGAGCTGCAGTATCAATGAACCTCCCCTTTAAGTACTGGGAAAAGCCTGTGGTGATGATGACTTGAGATTAGACTGCACCCGATATTGGTCAGCGTTTTGAGTTTAACGCCACTGAGCTAGGCCATTAGGGCTTGATTTAGCGCCCCAATCCTTTCTTTGTGTAATGAGACTGAGTTTTGCATGCAGTCTGAAGCATTAGCGCCTGGTGCTAATTCTCAAACTTTTCAAAAGTTACCACCCATTCCTGGGCTATAATGAATTTCTCCCCCTAAGTTTTACTGTATGGTTGGGATTAGAGGCCAGACTAGCCTGGTGCAGCAATATGACCTTTATATAAAGAGAACAAAAAAGAATTAAACACTGGGTAGTAGTGGAATTGTATTTTCACTATTGGATGTTAAAATAAGCAAGTGGACGTTATAATTATATCTTTCCAGTGAGTTGGACCAAGTAACATCATTTGACTCTGCAGTTGTTGCAGTTATCTACTGAATATGTACCTCCACAGAACTTCTCCAACAGGGACAGTTATGGACTTGTCACTGTCCAATCTTACTCTAACTCCTCACAGAACACTAAGCAATCCTGCAGCACTGATACAGAAAATGCCAACAGCGTGCCTTTCAAAGAGGATTTACTTCAGAAGCATTTAGAAGATGTAATGAAGATAGTAACTGACATGAAAAGTCAAATTATGAGTGAGGTAACCCACATGATTGAAGAACAGATAAGCATCTTAAAGGCAACCATTGTCAAGTCTTTGGAAAGTGCCAGTATTGACCAGGAGAAAGCAGTAGTTGCACCTCTGAAAAAAGTATCAGAAATTGAGGTAAGTCATTACCACCAGAGGAGGATTATTGGTGGCTGAACAAATAATTGTCATCAAAATGTAAAGTTCTCTTTGAGGCATAATCTGCAGCGCTTTGAATAATTTGTTTTGAAAAATATATTTGAATATTTTAGTGAATTTTTGTCAGGCATTCTTCAGATAGAATGTAATTGACTTACAATGAGACAAATCAACTCTCTTCCATTAGGCCTTGAATGGCTAGATGAGGAATTTGATAGATCTAAATATTTGAAGGTGAGTCATCACCTATGCACCTACCAGGATGAACTGATAGAATCAGTAGGCAGTCTAGTTTGTGTGTCAGCTTCAAATGGATACTTCACGTAAGAAATGTCCCTACCTAGTGCCTTTGTGAGGAGAAGGAAGACTTGAAGAATTCAACATACAGGGGTCTAGAAATTGGCCCACTTACCGCCACGAGTTTTCGCCGTGATCAGGTCTAAAAATTGCGGTCACCACTCTAGTGCCCTTCTGTGGCGCGGGACTCGGCAGCCACCATTTTGGTGAGGGCCTTAGCGCTGCCAATAGCAGCACTGGTCCTGGAGATGCAAATTAAGAGAGGGTGACGTCAGTCGGTTAATGTCACCTCAGTGAACTTGGACCTTAGCGCTGAGTTCAGCGCTGGGTCCTAAGCTTGCCATGAAAACCCAGCATTCAGCAGACTGACAGACGCGCTGCCAGCACCTCTTAAAGGAACACACACATCTTTCAGGTAAATTTACATTTAAGCATCTGGACTGAATTTTAAAAAATCTTATTGAAGTAGTGGCTCGGTGCAATACATGTTAAAAGTTTTTAAGTGTGCAGGGAGTCCTGCTGGACACTTGCAAGGCCTTGGATGGTAAAGGAAGGCCTCTGAGAAAATTGAAAATTCTGGAAATACTCAGCAGGCCAGGCAACATCCATGGAGAGAGAAACAGAATTCACGTCTCAGGTCGAGATGCTGCCAGACCTGCTGAGTATTTCCAGCATTTTATGCTTTTATTTCAGATTTACAGTGTCTGCTCGCAGAGGGAAGAGGAAGATGCAGAAGAGGAAGATGCAGAAGAGGAAGATGCAGAAGAGGAAGATGCAGAAGGAACGATGTAACCCAGACAGACCCTTTCTGGCCCGGATATCCGGGATGGAATCATCCGCCTGCAATACCAGTGACCACAACCCCAATTTCCCTTTCAACATTTGTCCTACACCTTCCCTACCCTCTGTTATTGACCATCACATCGTCGTCTTGGCCGCAATGCTGAAATAAAAGCCATCACTAAGCAAACTTTCCAATCCAACTTTATACATCTATCCATCCAATATGACATCAAGAAATCAACTCATCATCCTTGTGCATTCTCTTAGTGACTGTCTTGTGTGTGCCTTTACCTGTCCTACTGATGTCATGCAGTGCTACCCCAGTGGCTGCAGCATGGCTGGTGGAAGGCTGCTGACTTTCAGTGGGGGACACTGCAAATGGCCTTGCTGGTCGACGTTGAGGGCGGTGTTTCTGTTTCTTCTTCTTCACTCTCCTCTCCCTCGTCTTGGTCTCCCACTGGCTGGGCAGGCTGGATTTCTTGGGTGTGTGAAATGAGGAAGGCACAAGGGTGATGTTGTGGTGAGGGGAGGGTGGGAAAGCAAGAGGTGCATGCGAGAAGGAGGATTATGTATGAGGATACCAGCATCTTGTATCTTTTCAGCCCCGCTGCTGGCCAAGGGCTCAGCCATGCCCCAGCCCAGAATGGCCAGCACCGTCTCCTCCAATTACTGATAGGTTGATTGGCATTGCATTTACAATTATCACATCATTAAAATGGTACTTATGCTCTTAAACACCAGTCCTAACTTTCTGCAGTTAGTTTAATGGGCAATTAATGTGCATTTCCAGCAAGTTCTTAAAAGTAACGGGGAATGGGCTTCACGGTGGCATAGTGGTTAGCACTGGTGCCTCACAGCGCCAGGGACCCGGGTTCGAATCTGACCTCGGGTGACTGTCTGTGTGGAGTTTGCACATTCTCCCCGTGTCTGCGTGGGTTTCCTCCGGGTGCTCCGGTTTCCTCCCACAGTCCAAAAATGTGCGGGTTAGGTTGATTTGGCTATGATAAATTGACCCTTAGTGTTAGGGGGGGATTAAATATGTGGGGTTATGGGGATAGGATGGGATATGTTAGGGGGAATTAAATACGTGGGGTTACGGGGGTAGGGTGGGATATGTGTACTGTGGGGATTAAAGCAGGGACAGGGTACTGGATTTGAATGATCAGCCATGATCGTATTGAATGGTGGAGCAGGCTCGACGGGCCGAATGGCCTACTCCTGCTCCTAGATTCTATGTTTCTATGAAGCTAAGGGGAAGATGTCATTTGTGTGAAGCAAACAGTGGAGTGGTGTAAATCAACCAGCAATTTCTGGAGATTCGCAATTCACACCGTATCTCTTAATCCCCTGAATTTGCTGGCTGATTTGTGCATTAATAATGTTGTGCGTCGTTAACACGCCGTTATTTTTCCAGCAAGATTCGGCCTAACATCATAACTATAATAAGAATTAAATTTTCTTTAACCTTTCGCCTTTAGTAAGTGCAAGCAGAGTGGAACCTGTGTCAGCAGAATATCTTGGAAAATGACACGAGAAAATGATATTAGTTAAGCTGAAACGATTGACTATTTCAGATTTCACTACGTATATATGTAGTTCTAAAAAAAATTGCAGTTATGTTCGATACTATTTGGGTCCTAGATTTGTGCTTATGTAAATTGATAGTTTACTTCTGCTAAAATAACTTCTCAACATGACCGAGATTATCTGAGGAGATGCTTACTTTGACTGTGCTTTCAGGCAGTGAACTGGATGGCTTTGCATTGCCCTTTAATTCGAGTACCTAGCTTTTAGTTCATCCCAAACTAGTTGGAAAAAAGTTCTCTTTGTCATGGCTGTAAGGATTCGAAGTGAAATGAGTTTGGACAATTCTCTTCCTAGTAGGTATCACTGCATAAGACAAAACTACCTACAGTTGCCACTGAATTGGCAGTCAAGGGCTGCAAGGATTCCTTAGCGCAATGCTTCTCAAACTGGGGTCTACGGGATCCGTGACCAGAGCTAATTTCAAGCCTGCTCCTCTTTATAAAACCGACACTGATTCAGTTCTTGCGAATTATTATCAACGGCTGGGCCTGCCTCCTCAGAGTCCCATAGCTCTCACTCACTTTGCAATGAGCGCATCCTGCCGGTCAAGCCGATTCCTCTCCCGAGTGCCGCCACCCTGTGCCATCCTCCCGACACATGATCAGAGCGTCTGCGGGGGCCTTCAAACACGTGCCTGAACATGTTCATGCAAACATGTACAATCTCACAATGCAGCTGTTACAGAACATGCCAGTGGGGGACAGTATGGCGGTGAGTCATACTTCCAGCAGCATCCCAGCATGTGCACGGGTGCTCGTGCCCTCACTCACCTTGGCCAGCCTGCTGACAGCTTTAAAAATTGTCCAGTCCTAAGTGGTTAAAAGTGGCCGTCTGTTGCTGTGGAGTACCCAGACTTGGGGCTGAATTTTGCCGGCGCTCAGAGTGCGGGTTTGGAAGTGGGTCCGCTGTCAAAATCACAAAGATTGACAGTGGGTCGGTATCCCGCTGTAAACCCGCCTCCTTGTCAGTTTCCCAAGTGTCAGGTCTGTCATCCCAGAACAGACCTGACACCAAGTGGCGGGTCATCCAATTTAGATAGTTAAAAGCTTATTAAAAGGTAGTTAAGAACCATTTTAACAGGTTTTCAACGAGGTTCCCAGAGAGCAGCTATCACGTCAGGTAAGTATATCGGGTTCTCAATGACTCTCCATTGCTGTGAATAGGTGAAAGCTGCAAAAGTGGTATAAAACCTATCATTTCACAGCTGTTCACTTCCCAATCTTAGAAGCTGGAGCATTAATAATTTGGAACCCACTTTTGAGCTTCATGCACTTTTGAAGTGTTTGGAGTAATCTCTCTATCCACTGTCACCTCCTTGGAACAACCTACCTCAAACATTGACAGATTACTTCTGTCATCTCAACCTCACCTGCCATCTATTCCATCAGCATCGGTGCCCTTGAAAAAATCTCACCTTGGTCCTCAGATTCCCAACATGATCAGCCCCAACACCAGCAGCACCAACATCCACACCAACCTTCTCCGCAATCAACTGATGCTGCACTGGTCATAGGGCATCATGACCCATGCACATTGTTGCCTGGGACGCCAGCGATGGCCTCACCATGTCCAGATTTGCTTCACTTAACACTATACACCCTGGCTGTTGCCTGCATTTCTCTTGTAATTGACGCGCGGTGAAGATCATGTCCATTGTGCCCCTTAGTGGGCGGAATCCGCATTGCGACTCGGAGGAGCTCTTCAGCCACTGGGAGAAGGCGATTGAGGAGGATTCTTGCGATGACTTTCCCTGTGGCAGACAGCAGGGAAACTCCTCTGTAATTACCGCAATCAGGCTTGTCACCTTTCTTGAAGATGGTCACAATTACGGCGTCTTTGAGATCCCTCAAGGACACCCTCAAAGCCTCCTTGAAAAAGTGAAAAAGTGCAACATCCCCACCGACACCTGGGAATCCCTGGCCCAAGACCGCACAAAGTGGAGGAGAAGCATCCGGGAAGGCGCCGAACACCTCGAGTCTCTTCACCGGGAGCAAGCGGAAGCCAAGCGCAAGGTGCGCACGTCAACCCAAGCACCCCACCCACCCGCCCCCTCAACCACCGTCTGCCCCACCTGTGACAGAGACTGTAGGTCCCACATTGGACTCAGTCACCTGAGAACTCATTTTTAACATGGAAGCAAGTCATCCTCGGTTCCAAGGGACTGCCTAAGAGAAGAGAGATACCCTGGCTGCCACATGATGCACCAGGTTGGCACCACCCCACACCAGCACCATAAAGCATCCATACAATGTCCAAGCCATTCCTTTCACACTCATCACCATTGGGGATGTTATGTCTCACCATTCACTGCAATTCACTAAGACACTTTCAAAGGTGCACACAAATCTGTCCAAGAACGCAAAGTGGAGACAATAAGGATTTCAATGCTTGACAACACATTAACAGAAAATTTACATGAACATTGGCTAAAACACCCAAGTGCCTACCCTTGTGTGTTGTTAGTTGGTATGATTGGACTAGGATGAGGGTGAGTGTGAGGGGTGGCTAGTGAGATGGGGAAGTGATAATGTAGATAAAGAGTGATGGGTGGAGGTGCAAGGTAAGTTGGTGTAAGTAAGGATGTGCATGAGTAGGGTAGGGAAGGCAGAGTGATGGGGATGTGATGAGAGGCACAGCAGGATGAGGTTGAGTGTGGCTTTGTACTAACGTTTTGTGATCTACTGTGATCATTGAAAGGTTTGCGCCACTGCAGCCTGGTCCTCCTGACCACATCCCTGCTTGTGCCCTCCTGTGCAATGTGCAACCAGGCTGTGTTGGTGTCCTGAGGAGGTCTCTACCGCCCATGGGAAGGGAAGAGAACCTCCCTGCATGCTGTGACTCCCTCCATAAGCATATGGAGGGAGTCATGGGAGAGCCTGGGTGCAGCCGTGCACCTCTGTGCAGTGCTTGTCAGTGTTTGCAGCACCTCAATGCTGTAGAGCACTGACAGTACAACTGTTAAAATGAATGTGGACATAGTCCCTTTAAAGAAACCGGCTGATGACGCGTCATCAGATGACGTCATCAGACCTGCTTCCTTTTAATTGGCTGGGAACCTCACAGGGCGGGCTTAACAAGCCCAATCAGGGAAAAATCACTTGGAGGAGGCGGGATGAAGACGGGAGCGGAGTTTGAGTCCGCTGTCTGCTCCGGCCGCACCGGACTCGCCACGGCTGGCAAAATCGCGGCCTTGGTGTGAGAAGCAGACACACCCATCTCACTGATATCTGTACGTAAATACCTGTTTTCTTAAAAGCATTATTAAAACACTGTTTCCATGCAGTACTTTCATATTATGAGTATTATATAGTAGTATAAGTTAGATGAGGTGCGGGGGAGGGTCCATGATTACTAAAAAGGGGTCCTTCAACCAAAAAAGTTTGAGAACCACTGCCTTAGTGTGTAAATGGAAATGTAACACTGGTGCAGTGGGATCTTTGGTTCTGAGGTGAACTGATGCCAGATTTTGGGCAAAGGAAATGGAGCATGATTCTAGTCTATAATGACTAAGAGTACTCAATGCTAACACTAGGTGCAAAAACGGAGAAAAATTACACTTACTTTTGCAGTTGAAACATTGTATTGACCTGCACAAAAAACTGAATGGTACGAAAGCTGTAAATGTTGGGAAGCAGCATGATAAAGTACAAGTGTAGTGCGATGAAAGAATTTTTTTAAAGACACAGGTGAGGTATCTGATAAATCTGGTTGGCTTTAAGAAAGAGAAATTCTAATATTAAGTGATGGACTTATAAAGAAAGAAAGACTTGCATTTATATAGCGCCTTTCTCGACCACCGGACGTCCCAAAGTGCTTTACAGCCAATGAAGTACTTTTTTTTAAAAGTGCAGTCACTGTTGTAATGTTGCAAATATAGCAATTATATATTTTGCAATTTGTTTTGTGATATCTCATCCATGTTTTCTCATTCTGTTTGCTCATCATTACTCAAACCTCTGGAATTATACTACTGTATCTGTAATTTTATCTTTATTTTTCTCTCCACCATATACTTTTAATCACTGACAATTAAAATGCTATTAATTAACATCTGATTTAGCAGTAATTAAATTGTAATTGGTGCTTGTGGTACCAGAACAAAGTTTTTTTTTGCTTTGAAGGAGTGAGATTATTCAACTAGTTTCCCATTCATTCGTAGTAAAAGAGTGGTAAACCTAGCCTTTAATGTCTTGGATAAAAGAGTTTGTGGGTTGTGTTTTTAAAATTAAAACTTTTAAAAACTGAGTTTCAGAAGGCGTAAGATTAAAGTGGTGTACAGATAATCAATGTGGTGTTCTAAAATTGTCCCAACTGTCAAGCCAGTTCAGATAAACTTCTGAACATAGACATATGGGGTCGATATTAACCACCGCATGACAGGCAGGAGAGGATCGGGGGAGTGGTTAAATCGGCAAATTCGCAAAACCCGACCCTAACTCGCCACGCACGCGGCAGTTTTCGTTTTAACTGTGGCGGATATCTGGGGGGTCTGAGTAACCGGCTCTGGAGAGGCGGGTCCGTCATTATAATATTTAAATGAGGCTCCTTTCCTGAGATTTTGGCAGCGATTTGAAATTACCACCTCCTACATGGGTTTCTCGGGGTTACGGAAACTACCCAGTGAAATGGAGGAGAGATTGAGCGACACTTCATGGGGATGGTTAAAGGTCAGGAATCCCGAAAGGCTCATTGCTCATAGCTGCTTTCTCAGTTCCCTCTGGGGAAACGGTTTGGTGAGAGTACTTGTTGTGAGAGACTATTTGTACAGTTTGGAGGTGTTCACACAGAGAACATCAGGATGGCTGCTTTAGATTGAACTTCGGACAAGGTAGACGATCAGCATCCACCGCAGTAAGGGTGTGCTGTGGAGGAAGCTGCAGGTGGGCAACAGAGGTGTAGCTCGCAGGAGGCACTACCCACTGAACAGGGTCTACAGACCGTGGCTCAGCTTCCTTGATCTCTCGAAGAGCAATGCTTCTGAAGGCTGAGATTTTCATGTCAGGTGGTGGCAGACCTGCAGCCTCCTAGTAGAAGACCTGCTGCCTGCTGGACCTGGTGACCACGCATTACCAGTGGCTGTGAAAGTCACCACCGCCCTCAATTGTTTTGCCTTTGGTTCCTTCCAGGGTGCTACCGGAGACATAGTGAGGGTCTCGCAGTTGGTTGCACATAAATGCATAAGGCAGGTGGCGGATGGATTGTTTGCCAAGGTTGGGAGTTATGTAAACTTCCCTTGTGATGAAAATAGCCAGAATAAGCGGGTACTCGGATTTTCGTCTCTGGCTGGCTTCCCACAGGTGCAGGGTGCCACACATGTGGCAATCGGAGCAACACCAGATCAACCAGGAGCATTCGTCAACCGCAAGGGATTTCATTCCATCAATGTTCAGCTGGTGTGCAACAAGAAAAGGTTCATGCAGATCTACGCCAGATTCCCTAGGAACTGCCATGATGCTTTCATCCTGAGGCAGTCCAACATCCCTGACCAGTTCATACCTTAAATTTAAGGAGTGGCTGCTAGGCGACAAAAGACCCCCATTCAAACCTGACTGATAACACCTCTGAGGAACCCCACCGATGAACACCGGAAGTGCTATAACACGAGCCATATGAAGTCCGAGTCTCGCCATCTCCGATACTCGGACGCTGACACGCTGCTTATCACCAGTGCCTCCTGCTTTCCATTTAGTAGCTCCACAATCAGTGGTGATCCACCTCCAGTCCTCTCCCTCTCCCTTGTATTTTGGGTTCTTTTCTCCTGCAAGGGAGACGCAAGACCTATGAGTGTCAAAAAGGGATGTGTGCATCCGATGGATGCAGTACATTTGGTGAGGGTGGCAATCAGACAGATGGATCACAAGCGGCATTTGCATGCATTTGAGGAACGTGTTGAAATGCTATTTGAGGATGTGTGCTGAGAATCAGGTGACCTGACTGAGGTGGGATCACAATACATAAAGATTGGGGTGAGTGGCAGTGATGGAGGAAGGAAGAGGTGGGGAAGTACTTTAAACGGAACGATAGCTGCTACTGAAACTTAAGTGGGTGTGAGGAGTGAAGTGATGGAGTACGCTTGAATAGACAGAGTAGGGGTATGCAGTACAGGATGTAGGTGAATCTGCAACTTTGCCCATCTTTCGTGGCCTGGTTAGGTGATTAAAACGCTTCCTGCACTGGATCCACATCCTCATCACGACACTCCTGCTGAACACCTCTTCAACCACCTCCCGCCATGCTTTCTTCATTATGGAGCAGGTTTTTTTTCCATTACTAGGGAACAGTACCTCCTTCCTAGCCCTTACTGCACCCAGCAGTACTTCAAGGGATGCCTCATTAAATCAAGGTGCAGCCTTTGCTCTCTCTGATTCCATTCCTACACCCACTTGACTTCATTCAATGCACCCAACTCCTCCAAATTCCAACTGTGCAGTGGTCCTTTAAATAGTCGAGATGAAATCATATCTGGTGGGTCTGCATCACCCCCGCTCACACGAAAGCAGGAAGGAAATTATAATGAGCATCCCTATTGAAATCGGACATTCCCACAATCTTCCGCGTTCCTCGCCCGCTATTCCACCCCCCCGCCAAAATCACCACCAAATCCCGGCTCCACGCTAATATTGGGGCCGTAGCTTCAAACACGTTTGTTGCTTTTTAATATATACGTTAAAAAATACTCTCTGTATAAATTAACAAGTAGACGAGCCATTCCTTCATGGCTTATGTTGTGTCACTTCATGAACGATTGGTACATTATACGTGTGTTACAGATTATGCAATTGGAATCATCAGATTAGCAGAATCCCTCCTGGGACCTCTTCAGTTTTCCATTTCTATAAATGATTTGGACAAAGCCACAAAAGAAATGATGTCAAAATTTGCTGATGATCCCAAAATTAGAGGCAGGACAAACTGTGGGGAAGAATGCAGGCGGTTAGTGGAGTGGGCGGATAGGTGGCAGAAACAGTTCAATGAAGAGAAATGTGCAACAGTAGAATGTGGGAAAACGAACAGTGACATTCAGTAGAAGCTAAACAGTAAAAGCCCAAAATTCCAGGGGTCGGGAGGAACGAAAATGTTTCATCCCAACTGAGCAGGGCGGGGGGGAGGGGAGTGGTTGCAATTCAGGGTACAACTTGGATCCATTCGATTTCCACCCTATTTGTCCAGCAAAGAAAAATACTTCTCCCAATCTGCCTCCCACATCTTGGCGGCAGTAAGGAGAGTTGAAAAATATTCTGACTTTATAAGTTGTACTATACTTGCAACAGAAAACTCCAGCACTATGTGTTTGTAGAATAATAAAAATTGCTGTCCAGTTTAATCTTAATAAAGTAGTGTAAAAACAATCAAAGCAATTAATAACTTTCATAGTCTGTGCTATAAACCGCAGTGGTTTACAGATTGCAGTAAATCCCCTTCCCTTCAGATTAGTCAAATAGTTGACATCTTATTCCATTTAACAGAGTTCTGAAGGATATTGCTTGTGTGCTGGATCTCAAATTTAATTTAAGTTTACAACTGATAAAATATCCCATCTAAGGTCTTACAGTAAAGGTGGTAGAAATTGTTCTGGAAACCTGAAGCTGTTGAATACAAACAAGTGAAACCGAAATGACAATTGTAATGTTCTTTTCTTTCTTGCAAAGGCACATGTGAAAGCTCCGACAGCTGCCTCAGTTCCTGCAAGTCAAAGTAGTGCTCAGGTAAGTGAAAAAAGAGTAAAATGTGAAATATATGGCAACGGCCAATGACAACAAAAAAATTGCACAAACAAACCGATTAGGACACCTTCGCAGATCATTCATCAAATACCTTTCAGATATCAAAACAGAGCAGTTCTTAGCTCTATTGCCCCAACCTGTGTTTCCGATATTCCCAAAATTCATCCTTCAATTCAGCAAAATCATCTCATACTTCAGCCAAAACCAGGCCACAGGCCAGAACGCCTCCAGTTGGCAGTCTTAAAGCAGGCCATATATGTGCCGGGGAAGTGTGAACTCACAGCATGGGCACTCCTTGCTCCAGCCTTGCTCCGGCTGACATAACTCGCTTTTTTGGAGTGGCCAACTGCTCCGTCCCTTATAAGGCAAAGTGGAAATTCCAATTCGAGGTCAGGACATGGCATATCCAAATCCATATGAAAAATATGCCTTAATCACGTATTTATGATTTAGATGTTACAAGCTATCCCTACTTTAGGTGATCAGGTACAGTGGCATCTTTGGTCTCAATGACACCAGATTGGATGTAACTAGATTGTACTTGCAAAGACATCTGGCACTCATTCTAATCTCAAGTTGTGTGAAAGGACTGTTGTCTTGCCAGCATCAGAATGGGATAATGATGCTCCTACCGCAATACGAAGCAAAATAAGTGAAGGAGAGATTCACAGCTCTTCACTTGAATTTACTGAAGCTATTTTTGTAGCTGAGGCATGAAGTAAAGTGTGGAGGCAGTGAGTTGGGAACAAGATTGGGACTAGAAGTGGAATGGGAATTTAAAATATCAAATTGCGACTTTCGGACCTGCCAGAATATAAGGAATGTTAGCTAATTCCTTTACCACCGTCGCAAGTGTATTTCCTATAAAAATAAAAGCTTGAGTTTGTTCTTCCCAAATGGAGAAGCCAACATCAAAATCTGAGGCAATTGTGGGGTTTGCAGTTTTTTCAAATCAGGTCATCAAACTATCTAAAAGCAAGTATTCAGTGTAAGGAGAGTTGAAAAATATTCTGACTTTATAAGTTGTACTATACTTGCAACAGAAAACTCCAGCTCTATGTGCTTGTAGAATAATAAACAATTCTGTCCCGTTTAATCTTAATAAAGTTGTGTAAAAACAATCAAAGCAATTAGTAACTTTCATAGTCCGTGCTGTAAACCGCAGTGGTTTACAGATTGCAGTAAATCCCCTTCCCTTCAGATTAGTCAAATAGTTGACATCTTATTCCATTTAACAGAGTTCTGAAGGATATTGCTTGTGTGCTGGATCTCAAATTTAATTTAAGTTTACAACTGATAAAATATCCCATCTAAGGTCTTACAGTAAAGGTGGTAGAAATTGTTCTGGAAACTTGAAGCTGTTGAATACAAACAAGTGAAACCGAAATGACAATTGTAATGTTCTTTTCTTGCTTGCAAAGGCACATGTGAAAGCTCCGACAGCTGCCTCAGTTCCTGCAAGTCAAAGTAGTGCTCAGGTAAGTGATATAATCTCAGATTGAAGATCTTCCAGTAAAGGTGGTAGAAATTGTTCTGGAAACCTGGTGTAGCCGAGGACGAACAAGTAAAACTGAAATAATAATTGAAATGATCATTTCTGTCTTACGAAGGTACCTGTGAAAGCTTCGACAGCTGCCTCAGTTTCTTCAAGCCAAAGTGATGCTAAGGTAAGTGAAAAAAGAGTAAAATGTGAAATACATGGCAACTGACAATGACAGTAAAGGAACTGCACAAACAAACCGATTTAGGACACCTTCGCAGATCATTCATCAAATACCTTTCAGATATCAAAACAGAGCAGTTCTGAACTCTATTACCCCAACCCTGTGTTTCCCATATTCCCAAAATTCATCCAGCAAAATCATCTCATACTTTAGCCAAATCCAGGCTGCAAGAATAATCCCATCACACTCTTCCAGAAGCAGACCAAACTCTCAACAATGCTTCCAGTCTTTTATTCCAAACATCTTCACAACTGTCTGATCTTTGCCTGCACCGTGCTTCCCCACATGTGTGAAAAACAAACTAATTCACAAAAACTGATTTTAAATCCACCAATCAGTGATTGTAGAAACTAAAGTCATAATTATCCCACTTCACACTCCCAGTGTCGAGGCTGCCCTCCAGGAGGAGGAAGTCGGGAAATTTCCGCTTCAGTGGAAGCAGCAGTTGCTTGGGTTGTTTCAGTAACATATTTCACCGCTGTCAGAATATGTTTCCGCTGAGGTTTGTCACACATTGAAAAAATGTCTTTTATTTTTAAAGGGTAAAGATGCCATTGACCTGCTTTCAGAAATGCTCCCATCAGAAGCACCAGACAATTCAGCTCCAAAATACACTGGTCCTGCAGTGAAGGTACAAATGAAAATTGTCTCCTAATACTTTTAGGGGGAGAAATTCGGTATCGTCCCGTTTGGGGTGCAATTATCGACTGGGCGCAAAGTTTAGCGCCTGGCGCTAATTATCGCCTCCGACTATAAACTTGGCTTCTATCACCCCTGGAGGTGATTGGAGCGCTAAATCAGGCGCTAAACACCTCTCTTAAGGTGCTAACGCCGAGGAGCGAGGCGCTACCTCAGAGCGCTGGCGAAACTCATGTGATGTCAGTCAGCAATGGAACACAGACACACTGGCGCCGGCCAGTTCTTAAAGGGGAGGGTCGATCTTGCTCTCCATCCACACCCTGCTCATTGCAGCCTTGAATCTCGGCCTGGAGAGACCTGTACATCAATTCTGCTGGAAAGAACAATGGAGAGGCCCAGGGAAACAGCTCAGAGTGCAGGCCCCATAGTCTCTCCTAAATCGATGCAAGGAAGGACAAATCAAAATGAACCTGCAAAGTGCTGCTCAGTGCCCAAAACACCTTCACATAGCGTTGAATCTCTCCAGAAGTCTCTCTCTCTCTCTCTCTCTCTCTCTCTCTCTCTCTCACAGAATGCGTGGTGCAAAAATGTCGCCGACAAAAAAAGGCAAGAAGCGGGCACCTTTAAATAGCGCTCCCCCAGTCCCTTTCCGATTGCAAAACGTTCCCCTCAACCTATCGTTGCTAGCAGCAGGCGGAAATGCAGGTGACGCCACTCAATATCCGGTCCGGGGTGTTGCACGCTCGACTGATGTCACGATCTGTGGGCGCAGGAGATCGTGGCAGGTAGTGTTTAGCGCCACCACAAAATGTCTGGTCAATTTCGCTAGCGGTGCAAACATCGCCGCGCCCGGGCGCTAGTTGCTTTGCGACCCATTAGCTCCCTGTTAGGGCGCTAACGGGAGGCGTAAAGCAACCGGATTTTTCCCTCTTAGTCTTTGAATAACATTCCTGTTACTGCATCACATGTTGTTCTGTTTCTTGGTAGAGCTAATATATATCTTTACGCATGAAATCGGTCTGTTGGTAACGCTGTCCTGTCCCCGGTCCAAACAACAACAACTTGCATCGATATAGTGCACTTAACGTAGTATAATGTCCCAAGGCACTTTACAGGAGTGCTTTAAACAAAATTTGACACCGAGCCACATAAGGAGATATTAGTGCAGGTGACCAAAAGCCTGTTGAAAGAGGTAGATTTTAAGGAGCGCCTTAAAGGAGGAGAAGGAGGTAGAGAGGCAGAGAGGCTGAGAGAAGGAATTCCAGAGCCTTCTTTGTCAACTGCTATAGGCTTTTACAGGCAGCTTTTTCAGTGTTTTGAATCATTTGATAAATGTTGAGTTGATTCACTTAACTCCAATTATCATTTTACTGAAGCACAGAATATGGACATTCAATCTCAATATTTATGTGAATTTTGGTTTTGAATAATTATATTTCTCATATTTTCAGGAATCAGATGCTACTAAGAAGAAAGCTGAACGAGTGGGAGAAACTGAAGGATCTATCCCACCTGATTACAGATTTAAAGAGCAACCTGATCCTAAGGTTCGATCCAACAATCACTTTGAGCCAAGTCAATAATTGTTTCAATAATTTTGTATTTTCAAAATGTATCCATGTATAGAACATCGAGAAAAAATTCCACCACTGTCTAATGTAAAAAACAAACACTTAGATAATGTTGTTGCAATAGTAGAAATGATGCTGATATCATAGGTCCTAATGAATCTGACAGAGAATTACAAGAGAGAAATTGCTGAAAAATTAAAACTGAAATCAGTGTACACCAGTTCCCTCCATTGATTAATCCTGCTACATATTGGCCCAAAAATTCATCCCGGTGCGTACTCTCGCGTATTCCCTCTGCAATTGCCGGTTTTCTGCATGCCCTGCGCATGCGCTGAAAACCGGCAATTGCTCTTCTGAAAAGGGGGCGGGTCCTGGGTGCATCGCGTGCGCGCTGCAGGCTGCGCGCACGCTGTGCACTTCATGCTTTGGACGCGCAGGTAAGTACTGAAGATTTTAGAAATGTAAAAAGGAGGAGTAAGACCCACTTTTAACAAGGTAAGTAGTGAATTAAGTATTTTTTTGATTTTTTTTTTTACAGGTATATCTTTTTTAGAGACTTTAAAGACAGGTAAGTTTATTTTTATAACTTTTTAAAAGATTTTAAATTTTTTCAAAAATTTAATTTTTTATTTAAAATGGTTAATTTATTTAACTATACTTATTTTATTAATGTGATGGGTTTTTTTTAAATTTAATTGAGGTTTAGCTGTTATTTTGGGGGGGTGTAAGATTCATAGATTTCACAGCCGTGCTGTGAAACTTATGAATGGAAGATGGTGTGCTGCCATTGGCTCTAACTGAGTCACGTGATCCCACAGCTCGCACGAATTCACTACGCCGGTGGGATACGCAAGCACTGCCCAGCTGATGTCTAGAACATCAAGTTCGTGCGAGCTGGATCTGAAAAAGCACAAGCGAGGTGAGAGATCGCGGGGAAGGCTTACCCCCGCGGGAACAGAGCGAGATCAATTTCTGGGCCAATAACTAAATGCCTTTGCAGTTCAACTTATTGATCAACTGAGGTTCACACAGACGTCATGCGTCAATGCACACTAGAATGCTGAAGTATTTTGCCATATTTATGGCACAATGTCCGCCATGGTCAGTTGGTAGCTCCCTCACCTCTGAATCAGAAGTTTGTGGGTTCAGGTCGCACTCCAGGGACTTGAGCACAAAGATCTAGGCTGACTCTCCAGTACAGTATGAGGGAGTGCTGCACTGTCAGAGGTGCCGTCTGTTGGATGAGACGTTAAACCTGCTCTCTCAGGTGGACGTAAAAGATCCTGTGACACTATTTCGCAGAAGAGCAGGGGAGTTAGACCCAGTGTCCTGGCCAATATTTATCCCGAAATCAACATCACTAAAACAAAACGATTATCTGGTCATTATCACATTGCTGTTTGTGGGAGCTTGCTGTGTGCAAATTGGCTGCTGCGTTTCCTACATTACAACAGTGACTACACTTCAAAAAGTACTTCATTGGCTGTAAAGCACTTTGGGACGTCCGGTGGATGTGAAAGGCGCTATATAAATGAAAGCTTTTCTTTCTATCTTGCTGCTTTACCAGCTGCTTTCAATTCTAAATAAAGTTGATGCCTCGAAGAAAAATCTGATGAAGTTTGTTCCTTGCAACAGGGTAAAGGTAAACTGGCCTCTTCAACCACTGTTCCAGGAGCAAAACCAAAGGTAACAGAGAAGGTAAAACGCAAATATTTTTGTTGTTGAAGGAGCATTTGATTCCCTGCAGTAAAACTCTTCAGGTCACCATTCCAGAAATCAATGACATTTATGCCCTTATTATATTCAAAAATAAGAAGTCGCACAACACCAGGTTATAGTCCAACAGTTTTATTTGAAATTACGAGCTTTCGGAGCTCTGCTCCTTCATCAGGGACAGGTACAGTGAGGGAATACAAATCGATTACAAAGTATATATAGACAGAAACAATGTGTCTGCAGAGATACAATCTTTCAGGGAGGCATTACATCAAAGACACATCAGAGTACAGCCAAGACAATGAGGTGGGGTCACAGGGGGTCCAACGTGTCAAATGCTTCTCGGAGGGAAACAAAAAAGGGGTTGGAGGCAAACAAAAGGATGGATGAAAAAATAAAATATAAATGTGATTGGGGCTGAGGTTATGATCTAAAATTGTTGAACTCGATATTGAGTCCAGAGGGCTGTAGCGTGCCTAAACGAAAGATGAGGTGCTGTTCCTCGAGCTTACGCTGCGCTTCCGTGGAACAATGTAATAGACCGAGGACAGTGAGGTCAGAGTGGGAGTGGAGCGGACAATTAAAGTGACAGGCAACCGGGAGCTCGGGGTCCCCCTTACGGACTGAACGGAGGTGTTCTGCAAAGCGGTCACCCAATCTGCGTTTGGTCTCCCCAATGTAGAGGAGACCACATCGTGAGCAGCGAATACAGTATACTAAATTGCAGGAAGTACAAGTAAATTGCTGTTTCACCTGGAAGGGGTGTTTGGGGCCCTGGACAGTGGGAAGAGGGGAGGTATAAAGGCATATGTTGCATCTCCTGCGCTTGCACGGGAAGGTGGCGGGCGAAGGGGAAGGGGTGCTGGGGGTGGTAGAGGAGTGGACTAGGGTGTCGCGGAGGGAGCGGTCCCTGCGGAATGCTGAAAGGGGAGGTGAGGGGAAGATGCGTTTGGTGGTGGGATCACGCTGGAGGTGGCGGAAATGGCGGAGGATGATCCGTTGAATGTGGAGGCTGGTGGGGTGAAAGGTGAGGACAAGGGGAACTCTATCGTGGTTCCGGGAGGGAGGGGCGGGGGTGAGGGCAGAAGTGCGGGAGATAGAACGGACACGGTCGAGGGCCGTGTCGACCATGGTAGAGGGGAATCCTCGGTTGAGGAAAAAGGAAGACATGTCGGAAGCACTGGTATGGAAGGTGGCATCATCAGAGCAGATGCGGCGGAGACGGAGAAACTGGGAGAATGGAATAGAGTCCTTACAGGAGGCGGGGTGGGAGGAAGTGTAGTCCAGGTAGCAGTGGGAGTCAGTGGGCTTGTAGTGAATGTTAGTCAATAACCTATCCCCAGAGATGGAGACGGAGAAGTCGAGGAAGGGAAGGGAAGAGTCGGAGATGGACCATGTGAAGGTGAGGGAAGGGTGGAAATTGGAAGCATAGTGAATGAAATGTTCTAGTTCAGGGCGAGAGCAGGAGACGGCACCGATACAGTCATCAATGTACCGGAAAAAGAGGTGAGGGCGGGGACCCGAGTAGGACTGGAACAAAGAGTGTTCCACATATCCCACGAAAAGGCAGGCATAGCTAGGACCCATGTGGGTACCCATAGCAACACCTTTAATTTGGAGGAAATGGGTGGAGTCAAAGGAGAAGTTGTTCAATGTGAGAACAAGTTCAGCCAGGCGGAGGAGGGTGGTAGTGGATGGGGACTGGTTGGGCCTCTATTCAAGGAAGAAGCGGAGCACCCTCAAGCCATCCTGGTGGGGGCCTGGACTACACTTCCTCCCACCCCGCCTCCTGTAAGGACTCTCTTCCATTCTCCCAGTTTCTCCGTCTCCGCCGCATCTGCTCTGATGATGCCACCTTCCATACCAGTGCTTCCGACATGTCTTCCTTTTTCCTCAACCGAGGATTCCCCTCTACCGTGGTCGACACGGCCCTCGACCGTGTCCGTTCTATCTCCCGCACTTCTGCCCTCACCCCTGCTGCCCCCCCGCTCCCGGAACCACGATAGAGTTCCCCTTGTCCTCACCTTTCACCCCACCAGCCTCCACATTCAACGGATCATCCTCCGCCATTTCCGCCACCTCCAGTGTGATCCCACCACCAAACGCATCTTCCCCTCACCTCCCCTTTCAGCATTCCGCAGGGACCGCTCCCTCCACGACACCCTAGTCCACTCCTCTACCACCCCCAGCACCCCTTCCCCTTCGCCCGGCACCTTCCCATGCAAGCGCAGGAGATGCAACACATGTCCTTATACCTCCCCTCTTCCCACTGTCCAGGGCCCCAAACACCCCTTCCAGGTGAAACAGCAATTTACTTGTACTTCCTGCAATTTAGTATACTGTATTTACTGCTCACGATGTGGTCTCCTCTACATTGGGGAGACCAAACGCAGATTGGGTGACCGCTTTGCGGAACACCTCCGTTCAGTCCGTAAGGGGGACCCCGAGCTCCCGGTCGCCTTTCACTTTAATTCTCCGCTCCACTCCCACTCTGACCTCACTTTATCGGCCTATTACACTGTTCCACGGAAGCGCAGCGTAAGCTCGAGGAACAGCACCTCATCTTTCGTTTAGGCACGCTACAGCCCTCTGGACTCAATATCGAGTTCAACAATTTTAGATCATAACCTCAGCCCCTATCACATTTATATTTTATTTTTTCATCCATCCTTTTGTTTGCCCCCCCCCCCGCCTTTTTTTCCCCTCCTAGAAGCTGGCAGCTGTCCTTCATTCTGCCAGTGCATTTCACACTTCTTTTAGCCTCAACCTGTCACATTAACACCACCTCTTGCCTTGATCATCTCTTAATGTCTCCTAATCTCTCCTTTTGTTCTTTCATCCCCTCCCCCTTTTCCCAGCTTTATCCTTGCCTTAAATCTATTTCATTTCCTGCTATTTCCAGTTCTGACGAAATGTTTTCGACCTGAAACATTAACTCTGTTTCTCTCTCCACGGATGCTACCTGGCCTGCTGAGTTTTTCCAGCATTTTCTGTTGTTATGCAGGGTTAATATAGTTTTGCACAAGTTCCAGTTTCCAGATTTTGTAAATTTAATGGTTAAACTCAGCTCCATTTAGACAAAATGGCCTCTCATTATTTCTCTTTCGTACTGAGGTACTGACTATTATTCTTCAATTGCACATTGGTTCTCTCTCTGATTTCCAATGTCAACGGCGATGTTTTATGGAAATGTAAAGTACAGGTCTAACTAAACCCATCAGAAGGACGGAACTGTGTGAGATTATTCACCACTCTCTCTTGCATGTTCCAGAAGTGGGATTGACAGACGTCACCTCCCCATCCTTTCCATTGGATAACATGACATGTGAGAACCTAAAGGGAGGGAAGGAAAATTGTGCAGTTAAAGGCCATTGCTACTAATGTAGTTCCTTCTGAATTAGTGCTTCAATATTGAGGATTTGAGGCCTTTGTATATGTGTTCTTGAAATATCTTTGAGATGGTTTAACTACATTTATCGTATTGTTATTACAGAGTATGGCAGAAGGTGACATCCTGGATACTCTGTCAGCAGACTTTGTCAGCAGCTCTCCAGCTCAAATTTCAAAATGCTCAGTTGAAACTTCTCGTGCTGCACCACCGCTCTCTATGCAGGAAGAGGTATGGCTCCTATCATAAACTGTTAGAGACTGAAGGTGGAGAGGGTTGGGAATTCTTCGGGCCACTTCCTCTGTAAATCACATGACCAGTCAGAGCACATGGTTTACAGAGAATAATAAGGAAAGAAATAGGGTAGATTTTGAAACTGTGTTTAACAGTGTAAAACGGGTGGTAGTGAATCGCCAGCCCGCTTTACATCGTTCACTATTTTTGATTTCCTTTGACTTCAATGGAAATCAAAATCGGGAGAGGTGTTAAACAGGCTGCTAATTCACAACCACCCATTTTACAGTATCGCACAAAGACAAAATCTACCCAAAGACTCTACAATGCCAACCTTAGTCATTTAGTTATAAAGGTGCAATTTTTTTCAGTAGCAGCAGCAAAATATATTTTGTAAATTATGCTTTTTTTCTGTGGATTTTTTACCCTCCAATCAGATCACACATTTCCTCAGGCCGATTTCACCCCATTTCTCCTCTTAGATATCTCTGAGGCCAGAAATTAATTGGGAACGGCCTCCTCCTAGATTCATACCACCAGCACTGTTAGTTCATCGGAGAGGGGCACAGCAGGGAGCCAATGATGACACGCTTACTGTTCCTCTCACTTTGCTTGGTACAAACCCGGCAGTTAAACAGAGATTGCACCCACGGGGCCACCTTCCAGTTCTGACCCTGGCGGAGATTATAGGGAGTTAGCTTGATTAGCATTGGACCAGCGATCACCTGCAGCAGTACAGCTGGATCTCAGGCACCCACCTCCCCCGTGCTGCTGTAAACTGTTGTCTGCCAGCTGCCTTCACCCCAAATAATGGGGGCCAATAGATAAATTTGATAATGTTCTGTCCACCTCTTTGGAGGTCCTGTCCACTTCTCTACCCTGTATTGTTTTCCTCCAATGGTGCCCAATCCTGTCCTTCTGCAGGCCAGAATGACTCCAGTTGGCAGTCTTAAAGCGGGCCATATATGTGCCGGGGAAGTGTGAACTCACAGCATGGGCACTCCTTGCTCCAGCCTTGCTCCGGCTGACATAACTCGCTTTTTTGGGAGTGGCCAACTGCTCCGTCCCTGATAAGGCAAAGTGGAAATTTTCATTCGAGGTCAGGACACGGCATATCCAAATCCATACGCAAAATATGCCTTAATCACGTATTTACGTTTCAGATGTTTTCAAGCTTTCCCTACTTGAGGTGATCAAGTACAGTGGCATCTTTGGTCTCAATGACAACAGATTGGATTTAACTAGATTGTACTTGTGAAGACATCTAGCACTCATTCTAATCACAAGTTATGCGAAATGAATGTTGTCTTGCCAGCATCAGAATGGGATAATGATGCTCCTACCGCAGTATGAAGCAAAATAAGTGAAGGAGAGATTCACAGCTCTTCACTTGAATTCACTGAAGCCATTTTTGCAGCTGAGGCATGAAGTAAAGTGTGGAGGCAGTGAGTTGGGAACAAGATTGGGACTAGAAGTGGAATGGGAATTTAAAATATCAAATTGCGACTTTCGGACCTGCCAGAATATAAGGAATGTTAGCTAATTCCTTTACCACCGTCGCAAGTGTATTTCGTTTAAAAATAAGAGCTTGAGTTTGTTCTGCCCAAATGGAGAAGCCAACATCAAAATCTGAGGCAATTGTGGGGTTTGCAGTTTTTTCAAATCAGGTCAGCAAACTATCTAAAAGCATGATGCGGAGATGCCGGCATTGGACTGGGGTGGACAAAAACGAGAAGTCGCACAACACCAGGTTATAGTCCAACAGATTTATTTAAAATTACAAGCTTTCGGAACCATCCTGCCCCTTCTTCAGGTGGAGTTACTGTGAGAGGATCTACCAGAATTCACAGAATATAAACACAGAGAAAATGCAGAGATTCAATCTTTCCCTACATCAAAGACACACTAAGAGCACAGCCAAGACAATGAGATGTGTCCCAGGGGGTCCAACGTGTCAAAACACCTGCTGGCAGCATATCCTCTCCATTTGGGTTTGTTTCTTGTGTTTGTTTGTTTTTTTAAAAAAGCTGGAAAGACAGGCAACGATGTCAAGTCACGTTCTGTAGCGTGACATGAACCCGATATCCCGATTGAGGCCGTCCTCATGAGTGCGGAACTTGGCTATCAGTTTCTGCTCGATGATTTTGCGTTGTCGTGTATCCCGAAGGCCGCCTTGGAGAACACTAACCCGCAGATCCGAGGCTGAATGCCCTTGACTGCTGAAGTGTTCCCCGACTGGGAGGCAACCATCCTGCCTGGCGATTGTTGCGCGGTGTCCGTTCATACGTTGTCTCAGTGTCTGCATGGTCTTGCCGATGTACCATGCTCTGGGGCATCCTTTACTGCAACGTAAAGGATGCCCCAGAGCATGGTACATCGGCGAGACCATGCAGACACTGAGACAACGTATGAACGGACACTGCGCAACAATCGCCAGGCAGGATGGTTGCCTCCCAGTCGGGGAATACTTCAGCAGTCAAGGGCATTCAGCCTCGGATCTGCGGGTTAGTGTTCTCCAAGGCGGCCTTCGGGATACACGACAACGCAAAATCATCGAGCAGAAACTGATAGCCAAGTTCCGCACTCATGAGGACGGCCTCAATCGGGATATCGGGTTCATGTCACGCTACAGAACGTGACTTGACATTGTTGCCTGTCTTTCCAGCTTTTTAAAAAAACAAACACAAGAAACAAACACAAGAAACAAACCCAAATGGAGAGGATATGCAGCCAGCAGGTGTTTTGACACATTGGACCCCCTGGGACACATCTCATTGTCTTGGCTGTGCTCTTAGTGTGTCTTTGATGTAGGGAAAGATTGAAACTCTGCATTTTCTCTGTGTTTATATTCTGTGAATTCTGGTAGATCCTCTCACAGTAACTCTACCTGAAGAAGGGGCAGGATGGTTCCGAAAGCTTGTAATTTTAAATAAATCTGTTGGACTATAACCTGGTGTTGTGCACTTCTCGTTTGTATCTAAAAGCAAGTATTCAGTGTAAGGAGAGTTGGAAAATATTCTGACTTTATAAGTTGTACTATACTTGCAACAGAAAACTCCTGCACTATGTGCTTGTAGAATAATAAAAATTGCTGGCCAGTTTAATCTTAATAAAGTTGTGTAAAAACAATCAAAGCAATTAGTAACTTTCAAAGTCCGTGCTGTAAACCACAGTGGTTTACAGATTGCAGTAAATCCCCTTCCCTTCAGATTAGTCAAATAGTTGACATCTTATTCCATTTAACAGAGTTCTGAAGGATATTGCTTGTGTGCTGGATCTCAAATTTAATTTAAGTTTACAACTGATATAATATCCCATTGAAGATCTTCCAGTAAAGGTGGTAGAAATTGTTGTGGAAACCTGGTGTAGCCGAGGACGAACAAGTGAAACTGAAATAATAATTGAAATGATCATTTCTGTCTTACGAAGGTACCTGTGAAAGTTTCTACAGCTGCCTCAGTTTCTTCAAGTCAAAGTGATGCTAAGGTAAGTGAAAAAAGAGTAAAATGTGAAATACATGGCAACTGTCAATGACAGTAAAGGAACTGCACAAACAAACCGATTTAGGACACCTTCGCAGATCATTCATCAAATGTCTTTCAGATATCAAAACAGAGCAGTTCTTTACTCGATTATCCCAACCTGTATTTCTCATATTCCCAAAATTCATCCTTCAATTCAGCAAAATACGAACATACGAATTAGGAGCAGGAGTAGGCCATTCGGCCCTTCGAGCCTGCTCCGCCATTCAATAAGATCATGGCTGATCCGATTACTCCACATTCCCACCTACCCCCGATAACTTTTCACCCCCTTGCTTACCAAGAATCTATCTACCTCTGCCTTAAAAATATTCAAAGACTCTGCTTCCACCGCCCTCTGAGGAAGAGAGTTCCAAAGACTCACGACCCTCTGTGAGAAAAAATTTCTCCTCATCTCTGTCTTAAATGGGCGACCCCTTATTTTTAAACAGTGACCCCCTACTTCTAGATTCTCCCACAAGAGGAAACATCCTCTCCACATCCACCCTTTCCAGACCCCTCAGGATCTTATATGTTTCAATCAAGTCACCTCTTACTCTGCTAAACTCCAGCGGATACAAGCCTAGCCTGTCCAACCTTACCTCAAAAGACAACCCGCCCATTCCAGGTGTTAGTCTAGTAAACCTTCTCTGAACTGCTTCCAACGCATTTACATCCTTCCTTTAAATAAGGAGACCAATACTGTACACAGTACTCCAGAAGTGGTCTCACCAATGCCCTGTATAACTGAAGCATAACCTCCCTACTTTTGTATTCAGTTCCCCTCGCAATAAACAATAACATTCTATTAGCTTTCCTAATTACTTGCTGTACCTGCATAGTAACCTTTTGTGATTCATGCACTGGGGCACCCAGATCCCTCTGCATCTCAGAGCTCTGCAATCTCTCACCATTTAGATAATATGCTTCTTTTTTATTCTTCCTGTCAAAATGGACAACTTCACATTTTCCCACATTATTTTCCATTTGCCAGATCTTTGCCCACTCACTTAACCTATCTATATCCCTTTGTAGCCTCCTTATGTCCTCTTCACAATTTACTTTCCTACCTATCTTTGTGTCATCAGCAAATTTAGCAACCATACCTTCGGTCCCTTCATCTAAGTCATTTATATAAATTGTAAAAAGTTGAGGCCCCAGCACTGATCCCTCGTTACATCTTGCCAATTAGAAAATTACCCATTTATGCCTACTCTCTGTTTCCTGTTAGCTAGCCAATCTTCTATCCATGCCAATATGTTACCCCCTACACCATGAGCTTTTATTTTCTGCAATAACCTTTGACGTGGCACCTTATCAAATGCCTTCTGGAAATCTAAGTACAGTACATCCACCGGTTCCCCTTTATCTACAGCACATGTTACTTCCTCAAAGAACTCCAATAAATCTCCTCCCTTTTTGAATAAAGGAGTTACATTCGCTATTTTCCAATCTAATGGAACCTTCCCGAATCTAGGGAATTTTGGAAAATTAAAACCAACGCATCAACTATCTCACTAGCCACTTCTTTTAAGACCCTAGGATGAAGTCCATCAGGACCCGGGGACTTGTCAGCCCGCAGCTCCAACAATTTGCTCAGTACCACTTCCCTGGTGATTATAATTTTCTTGAGTTCCTCCCTCCCTTCCATTTCCTGATTTACAGCTATTTCTGGGATGTTACTTATATCCTCTATAGTGAAGACCAATGCAAAATACCTGTTCAATTTAACTGCCACCTCCTTATTTTCCATTATTAATTCCCCAGACTCACTTTCTATAGGACCAACGCTCACTTTGTTAACTCTTTTTTCTTTTTAAAATATCTATAGAAACTCTTAGTATCTGTTTGTTTTTATATTTCTAGCTAGCTTTCTCTCGTACTCTAATATTTCTCTCCCTATTAATCTTTTAGTCATTCTTTGCTGTTTTTTATATTCTGTCCAATCTTCTGACCTGCCACCCATCTTTGCGCAATTATATGCTTTTTCTTTAAGTTTAATACTATCTTTAACTTTTTTAGTTAACCACGGATGGTGGGTCCTCCCCTTGGAATTTTTCTTTCTTGTTGGAATGTATATATTCTGTGTATTTTGAAATATCCCCTTAAATGTCTGCCACTGCAACTCTATTGACCTATCCCTTAACCTAATTTGCCAGTTCACTTTAGCTAGCTCTGCTTTTATGCCCACATAATTGCCCTTATTTAAGTTTAAAATACTAGTCTTGGACCCACTCTTCTCTCTCTCAAACTGAATGTAAAATTCAATCATATTATGATCGCTGCTACCTCGGGTCGCCTTCACTATGAGGTCATTAATTAATCCTATCTTGTTGCACAATACCAGGTCTAGTATAGCCTGCTCTCTGGTTGGCTCCAGAACGTGCTGTCGTAAGAAACTATCCCGAAAACATTCCATGAACTCCTCATCTATGCTACCTTTGACCATCTGATTTTTCCAGTCTATATGCAGATTAAAATCCCCCATGATTATTGTCGTACCCTTCTGACAAGCTCCCATTATTTCTTCCTTTATACTCCATCCTACCATGTGGTTACTGTTAGGGGGCCTGTACACCACTCCCACAAGTGACTTCTTGCCTTTATTATTTCTCATCTCTACCCAAACCGCTTCTACATCCTGGTTTGCTGAACTTGGGTCATCCCTCTCTATTGGGCTAATACCATCATTAATTAACAGAGCCACCGCTCCACCTTTTCCCACCTTCCAGTCCTTCCTAAATATCATGTACCCTTCAATTTTCAGGTCCCAATCTATGTCATCCTGCAGCCATGTTTCTGTAATGGCTATCAGATCATATTTATTTATTTCTATTTGCACTGTCAGTTCACCTGTTTTGTTTCGAATGCTACGTACATTCAGACACAAAATCATCTCATACTTTAGCCAAATCCAGGCTGCAGGAATAATCCCATCACACCCTTCCAGAAGCAGACCAAACTCTCAACAATGCTTCCAGTCTTTTATTCCAAACATCATCACAACTGTCTGAACTTTGCCTGCACCGTGCTTCCCCACATGTGTGAAAAACAAACTAATTCACAAAAACAGATTTTAAATTCACCAATCAGTGATTGTAGAAACTAAAGTCATAATTATCCCACTTCACACTCCCAGTGTCGAGGCTGCCCTCCAGGAGGAGGAAGTCGGGAAATTACCGCTTCAGTGGAAGCAGCAGTTGCTTGGGTTGTTTCAGTAACATATTTCACCGCTGTCAGAATATGTTTCCGCTGAGGTTTGTCACAGATTGAAAAAATGTCTTTTATCTTTTTAAAGGGTAAAGATGCCGTTGACCTTCTTTCAGAAATGCTCCCATCAGAAGCACCAGACAATTCAGCTCCTAAATACACTGGTCCTGCTGTGAAGGTACAAATGAAAATTGTCTCCTAATACTTTCAGTCTTTGAATAAGATTCCTGTTACTGCATCGTATGTTGTTCGGTTTCTTTGTAGAGCTGATATACATCTGTACACATGAAATCAGTCTGTTGGTAACGCTGTCCTGTCCCCAGTCCAAACAACAACAACTTGCATTGATGTACTGCACTTAACGTAGTAAAATGTCCCAAGGTGCTTCACAGGAGTGTTTTCAACTAAATTTGACACCGAGCCACCAAAGGAGATATTAGGGCAGGTGACCAAAAGCCTGTTGAAAGAGGTAGATTTTAAGGAGCGTCTTTAAGGAGGTAGAGAGGCAGAGAGGCTGAGAGAAGGAATTCCAGAGCCTTCTCTGTCAACTGCTATAGGCTTTTACAGGCAGCTTTTTCAGTGTCTTGAATCATTTGATAAATGTTGATTTGATTCACTTAACTCCAATTATCATTTTACTGAAGCACAGAATATGGACATTCAATCTTAATATTTATGTGAATTTTGGTTTTGAATAATTATATTTCTCATATTTTCAGGAATCAGATGCTACTAAGAAGAAAGCTGAACGAGTGGGAGAAACTGAAGGATCTATCCCACCTGATTACAGATTTAAAGAGCAACCTGATCCGAAGGTTCGATCCAACAATCACTTTGAGCCAAGTCAATAATTGTTTCAATAATTTTGTATTTTCAAAATGTATCCATGTAGAACATCGAGAAATAATTCTACAACAGTCTAATGTAAAAAACAAACACTTAGATAATGTTGTTGCAATAGTAGAAATGATTCTGATATCATAGGTCCTAATGAATCTGACAGAGAATTACAAGAGAGAAATTGCTGAATAATTAAAACTGAAATCAGTGCACACCAATACCCTCCATTGATTAATCCTGCTGCATAATAACTAAATGCCTTTGCAGTTCAACTTATTGATCAACTGAGGTTCACACAGTCGTCATGCATCAATGCGCTCTAGAATGCTGAAGTATTTTGCCATATTTATGGCACAGTGTCCGCCATGGTCAGTTGGTAGCTCCCTTGCCTCTGAATCAGAAGCTTGTGGGTTCAGGTCGCACTCCAGGGACTTTATAGATATGTGAAGAGAAAAAGATTAGTGAAGTCAAGCGTAGGTCCCTTGCAGTCAGAATCAGGGGAATTTATAATGGGAACAAAGAAATGGCAGATCAATTAAATACATACTTTGGTTCTGTCTTCACAAAGGAGGACACAAATAACCTCCCAGAGATGTCGGGGAACATAGGGTCTAATGAGAGGGAGGAACTGAAAGAAATCAGTATTTGTAGGGAAATAGTGTTAGGGAAATGACGGGATTGAAGGCCGATAAATCCCCAGGGCCTGATAATCTACATCCTAGGGTACTTAAGGAAGTGGCCCTAGAAATAGTAGATGCATTGCTGGTCATCTTCCAAAATTCTATAGACTCTGGAACAGTACCCATGGATTGGAGGGTAGCTAATGTTACCCCACTATTCAAAAAAGGTGGTAGAGAGAAAACGGGGAATTATAGACCGGTAAGCCTGACATCGGTAGTGGGGAAAATGCTAGAGTCCATTTTAAATGATGCAAAAGCAGAGCACTTGGAAAACAGTGACATGATCGGACAAAGTCAGCATGGATTTACAAAAGGTAAATCGTGCTTAACTAATCTACTGGAATTTTTTGAGGATGTAACTGGTAAAATAGATAAGGGAGAACCAGTGGATGTGGTGTATTTGGACTTTCAGAAGGCTTTCGATAAGGTCCCGCATAAGAGATTAGTGTGTAAAGTTAAGGCACATGGGATTGGGGGCAAGGTATTGACTTGGATAGAGAACTGGTTGGCAGACAGAAAGCAAAGAGTTGGAATAAATGGGTCTTTTTCCGAGTGGCAGGCAGTGGCTAGCGGTGTACCGCAGGGATCGGTCCTAGGACCCCAGCTATTCACAATATATATTAATGATCTAGACGAGGAAATTAGATGTAATATCTCCAACTTTGCAGATGACACAAAGCTGGGTGGGAGTGTGTGCCATGAGGAGGATGCCGATAAACTCCAGTATGATTTGGACAGGTTGGGTGATTGGGCCGAAGCATGGCAGATGCAATATAATGTGGATAAATGCGAGGTTTCCACTTTGGTGTCAAAAACAGGAAGGCAGATTATAATCTGAATGGCAATAGATTGGGAGAAGGGGAAGTGCAACGAGACCTGGGTGTCCTTGTGCACCAGCCGCTGAAGGTAAGCATGCAGGTGCAGCAGGCGGTTAAGAAGGCAAATGGTATGTTGGCCTTCATAGCGAGAGGATTCGAGTACAGGAGCAAGGATGTCTTGCTGCAGTTGTATAGGGCCTTGGTGAGACCACATCTTAAGTATTGTGTGCAGTTTTGGTCGCCTTATCTGAGGAAGGATGTTCTTGCCATGGAGGGAGTGCAGCGAAGATTCACCTGGCTGATACCTGGGATGGTAGGAATGACGTATGAGGAGAGATTGGGTCGATTGGGCTTATACTCGCTGGAGTTTAGAAGAATGAGAGGGGATCTCATTGAAACTTATAAAATTCTAACAGGACTAGACAGACTAGATGCAGGAAGGATGTTCCCGATGGCCAGGGAGTCCAGAACCAGGGGTCACAGTCTAAGGATAAGGGGTAAGCCATTTAGGACTGAGATGAGGAGGAATTTCTTCACCCAGAGAGTGGTGAACCTGTGGAATTCTCTACCACAGAAGGCAGTAAAGGCCAATTCATTAAATATATTCAAGAGGGAGTTAGATATATTTCTTAAAGCTAAAGGGATCAAGGGATATGGGTAGAAGGCAGGGACAGGGTATTGAATTTGGATGATCAGCCATGATCTCATTGAATGGCGGAGCAGGCTCGAGGGGCTGAATGGCCTGCTCCTGCTCCTATCTTCTATATGTTTCAGCACAAAAATCTAGGCTGACACTCCAGTGCAGTATGAGGGAGTGCTGCACTGTCAGAGGTGCCGTCTGTTGGATAAGACGTTAAACTCTCTCAAGTGGACGTAAAAGATCCTGTGACACTATTTCGAAGAAGAGCAGGGGAGTTACCCCAGTGTCCTGGCCAATATTTATCCCTAAATCAACATCACTAAAACAGAAAGATTATTTGGTTATTATCACATTACTATTCGTGGGAGCTTGCTGTGCGCAAATTGGCTGCTGCGTTTCCTACCTTACAACAGTGACTACACTTCCAAAAAGTACTTCATTGGCTGTAAAGCGCTTTGGGACGTCCGGTGGGTGTGAGAGGCGCCATATAAATGAACGCTTTTCTTTCTACCTTGCTGCTTTACCAGCAGCTTTCAATTCTAAATAATGTTGATGCCTCGAAGAAAAACCTGATGAAGTTTGTTTCTTGCAACAGGGTAAAGGTAAACTGGCCTCTTCAGCCACTGTTCCAGGAGCAAAACCAAAGGTAACAGAGAAGGTAAAACTCAAATATTTTTGTTGTTGAAGGAGCATTTGGTTCCCTGCAGTAAAATTCTTCAGGTCACCATTCCATAAATCAATGACATTTATGCCCTTATTATATTCAAGGCAGTGATGGAAGTTTGTTAAAGGATACCTCTTCACTTAGTGCCAGGGTTAGGATCAGCAGTGATACTCCAGTTATCGTCCAAGATTGGAGGACCCCACACTCACACATTCTAAGATTTGGAAGAAACAAAAAATGGTGAGCGTGTGTGGCTTCCTACTTATTGTTGGGCAGCTGGATAAGAGAAACATAAAAGTACTTGCAACATAAGGAATGTCAAAGCTTAGAAAAGGAAATTTGGCTCATCAAAAACTCATTCCCATCCCTTCTCCTACCCTCAGGGCATTTTCTGTGTGTTTCTTTAACTATCAGAATGAAAAAATATTTGAAAACATCGCAGGGTTAATATAGTTTTGCACAAGTTCCAGTTTCCAGATTTTGTAAATTTAATGGTTAAACTCCGCTCCATTTAGACAAAATGGCATCTCATTATTTCTCTTTCGTACTGAGGTACTGACTTCTTTAATTGCACATTGGTTCTCTCTGTGATTTCCAATGTCAGCGGCGATGTTTTATGGAAATGTAAAGTACAGGTCTAACTAAACCCATCAGAAGGACGGAACTGTGTGAGATTATTCACCACTCTCTCTTGCATGTTCCAGAAGTGGGATTGACAGATGTCAGCTCCCATCCTTTCCATTGGATAACATGACATGTGAGAACCTAAAGGGAGGGAAGGAAAATTGTGCAGTTAAAGGCCATTTGCTACTAATGTAGTTCCTTCTGAATTAGTGCTTCAATATTGAGGATTTGAGGCCTTTGTATATGTGTTCTTGAAATATCTTTGAGATGGTTTAACTACATTTATCGTATTGTTATTACAGAGTATGGCAGAAGGTGACATCCTGGATACTCTGTCAGCAGACTTTGTCAGCAGCTCTCCAGCTCAAATTTCAAAATGCTCAGTTGAAACTTCTCGTGCTGCACCACCGCTCTCTATGCAGGAAGAGGTATGGCTCCTATCATAAACTGTTAGAGACTGAAGGTGGAGAGGGTTGGGAATTCTTCGGGCCTCGTCCTGCTTCTGGTGTTGCAATCTGATTGGTTAGAGATAATCACATGACCAGTCAGAGCACATGGTTTACAGAGAATAATAAGGAAAGAAAAAGGGTAGATTTTGAAACTGTGTTTAACAGTGTAAAACGGGTGGTAGTGAATCGCCAGCCCGCTTTACATCGTTCACTATTTTTGATTTCCTTTGACTTCAATGGAAATCAAAATCGGGAGAGGTGTTAAACAGGCTGCTAATTCACAACCAGCCATTTTACAGTATCGCACAAAGTCAAAATCTACCAAAGACTCTACAATGCCAACCTCAGTCTTTTAGTTACAAAGATGCAATTTTTTTTAGTCGAAGCAGCAAAATATATTTTGTAAATTATGCTTTTTTTCTGTGGATTTTTTACCCTCCAATCAGGACACACATTTCCTCAGGCCGATTTCACCCCATTTTCTCCTCATCGATATCTCTGAGGCCAGAAATTAATTGGGAACGGCCTCCTCCTAGATTCATACCACCAGCACTGTTAGTTCATCGGAGAGGGGCACAGCAGGGAGCCAGTGACGACACGCTTACTGTTCCTCTCACTTTGCTTGGTACAAACCCGGCAGTTAAACAGAGATTGCACCCACGGGGCCACCTTCCAGTTCTGACCCTGGCGGAGATTATAGGGAGTTAGCTTGATTAGCATTGGACCAGCGATCTCCTTCAGCAGTACAGCTGGATCTCAGGCACCCACCTCCCCCGTGCTGCTGTAAACTGTTGTCTGCTAGCTGCCTTCACCCCAAATAATGGGGGCCAATAGATAAATTTGATAATGTTCTTTCCACCTCTTTGGAGGTCCTGTCCACTTCTCTACCCTGTATTGTTTTCCCCCAGCGGTGCCCAATCCTGTCTTCTGCAGGCCAGAACGCCTCCAGTTGGCAGTCTTAAAGCGGGCCATATATGTGCCGGGGAAGTGTGAACTCACAGCATGGGCACTCCTTGCTCCAGCCTTGCTCCGGCTGACATAACTCGCTTTTTTGGGAGTGGCCAACTGCTCCGTCCCTTATAAGGCAAAGTGGAAATTTTCATTCGTGGTCAGGACACGGCATATCCAAATCCATATAAAAAATATGCCATCATCACATATTTATGTTTTAGATGTTTTCAAGCTTTCCCTACTTTAGGTGATCAGGTACAGTGGCATCTTTGGTCTCAATGACAACAGATTGGTTGTAACTAGATTGTACTTGTGAAGACATCTAGCACTCATTCTAATCTCAAGTTGTGTGTAATGACTGTTGTCTTGCCAGCATCAGAATGGGATAATGATGCTCCTACTGCAATACGAAGCAAAATAAGTGAAGGAGAGATTCACAGCTCTTCACTTGAATTCACTGAAGCTATTTTTTCAGCTGAGGCATGAAGTAAAGTGTTGAGGCAGTGAGTTGGGAACAAGATTGGGACTAGAAGTGGACTGGGAATTTAAAATATCAAATTGCGACTTTTGGTCCTGCCAGAATATAAGGAATGTTAGCTAATTCCTTTACCACTGTCGCAAATGTATTTCCTATAAAAATAAGAGCTTGAGTTTGTTCTGCCCAAATGGAGAAGCCAACATCAAAATCTGAGGCAATTGTGGGGTTTGCAGTTCTTTCAAATCAGGTCAGCAAACTATCTAAAAGCAAGTACTCAGTGTAAGGAGAGTTGAAAAATATTCTAACTTTATAAGTTGTACTATAATTGCAACAGAAAACTCCAGCACTATGTGCTTGTAGAATAATAAAAATTGCTGTCCCGTTTAATCTTAATAAAGTTGTGTAAAAACAATGAAAGCAATTAGTAACTTTCATAGTCCGTGCTGTAAACCGCAGTGGTTTACAGATTGCAGTAAATCCCCTTCCCTTCAGATTAGTCAACTAGTTGACATCTTATTCCATTTAACAGAGTTCTGAAGGATATTGCTTGTGTGCTGGATCTCAAATTTAATTTAAGTTTACAACTGATATAATATCACATTTAAGATCTTCCAGTAAAGGTGGTAGAAATTGTTCTGGAAAAGTAGCCGAGGCCGAACAAGTGAAACTGAAATAATAATTGAAATGATCATTTCTATCTTACGAAGGTACCTGTGAAAGCTTCGACAGCTGCCTCAGTTTCTTCAAGTCAAAGTGATGCTAAGGTAAGTGGAAAAAAGAGTAAAATGTGAAATACATGGCAACTGACAATGACAGTAAAGGAACTGCACAAACAAACCGATTTAGGACACCTTCGCAGATCATTCATCAACTGTCTTTCAGATATCAAAACAGCAGTTCTGAACTCAATAACCCAACCTGTGTTTCCCATATTCCCAAAATTCATCCTTCAATTCAGCAAAATCATCTCATACTTTAGCCAAATCCAGGCTGCAGGAATAATCCCATCACACCCTTCCAGAAGCAGACCAAACTCTCAACAATGCTTCCAGTCTTTTATTCCAAACATCTTCACAACTGTCTGATCTTTGCCTGCACCGTGCTTCCCCACATGTGTGAAAAACAAACTAATTCACAAAAACAGATTTTAAATTCACCAATCAGTGATTGTAGAAACTAAAGTCATAATTATCCCACTTCACACTCCCAGTGTCGAGGCTGCCCTCCAGGAGGAGGAAGTTGGGAAATTTCCGCTTCAGTGGAAGCAGCAGTTGCTTGGGTTGTTTCAGTAACATATTTCACCGCTGTCAGAATATGTTTCCGCTGAGGTTTGTCACAAATTGAAAAAATGTCTTTTATCTTTTTAAAGGGTAAAGATGCCATTGACCTGCTTTCAGAAATGCTCCCATCAGAAGCACCAGACAATTCAGCTCCTAAATACACTGGTCCTGCTGTGAAGGTACAAATGAAAATTGTCTCCTAATACTTTCAGTCTTTGAATAAGATTCCTGTTACTGCATCATATGTTGTTCGGTTTCTTGGTAGAGCTGATATACATCTGTACACATGAAATCAGTCTGTTGGTAACGCTGTCCTGTCCCCAGTCCAAACAACAACAACTTGCATTGATATAGTGCACTTAACGTAGTAAAATATCCCAAGGTGCTTCACAGGAGTGCTTTCAACAAAATTTGACACCGAGCCACATAAGGAGATATTAGGGCAAGTGACCAAAAGCCTGTTGAAAGAGGTAGATTTTAAGGAGCGTCTTTAAGGAGGTAGAGAGGCAGAGAGGCTGAGAGAAGGAATTCCAGAGCCTTCTCTGTCAACTGCTATAGGCTTTTACAGGCAGCTTTTTCAGTGTCTTGAATCATTTGATAAATGTTGAGTTGATTCACTTAACTCCAATTATCATTTTACTGAAGCACAGACTATGGACATTCAATCTTAATATTTATGTGAATTTTGGTTTTGAATAATTATGTTTCTCATATTTTCAGGAATCAGATGCTACTAAGAAGAAAGCTGAACGAGTGGGAGAAACTGAAGGATCTATCCCACCTGATTACAGATTTAAAGAGCAACCTGATCCGAAGGTTCGATCCAGCAATCACTTTGAGCCAAGTCAATAATTGTTTCAATAATTTTGTATTTTCAAAATGTATCCATGTATAGAACATCGAGGAAAAAATTCTACAACAGTCTAATGTAAAAAACAAACACTTAGATAATGTTGTTGCAATAGTAGAAATGATGCTGATATCATAGGTCCTAATGAATCTGACAGAGAATTACAAGATAGAAATTGCTGAGTAATTAAAACTGAAATCAGTGCACACCAATACCCTCCATTGATTAATCCTGCTACATAATAACTAAATGCCTTTGCAGTTCAACTTATTGATCAACTGAGGTTCACGCAGACGTCATGCATCAATGCGCTCTAGAATGCTGAAGTATTTTGCCATATTTATGGCACAGTATCCGCCATGGTCAGTTGGTAGCTCCCTCGCCTCTGAATCAGACGGTTGTGGGTTCAGGCCGCACTCCAGGGACTTGAGCACAAAAATCTAGTCTGACACTCCAGTGCAGTATGAGGGAGTGCTGCACTGTCAGAGCTGCCATCTGTTGGATAAGACGTTAAACCAAGGCCCCGTCTGCTCTATCAGGTGGACGTAAAAGATCCTGTGACACAATTTCAAAGAAGAGCAGGGGAGTTATCCCCAGTGTCCTAGCCAATATTTATCCCTAAATCAACATCACTAAAACAAAAAGATTATCTGGTTATTATCACATTGCAGTTCGTGGGAGCTTGCTGTGCGCAAATTGGCTGCTGCGTTTCCTACATTACAACAGGGTCTACACTTCCAAAAAGTACTTCATTGGCTGTAAAGCGCTTTGGGACGTCCGGTGGGTGTGAGAGGCGCTATATAAATGAAAGCTTTTCTGTCTATCTTGCTGCTTTACCAGCTGCTTTCAATTCTAAATAATGTTGATGCCTCGAAGAAAAATCTGATGAAGTTTGTTTCTTGCAACAGGGTAAAGGTAAACTGGCCTCTTCAGCCACTGTTCCAGGAGCAAAACCAAAGGTAACAGAGAAGGTAAAACTCAAATATTTTTGTTGTTGAAGGAGCATTTGGTTCCCTGCAGTAAAACTCTTCAGGTCACCATTCCATAAATCAATGACATTTATGCCCTTATTATATTCAAGGCAGTGATGGAAGTTTGTTAAAGGATACCTCTTCACTTAGTGCCAGGGTTAGGATCAGCAGTGATACTCCAGTTATTGTCCAAGATTGGAGGACCCCACACTCACACATTCTAAGGTTTGGAAGAAACAAAAAATGGTGAGCGTGTGTGGCTTCCTACTTATTGTTGGGCAGCAGGATAAGAGAAACATTAAGGTACTTGCAACATAAGGAATGTCAGAGCTGAGAAAAGGAAATTTGGCTCATCAAAAACTCATTCCCATCCCTTCTCCTACCCTCAAAGCATTTTCTTTGTGTTTCTTTAACTATCAGAATGAAAAAAATATTTGAAAACATCGCAGGGTTAATATAGTTTTGCACAAGTTCCAGTTTCCAGATTTTGTAAATTTAATGGTTAAACTCAGCTGCATTTAGACAAAATGGCCTCTCATTATTTCTCTTTCGTACAGATGTACTGAGGTACTGACTATTATTCTTTAATTGCACATTGGTTCTCTCTGTGATTTCCAATGTTAGCAGTGATGTTTTATGGAAATGTAAAGTACAGGTCTAACTAAACCCATCAGAAGGACGGAACTGTGTGAGATTATTCACCACTCTCTCTTGCATGTTCCAGAAGTGGGATTGACAGACGTCACCTCCCCATCCTTTCCATTGGATAACATGACATGTGAGAACCTAAAGGGAGGGAAGGAAAATTGTGCAGTTAAAGGCCATTTGCTACTAATGTAGTTACTGCTGAATTAGTGCTTCAATATTGAGGATTTGAGGCCTTTGTATATGTGTTCTTGAAATATCTTTGAGATGGTTTAACTACATTTATCGTATTGTTATTACAGAGTATGGCAGAAGGTGACATCCTGGATACTCTGTCAGCAGACTTTGTCAGCAGCTCTCCAGCTCAAATTTCAAAATGCTCAGTTGAAACTTCTCGTGCTGCACCACCGCTCTCTATGCAGGAAGAGGTATGGCTCCTATCATAAACTGTTAGAGACTAAAATGAGAAGTCGCACAACACCAGGTTATAGTCCAACAGTTTTAGTTGAAATCACAAGCTTCCGGGGCGCTGCTCCTTCGTCAGGTAAAGTGAAGGAATACAAATCAGCAAAGCATTTATAGACAGAGAACAATGTGTAGCGTACAATGTCAGATGACTACAGTAAATCTTTCTGACTGCCCTCCATCACACCTCGGCAGAGATACAATCAGGCCAGTCAGGAAGGCATTACATCAAAGTCGCAGCAAAATACAGCTAAGACAATGAGGTGGGGTCACAGGGGGTCCAACGTGTCAAATGCTGCAGTCTGTATGGTTAAGCTTTTTACTTTTTTTTAAAACTGGAAATCACATCTGTGAACAAGCCAACAACGACTCGAATCTGGATGACTCTACGTCATGTAGCGTGACAGAAAACCAAGATCCCGGATGAGGCCATCCTCATGGGTGCGGAACTTGGCTATCAGTTTCTGCTCGATGATTTTGCGTTGTCGTGTGTCTCGAAGGCAGCCTTGGAGAACGCTAATCCGCAGATCCGAGGCTGAATGTCCTTGACTGCTGAAGTGTTCCCCGACTGGGAGGTAACAATCCTGCCTGGCGATTGTTGCGCGGTTTCCGTTCATACGTTGTCGCAGTGTCTGCATGGTCTCGCTGATGTACCATGCTCCGGTGCATCCTTTCCTGCAACCTATGAGGTAGACAACGTTGGCCGAGTCACATGAGTATGTACCATGTACCTGGTGGGTAGTGTCCTCACGTGTGATGATGGTATCTGTGTTGATGATCTGGCATGTCTTGCAGAGGTTGCCGTGGCAGGGTTGTGTGGTGTCGTTGTCGCTGTTCTCCTGACAGCTGGGTAATTTGCTGCGAACGATGGTACTTTTGAGGTTAGGCGGCTGCTTGAAGGCGAGTAGTGGAGGCGTGGGGATGGCCTTAGCGAGGTGTTCGTCGTCATCGATGACATGTTGAAGGCTGCGAAGAACATGGCGTAGTTTCTCCGCTCCGGGGAAGTACTGGACGACGTAGGGTACTCTGTTGGTTGTGTCCCGTGTTCGCCTTCTGAGGAGGTCTATGCGATTTTTTGCTGTGGCCCGTCGGAACTGTCGATCGACGAGTCGAGCGTCATATCCCGTTCTTACGAGGGCGTCTTTCAGCGTCCGTAGGTGTCCATCGCGTTCCTCCTCATCTGAGCAGATCCTGTGTATTCGCAGGGCTTGTCCATAGGGGATGGCTTCTTTAACGTGGTTAGGGTGGAAGCTGGAGAAGTGGAGCATCGTGAGGTTGTCCGTGGGCTTGCGGTAGAGTGAAGTGCTGAGGTGTCCGTCTTTGATGGAGATTTGTGAGTCCAAGAATGAAACTGATTCTGAGGAGTAGTCCATGGTGAGTTTGATGGTGGGATGGAACCTGTTGATGTTATCGTGTCGTCCTTTCAGTGATCCTTCGCCGTGGGTCCAAAGGAAGAAAATGTCGTCGATGTATCGGGTGTACAGCGTTGGTTGGAGGTCCTGTGCAGCGAAGAAGTCTTGCTCGAACTTGTGCATGAAGATGTTGGCGTATTGGGGTGCAAATTTGGTTAGAGACTGAAGGTGGAGAGGGTTGGGAATTCTTAGGGCCACTTCCTGCTTCTGGTTTTGCAATCTGATTGGTTAGAGATAATCACATGACCAATCAGAGCACATGGTTTACAGAGAATAATAAGGAAAGAAAAAGGGTAGATTTTGAAACTGTGTTTGACAGTGTAAAACAGGTGGTAGTGAATCGGCAGCCTGCTTTACATCGTTCACTATCTTTTATTTCCTTTGCCTTCAATGGAATCAAAATCGGGAGAGGTGTTAAACAGGCTGCTAATTCACAACCACCCATTTTACAGTATCGCACAAAGTCAAAATCTACCCAAAGGGCTGGATTTTGTCAATGGGGACGTGATGTAGGCGGGACTCCCACTTTTTGGGTTGTAGTCCCGCCTCCATCGACTTGTCGCCAACCCACTATATTTTCCCTTGATTGACCTTGTTAAGCCCGCCCATACAGGTGACGTCAGCCATTGAAATTTCATTTGTCAAGAGCTTTTGACAGATGAAATTTCAGTGTTTGACAGCTCTGTGAAGCTGTCAAACACTGACAATATGATTTCTAACGTGAGTCCCTGTACTTAGACTCAGTTAGAAATCAATCCAGCACAGAAAGCAGAGACTGCAGCTTTTGACAGTTCCGCGGCCATTCTGCTTTCTGTGCCGGTGAGATTTCTGACGCCCGAGACCTGAAGGGCTGACACCTGCAGGAGGAAGTTAAGGTAAGTAAAACTTTTTTCCACACTTTACACTGACCTTACACACTTACCTCTGCACACATGCACCCATCACTCACCTGCCCACCGGACATATCGACCCCTCCAACCCCTGCAGACCCACGGTCCGCCTCGCTAAAACGGCGTGGTTTGGAGCCGTTGGGTAGCCCACACTTCAAGGCTAAAAATAGGGATTAGGCAACAATATGCCTGTTAACTACCTGTTAACAGGCAGTTAATTGTCACTAATCCCCTTCCCGCCTCGGGGAGGCGGGTCCCAGCACAGGTCGGGTACCCGCCTCCAGCGAAACTGGCATGCAGGCGGGTTGGGGACGGGATGGGTTCGGGACCCCCGAATCTGCTATTTTAACGCCCCACACGCCTCCAAACCCGCCTCCACGGGCCGGTGAAAATTCTGCCCAAAGATTCTACAATGCCACCCTCAATCATTTAGTTATAAAGATGCAATTTCTTTTAGTAGAAGCAGCAAAATATATTTTGTAAATGATGCTTTTTTTCTGTGGATTATTTACCCTACAATCAGGACACACATTTCCTCAGGCCGATTTCACCCCATTTTCTCCTCTTAGATATCTCTGAGGCCAGAAATTAATTGGGAACGGCCTCCTCCTAGATTCATACCACCAGCACTGTTAGTTCATCGGAGAGGGGCACAGCAGGGAGCCAATGACGACACGCTTACTGTTCCTCTCACTTTGCTTGGTACAAACCCGGCAGTTAAACAGAGATTGCACCCACGGGGCCACCTTCCAGTTCTGACCCTGGCGGAGATTATAGGGAGTTAGCTTGATTAGCATTGGACCAGCGATCACCTGCAGCAGTACAGCTGGATCTCAGGCACCCACCTCCCCCGTGCTGCTGTAAACTGTTGTCTGCCAGCTGCCTTCACCCCAAATAATGGGGGCCAATAGATAAAATTGAAAATGCTCTTTCCCCCTCTTTGGGGATCCTGTCCACTTCTCTACCCTGTATTGTTTTCGCCTAATGGTGCCCAATGATGTCCTTCTGCAGGCCAGAATGACTCCAGTTGGCAGTCTTAAAGCAGGCCATATATGTGCCGGGGAAGTGTGAACTCACAGCATGGGCACTCCTTGCTCCAGCCTTGCTCCGGCTGACATAACTCGCTTTTTTGGGAGTGGCCAACTGCTCCGTCCCTGATAAGGCAAAGTGGAAATTTTC
This sequence comes from Squalus acanthias, assembly GCA_030390025.1. Taxonomy (NCBI): domain Eukaryota; kingdom Metazoa; phylum Chordata; class Chondrichthyes; order Squaliformes; family Squalidae; genus Squalus; species Squalus acanthias. Next base: position 164,448,894 of record CM059425.1, read on the forward strand.
ATTCGAGGTCAGAACACGGCATATCCAAATCCATGTAAAAAATATGCCATAATCACGTATTTATGATTTAGATGTTTTCAAGCTTTCCCTACTTTAGGTGATCTGGTACAGTGGCATCTTTGGTCTCAATGACAACAGATTGGTTGTAACTAGATTGTACTTGTGAAGACATCTACCTCTCATTCTAATCTCAAGTTGTGTGTAATGACTGTTGTCTTGCCAGCATCAGAATGGGATAATGATGCTCCTACCGCAATACGAAGCAAAATAAGTGAAGGAGAGATTCACAGCTCTTCACTTGAATTTACTGAAGCCATTTTTGCAGCTGAGGCATGAAGTAAAGTGTGGAGGCAGTGAGTTGGGAACAAGATTGGGACTGGAAGTGGAATGGGAATTTAAAATATCAAATTGCGACTTTCGGACCTGCCAGAATATCAGGAATGTTAGCTAATTCCTTTACCACTGTCGCAAGTGTATTTCCTATAAAAATAAGAGCTTGAGTTTGTTCTGCCCAAATGGAGAAGCCAACATCAAAATCTGAGGCAATTGTGGGGTTTGCACTTTTTCCAAATCAGGTCAGCAAACTATCTAAAAGCAAGTATTCAGTGTAAGGAGAGTTGAAAAATATTCTGACTTTGTAAGTTGTACTATACTTGCAACAGAAAACTCCAGTACTATGTGCCTGTAGAATAATAAAAATTGCCGTCCAGTTTAATCTTAATAAAGTTGTGTAAAAACAATCAAAGCAATTAGTAACTTTCATAGTCCGTGCTGTAAACCGCAGTGGTTTACAGATTGCAGTAAATCCCCTTCCCTTCAGATTAGTCAACTAGTTGACATCTTATTCCATTTAACAAAGTTCTGAAGGATATTGCTTGTGTGCTGGATCTCAAATTTAATTTAAGTTTACAACTGATATAATCTCACTTTGAAGATCTTACAGTAAAGGTGGTAGAAATTGTTCTGGAAACCTGGTGTAGCCGTGGACGAACAAGTGAAACTGAAATAATAATTGAAATGATCATTTCTATCTTACGAAGGTACCTGTGAAAGCTTCGACAGCTGCCTCAGTTTCTTCAAGCCAAAGTGATGCTAAGGTAAGTGAAAAAAGAGTAAAATGTGAAATACATGGCAACTGACAATGACAGTAAAGGAACTGCACAAACAAACCGATTTAGGACACCTTCGCAGATCATTCATCAAATGTCTTTCAGATATCAAAACAGAGCAGTTCTGAACTCAATAACCCAACCTGTGTTTCCCATATTCCCAAAAGTCATCCTTCAATTCAGCAAAATCATCTCATACTTTAGCCAAATCCAGGCTGCAGGAATAATCCCATCACACCCTTCCAGAAGCAGACCAAACTCTCAACAATGCTTCCAGTCTTTTATTCCAAACATCTTCACAACTGTCTGATCTTTGCCTGCACCGTGCTTCCCCACATGTGTGAAAAACAAACTAATTCACAAAAACAGATTTTAAATTCACCAATCAGTGATTGTAGAAACTAAAGTCATAATTATCCCACTTCACACTCCCAGTGTCGAGGCTGCCCTCCAGGAGGAGGAAGTTGGGAAATTTCCGCTTCAGTGGAAGCAGCAGTTGCTTGGGTTGTTTCAGTAACATATTTCACCGCTGTCAGAATATGTTTCCGCTGAGGTTTGTCACAAATTGAAAAAATGTCTTTTATCTTTTTAAAGGGTAAAGATGCCATTGACCTGCTTTCAGAAATGCTCCCATCAGAAGCACCAGACAATTCAGCTCCAAAATACACTGGTCCTGCTGTGAAGGTACAAATGAAAATTGTCTCCTAATACTTTCAGTCTTTGAATAAGATTCCTGTTACTGCATCATATGTTGTTCGGTTTCTTGGTAGAGCTGATATACATCTGTACACATGAAATCAGTCTGTTGGTAACGCTGTCCTGTCCCCAGTCCAAACAACAACAACTTGCATTGATATAGTGCACTTAACGTAGTAAAATATCCCAAGGTGCTTCACAGGAGTGTTTTCAACTAAATTTGACACCGAGCCACCAAAGGAGATATTAGGGCAGGTGACCAAAAGCCTGTTGAAAGAGGTAGATTTTAAGGAGCGTCTTTAAGGAGGTAAAGAGGCAGAGAGGCAGAGAGAAGGAATTCCAGAGCCTTCTCTGTCAACTGCTCTAGGCTTTTACAGGCAGCTTTTTCAGTGTCTTGAATCATTTGATAAATGTTGATTTGATTCACTTAACTCCAATTATCATTTTACTGAAGCACAGATATGGACATTCAATCTTAATAGTTACGTGAATTTTGGTTTTGAATAATTATATTTCTCATATTTTCAGGAATCAGATGCTACTAAGAAGAAAGCTGAACGAGTGGGAGAAACTGAAGGATCTATCCCACCTGATTACAGATTTAAAGAGCAACCTGATCCGAAGGTTCGATCCAACAATCACTTTGAGCCAAGTCAATAATTGTATCAATAATTTTGTATTTTCAAAATGTATCCATGTATAGAACATCGAGAAAGAATTCTACAACAGTCTAATGTAAAAAACAAACACTTAGATAATGTTGTTGCAATCGTAGAAATGATGCTGATATCATAGGTCATAATGAATCTGACAGAGAATTACAAGATAGAAATTGCTGAATAATTAAAACTGAAATCAGTGCACACCAATACCCTCCATTGATTAATCCTGCTACATAATAACTAAATGCCTTTTCAGTTCAACTTATTGATCAACTGAGGTTCACACAGACGTCATGCATCAATGCGCTCTAGAATGCTGAAGTATTTTTACCATATTTATGTCACAGTGCTCGCCATGGTCAGTTGGTAGCTCCCTCGCCTCTGAATCAGACGGTTGTGGGTTCATGTCGCACTCCAGTGACTTGAGCACAAAAATCTAGGCTGACACTCCAGTGCAGTATGAGGGAGTGCTGCACTGTCAGAGCTGCCATCTGTTGGATAAGACGTTAAACCAAGGCCCCGTCTGCTCTATCGGGTGGACGAAAAAGATCCTGTGACACTATTTCAAAGAAGAGCAGGGGAGTTATCCCCAGGGTCCTAGCCAATATTTATCCCTAAATCAACATCACTAAAACAAAAAGATTATCTGGCTATTATCACATTGCAGCTCGTGGGAGCTTGCTGTGCGCAAATTGGCTGCTGCGTTTTCTACATTACAACAGTGACTACACTTCCAAAAAGTACTTCATTGGCTGTAAAGCGCTTTGGGACGTCCGGTGGGTGTGAGAGGCGCTATATAAATGAAAGCTTTTCTTTCTAACTTGCTGCTTTACCAGCTGCTTTCAATTCTAAATAATGTTGATGCCTTGAAGAAAAATCTGATGAAGTTTGTTTCTTGCAACAGGGTAAAGGTAAACTGGCCTCTTCATCCACTGTTCCAGGAGCAAAACCAAAGGTAACAGAGAAGGTAAAACTCAAATATTTTTGTTGTTGAAGGAGTATTTGGTTCCCTGCAGTAAAACTCTTCAGGTCACCATTCCATAAATCAATGACATTTATGCCCTTATTATATTCAAGGCAGTGATGGAAGTTTGTTAAAGGATACCTCTTCACTTAGTGCCAGGGTTAGGATCAGCAGTGATACTCCAGTTATTGTCCAAGATTGGAGGACCCCACACTCACACATTCTAAGATTTGGAAGAAACAAAAAATGGTGAGCGTGTGTGGCTTCCTACTTATTGTTGGGCAGCTGGATAAGAGAAACATTAAGGTACTTGCAACATAAGGAATGTCAGAGCTGAGAAAAGGAAATTTGGCTCATCAAAAACTCATTCCCATCCCTTCTCCTACCCTCAAAGCATTTTCTTTGTGTTTCTTTAACTATCAGAATGAAAAAATATTTGAAAACATCGCAGGGTTAATATAGTTTAGCACAAGTTCCAGTTTCCAGATTTTGTAAATTTAATAATTAAACTCAGCTCCATTTAGACAAAATGGCATCTCATTATTTCTCTTTTGTACAGATGTACTGAGGTACTGACTAATTATTCTTTAATTGCTCATTGGTTCTCTGTGATTTCCAATGTCAGCGGCGATGTTTTATGGAAATGTAAAGTACAGGTCTAACTAAACCCATCAGAAGGACGGAACTGTGTGAGATTATTCACCACTCTCTCTTGCATGTTCCAGAAGTGGGATTGACAGACGTCACCTCCCCATCCTTTCCATTGGATAACATGACATGTGAGAACCTAAAGGGAGAGAAGGAAAATTGTGCAGTTAAAGGCCATTTGCTACTAATGTAGTTACTGCTGAATTAGTGCTTCAATATTGAGGATTTGAGGCCTTTGTATATGTGTTCTTGAAATATCTTTGTAATGGTTTAACTACATTTATCGTATTGTTATTACAGAGTATGGCAGAAGGTGACATCCTGGATACTCTGTCAGCAGACTTTGTCAGCAGCTCTCCAGCTCAAATTTCAAAATGCTCAGTTGAAACTTCTTGTGCTGCACCACCGCTCTCTATGCAGGAAGAGGTATGGCTCCTATCATAAACTGTTAGAGACTGAAGGTGGAGAGGGTTGGGAATTCTTCGGGCCTCTTCCTGCTTCTGGTGTTGCAATCTGATTGGTTAGAGATAATCACATGTCCAGTCAGAGCACATGGTTTACAGAGAATAATAAGGAAAGAAAAAGGGTAGATTTTGAAACTGTGTTTGACAGTGTAAAACGGGTGGTAGTGAATCGCCAGCCCGCTTTACATCGTTCACTATTTTTGATTTCCTTTGACTTCAATGGAAATCAAAATCGGGAGAGGTGTTAAACAGGCTGCTAATTCACAACCACCCATTTTACAGTATCGCACAAAGTCAAAATCTACCCAAAGGGCTGGATTTTGTCAATGGGGACGTGATGTAGGCGGGACTCCCACTTTTTGGGTTGTAGTCCCGTCTCCAACGACTTGTGGCCAACCCACTGTATTTTCCCTTGATTGACCTTGTTAAGCCCGCCCAGCGGGCTTAGCAGGCCAATCAAGGGTCCCTTGGATACAGGTGACGTCAGCCATTGAAATTTCATCTGTCAAGAGCTTTTGACAGATGAAATTTCAGCGTTTGACAGCTCTGTGAAGCTGTCAAACACTGACAATATGATTTCTAACGTGAGTCCCTGTACTTAGACTCAGTTAGAAATCAATCCAGCACAGAAAGCAGAGACTGCAGCTTTTGACAGCTCCGCGGCCATTCTGCTTTCTGTGCCGGTGAGATTTCTGACTCCCGAGACCTGAAGGACTGACACCTGCAGGAGGAAGTTAAGGTAAGTAAAACTTTTTTCCGCACTTTACACTTACCTTACACACTTACCTCTGCACACATGCACCCATCACTCACCTGCCCACCGGACATATCGACCCCTCCAACCCCTGCAGACCCACGGTCCGCCTCGCTAAAACGGTGTGGTTTGGAGCCGTTGGGTAGCCCACACTTCAAGGCTAAGAATAGGGATTAGGCAACAAACTGCCTGTTAACTACCTGTTAACAGGCAGTTAATTGTCACTAATCCCCTTCCCGCCTCGGGGAGGCGGGTCCCAGCACAGGTCGGGTACCCGCCTCCAGCGAAACTGGCATGCAGGCGGGTTGGGGGCGGGATGGGTTCGGGACCCCCGAATCTGCTATTTTAACACCCCACACGCCTCCAAACCCGCCTCCACGGGTCAATGAAAATTCTGCCCAAAGACTCTACAATGCCACCCTCAATCATTTAGTTATAAAGATGCAATTTCTTTTAGTAGAAGCAGCAAAATATATTTTGTAAATTATGCTTTTTTTCTGTGGATTTTTTTCTCTCCAATCTGATCACACATTTCCTCAGGCTGATTTCACCCCATTTTCTCCTCTTAGATATCTCTGAGGCCAGAAATTAACTGGGAGCAGCCTCCTCCTAGATTCATACCACCAGCACTGTTAGTTCATCGGAGAGGGGCACAGCAGGGAGCCAATGACGACACGCTTACTGTTCCTCTCACTTTGCTTGGTACAAACCCGGCAGTTAAACAGAGATTGCACCCACGGGACCACCTTCCAGTTCTGACCCTGGCGGAGATTATAGGGAGTTAGCTTGATTAGCATTGGACCAGCGATCACCTGCAGCAGTACAGCTGGATCTCAGGCACCCACCTCCCTCGTGCTGCTGTAAACTGTTGTCTGCCAGCTGCCTTCACCCCAAATAATGGGGGCCAATAGATAAAATTGATAATGTTCTTTCCACCTCTTTGGTGATCCTGTGCACTTCTCTACCCTGTATTGTTTTTGCCCAATGATGCCCAATCCTGTCCTTCTGCAGGCTAGAACGCCTCCAGTTGGCAGTCTTAAAGCAGGCCATATATGTGCCGGGGAAGTGTGAACTCACAGCACGGGCTCTCCTTGCTCCAGCCTTGCTCCGGCTGACATAACTCGCTTTTTTGGGAGTGGCCAACTGCTCCGTCCCTTATAAGGCAAAGTGGAAATTTTCATTCGCGATCAGGACACGGCATATCCAAATCCATACGCAAAATATGCCTTAATCACGTATTTATGTTTTAGATGTTTTCAAGCTTTCCCTACTTCAGGTGATCAAGTACAGTGGCATCTTTGGTCTCAATGACAACAGATTGGATGTAACTAGATTGTACTTGTGAAGACATCTGGCACTCATTCTAATCTCAAGTTGTGTGAAATGACTGTTGTCTTGCCAGCATCAGAATGGGATAATGATGCTCCTACCGTAATACAAAGCAAAATAAGTGAAGGAGAGATTCATAGCTCTTCACTTGAATTCACTGAAGCCATTTTTGCAGCTGAGGCATGAAGTAAAGTGTGGAGGCAGTGAGTTGGGAACAAGATTGGGACTAGAAGTGGAATGGGAATTTAAAATATCAACTTGCGACTTTCGGACCTGCCAGAATATCAGGAATGTTAGCTAATTCCTTTACCACTGTTGCAAGTGTATTTCCTATAAAAATAAGAGCTTGAGTTTGTTCTGCCCAAATGGTGAAGCCAACATCAAAATCTGAGGCAATTGTGGGGTTTGCAGTTTTTTCAAATCAGGTCAGCAAACTATCTAAAAGCAAGTATTCAGTGTAAGGAGAGTTGAAAATATTCTAACTTTATAAGTTGTACTATATTTGCAACGGAAAACTCCAGCACTATATGTGTTTGTAGAATAATAAAAATTGCTGGCCAGTTTAATCTTAATGAAGTCATGTAAAAACAATCAAAGCAATTAATAACTTTCAAAGTCCGTGCTGTAAACCACAGTGGTTTACAGATTGCAGTAAATCCCCTTCCCTTCAGATTAGTCAAATAGTTGACATCTTATTCCATTTAACAGAGTTCTGAAGGATATTGCTTGTGTGCTGGATCTCAAATTTAATTTAAGTTTACAACTGATATAATATCCCATTGAAGATCTTCCAGTAAAGGTGGTAGAAATTGTTGTGGAAACCTGGTGTAGCCGAGGACGAACAAGTGAAACTGAAATAATAATTGAAATGATCATTTCTGTCTTACCAAGGTACCTGTGAAAGTTTCTACAGCTGCCTCAGTTTCTTCAAGTCAAAGTGATGCTAAGGTAAGTGAAAAAAGAGTAAAATGTGAAATACATGGCAACTGACAATGACAGTAAAGGAACTGCACAAACAAACCGATTTAGGACACCTTCGCAGATCATTCATCAAATGTCTTTCAGATATCAAAACAGAGCAGTTCTTTACTCGATTATCCCAACCTGTATTTCTCATATTCCCAAAATTCATCCTTCAATTCAGCAAAATACGAACATACGAATTAGGAGCAGGAATAGGCCATTCGGCCCTTCGAGCCTGCTCCGTCATTCAATAAGATCATGGCTGATCCGATTACTCCACATTCCCGCCTACCCTCGATAACTTTTCACCCCCTTGCTTACCAAGAATCTATCTACCTCTGCCTTAAAAATATTCAAAGACTCTGCTTCCACCGCCCTCTGAGGAAGAGAGTTCCAAAGACTCACGACCCTCTGTGAGAAAAAATTTCTCCTCATCTCTGTCTTAAATGGGCGACCCCTTATTTTTAAACAGTGACCCCCTAGTTCTAGATTCTCCCACAAGAGGAAACATCCTCTCCACATCCACCCTTTCCAGACCCCTCAGGATCTTATATGTTTCAATCAAGTCACCTCTTACTCTGCTAAACTCCAGCGGATACAAGCCTAGCCTGTGCAACCTTACCTCAAAAGACAACCCGCCCATTCCAGGTGTTAGTCTAGTCAACCTTCTCTGAACTGCTTCCAACGCATTTACATCCTTCCTTAAATAAGGAGACCAATACTGTACACAGTACTCCAGATGTGGTCTCACCAATGCCCTGTATAACTGAAGCATAACCTCCCTACTTTTGTATTCAATTCCCCTCGCAATAAACAATAACATTCTATTAGCTTTCCTAATTACAGGAAACTCTCTTTTAACCGGCACCCAAATAACCGGAAATCTCTCTTAACCGGCAAAATTCTTGAGTAGGTAACCAGGGTTTTCCTTCATCTCTCCTTTAAAAATAACTTTAAAAAAAACCCCGAGGCGTTTGCCTTGTATCGGAGCATGTAGATTGGGAGGGGAATGTGCAGCCCGGGTAGGCAGCGGACACGACAGATGATCAGCTGGCGGTCCCCGGGGCTCGGAGCTCCGAATGCAGGCGCATGTCAGTGTGTACGGGGCTCTCATACATTGGGAGATATAACTCTCCGTTATCTGGACTTTTTGATTAACCGGCACCACGCCGGTCCCGTCAGTGCCGGTTAATAAAGAGTTTCCTGTACTTGCTGTACCTGCATAGTAACCTTTTGTGATTCATGCACTGGGGCACCCAGATCCCTCTGCATCTCAGAGCTCTGCAATCTCTCACCATTTAGATAATATGCTTCTTTTTTATTCTTCCTGTCAAAATGGACAACTTCACATTTTCCCACATTATTTTCCATTTGCCAGATCTTTGCCCACTCACTTATCCCTTTGTCGCCTCCTTATGTCCTCTTCATAATTTACTTTCCTACCTATCTTTGTGTCATCAGCAAATTTAGCAACCATACCTTCGGTCCCTTCATCTAAGTCATTTATATAAATTGTAAAAAGTTGAGGCCCTAGCACTGATCCCTCGTTACATCTTGCCAATTAGAAAATTACCCATTTATGCCTACTCTCTGTTTCCTGTTAGCTAGCCAATCTTCTATCCATGCCAATATGTTACCCCCTACACCATGAGCTTTTATTTTCTGCAATAACCTTTGACGTGGCACCTTATCAAATGCCTTCTGGAAATCTAAGTACAGTACATCCACCGGTTCCCCTTTATCTACAGCACTTATCTACAGCACATGTTACTTCCTCAAAGAACTCCAATAAATCTCCGCCCTTTTTGAATAAAGGAGTTACATTCGCTATTTTCCAATCTAATGGAACCTTCCCCGAATCTAGGGAATTTTGGAAAATTAAAACCAACGCATCAACTATCTCACTAGCCACTTCTTTTAAGACCTTAGGATGAAGTCCATCAGGACCCGGGGACTTGTCAGCCCGCAGCTCCAACAATTTGCTCAGTACCACTTCCCTGGTGATTATAATTTTCTTGAGTTCCTCCCTCCCTTCCATTTCCTGATTTACAGCTATTTCTGGGATGTTACTTATATCCTCTATAGTGAAGACCAATGCAAAATACCTGTTCAATTCAACTGCCTCCTCCTTATTTTCCATTATTAATTCCCCAGACTCACTTTCTATAGGACCAACGCTCACTTTGTTAACTCTTTTTTCTTTTTAAAATATCTATAGAAACTCTTAGTATCTGTTTGTTTTTATATTTCTAGCTAGCTTTCTCTCGTACTCTAATATTTCTCTCCCTATTAATCTTTTAGTCATTCTTTGCTTTTTTTATATTCTGTCCAATCTTCTGACCTGCCACCCATCTTTGCGCAATTATATGCTTTTTCTTTAAGTTTAATACTATCTTTAACTTTTTTAGTTAACCACGGATGGTGGGTCCTCCCCTTGGAATTTTTCTTTCTTGTTGGAATGTATATATTCTGTGTATTTTGAAATATCCCCTTAAATGTCTGCCACTGCAACTCTATTGACCTATCCCTTAACCTAATTTGCCAGTTCACTTTAGCTAGCTCTGCTTTTATGCCCACATAATTGCCCTTATTTAAGTTTAAAATACTAGTCTTGGACCCACTCTTCTCTCTCTCAAACTGAATGTAAAATTCAATCATATTATGATCGCTGCTACCTCGGGTCGCCTTCACTATGAGGTCATTAATTAATCCTATCTTGTTGCACAATACCAGGTCTAGTATAGCCTGCTCTCTGGTTGGCTCCAGAACGTGCTGTTGTAAGAAACTATCCCGAAAACATTCCATGAACTCCTCATCTATGCTACCTTTGACCATCTGATTTTTCCAGTCTATATGCAGATTAAAATCCCCCATGATTATTGTCGTACCCTTCTGACAAGCTCCCATTATTTCTTCCTTTATACTCCATCCTACCATGTGGTTACTGTTAGGGGGCCTGTACACCACTCCCACAAGTGACTTCTTGCCTTTATTATTTCTCATCTCTACCCAAACCGCTTCTACATCCTGGTTTGCTGAACTTGGGTCATCCCTCTCTATTGTGCTAATACCATCATTAATTAACAGAGCCACCGCTCCACCTTTTCCCACCTTCCTGTCCTTCCTAAATATCATGTACCCTTCAATTTTCAGGTCCCAATCTATGTCATCCTGCAGCCATGTTTCTGTAATGGCTATCAGATCATATTTATTTATTTCTATTTGCACTGTCAGTTCACCTGTTTTGTTTCGAATGCTACGTACATTCAGACACAAAATCATCTCATACTTTAGCCAAATCCAGTCTGCAAGAATAATCCCATCACACCCTTCCAGAAGCAGACCAAACTCTAAACAATGCTTCCAGTCTTTTATTCCAAACATCGTCACAACTGTCTGATCTTTGCCTGCACCGTGCTTCCCCACATGTGTGAAAAACAAACTAATTCACAAAAACAGATTTTAAATTCACCAATCAGTGATTGTAGAAACTAAAGTCATAATTATCCCACTTCACACTCCCAGTGTCGAGGCTGCCCTCCAGGAGGAGGAAGTCGGGAAATTTCCGCTTCAGTGGAAGCAGCAGTTGCTTGGGTTGTTTCAGTAACATATTTCACCGCTGTCAGAATATGTTTCCGCTGAGGTTTGTCACAAATTGAAAAAATGTCTTTTATCTTTTTAAAGGGTAAAGATGCCATTGACCTGCTTTCAGAAATGCTCCCATCAGAAGCACCAGACAATTCAGCTCCTAAATACACTGGTCCTGCAGTGAAGGTACAAATGAAAATTGTCTCCTAATACTTTCAGTCTTTGAATAAGATTCCTGTTACTGCATCATATGTTGTTCGGTTTCTTTGTAGAGCTGATATACATCTGTACACATGAAATCAGTCTGTTGGTAATGCTGTCCTGTCCCCAGTCCAAACAACAACAACTTGCATTGATATAGTGCACTTAACGTAGTAAAATGTCCCAAGGCGCTTCACAGGAGTGCTTTCAACAAAGTATGACACCGAGCCACCAAAGGAGATATTAGGGCAGGTGACCAAAAGCCTGTTGAAAGAGGTAGATTTTAAGGAGCGTCTTTAAGGAGGAGAAGGAGGTAGAGAGGCTGAGAGAAGGAATTCCAGAGCCTTCTCTGTCAACTGCTCTAGGCTTTTACAGGCAGCTTTTTCAGTGTCTTGAATCATTTGATAAATGTTGAGTTGATTCACTTAACTCCAATTATCATTTTACTGAAGCACAGAATATGGACATTCAATCTTAATATTTATGTGAATTTTGGTTTTGAATAATTATATTTCTCATATTTTCAGGAATCAGATGCTACTAAGAAGAAAGCTGAACGAGTGGGAGAAACTGAAGGATCTATCCCACCTGATTACAGATTTAAAGAGCAACCTGATCCGAAGGTTCGATCCAACAATCACTTTGAGCCAAGTCAATAATTGTTTCAATAATTTTGTATTTTCAAAATGTATCCATGTATAGAACATCGAGAAAGAATTCTACAACAGTCTAATGTAAAAAACAAACACTTAGATAATGTTGTTGCAATAGTAGAAATGATGCTGATATCATAGGTCCTAATGAATCTGACAGAGAATTACAAGAGAGAAATTGCTGAACAATTAAAACTGAAATCAGTGCATACCAATACCCTCCATTGATTAATCCTGCTACATAATAACTAAATGCCTTTGCAGTTCAACTTAATGATCAACTGAGGTTCACACAGTCGTCATGCATCAATGCGCTCTAGAATGCTGAAGTATTTTGCCATATTTATGGCACAGTGGTCAGTTGGTAGCTCCCTTGCCTCTGAATCAGAAGCTTGTGGGTTCATGTCGCACTCCAGGGACTTTATAGATATGTGAAGAGAAAAAGATTAGTGAAGTCAAGCGTAGGTCCCTTGCAATCAGAATCAGGGGAATTTATAATGGGGAACAAAGAAATGGCAGATCAATTAAATACATACTTTGGTTCTGTCTTCACAAAGGAGGACACAAATAACCTCCCAGAGAGGTAGGGGTAAATAGGGTCTAATGAGAGGGAGGAACTGAAAGAAATCAGTATTTGTAGGGAAATGGTGTTAGGGAAATTGACGGGATTGAAGGCCGATAAATCCCCAGGGCCTGATAATCTACATCCTAGGGTACTTAAGGAAGCGGCCCTAGAAATAGTAGATGCATTGCTGGTCATCTTCCAAAATTCTATAGACTCTGGAACAGTACCCATGGATTGGAGGGTAGCTAATGTTACCCCACGATTCAAAAAAGGTGGTAGAGAGAAAACGGGGAATTATAGACCGGTAAGCCTGATATCGGTAGTGGGGAAAATGCTAGAGTCCATTATAAAAGATGTAATAGCAGAGCACTTGGAAAACAGTGACAGGATCGGACAAAGTCAGCATGGATTTACAAAAGGTAAATTGTGCTTGACTAATCTACTGGAATTTTTTGAGGATGTAACTGGTAAAATAGATAAGGGAGAACCAGTGGATGTGGTGTATTTGGACTTTCAGAAGGCTTTCGATAAGGTCCCGCATAAGAGATTAGTGTGTAAAGTTAAGGCACATGGGATTGGGGGCAAGGTATTGACTTGGATAGAGAACTGGTTGGCAGACAGAAGAGTTGGAATAAATGGGTCTTTTTCCGAGTGGCTAGCGGGCTACCGCAGGGATCGGTCCTAGGACCCCAGCTATTCACAATATATATTAATGATCTAGACGAGGGAATTAGATGTAATATCTCCAACGTTGCAGACAACACAAAGCTGGGTGGGAGTGTATGCCATGAGGAGGATGCCGATAAACTCCAGTATGATTTGGACAGGTTGGGTGATTGGGCAGATGCATGGCAGATGCAATATAATGTGGATAAATGCGAGGTTTCCACTTTGGTGTCAAAAACAGGAAGGCAGATTATAATCTGAATGGCAATAGATTGGGAGAAGGGGAAGTGCAACGAGACCTGGGTGTCCTTGTGCACCAGTCGCTGAAGGTAAGCATGCAGGTGCAGCAGGCGGTTAAGAAGGCAAATGGTATGTTGGCCTTCATAGCGAGAGGATTCGAGTACAGGAGCAAGGATGTCTTGCTGCACTTGTACAGGGCCTTGGTGAGACCACATCTTAAGTATTGTGTGCAGTTTTGGTCGCCTTATCTGAGGAAGGATGTTCTTGCCATGGAGGGAGTGCAGCGAAGATTCACCTGGCTGATACCTGGGATAGTAGGAATGACGTATGAGGAGAGATTGGGTCGATTGGGCTTATACTCGCTGGAGTTTAGAAGAATGAGAGGAGATCTCATTGAAACTTATAAAATTCTAACAGGACTAGACAGACTAGATGCAGGAAGGATGTTCCCGATGGCCGGGGAGTCCAGAACCAGGGGTCACAGTCTAAGGATAAGGGGTAAGCCATTTAGGACTGAGATGAGGAGGAATTTCTTCACCCAGAGAGTGGTGAACCTGTGGAATTCTCTACCACAGAAGGCAGTAGAGGCCAATTCATTAAATATATTCAAGAGGGAGTTAGATATATTTCTTAAAGCTAAAGGGATCACGGGATATGGGTAGAAGGCAGGGACAGGGTACTAAATTTGGATGATCATCCATGATCTCATTGAATGGCGGAGCAGGCTCGAGGGGCTGAATGGCCTGCTCCTGCTCCTATCTTCTATATGTTTCAGCACAAAAATCTAGGCTGACACTCCAGTGCAGTATGAGGGAGTGCTGCACTGTCAGAGGTGCCGTCTGTTGGATAAGACGTTAAACTCTCTCAAGTGGACGTAAAAGATCCTGTGACACTATTTCGAAGAAGAGCAGGGGAGTTACCCCAGTGTCCTGGCCAATATTTATCCCGAAATCAACATCACTAAAACAGAAAGATTATTTGGTTATTATCACATTGCTATTCGTGGGAGCTTGCTGTGCGCAAATTGGCTGCTGCGTTTCCTACCTTACAACAGTGACTACACTTCCAAAAAGTACTTCATTGGCTGTAAAGCGCTTTGGGACGTCCGGTGGGTGTGAGAGGCGCTATATAAATGAAAGCATTTCTTTCTACCTTGCTGCTTTACCAGCTGCTTTCAATTCTAAATAATGTTGATGCCTCGAAGAAAAACCTGATGAAGTTTGTTTCTTGCAACAGGGTAAAGGTAAACTGGCCTCTTCAGCCACTGTTCCAGGAGCAAAACCAAAGGTAACAGAGAAGGTAAAACTCAAATATTTTTGTTGTTGAAGGAGCATTTGGTTCCCTGCAGTAAAACTCTTCAGGTCACCATTCCATAAATCAATGACATTTATGCCCTTATTATATTCAAGGCAGTGATGGAAGTTTGTTAAAGGATACCTCTTCACTTAGTGCCAGGGTTAGGATCAGCAGTGATACTCCAGTTATTGTCCAAGATTGGAGGACCCCACACTCACACATTCTAAGATTTGGAAGAAACAAAAAATGGTGAGCGTGTGTGGCTTCCTACTTATTGTTGGGCAGCAGGATAAGAGAAACATAAAAGTACTTGCAACATAAGGAATGTCAGAGCTGAGAAAAGGAAATTTGGCTCATCAAAAACTCATTCCCATCCCTTCTCCTACCCTCAGGGCATTTTCTGTGTGTTTCTTTAACTAACAGAATGAAAAAATATTTGAAAACATCGCAGGGTTAATATAGTTTTGCACAAGTTCCAGTTTCCAGATTTTGTAAATTTATTGGTTAAACTCTGCTCCATTTAGACAAAATGGCATCTCATTATTTCTCTTTCGTACAGATGTACTGAGGTACTGACTATTCTTTAATTGCACATTGGTTCCCTCTGTGATTTCCAATGTCAGCGGCGATGTTTTATGGAAATGTAAAGTACAGGTCTAACTAAACCCATCAGAAGGACGGAACTGTGTGAGATTATTCACCACTCTCTCTTGCATGTTCCAGAAGTGGCATTGACAGACGTCACCTCCCCATCCTTTCCATTGGATAACATGACATGTGAGAACCTAAAGGGAGGGAAGGAAAATTGTGCAGTTAAAGGCCATTGCTACTAATGTAGTTCCTTCTGAATTAGTGCTTCAATATTGAGGATTTGAGGCCTTTGTATATGTGTTCTTGAAATATCTTTGAGATGGTTTAACTACATTTATCGTATTGTTATTACAGAGTATGGCAGAAGGTGACATCCTGGATACTCTGTCAGCAGACTTTGTCAGCAGCTCTCCAGCTCAAATTTCAAAATGCTCAGTTGAAACTTCTCGTGCTGCACCACCGCTCTCTATGCAGGAAGAGGTATGGCTCCTATCATAAACTGTTAGAGACTGAAGGTGGAGAGGGTTGGGAATTCTTAGGGCCTCTTCCTGCTTCTGGTGTTGCAATCTGATTGGTTAGAGATAATCACATGACCAATCAGAGCACATGGTTTACAGAGAATAATAAGGAAAGAAAAAGGGTAGATTTTGAAACTGTGTTTGACAGTGTAAAACGGGTGGTAGTGAATCGGCAGCCTACTTTACATCGTTCACTATTTTTTATTTCCTTTGACTTCAATGGAAATAAAAATCGGGAGAGGTGTTAAACAGGCTGCTAATTCACAACCAGCCATTTTACAGTATCGCACAAAGACAAAATCTACCAAAGACTCTACAATGCCAACCTCAGTCTTTTAGTTATAAAGATGCAATTTTTTTTAGTCGAAGCAGCAAAATATATTTTGTAAATTATGCTTTTTTACTGTGGATTTTTTACTCTCCAATCAGATCACACATTTCCTCAGGCCGATTTCACCCCATTTTCTCCTCTTCGATATCTCTGAGGCCAGAAATTAATTGGGAACGGCCTCCTCCTAGATTCATACCACCAGCACTGTTAGTTCATCAGAGAGGGGCACAGCAGGGAGCCAATGATGACACGCTTACTGTTCCTCTCACTTTGCTTGGTACAAACCCGGCAGTTAAACAGAGATTGCACCCAAGGGGCCACCTTCCAGTTCTGACCCTGGCGGAGATTATAGGGAGTTAGCTTGATTAGCATTGGACCAGCGATCACCTGCAGCAGTACAGCTGGATCTCAGGCACCCACCTCCCCCGTGCTGCTGTAAACTGTTGTCTGCCAGCTGCCTTCACCCCAAATAATGGGGGCCAATAGATAAAATTGAAAATGCTCTTTCTACCTCTTTGGAGGTCCTGTCCACTTCTCTACCCTGTATTGTTTTCGCCCAATGGTGCCCAATCCTGTCCTTCTGCAGGCCAGAATGACTCCAGTTGGCAGTCTTAAAGCAGGCCATATATGTGCCGGGGAAGTGTGAACTCACAGCATGGGCACTCCTTGCTCCAGCCTTGCTCCGGCTGACATAACTCGCTTTTTTGGGAGTGGCCAACTGCTCCGTCCCTTATAAGGCAAAGTGGAAATTTTCATTCGAGGTCAGGACACGGCATATCCAAATCCATATGAAAAATATGCCTTAATCACGTATTTATGTTTTCAAGCTTTCCCTACTTTAGGTGATCAGGTACAGTGGCATCGTTAGTCTCAATGACAACAGATTGGATGTAACTAGATTGTACTTGTGAAGACATCTAGCACTCATTCTAATCTCAAGTTGTGTGAAATGACTGTTGTGTTGCCAGCATCAGAATGGGATAATGATGCTCCTACCGCAATACGAAGCAAAATAAGTGAAGGAGAGATTCACAGCTCTTCACTTGAATTCACTGAAGCCATTTTTGCAGCTGAGGCATGAAGTAAAGTGTGGAGGCAGTGAGTTGGGAACAAGATTGGGACTAGAAGTGGAATGGGAATTTAAAATATCAAATTGCGACTTTCGGACCTGCCAGAATATAAGGAATGTTAGCTAATTCCTTTACCACTGTCGCAAGTGTATTTCCTTTAAAAATAAAAGCTTGAGTTTGTTCTGCCCAAATGGAGAAGCCAACATCAAAATCTGAGGCAATTGTGTATTTTCAAATCAGGTCAGCAAACTATCTAAAAACAAGTACTCAGTGTAATGAGAGTTGGAAAATATTCTTACTTTATAAGTTGTACTATACTTGCAACAGAAAACTCCAGCACTATGTGCTTGTAGAATAATAAAAATTGCTGTGCAGCTTAATCTGAATAAAGTAGTGTAAAAACAATCAAAGGAATTAGTAACTTTCATAGTCCGTGCTGCAAACCGCAGTGGTTTACAGATTGCAGTAAATCCCCTTCCCTTCAGATTAGTCAAATAGTTGACATCTTATTCCATTTAACAGAGTTCTGAAGGATATTGCTTGTTTGCTGGATCTCAAATTTAATTTAAGTTTACAACTGATAAAATATCCCATTGGAGATCTTCCAGTAAAGGTGGTAGAAATTGTTCTGGAAACCTGGGGTAGCTGAGGACGAACAAGTGAAACTGAAATAATAATTGAAATGATCATTTCTGTCTTACCAAGGTACCTGTGAAAGTTTCTACAGCTGCCTCAGTTTCTTCAAGTCAAAGTGATGCTAAGGTAAGTGAAAAAAGAGTAAAATGTGAAATACATGGCAACTGACAATGACAGTAAAGGAACTGCACAAACAAACCGATTTAGGACACCTTCGCAGATCATTCATCAAATGTCTTTCAGATATCAAAACAGAGCAGTTCTGAACTCAATAACCCAACCTGTGTTTCCCATATTCCCAAAATTCAGCAAAATCATCTCATACTTTAGCCAAATCCAGGCTGCAGGAATAATCCCATCACACCCTTCCAGAAGCAGACCAAACTCTCAACAATGCTTCCAGTCTTTTATTCCAAACATCATCACAACTGTCTGATCTTTGCCTGCACCGTGCTTCCCCACATGTGTGAAAAACAAACTAATTCACAAAAACAGATTTTAAATTCACCAATCAGTGATTGTAGAAACTAAAGTCATAATTATCCCACTTCACACTCCCAGTGTCGAGGCTGCCCTCCAGGAGGAGGAAGTTGGGAAATTTCCGCTTCAGTGTAAGCAGCAGTTGCTTGGGTTGTTTCAGTAACATATTTCACCGCTGTCAGAATATGTTTCCGCTGAGGTTTGTCACAAATTGAAAAAATGTCTTTTATCTTTTTAAAGGGTAAAGATGCCTTTGACCTGCTTTCAGAAATGCTCCCATCAGAGGCACCAGACAATTCAGCTCCTAAATACACTGGTCCTGCAGTGAAGGTACAAATGAAAATTGTCTCCTAATACTTTTAGGGGTAGAAAACAGTATCGCCTCGCTTGAGGCGCAATTATCGACTAGGCGCAAAGTTTAGTGCCTGCCGCTAACTATCACCTCCGACTGCAAACTTGGCTTCTAACGCCCCTGGAGGTAATTGGAGCCCTAAGTCAGATGCTAAACACCTTTTAAGGCGCTAACACCGAGCAGTGAGTCGCTACCTCAGAGTGCTGGCGAAACTCATGTGATGTCAGTCAGCAATGGAACACAGACACACTGGCGCCGGCCAGTTCTTAAAGGGGAGGGTCGATCTTGCTCTCCATCCACATCCTGCTCATTGCAGTCTTGAATCCCGGCCTGGAGAGACCTGTACATCAATTCTGCTGGAAAGAACAATGGAGAGTCCCAGGGAAAGAGCTCAGAGTGCAGACCCCAAGTCTCTTCTAAATCGATGCGAGAATGGTGAAATCAAAATGAACCTGCAAAGTGCTGCTCAGTACCCAAAACTCCTTCACACAGCATTGAATCTCTCCAGATGTCTGTCTCTCTCAGAATGCGTGGTGTAAAAATGTCGCCGACAAAAAAAGGTAGGAAGCGGTCGCCTTTAAATAACGCTCCCTCAGTCTCATCCCGACTGCAAAACGTTCCCCTCAACCTGTCGTTGCTAGCAGCAGGCGGAAAGGCAGTGTGCGCCACTCGATATCCGATCCGGGGCGTTGCACGCGCGACTGACGTCATTATCTGTGGGCGCAGGAGACCGCGGCGGTAGTGTTTAGCGCCACCGCAACATGTTTGGTCAATTTCGCGAGCGGTGCAAACATCGCCGCGCCCGGGCGCTTGTTGCTTTGTGACCCATTAGCGCCCTCGGGACGTGCAAAGCAACCGAATTTTCCACCCTAGTGTTTGAGCAACATTCCTGTTACTGCATCATATGTTTGGTTTCTTGGTAGAGCTGACATACATCTGTACACATGAAATCAGTCTGTTGGTAACGCTGTCCTGTCCCCAGTCCAAACAACAACAACTTGCATTGATATAGTGCACTTAACGTAGTAAAATGTCCCATGGCACTTTACAGGAGTGCTTTAAACAAAATTTGACACCGAGCCACATAAGGAGATATTAGTGCAGGTGACCAAAAGCCTGTTGAAAGAGGTAGATTTTAAGGAGCGTCTTAAAGGAGGAGAAGGAGGTAGAGAGGCAGAGAGGCTGAGAGAAGGAATTCCAGAGCCTTCTCTGTCAACTGCTATAGGCTTTTACAGGCAGCTTTTTCAGTGTCTTGAATCATTTGATAAATGTTGAGTTGATTCACTTAACTCCAGTTATCATTTTACTGAAGCACAGAATATGGACATTCAATCTTAATATTTACGTGAATTTTGGTTTTGAATAATTATATTTCTCATATTTTCAGGAATCAGATGCTACTAAGAAGAAAGCTGAACGAGTGGGAGAAACTGAAGGATCTATCCCACCTGATTACAGATTTAAAGAGCAACCTGATCCGAAGGTTCGATCCAACAATCACTTTGAGCCAAGTCAATAATTGTTTCAATAATTTTGTATTTTCAAAATGTATCCATGTATAGAACATCGAGAAAAAATTCTACAACAGTCTAATGTAAAAAACAAACACTTAGATAATGTTGTTGCAATAGTAGAAATGATGCTGATATCATAGGTCCTAATGAATCTGACAGAGAATTACAAGAGAGAAATTGCTGAATAATTAAAACTGAAATCAGTGCACACCAATACCCTCCATTGATTAATCCTGCTGCATAATAACTAAATGCCTTTGCAGTTCAACTTATTGATCAACTGAGGTTCACACAGACGTCATGCATCAATGCGTTCTAGAATGCTGAAGTATTTTGCTATATTTATATTAGAAGGTTGTGGGTTGAAGTCGCACTCCAGGGACTTGAGCACTAAAATCTAGGCTGACTCTCCAGTGCAGTATGAGGGAGTGCTGCACTGTCGGAGGTGCCGTCTGTTGGATGAGACGTTAAACCTAGGCCCCGTCTGCTCTCTCAGGTGGACGTAAAAGATCCAGTGGCACTATTTCGAAGAAGAGTAACGGTGTTATCCCCCAATGTCCTGGCCAATATTTATCCCTAAATCAGCATCACTAAAAAAAACAGATTATCTGGTCATTATCACATTGCTGTTTGTGGGAGCTTGCTGTGTGCAAATTGCCTGCCATGTTTCCTACATTACAACAGGGTCTACACTTCCAAAAAGTACTTCATTGGCTGTAAAGCGCTTTGGGACGTCCGGTGGGTGTGAGAGGCGCTATATAAATGAAAGCTTTTCTTTCTATCTTGCTGCTTTACCAGCTGCTTTCAATTCTAAATAATGTTGATGCCTCGAAGAAAAATCTGATGAAGTTTGTTTCTTGCAACAGGGTAAAGGTAAACTGGCCTCTTCAGCCACTGTTCCAGGAGCAAAACCAAAGGTAACAGAGAAGGTAAAACTCAAATATTTTTGTTGTTGAAGGAGCATTTGGTTCCCTGCAGTAAAACTCTTCAGGTCACCATTCCATAAATCAATGACATTTATGCCCTTATTATATTCAAGGCAGTGATGGAAATTTGTTAAAGGATACCTCTTCACTTAGTGCCAGGGTTAGGATCAGCAGTGATACTCCAGTTATTGTCCAAGATTGGAGGACCCCACACTCACACATTCTAAGATTAGGCAGAAACAAAAAATGGTGAGCGTGTGTGGCTTCCTACTTATTGTTGGGCAGCAGGATAAGAGAAACATAAAAGTACTTGCAACATAAGGAATGTCAGAGTTGAGAAAAGGAAATTTGGCTCATCATTAACTCATTCCCATCCCTTCTCCTACCCTCAGAGCATTTTCTTTGTGTTTCTTTAACTATCAGAATGAAAAAATATTTGAAAACATCGGAGCGTTAAAAAAAGTAAAAACAGAAAATGCTGGAGAAACTCAGCAGATCAGGCAGCATCTGTGAAGAGAGAAACAGAGTTAACGTTTCAGGTCAATGACCTTTCGTCAGAACTGGAAAAAAGCAGGAACTGGAACAGATTTTTAAACAAGTGTAGAGGCTGGGAAAGGGGGGAGGGGGATGAAAGAACAAAAGGGAAGGTCTGTGATAGGATAGAAGTTAAGAGACATTAAGAGATATTCAAGGCAAAAGGAGATGGTAATGGGACAGGTTAAGAAACAAAGGATGGCTCTAGATGAAGTGTAAATTGCGCTGGCAGAATGAAGGACAGCTGCCATGTGGGGGAGAAAAAAAAAAGACAGACAAAGAGTGTGGATAAAAAAAAAATATATATATATGATGGGGGCCGAGGTTATGATCTGAAATTGTTGAACTCTATGTTGAGTCCGGAAGGCTGTAAAGTGCCTAATCGAAAGATGAGGTGCTGTTCCTCGAGCTTACGCTGAGCTTCCGTGGAATAATGCAAGAGGCCGAGGACGGTGAGGTCTGAGTGGGAGTGGAGCGGTGAATTAAAGTGACAGGCCACCGGAAGCTCGGGGTCCCCCTTACGGACTGAACGGAGGTGTTCCGCAACGCGGTCACCCAATCTGCATTTGGTCTCCCCAATGTAGAGGAGACCACATTGTGAGCAGCGAATACAGTATACTAAATTGCAAGAAGTGCAAGTAAATCGCTGTTTCACCTGGAAGGGGTGTTTGGGGCCCTGGACAGTGGGAAGGGGGGGAGGTATAAGGGCATGTGTTGCATCTCCTGCGCTTGCCCGGGGAGGTGCAGGGCGAAGGGGAAGGGGTGCTGGGCGTGATAGAGGAGTGGACTAGGGTGTTGCGGAGAGAGCGGTCCCTATGGAATGCTGAAAGGGGAGGTGAGGGGAAGATGCGTTTGGTGGTGGGATCACGCTGGAGGTGGCGGAAATGGCAGAGGATGATCCGTTGAATGTGGAGGCTGGTGGGGTGAAAGGTGAGGACAAGGGGAACTCTGTCATGGTTCCGGGTGGGAGGGGCAGGGGTGAGGGCAGAAGTGCGAGAGATAGAACAAGGGCCGTGTCAACCACAGTAGAGGGGAATCCTCGGTTGAGGAAAAAGGAAGACATGTCAGAAGCACTGGTATGGAAGGTGGCATTGTCAGAGCAGATGCGGCGGAGACGGAGAAACTGGGAGAATGGAATAGAGTCCTTACAGGAGGCGGGGTGGGAGGAAGTGTAGTCCAGGTAGCTGTGGGAGTTAGTGGGCTTGTAGTGAATGTTTATCAATAACCTATCCCCAGAGATGGAGACGGAGAATTCGAGGAAGGGAAGGGAAGAGTCGGAGATGGACCATGTGAAGGTAAGGGAAGGGTGGTAATTGGAAGCAAAGTGAATGAAATTATCTAGTTCAGGGCGAGAGCAGGAAATGGCACCAATACAGTCATTAATGTACCGGAAAAAGAGGTGAGGGAGGGGACCCGAGTAGGACTGGAACAAAGAGCGTTCCACATATCCCACGAAAAGGCAGGCATAGCTAGGACCCATGCGGATTCCCATAGCAACACCTTTGATTTGGAGGAAGTGAGTGGAGTCAAAGGAGAAGTTGTTCAATGTGAGAACAAGTTCAGCCAGGCGGAGGAGGGTGGTGGTGGATGGGGACTGGTTGGGCCTCTATTCAAGGAAGAAGCGGAGCACCCTCAAGCCATCCTGGTGGGGGATGGAGGTGTAGAGGGAGTGTACGTCCATAGTGAAAACGAGGCGGTTGTGGCCAGGAAACTGGAAACTGTTAAAGTGGCGGAGGGCGTCGGAAGAGTCACGGATGTAGGTGGGAAGGGACTGGACAAGGGGAGAAAAAAGAGTCGAGATAGGAAGAGATAAGTTTCCTGGCCCCAACCGCCTCCTCTGTTACATTTCCTGCTTTTTTCCAGTTCTGACGAAAGGTCATCGACCTGAAACGTTAACTCTGTTTCTCTCTTCACAGATGCTGCCTGACCTGCTGAGTTTCTCCAGCATTTTCTGTTTTTATTTCAAATTTCCAGCATCTGCAGTATTTTCTTTTTGTAGCAGGGTTAATATAGTTTTGCACAAGTTCCAGTTTCCAGATTTTGTAAATTTAATGATTAAACTCCGCTCCATTTAGACAAAATGGCATCTCACTATTTCTCTTTCGTACTGACTATTATTCTTTAATTGCACATTGGTTCTCTCTGTGATTTCCAATGTCAGCGGCGATGTTTTATGGAAATGTAAAGTACAGGTCTAACTAAACCCATCAGAAGGACGGAACTGTGTGAGATTATTCACCACTCTCTCTTGCATGTTCCAGAAGTGGCATTGACAGACGTCACCTCCCCATCCTTTCCATTGGATAACATGACATGTGAGAACCTAAAGGGAGGGAAGGAAAATTGTGCAGTTAAAGGCCATTGCTACTAATGTAGTTCCTTCTGAATTAGTGCTTCAATATTGAGGATTTGAGGCCTTTGTATATGTGTTCTTGAAATATCTTTGAGATGGTTTAACTACATTTATCGTATTGTTATTACAGAGTATGGCAGAAGGTGACATCCTGGATACTCTGTCAGCAGACTTTGTCAGCAGCTCTCCAGCTCAAATTTCAAAATGCTCAGTTGAAACTTCTCGTGCTACACCACCGCTCTCTATGCAGGAAGAGGTATGGCTCCTATCATAAACTGTTAGAGACTGAAGGTGGAGAGGGTTGGGAATTCTTCGGGCCTCGTCCTGCTTCTGGTGTTGCAATCTGATTGGTCATGTGATTATCTCTAACCAATCAGAGCACATGGTTTACAGAGAATAATAAGGAAAGAAAAAGGGTAGATTTTGAAACTGTGTTTGACAGTGTAAAACGGGTGGTAGTGAATCGGCAGCCTACTTTACATCGTTCACTTTTTTATTTCCTTTGCCTTCAATGGAAATAAAAATCGGGAGAGGTGTTAAACAGGCTGCTAATTCACAACCAGCCATTTTACAGTATCGCACAAAGTCAAAATCTACCCAAAGACTCTACAATGCCACCCTCAATCATTTAGTTACAAAGATGCAATTTTTTTTAGTAGAAGCAGCAAAATATATTTTGTAAATTATGCTTTTTTTCTGTGGATTTTTTACCCTCAAATTAGGACACACATTTCCTTAGTCCGATTTCACCCCATTTTCTCCTCTTCGATATCTATGAGGCCAGAAATTAATTGTTAGTTTATCGGAGAGGGGCACAGCAGGGAGCCAATGACGACACGCTTACTGTTCCTCTCACTTTGCTTGGTACAAACCCGGCAGTTAAACAGAGATTGCACCCACGGGGCCACCTTCCAGTTCTGACCCTGGCGGAGATTATAGGGAGTTAGCTTGATTAGCATTGGACCAGTGATCACCTGCAGCAGTACAGCTGGATCTCAGGCACCCACCTCCCCCGTGCTGCTGTAAACTGTTGTCTGCCAGCTGCCTTCACCCCAAATAATGGGGGCCAATAGATACATTTGAGAATGTTCTTTCCACCTCTTTGGAGGTCCTGTCCACTTCTCTACCCTGTATTGTTTTCGCCCAATGGTGCCCAATCCTGTCCTTCTGCAGGCCAGAACGCCTCCAGTTGGCAGTCTTAAAGCGGGCCATATATGTGCCAGGGAAGTGTGAACTCACAGCATGGGCACTCCTTGCTCCAGCCTTGCTCCGGCTGACATAACTCGCTTTTTTGGGAGTGGCCAACTGCTCTGTCCCTTATAAGGCAAAGTGGAAATTTTCATTCGCGGTCAGGACACAGCATATTCAAATCCATATGAAAAATATGCCTTAATCATGTATTTATGTTTTAGATGTTTTCAAGCTTTCCCTACTTTAGGTGATCAGGTACAGTGGCATCTTTGGTCTCAATGACAACAGATTGGATGTAACTAGATTGTACTTGTGAAGACATCTGGCACTCATTCTAATCTCAAGTTGTGTGAAATGACTGTTGTCTTGCCAGCATTAGAATGGGATAATGATGCTCCTACTGCAATACGAAGCAAAATAATTGAAGGATAGATTCACAGCTCTTCACTTGAATTTACTGAAGCCATTTTTCAGCTGAGGCATGAAGTAAAGTGTGGAGGCAGTGAGTTGGGAACAAGATTGGGACTAGAAGTGGAATGGGAATTTAAAATATCAAATTGTGACTTTCAGATCTGCCAGAATATAAGGAGTGTTAGCTAATTCCTTTACCACCGTCGCAAGTATATTTTGTTTAAAAATAAAAGCTTGAGTTTGTTCTGCCCAAATGGAGAAGCCAACATCAAAATCTGAGGCAATTGTGGGGTTTGCAGTTTTTTCAAATCAGGTCAGCAAACTATCTAAAAGCAAGTATTCAGTGTAAGGAGAGTTGAAAAAAATTCTAACTTTATAAGTTGTACTATACTTGCAACAGAAAACTCCAGCACTATGTGCTTGTAGAATAATAAAAATTGCTGTCCAGTTTAATCTTAATAAAGTTGTGTAAAAACAATCAAAGCAATTAGTAACTTTCATAGTCCGTGCTGTAAACCGCAGTGGTTTACAGATTGCAGTAAATCCCCTTCCCTTCAGATTAGTCAACTAGTTGACATCTTATTCCATTTAACAGAGTTCTGAAGGATATTGCTTGTTTGCTGGATCTCAAATTTAATTTAAGTTTACAACTGATATAATCTCACATTGAAGATCTTCCAGTAAAGGTGGTAGAAATTGTTCTGGAAACCTGGTGTAGCCGAGGACGAACAAGTGAAACTGAAATAATAATTGAAATGATCATTTCTGTCTTACGAAGGTATCTGTGAAAGCTTCGACAGCTGCCTCAGTTTCTTCAAGTCAAAGTGATGCTAAGGTAAGTGAAAAAGAGTAAAATGTGAAATACATGGCAACTGACAATGACAGCAAAGGAACTGCACAAACAAACCGATTTAGGACACCTTCGCAGATCATTCATCAAATGTCTTTCAGATATCAAAACAGAGCAGTTCTGAACTCAATAACCCAACCTGTGTTTCCCATATTCCCAAAAGTCATCCTTCAATTCAGCAAAATCATCTCATACTTTAGCCAAATCCAGGCTGCAGGAATAATCCCATCACACCCTTCCAGAAGCAGACCAAACTCTCAACAATGCTTCCAGTCTTTTATTCCAAACATCATCACAACTGTCTGATCTTTGCCTGCACCGTGCTTCCCCACATGTGTGAAACACAAACTAATTCACAAAAACAGATTTTAAATTCACCAATCAGTGATTGTAGAAACTAAAGTCATAATTATCCCACTTCACACTCCCAGTGTCGAGGCTGCCCTCCAGGAGGAGGAAGTTGGGAAATTTCCGCTTCAGTGGAAGCAGCAGTTGCTTGGGTTGTTTCAGTAACATATTTCACCGCTGTCAGAATATGTTTCCGCTGAGGTTTGTCACAAATTGAAAAAATGTCTTTTATCTTTTTAAAGGGTAAAGATGCCATTGACCTGCTTTCAGAAATGCTCCCATCAGAAGCACCAGACAATTCAGCTCCTAAATACACTGGTCCTGCTGTAAAGGTACAAATGAAAATTGTCTCCTAATACTTTCAGTCTTTGAATAAGATTCCTGTTACTGCATCATATGTTGTTCGGTTTCTTTGTAGAGCTGATATACATCTGTACACATGAAATCAGTCTGTTGGTAACGCTGTCCTGTCCCCAGTCCAAACAACAACAACTTGCATTGATATAGTGCACTTAACGTAGTAAAATGTCCCAAGGTGCTTCACAGGAGTGTTTTCAACAAAATATGACACCGAGCCACCAAAGGAGATATTAGGGCAGGTGACCAAAAGCCTGTTGAAAGAGGTAGATTTTAAGGAGCGTCTTTAAGGAGGAGAAGGAGGTAGAGAGGCTGAGAGAAGGAATTCCAGAGCCTTCTCTGTCAACTGCTCTAGGCTTTTACAGGCAGCTTTTTCAGTGTCTTGAATCATTTGATAAATGTTGATTTGATTCACTTAACTCCAATTATCATTTTACTGAAGCACAGAATATGGACATTCAATCTTAATATTTACGTGAATTTTGGTTTTGAATAATTATATTTCTCATATTTTCAGGAATCAGATGCTACTAAGAAGAAAGCTGAACGAGTGGGAGAAACTGAAGGATCTATCCCACCTGATTACAGATTTAAAGAGCAACCTGATCCGAAGGTTCGATCCAACAATCACTTTGAGCCAAGTCAATAATTGTTTCAATAATTTTGTATTTTCAAAATGTATCCATGTATAGAACATCGAGAAAAAATTCTACAACAGTCTAATGTAAAAAACAAACACTTAGATAATGTTGTTGCAATAGTAGAAATGCTGCTGATGATATAGGTCAAAATGAATCTGACAGAGAATTACAAGAGAGAAATTGCTGAATAATTAAAACTGAAATCAGTGCACACCAATACCCTCCATTGATTAATCCTGCTGCATAATAACTAAATGCCTTTGCAGTTCAACTTATTGATCAACTGAGGTTCACACAGACGTCATGCATCAATGCGCTCTAGAATGCTGAAGTATTTTGCCATATTTATGTCACAATGTCCGCCATGGTCAGTTGGTAGCTCCCTCGCCTCTGAATCAGAAGCTTGCGGGTTCAAGTCGCACTCCAGGGACTTGAGCACAAAAATCTAGGCTGACTCTCCAGTGCAGTATGAGGGAGTGCTGCACTGTCAGAGGTGCCGTCTGTCAGATGAGACGTTAAACCAAGGTTCCGTCTGCTCTATCGGGTGGACGTAAAAGATCATATGGCACTATTTCGAAGAAGAGCAGGCGAGTTAGCCCCAGTGTCCTGGCCAATATTTATCACTAAATCAAAAAGATTATCTGGTTATTATCACATTGCTGTTTGAGGGAGCTTGCTGTGCGCAAATTGCCTGCTGCGTTTCCTACATTACAGCAGTGACTACACTTCAAAAAGTACTTCATTGGCTGTAAAGCGCTTTGGGACGTCCGGTGGGTGTGAAAGGCGCTATATAAATGAAAACTTTTCTTTCTACCTTGCTGCTTTACCAGCTGCTTTCAATTCTAAATAATGTTGATGCCTCGAAGAAAAATCTGATGAAGTTTGTTTCTTGCAACAGGGTAAAGGTAAACTGGCCTCTTCAGCCACTGTTCCAGGAGCAAAACCAAAGGTAACAGAGAAGGTAAAACTCAAATATTTTTGTTGTTGAAGGAGCATTTGGTTCCCTGCAGTAAAACTCTTCAGGTCACCATTCCATAAATCAATGACATTTATGCCCTTATTATATTCAAGGCAGTGATGGAAGTTTGTTAAAGGATACCTCTTCACTTAGTGCCAGGGTTAGGATCAGCAGTGATACTCCAGTTATTGTCCAAGATTGGAGGACCCCACACTCACACATTCTAAGATTAGGCAGAAACAAAAAATGGTGAGCGTGTGTGGCTTCCTACTTATTGTTGGGCAGCAGGATAAGAGAAACATAAAGGTACTTGCAACATAAGGAATGTCAGAGCTGAGAAAAGGAAATTTGGCTCATCAAAAACTCATTCCCATCCCTTCTCCTACCCTCAGAGCATTTTCTTTGTGTTTCTTTAACTATCAGAATGAAAAAATATTTGAAAACATCGCAGTGTTAATATAGTTTTGCACAAGTTCCAGTTTCCAGATTTTGTAAATTTAATGGTTAAACTCCGCTCCATTTAGACAAAATGGCATCTCATTATTTCTCTTTCGTACAGATGTACTGAGGTACTGACTATTAGTCTTTAATTGCACATTAGTTCTCTCTGTGATTTCCAATGTCAGCGGCGATGTTTTATGGAAATGTAAAGTACAGGTCTAACTAAACCCATCAGAAGGACGGAACTGTGTGAGATTATTCACCACTCTCTCTTGCATGTTCCAGAAGTGGGATTGACAGACGTCACCTCCCCATCCTTTCCATTGGATAACATGACATGTGAGAACCTAAAGGGAGGGAAGGAAAATTGTGCAGTTAAAGGCCATTGCTACTAATGTAGTTCCTTCTGAATTAGTGCTTCAATATTGAGGATTTGAGGCCTTTGTATATGTGTTCTTGAAATATCTTTGAGATGGTTTAACTACATTTATCATATTGTTATTACAGAGTATGGCAGAAGGTGACATCCTGGATACTCTGTCAGCAGACTTTGTCAGCAGCTCTCCAGCTCAAATTTCAAAATGCTCAGTTGAAACTTCTCGTGCTACACCACCGCTCTCTATGCAGGAAGAGGTATGGCTCCTATCAGAAACTGTTAGAGACTGAAGGTGGAGAGGGTTGGGAATTCTTCGGGCCACTTCCTGCTTCTGGTGTTGCAATCTGATTGGTTAGAGATAATCACATGACCAGTCAGAGCACATGGTTTACAGAGAATAATAAGGAAAGAAAAAGGGTAGATTTTGAAACTGTGTTTGACAGTGTAAAACGGGTGGTAGTGAATCACCAGCCCGCTTTACATCGTTCACTATTTTTTATTTCCTTTGACTTCAATGGAAATCAAAATCGGGAGAGGTGTTAAACAGGCTGCTAATTCACAACCAGCCATTTTACAGTATCGCACAAAGACAAAATCTACCCAAAGACTCAACAATGCCAACCGCAGTCATTTAGTTATAAAGATGCAATTTTTTTTAGTCGAAGCAGCAAAATATATTTTGTAAATTATGCTTTTTTTCTGTGGATTTTTTACCCTCCAATCAGGACACACATTTCCTCAGGCCGATTTCACCCCATTTTCTCCTCTTAGATATCTCTGAGGCCAGAAATTAATTAGGAACGGCCTCCTCCTAGATTCATACCACCAGCACTGTTAGTTCATCAGAGAGGGGCACAGCAGGGAGCCAATGACGACACGCTTACTGTTCCTCTCACTTTGCTTGTACAAACCCGGCAGTTCAACAGAGATTGCACCCACGGGGCCACCTTCCAGTTCTGACCCTGGCGGAGATTATAGGGAGTTAGCTTGATTAGCATTGGACCAGCGATCACCTGCAGCAGTACAGCTGGATCTCAGGCACCCACCTCCCTCGTGCTGCTGTAAACTGTTGTCTGCCAGCTGCCTTCACCCCAAATAATGGGGGCCAATAGATAAAATTGAAAATGCTCTTCCACCTCTTTGGAGGTCCTGTCCACTTCTCTACCCTGTATTGTTTTCCCCCAGCGGTGCCCAATCCTGCCCTTCTGCAGGCCAGAACGCCTCCAGTTGGCAGTCTTAAAGCAGGCCATATATGTGCCGGGGAAGTGTGAACTCACAGCATGGGCACTCCTTGCTCCAGCTGACATAACTCGCTTTTTTGGGAGTGGCCAACTGCTCCGTCCCTTATAAGGCAAAGTGGAAATTTTCATTCGAGGTCAGGACACGGCATATACAAATCCATATGAAAAATATGCCTTAATCACGTATTTATGTTTTAGATGTTACAAGCTATCCCTACTTTAGGTGATCTGGTACAGTGGCATCTTTGGTCTCAATGACAACAGATTGGATGTAACTAGATTGTACTTGTGAAGACATCTGGCACTCATTCTAATCTCAAGTTATGTGAAATGACTGTTGTCTTGCCAGCATCAGAATGGGATAATGATGCTCCTACCGCAATATGAAGCAAAATAAGTGAAGGAGAGATTCACAGCTCTTCACTTGAATTCACTGATGCCATTTTTGCAGCTGAGGCATGAAGTAAAGTGTGGAGGCAGTGAGTTGGGAACAAGATTGGGACTAGAAGTGGAATGGGAATTTAAAATATCAAATTGCAACTTTCGGATCTGCCAGAATATAAGGAGTGTTAGCTAATTCCTTTACCACTGTCGCAAGTGTATTTCCTATAAAAATAAAAGCTTGAGTTTGTTCTGCCCAAATGGAGAAGCGAACTCAAAATCTGAGGCAATTGTGGGGTTTGCAGTTTTTACAAATCAGGTCAGCAAACTATCTAAAAGCAAGTATTCAGTGTAAGGAGAGTTGAAAAATATTCTAACTTTATAAGTTGTACTATACTTGCAACAGAAAACTCTAGCACTATGTGCTTGTAGAATAATAAAAATTGCTGTCCAGTTTAATCTTAATAAAGTTGTGTGAAACCTTTCAAACCAATTAGTAACTTTCATAGTCCGTGCTGTAAACCGCAGTGGTTTACAGATTGCAGTAAATCCCCTTCCCTTCAGATTAGTCAACTAGTTGACATCTTATTCCATTTAACAGAGTTCTGAAGGATATTGCTTGTGTGCTGGATCTCAAATTTAATTTAAGTTTACAACTGATATAATCTCACATTGAAGATCTTCCAGTAAAGGTGGTAGAATTTGTTCTGGAAACCTGGTGTAGCTGAGGACGAACAAGTGAAACTGAAATAATAATTGAAATGATCATTTCTGTCTTACGAAGGTACCTGTGAAAGCTTCGACAGCTGCCTCAGTTTCTTCAAGTCAAAGTGATGCTAAGGTAAGTGAAAAAGAGTAAAATGTGAAATACATGGCAACTGACAATGACAGTAAAGGAACTGCACAAACAAACTGATTTAGGACACCTTCGCAGATCATTCATCAAATGTCTTTCAGATATCAAAACAGCAGTTCTGAACTCAATAACCCAACCTGTGTTTGCCATTTTTACAAAATTCATCCTTCAATTCAGCAAAATCATCTCATACTTTAGCCAAATCCAGGCTGCAAGAATAATCCCATCACACCCTTCCAGAAGCAGATCAAACTCTAAACAATGCTTCCAGTCTCTTATTCCAAACATCTTCACAACTGTCTGATCTTTGCCTGCACCGTGCTTCCCCACATGTGTGAAAAACAAACTAATTCACAAAAACAGATTTTAAATTCACCAATCAGTGATTGTAGAAACTAAAGTCATAATTATCCCACTTCACACTCCCAGTGTCGAGGCTGCCCTCCAGGAGGAGGAAGTCGGGAAATTTCCGCTTCAGTGGAAGCAGCAGTTGCTTGGGTTGTTTCAGTAACATATTTCACCGCTGTCAGAATATGTTTCCGCTGAGGTGTGTCAGAAAATGAAAGAAATGCCTTTTATTTTTAAAGGGTAAAGATGCCTTTGACCTGCTTTCAGAAATGCTCCCATCAGAAGCACCAGACAATTCAGCTCCTAAATACACTGGTCCTGCAGTGAAGGTACAAATGAAAATTGTCTCCTAATACTTTCAGTCTTTGAATAAGATTCCTGTTACTGCATCATATATTGTTCTGTTACTTGGTGGAGCTAATTTACATCTGTACACATGAAATCAGTCTGTTGGTTACATTGTCATTCCCCCAGTCCAGTGACAGCAATGTGTAACAGTAATGGTACCACCTGCTATTCTTACTTCCACTAGTGGTGGCCCTATTACCTATTTTTTTAAATCATTAGAATGCCTGTTTTTCTGCCTTGCTCGAGAGTTGGCGTTGTAACGTTTCCTGAGTGTCCTTCAGTAACAACAACTTGCATTTATATAGCTCCTTTTACGTTGAAAAACATCCAAAGGTGCTTCAGAGTTGCAATTAAAAATAAATGGAGACCAAACCAAAGAAGGAGATAGTAGGACTGGCAACAAAAGCTTGGTCAAAGAGTTACGTTTTAGGGAGGAATTCTTAAAGGAGCACAGGGAGTTAGAGAGTACGGATTGTTTAGGGAGGGAATACCAGAGCATGGGGCCTCGACAACTGAAGGCACGGTCACTAATGATAGGGCAAAGGTAATGTGGGTGCCAAGAGAATGATGTGGAGGCGATAAGAAAAGCCAACTGTGGAGATACACAATCGGGTAGGCAGGAGTGGAACAAAGCTAGGGTAGTTCTACTGAGTTTGACAATGGATGAGATGCATTGGAGGAGGAGGCTGCTCAACCATGTCAAAAGCTGCAGAGAGGTCAAGGAGGGATAATGCATCACGATCACAGTCACAGAGGATGACTTTGTGACTTTGGTTAAGGTTGCTTTGATGCTGTGGCATCCTGATTGTCACAACCTGATTGTAGAGATTCAAAAATGGAGCTAGAGGAAAGATGAGCACAGATTTGGGAGGTGACAACACATTCAAGGACTTTGGAGAGGGAAGGGTAGTTACAGATGTTAAAGATGGGGCAGTAGTTTGCAACAGGAGAAGG
Source organism: Squalus acanthias (assembly GCA_030390025.1). Classification (NCBI taxonomy): domain Eukaryota; kingdom Metazoa; phylum Chordata; class Chondrichthyes; order Squaliformes; family Squalidae; genus Squalus; species Squalus acanthias. The sequence continues at coordinate 164,482,698 of CM059425.1, forward strand.
TTTGAGATTTTTTTTTCTGGAGAGGGAGGATGATGATGATGATGATGATAATTATAAATGTAGGTGGGCTGTACTTGAGAAGGGCACCCCTTACAATGTTAACTAGTATGGGGGCCAGGAAGGAACTTGCGTGGTCAGCAGTTTAATGGGAATCAGGTGAAGTCAGCATGATCTCATGGAGAAGGTGAGCTTGGAGAGGGCACGAGGGGAGATCGGAGAGAAACTAGACATAGATGTGGATTCAGGGCTAGGGCAGGAAGGAGCCTAGGTTTGGCTTGGTGAGCAAGGGAAGGGGAGGTCGCAACAGAGGCAGCTGAATGGATGATTTAAATCTTAGCGACAAAGAAAGAAGGAAAGAACTTGCATTTATGTAGCACCTTTCACGACGTTCCAATGTGCTTTACAGCCAGTGAAGTACTTATTAAGTCTAGCCACTGTTGTAATGTAGGAAATGAGGCAGCCAATTTGCACACAGGAAGGTCCCACAAACAGCTGTCAGATAAATGACCAGATAATCTGGTTTATTGATGTTAGTTGAGGGAAGCACCGCACTGCTCTTCTTCAAATATTGCCGTGGAATCTTTTACATCCACCCAAGAGGGCAGACTTGGATTAGCATCTCATCCGAAAAGGCACCTCCAGCAGTGCATCACTCCCTCAGTACTTCACTGTAGTATTAGTTTCGCTGGAGTGGGACTTGAGCCCTTCTGACTCAGAGACATGAGTGCTACCACTGAGCCAAGGCTGACACCCTATTCATGAGCTCCTTGCACTTGTTGGCAGTGAGGGTGGAGGGGTACGGGGTTAGTGGGGAAAAGAAGCCAGTGGTTATCTTTGCTCTCCTGGATGATGCTGGACAGTGAGGCTTGATCAATGGTGCAGCCATATCCAGTGATGGACGACTAAACCTGTTGTGGGATAGATATGCTTAACTCTGTACCCCTTAGACTTGAGGGAGTGAGGATGTGGATCAGACCAGAAGGAACAATGAGGATGCGAGAGAGTAAAGGATTTACTGCAGGCAATGGCATCAAATGAATCAACTTGTAAGCTCTCAATCTTATTGATAGAAATGCGTGAATGTTGCCTCCCTTTTGCCCTGGAGTCTCATTGATATGCTCAGGCTCCCCATGTCACAAACTCCAGGTATAACTCTATTCATAACAACCGGTGCCAACTGGTATAGATTATTTACAGGCACCACAGCAGATTTACACTAAAATTGAATACCTAAATGCTGATTTCATTTAGTTAGCTTTACCAAAAATTTCTTGAGCACAATATATGGATGTTCAACCTCAATATTTATGTGAATTTTGATTGTTTTAAAAAATATTTTATTTGTCATATTTTCAGGAATCTGATGCTTCCAAGAAGAAGGCAGAACGAGTGGGAGAAACTGAAAAATCTATACCTCCTGAATACAGATTTACAGAGCAAGCTGATCCTAAGGTTCAGGTCAACAATTAGTTTGCATTAAGTCAATAATTGTTTCAATACTTTACTATTTTTAAAATATTTCTATATTGAGAATAGCTAGAAAAATTTTGAATGTAAAAATACTTTTGTAATTATGGTACAACAGCAGAAATTATCCTAAAATCACAGTAATTATAAAAGTGTAAATACTGAATAGTTATTCTAAAACTAAAGTCAATACACACCAATAGTCTTCATTGATGAATCCAGCTATATAATAACTAAATGCTGTGGTTACTCAGCTTACTGATCAGATGAGGTTTACACTAGTGTGTGCACACCACATTTACACTGGACTGATTTCTCTCTGGGATGCTGAAGTATTTTACTATATTTGTGTTGTTGCTTTACTAGCTGCTTTCAATTCTAAATAATTCTGATGGCCCAAAGACGAATCTGATTAAATTTGTTTTTTGCAACAGGATAAAGGTAAACTGGCCTCTCCCTCCACTGATCCAGGAGCAAAACCAAAGGCAACAGAGACGGTAAAGCTCAAATGATTTTCTTCTTGAAGGAGAATTTAGTTCCCTATAGGAGAACTCTTCAAAACACTAGTCCATACGTCAGTGACTCGCATGACCTTATTATATTAAGGGTAGTGGTGGAAGTTTGTTAAAGGGTACCAACTGACTCAGTGCCAGGGTTAGGATCAGCAGTGATACTCCAGTTATTGCCCAAGATTGGAGGACCCCACACTCACACATTCTGAGTTTTGGAAGAAACAAAATGATGAGTGTGTCTTTCATTCTTTTTTACTCTTGGGCAGGAGAGCAAGAGAAACATAAAGTTACTTAGAACATAAAAAAGTCTGAGAAGAGATAAGTTGTTGTCCCATCGGAAACTCATTCCCATCACTTTTTCTACCCCGAGATGCCCCTTTGGAGGGAGAGGGCCTTGTGAAGACTCCCCACCATTAATTTTGGCCCCCAACACTTACCAGCTTAAGACCCCAGTCTTAACTGAGGCTTCAGTGGGACATCACCTTCAATCTTCAGGGTGATTCTGCACCTTTAAGTTCCTTCGGCGGCCCTTATAGTGCTACAGTACCATCGATATTCTGCTCTCTGCACTGATAGGGACTCTCTTGGCAGTGTGAATCCCACCAGGAAATCCCACCACGCAAATGGGTCAGGGTTGGGAAGTTTCGGGAAAGTGGAAGTTCCCTCCCAGAAATGAGTTTCCCAGCCCAATTCTCATCTTTAATGTGGTCAGCAATTAGGTTTGTTTAAGAGAATGTGAATCAGGCTGCGGCATTTCAGGACTGATTGACAGAGGAAGCCTTGTTTATGCTATCTGTTGGAGACTCATATGTTTTGTAATGCTATTTGTATGTGGAAATGGATGAATGACAAAACATTGGTTTCATTTCCCTTCATTTTTAGCTGTCATTTAATCCCTTGCCTGTTCATTTTTGGTGAAGGCTTCTAATGAATGAGCTGACTATTCTAACGACTTTGAGAATTTTTGTCTCCACCACTCACCCCGCAATTTTGGCACGTCTTTAATTGTTCCCGTCCCTTTAAATTTCACTTCCACTACTTTGTCTTGAGATTTTGGACGGGGGTGGGGGGTCTTTAGATTGAAAGTGCTTTTTTCATCCACTCCCATTTTAGCTTCTTTTGTAATAGTTATTAAAGGAACACCCACTCTGCTGTATCAGTTGGCTCAGGGGTGACATTGGCTGAGGTTATCTGCTGCTAAGGGAAATGGTGCATGGCATGTGAGGACCTAAAAGGAACAACATTTAAAAAACAGGGAGGTAAAGAGACACACAAGTTATGCTACCTTTTTAAAAATATTGCCATAGTATTGTGGAATTGAAGCATTTTTATGTTTAAATTGGTTTGATTTTACTCGGTGTATCTTAGATCTGTATTATCTGAATTATGTTTGAGACTGATTAAATAGGTCATGTTTACTGACAGTTACTAACAAAGGCCGATCTGGTAGAAGGTCTGTCATCAGATTTTGACTCCTGTTCTTCAGCTTCACATTCTGTGGCAGAGGTCTCCAAGGAGAAAGAGGTATGGTTTATTGAACCCTAAAATCCTTATCAAAAATGTTTCATTCTTTAAATGACCCATTAAACAATCTAATGTGTTCTGTACTTGCATGTGATTAAAATTTATTTAAATCAATGCTTATTTTCATTATTGTCAAAAGCAGGGCTGGATTTCTAAGACCCCAGAATTTACCAGGACTAACAACTAAGTGCTCTAAAATTACATTTATTCCTTTAGTGCTTTATGTGTGGGTGTGTGTACTTAGCTCCATATTAATACCATAGAAAATATTTTCATCATTAACCCAATTTGCCTTGCCCCTCGAGGCTCCCTGATCCGGAATCAGTGGATGGAAAATCATGCACTACATTTCCCAAGCAATACGGTCTGTGGGTGCTGCTGCCCACTCGGGCCCTGGAATGTAGAATCACCCCTCACAGTTCTCTAGTAGATTTCCCCTTTCTCTTTCTCAGCTACAACATAGGAACAGGAGGTGGCCATTCAGTCCTTCAAGCCTGATCTGCCATTCAATTGGATCATGGTTGATCTATATCTCAACTTCCATTTACCAAGGACCAAGGAAGCTGACAGCACTATGCATAAATTTGATGACATACGGATTGGATCAACTTAGTCTTTTGAAACATTTTTTTTCTTTGTTCCCGGTGTACCTTGCTGTTTGATATTCTCAGTACCCGGATTCATGTGCACATGTACACACAGCTACACACTGGTGTTTTAATAGACCCCTTTCACTTGAGCTTTCCGTACTGAATAGCCCTGCCTCCAAATCACATTCTCTCACTCGAGCAAAAAATAAAAGGATTATAGATTACAGAATTTACAGCTCAGAAGGCGGCCGTTCAGTCTGTTGTGCCTGTGCCGAAGCTAGCTTTTCAACTGAAACTATTTTCCTCTTGTTGCGCTTGGAGTAAAGGAACACCTAGGTGCAGCCAATAGAGGAAAATCAGGCCCCCACACACCTGTAACAAAGCCTGCCCAGTTTTTCATCCATTAACTTAAATGGGCAGATAATCAGGCAAGTTTCACTTATGGACATGTAATTCTCCTTGCCCAATTTTCCTTTATGCACTGTGTGCAGTTGATCCTTTATGTCAAGTGCAATAACGGAAAAATCTGCCTATCTTCATAAATCCAGGAAGGGAAAAGTAGCACCTGGAATCCTGGCACCTGTAATATCTCACAACCAACTGTGAATAAATTGGGAGAAATTCACCCAGTAATGTGGATTCCTGGGATCCCATGGCTCGGGCATAGTTCTCAAGCTGGTCTGAAGTTGTGACCCCACTTGTTTTAAATGAGACAGTTAATGACTACTTTCCTCATTGGGCCTTCCTCCTTGCTAGGCTGCCCTGCTGAAGTCACCAATTCAATGGTTTCCATGCAAGTAATAAAATTAGCATTAAATTTAGTAATTTTCTTCATAGAGTGGGTGAGGACTTTCATTCAAAGTATTCCTCATAGAATACCCTTCTGTTTTAATATTCATTGTGAACTGACATTTGCTTTACTGGATAGAATGGCACTATTAAAGGCATCTGTGCATAGTAACCTACATTTTCTGAATACAAGCAATTTTTTTAATTGAATGTTCTTCCTGAAGTCTAATTAAATTATTTTTCTTAAAAAGTAAATATCTCAAAAATATATCCATGCTACGAAATATTACAGCATTATCCATATTGAGCACATGCATACCACTGAACAAAGCAATCATGCAAACTGCATCACTATGTTATGGATGATGGGTTTAAATCTGCAGTTTTGCACCTGTAACAGTGAGCTAATGCATTCCCACAGGCAGATCATAATACTGGAGGTGTAAGCAAGGCGGCTTCATCTGCAACACGCCCCAAAACCAGTGACGTAGGTCCAAAATCACCAAAGGTAAAGACAAGTGTGAGCAGGAATGCTTTAATATGGAATATAAAACCATCCCTAACTTCACACCTGAATTTATAACTTGGTGGAATTTTTTCCTTGTATGGTGAATCAGTTGTGTTGAGGAATTGCCTGCTACACATAAGCTTGAACCTAGAAACATGAGCTGTGAGACCCAAAATTGGAAAGTCTATTTGTACCAGCAAAAATAGAATAGACCTATTCCTGAGTTTGCTGAATGACTGGGCTATGCCATTAGATTTTCAGTTTCTCTTCACCAGAAATCCTCCACATAAATAAGAATAAAGCTCAGGTGGATTTCCCACTAGATGGAAAAGGCTTCGGGTTTTGAGGTGGAAGAGGTAACTGTGCCATTTATGGCACTGCCTAGACATCTACCCTGTTTGGGGGTGGGGGGGGGGGACAAACTTTTGGAGCAACACCTTGTTGCTCTATTTGTGAGGGGAGGCAGGCTGATGTGGTTGCATGCTTCTCCTGGCCCTATAGAAATCTTCCCTTTCACTGCCGAACCTCCATGGCACCCCTCTTTTATTAAATACTACCAGCGCAGCTCCGCATAGGAGCTCGGGATCTCCAGACCCCACCAATCAGCGAGGTGCCTTTCAGCACTCCAAATAAGTTTAATAAGGCCTGACCATGAAAATGGTACAGATGGTGACCTTAGGGCTGCAGTCCCAGAATGCTTTATAGAATGGCATGGAATCAAAATAATCTACTGGCCCATCAAACCTGCTGCCTCCAGCTGACTATAGTTGCTCGGTCGTGGAATCTTAACCTCCTCAGGGAGATAGAAACAGAAAAATAGGAGCAGGAGTCGGCCATTCGGCCCTTCGAGCCTGCTCCGCCATTCAATATGATCATGGCTGATCCTCTATCTCAATACCATATTCCCGCTCTCTCCCCATACCCCTTGATGCCTTTTGTGTCTAGAAATCTATCTATCTCCTTCTTAAATATATTCAGTGACTTGGCCTCCACAGCCTTCTGTGGTAGAGAATGCCAAGATAAATAACCAAGGATAGAACTTGTAAGAATTTTTACACTGACTATGGTACTTTGAATAAAATTGACTGCCAAACACACTTTATATGCATGATGAGCAGCACTGGGGTCTGGCGTCATTATTTGTTTTGCCCCATGTAAAATGAGAGCCAGAATACACATTAAAGCCAAAATGTATCTTCCTGCTTACTGCACAGAAAGATCTGAATAGAAACAAGCTGTTTTATATTTCAACCAACTGTATATAGTGATATCTTATTGCAATATTTGTTTCACCTTATTCTTTTAAACAGAAAAAAGATCAATCTGTTCCAAAGAAAGCCCGTAAACGTTAAAGGCTGCAGAACAGGTAACTAAAAATATGAAATGTTCAGAGTAAGTTCTTAGAATCTGTTAGTTTTTCCTCATTTGTTCAACATTCGTGTACAAATAGGATATTCATACCTTCCCAGATAAAGATTCAAGCTGTGGCACCTACAACTAGGCCAAGTGACCGGGCTCCTCTGCCACTGCATTTGAGACTGCACCTAGAATTCTTTCTATCTCATTACAGACCTACTGTTCCCCCAACACTCCAGAAAGTTTGTTGAATTCACTATTCATCATTTTTACCTTCTTTGCAAGCCTACAATTATAGAAATATTGGGGATGATTTTAACCCACCTTGCCCAATGGGAGCAGAGCAGTTAAAATCACTGTCCCGTTCCGGCTTGCTGCAAAGTTGGAGGTGAGGGAGTGGTTGAGCAAATCAGCGGTTGTGGAGATATCATGGTGAATAGTGGAACAAAGGATAGGAAGTTGGTAATCACAGCCCAGTCAACACTGCAGTCCCATTCTTACCAATGTCTGGGTACTGGTGCACAAATTAGGAGAGCTGTCCCGCAGACTGGTAAAGCAACAACTAGACATTGTATTCACAGAACCATATCTATCAGCCAACATCCAAAACACCTCTATCACTATCCCTGGGTAAGTTCTGTCCCATTGGCAGGATAGATCTACCAGAGGTGGGGCTGCAGTGGAATACCATTGGATGGGTGCGGCCTTGGGTGCCATCATCATTGATTCCAAACACCATGAAGATACATGGCTTCAGCCTAAACAAAGCTTAAGAAACCTCCTGCTGATGACCACCTACTGGCCTCCCTCAGCTGATGAATCAGTACTCCTCCATGTTGAACACCACTTTAAAAAAGCACAGAGGGATGCAAGGGCACAGAATGGAGGAACTTTAATGTCCACCATCAAGATTTAGCAGCTCAAAACTAAGCATCCATGACAGCTTGAGCCATTAACAGCAGCAGAATTCTATACCATCACAATCTATATCCTCATGGCCACGCACATCTCTCACTCCTCCATCGGCATCAAGCTGCAATAGCAACCCTAATTCAGTGGAGACTGTAGAAGGGTGTGCCAGGAGCAGCACCAGGTATACATTATAATGAGGTACAAGCCTAGTGAGGCTACAACACAAATCTACCTGCATGCTAAACACCAAAAACGGCATTCTACAGCCAGAGTTACATAGCCCCACACAAGAGCAATATTCTGTAGTCCTACCATATCCAGTTGAGAATGATGGTAGATAATCAAGCAACTAAATGGGAAGGGGAGGTTCCAATAACAATGGTGCAGCCCAGAACATGAGTGAAAGAGACTAGGCTGAAAGTTTGCAAGCATCTTCAGTCAAAATTGCTGAGTGGACGATCCTGCTTCACTCTTCCCATGGTCCCCATCATCCTAGATGCCAGTGTCCAGTCAATCAAGTTCATAAGAACATAAGAACATAAGAAATAGGAGCAGGAGTAGGCCAATCGGCCCCTCGAGCCTGCTCCGCCATTCAATAAGATCATGGCTGATCTGATCCTAACCGCCAATCTACTATCTATCACAGAACCATCTCCTGCATCTAACAGAATTGCACACACGAAATAGGAGCAGAATCAGGCTACACAGTCCCTGGGCCCGCTCCACTACCCACAGGGCCATGACCGATCCGAACCTAGACTCATGTCCAAATTCCTGCCCGCTCCCCGTAACCCTTAATGCCCTTTACTTCTAGGAAACTGTCTATTTCTGTTTTAAATTTAATTAATGTTGTAGCTATATGCCAATTAAAAGCTGAGTGTACAGCAAATTCTAGTCTTTGCTTAGACCAGAGAAACACAATATTCATCCAGTCTATTCAGTAATTACAGACTTTCACCAATAATTTCCATGCGGGTTCTCCTGATCCCCTCCATAATTTCAGAGGAAGCTCCGGAGAACGGGCATAGGTAGCAGTTTATGCCATTTCTCCAGGGTATCCGCCAACATTGTGGCAGGAGATCGGGGCACTCTGTGGAAATTTTACCTCTTAGTTTAAAATACAAAATTAAATAGTAAATACTAATTGTTTGTTTTCTTCCTCTGCAGGTCCTGGTTTAAAAACTGACCACTGTGCAAATTATTATTTTTTTCATTGGGAATGCACCTCTATAAATATCTGTGGTTTCCTTTCAATTTTCTAAAGAGCTGCTGTAAGGCAATTTATGGGAATGTAATGTATTGAACACTCAACGTTGAGCATAATGGAAATTCTAACTCAACTTACTAATTCTAGCTTTACATCACTATGAAATATTACATGCTCTCTGGAGGTTCTCAAACTGGATTTATATATTTAAAAACTGAAATTTTTTTCTACGTGGGAAGGAGGCTATATTTGTAGGAAATGTTTACCACTAATATTTTACGCCACAAAAATGTTAGTGTTACATTTTTGATGTGTGGCAATTAGACTGTACAGTTCTCGTGTTTTCCGTCTGAGTCAGGAAATGTCGAAAGACTAAGCACAGTAATCAATACCGACTCCATCCCTCTCTCTGGGAACTGTCTAAGGCTGAACCAGACTGTTCACAACCTTGGTGTCGTATTCGACCCTGAAATGAGCTTCCGACCACATATTCGCTCCATCACCAAGACCGCCTACTTTCACCTCTAACATTGCCTGACTCCGCCCCTGCCTCAGCTCATCTGCTGCTGAAACCCTCATCCATGCCTTTGTTACTTCTAGACTTGACTATTCAATTGCACTCCTGGCCGGCCTTCCATCCTACATAAACTTTAGCTCATCCAAAACTCTGCTGCTCATATCTTAACTCGCACCAAGTCCCGTTCACCCATCAACCCTTTGCTCACTGACCTACAAAGGCTCCCGGTCCAGAAATGCCTCGATTTTAAAAGTCTCAAATCCCTCCATGGCCTCACCTATCTCTGTAACCTTCTCCAGCCCTACAACCCTTTGAGATCTCTGCGCTCCTCTAATTCTGGCCTCTTTCGCATCCCCGATTAGAATCGCTCCACCATTGGCGGGCATGCCTTCAGCTGCCTAGGCCCTGAGCTCTGGAATTCCCTCCCTAAACATCTCCGCCTCCTTTAAGACGCTCCTTAAAACCTACATCTTTAACCAAGCTTTTGGTCAACTGTCCTGATATCTCCTTATGTGGCTCGGTGTCAAATTTTGGTTGATAACGCTCCTGCGAAGCACCTTGGAACGTTTTACTACGTTAAAGGTGCTCTATAAATACAAGTTGTTGAACAGTAAAATGTTTACTTTGACTGTAAAGGCCTAATATAGCTGTCCAGATATTCTATATTTTTCCTGATGCTGCACCACATAAAGCATTTTGTTTGGGACTCAGCTGTTCAAGTATACTTACGGATTATGGCTTTGGGTGTATTATAGAACCTGAACCCCGTGGGTAAAAAGAGAATCTGAAAATAAAATGCAATGAACTAATAAAAGGTGTGATTGTCGTTTTATTTGTATATCGAGTTAAATTAGGAAAGGAATTCCAGTACAAGAAAAAATATTTTTTGAACATTTACAGCCATCTGCTGCACAGACTCTGAGACTAGCCTCAATGTTGGGACATTAATATGATGCTCTGCAAGCATCGTTTAAAAACAGCACCCGTTCAGCTGAGGATGAATATCTCCTGAACCTCCAGTTAGTAATGTCTTCCTCATCATCTTTGCTTCTTGTCTCAAAGACTGGACAATGAATTTCTATTAAAGCTCTTATGAGTTCAATAAATAATGATTCAGTTTAGAAGTGGAATTAGTGAGTGAAAGACTGGGTCATTGAATATATTTAAGGTGGAGATAGACAGATTTTTGAACGATAAGGGAGTCAAGGGTTATGGGGAACAGGCAGGGAAGTGGAGTTGAGGCCAAGATCAGATCAGCCATGATCTTACTGACTGGCGGAGCAGGCTCGAGGGGCCAAATGGCCTACTCCTGCTCCTATTTCTTATGTTCTTATTTATGTAAGACTCTAATAGCAAAAAACATTCTTTGTTTTGAACCTAACTTGGAAGTAACTGCATACTTTACAAAAGGATTCATTATCCCTTTCCAAATTCCTGCTACAGGAAACTGGCTCTTTTCCTCTCACCCTTACAAGCTAAGTGGGATTGGGAACTTGCTTTGTGAGAAGCATAGACACAAACCTGCAGCGCTTTGGAACAGCGTGTTGGAAAATGCTAGGGTTGCTCTACTGAGAGTCATTGCTCTAAAACTGAAAGCACTGATTTTCACTGGCTGTAGATACTGTTTGTGCACAAAATAATAGATCAGTGATCAGAGCTTTATGGCAAATTTAAATACCACAAATACCAAAAGTATATTTCATTTTTTTTTTACTATAGCTCTCATTCAGTGTTTAAATATTCAAATGCTGAAGAACTGGACAATAAAGCATTGAAGCTGTATCAAAAACAACTTTGCGTGCAAGTATTGATCTCTGATAAAAGTAAATTGATTTTACAGGGTTAAGCAACAAAAGTAAAAGATGAGCGAATGATCACACAAAATAGAAGCTCTACATTGTTAATGATGAACACACAGTTTTATTTTCATACTTAAGAAATCCATTGCTAACAAATAAAATCCAAAGAAATCATCTTACATAAAAAAGAAAAAGACTTGCATTTATACAGTGCTTTCCATGACCTCAGGCCATCCCAAAGTGCTTTCCAAACAATGAAGTACTTTTGAAGTGTTGTCACTGTTGTAATGTAGGAAACATAGCAGCAAGCTCCCACAAACAACAATATGATGATGCCCAGATAATCTATTTTAGTGATGTTGGTTGAGGGATAAATATTGGCCAGGACGTTAAGGAGAACTCCCATGCTCTTCTTTGAAATTGTGCTATGGAATCTTTTACGTCCACCTGAGAGGGCAGACCTGTTTAACGTCTCATCCAAAAGATGGCACTTCCGACAGTGTATCCTTTATGGGGGAGCCAATCCATCCCTGCTCACGGCACACTAATTTGGACTTCATATCACAGTATGAGCAACAGCCTGACACTGTACCACAAGCGTACCATTTTATGGTAGAGGTACTTTGAATGGCTTGTTATATTAATTATTCACAGGCCAATTACATTTAGCAGACATTGGAGATAATTTTCCAAGTGCACACTGGTGGCGGACTAGGTTCCCCATCGCCAGCCGCACTTGGAAAATTACTCCCATTATGTGCTCAGTTTAATTACTGTCTCAACTGCTTACGTAATCTAAAGTTTCATTCTTACACTTTATTCACAATGTTGTATTCAAAATACTACCTTAATTAAACAAAACTAAAAAGATGATCAAAAACCATGATTTGTAAGCCAGTTTGTGTTGCATAACTGATATTTTGCCATTCTCAGGTCAGCGTTTGAATTAGGTTTGAAACTTCGACATGAAATGCTACATCGTCTAAAGCGCATTACCAGTCGGTATCACAAAAGCAACATTTTCTACAAGCTATCTCTGTGCACATCAGGTTATAAAAATCCAGTCAATATATGTCAAAAAGGCAACGCATTTTTCCAATTATTTCATTCTCCTGGACGATTTGTGCATGGGTCTTATTGAAATAACCGAGCACCTTGATGAAAGCACACTAAATCCATCGCAGGAGGATTGCAAATGTTACACCCCTATTCAAAAAAGAGAGGGATAAACCTTGCAACTGTAACTACAGGCCAGTCAGTCTAATGTCAGTGGTGGGAAAACTACTAGAGCCCATCGTCAAGGACAAATTTAATTCTCGATAAGAGAAGCATGGGTTAATAAGGGACAGCCAGCACATTTGTTAAAGGCAAATCACGTCTGACTAACCTGACTGAGTTCTTTGATGAAGTAACAGAGGGGGTTGATGAACAATGTTCCCTGTAATTTTTTTTTGGGTGCGCAGCCCCTTAAAGTGGCTGCGCGGTCCATTCAAATGTTCGCGCATGCGCAGTTATTCCAAATGAAAAGCCAGCGAGCAACCTGCGCAGGAGCTCCAGACTGCTGTTCAACTTAACGGGAACATTGTTGATGAAGATAGTGCTGCAACCAGCAACTTGCGTCAGGATGCCTAGCCTCTCCACAAGGGCTCCTAGTTAATGGGCATCTACCAGTGCCACACAAAATAACCTCCCCCTGACCCTGGAAAGTGCTCTGAGTCAGCGTAGAGGTTCCTGGCAGGCTTGATACCGGCTTAATTGCTGACATTTTAGACCCATGCATTTTCAGAGCCAATGTGTTTACAGACTTATTGGGGTGAAATAAATGGAAAAGTAAATAGAAGAGTGATTTGCCAGCGCCCGTTTTGCACTATCACCGAAGACCAATTTCATCCCCATCAAAACTAATGCACAGAGGATATTATTGGGGATTGCTTGAGGAATGTTAATAATCATTATTATTCCTTCATGAGCAGTAGCAGTATTTCTAAGATAAATTTATTGCAGTACAGTATTCAAAATTTCCATTTTTTCCATATACCATTACTACACAAAAAGATGCATGAGCAGCCTATTCCTCACCATTTGGTTTTATCATAACCTATATTGTCTTTCAGCAGTATATTGCGATGCGATAGAGCTTTTACACAAATTGTTTAACTACGAAGAATTAATATATTCCTACAGTAAAGCAAAGTTTGCAGGTGGAGCATTTCTAACATTAATCACCTCATTCATCCATTCCCAGTATTCACATTAATGGGACTGTGTTGCTTCAACCTGACCATTACAGAACTCAGGCCAGAAATTGTGTGTATTGGGGAAGGAGGGCTGTAATTTGGTGCAGTAACCGGGTCTGATCATCGATAAATAACAAGGAAATTGCACTCTGCGGGGCAAGCACTTCTATGCCTTCTCCAGAGACACTGCAGAATACTTCAGCTTTTTTTTTAAATTTGTTTTATGGGATGTGGGCGTCGCTGGCAAGGCCAGCATTTATTGCCCATCCCTAATTGCCCTTGAGAAGGTGGTGGTGAGACTCAGTGGGATGAATACCTCTGCTGCACGTGTACAGGTGCAGGTACCTGTCCCGATTATGCAATTTACCCTATTGGGATTTGGGAGAGGGCATCAGTGGGTGAAAACCTGGCCTTTCTGCACGAACGTCAAGTCAAACGGCACCATAGCATTTCCAGGCTCGGATCTCAGGTACTTTAAACCAGCACAGATTGATGCTTTATTCTAATATTTGAGTCTCTTGGGGCAAAATATGATCATCAATATGTTGGGATAATACGAAGGAAAATCCATTGTATTTTTTTCCACCTCACGACTGCTGCTAAATGCAAGTATGAAAAGGTTCCAATTATTTATTAGCTGCAGCATGCTACAGATGCAGATAGTTCTTGAGGTGAAGTAGCTGAATTTACATTTTGCCTATTTTTAATACTCCTATCGAGGGAAAGTGACCTTTGTATAGTGTTCTCACCCTTTTATCTTTACAGTGGTTGTCAAGTGTGCAATGTTCCACTGTGGAAATCCAATTGCTGCATCAGTGGAAAAGCAAGGGATCTGCTCCCACATTTACTTTCCGGAAACCAGCTCCTGGAGTCTGACAGCACATTTATATGGATATATGATGCTTTCAGTACCGTGGGTGTGGGGATGTTTATACAATAAAATGCAACCAATTGAGTGAGATGAGCACGTCTCCAAATCAGCAGCCCTCCCGCAAAATAAAAGTGCCAACACTCTTATGCCACTTTTTATTTCTCAAATACAATTAGATATTCACTTAAGCTTCATTTGCATGCATAGTAAATTCTATCAGGTACTGAATATCCAGGTAACAACTAATTATTCATCTGGATCAGAACCCAGCACCAGTGATTTTCACAATAAAGGTGCAAATTACTTTCTCTCTAAATGTGGGGGCTAAAAAAGCAGGTTACCTTCTCTAGGTTAACCCTTTAAAGCTAAGTTGGCTCAGGCTTTAAAATACAAAAGGCCTTATTCTGCTCACTGCCAGAATCACAGATAACTCTGATAGGCAGCTCTGATCTGCCCCCTTTAAATCTGTGAAATGAGGGTTCTGCCCATAGAGTTGTCAATCATAGCGAGCTCCAGCCTACCATTTTCTTTAAGGGACCCACAAATGATTGTCAATCAAAGTTACTATCCTGAGATGAGAGTCTATCCTTTGATGTGGTCCAGGAGGCTCTGAAGTCAAAGCGTGGCTAAATCCCCAACCCTGCGAATGGAATAGAATGACACTCTAGACCATCCGGTGTTGCAAGGAGCCATCTTTTCACAACTTCATGAATTGTTTGAGATGCTACATAATGACTCTCTCACTTGATAACTAACATTTTAAGCAAAAATACTATATCATCACTATTGTGCAAGCCTAAATAAGCATGCATCTTGAGGAAAATCTAATGGAGCATCTAAATGGTTTCAGGCTACTGGCTTGCTGTTTAAAAAAGATGGTGTGTGTAGCCTTGGGAATTAACCTTGTACATACTAAATCTAGCATTACATTATTATAAGTTAAAAAATCTAACACAGATTCAACATAGGTAAAAATCCAGATCGCCACAATCCATCTTACACTAATGAAAAAAAAAACTTACATTTATATAGCATTTCACCTCCTCCTCAAGACTCCAGCGCTCTTCACATTTAATAAATTACTCGCATTATTGTTAAAACATTTCAATTCGTAAATGTTAAATGAATTCAATGACTGGAAACATTGCAAATTGTTCTACTTAGAAAAGTGGTGCACTGATTCATGCATCAGGTGAGTTTCATTTAGATTGGAACAGATTCAAATTGGAATATAACAAGCAATTAAAAAGTTGTCATCCAGCATTATTGAGAGTCCTCTTAAAACATAGTAGTTTATGTAATTACATCACTAAAGCCAGTCCCAGATGACCTGCAGGCGGGAAAAACTAGGATGGATTTGCCTTTAGATGATATAAAAACAAGGGTCGAACTGAAAGATGACCATCACTTGGAAATAATGAACACTTTTCTTTTCAATATGCTTATGCACAAGCAGAATCACTAACTTCAGCAGCAGGGCTGTAATATAAATGAGGCAGCAGTACTGTCTCTGCAGCAACAGAGCTGATGTTCACTTGGTTCTTCAGCTTTCATTGTCATTTTTGCAGCCCGTGGGCAGGATGAGTGGGCAGCTCATCTATTCCGATAGGGAATAACGCTTTCATATTGCTCCCCTCTGCACATCTTTCTGGCATCGTGCAAGTGCACTGCTGTTGTTGTGAATTCACCCCACCGTATATGTAGGGCAAATTACGCAGCATTGGTTCCTCCAATGTAATACAGAACCGCTCTACATAAAGCAGCTTTGGGACAATTATACTATTCAACAGTAAACTGCAGTAATTTGTTAAAACACAATCATATTCTAGAATGAGCATAAACTTTAATAGGATTTCAAAGCAAAGTTAGCAATACTGAAAATGCATTGTGCTATTTCAGTATCTTAGAGTGTCAGTGCTAAAAACACGCAGTTGGTAATAAGACACAAATTTGCTATTTTATACTGTATCTGCTGGTGCTAAACGTTCAACATTCGCCCTGTGCTACTAATCATCCCTGGAACTACCGACCAGACTGATAGTCAGAAACCCGATTGAGGATAACTAACCAAACATGCAATCAGGCTTCAGACTCTATGACCCTGAAATTCCGTATGGGTACTGCCACTCTCTCACTATACCTCCAGTGGGAGACCAGTGGAACCCAGCCAGGGTAACACCACAAGTGGCTGTTTACACCATTTCCCTGGGGGTTCTGATGGTCTTACCGCCCCCACCCACCCCCCTGGAGTTATGGCAGGAGACTGCCGGAACCCCTGCAGAACATCAGGGCTTTCCAGTGTAGTCGGCAGTGCTTGGGATAAATAGTAGCAGAGAGTGAAAGTTGGAAGCTGGGGAGGGCTTTAGCGGATTTCTCTCCATTCAAAGATTGGAAAGGGCACTTTAAAAATTGACCGTCATAACTCTTGTACTGCCTGCCCGAATATCGACCCTGCAGCAGATACAATACCTGTTACGGTGTGCAAAGTACTGCACTATGGGCTTCACCTAGCTCTTTTTAATCATTTTTCTTTTAGTCCAGATATGATGAGTGATGATGATGTTACTGCATCACCAATTGTGTCACTGCACATTGATTTTCAAACCTGGTAAATATCATTTTACCTTAATGATGATATAACTTTAAGCTAGTATGTTTGCAGACTTTTACAAAACTCTATAGGAAGGAACAGTGTCTCTTTAAGGAAGTTGAGGAGTGGAGAAAGGATGCAGGATGATGGTCATTGAATTAATCGACGGATTTTAAATTCTCCAACCATGTATCGATCTTAACAAAATTCGTGTCCATCCATCGGATGTTCTCCTCAATTGTTTCAAATGCCTGTTGAACACACCGGAGCTGTGAACCATTTTCCTTCAAAGATTCAAAAAATCTTCGGATCTAGAAAACAGATTAATTGAGATTTTTTCTCTTTTAGTGAAAGTAAAGGATTAAAATAAAGAAGCTGGTTAACGAACAAATGGTAATCAGCTATGCTCTGCAAACCACACAGCAAATTCAGCACTAAACTATATCTCCTCCAAATTCTACAACATCACAAGCAAATAAGTTACATAAGAATATACATTCTATATTTCTGTAACGTTGCTTTTTTTTTATTCGTTCATGGAATCTGGGCGTTGCTGGCAAGGCCAGCATTTATTGCCCATTCCTAATTGCCTTTGAGAAGGTGGTGGTGAGCCACCTTCTTGAACCGCTGCAGTCCGTGTGATGAAGGTACTCCCACAGTGCTGTTAGGTAGGGAGTTCCAGGATTTTGACCCAGCGACGATGAAGGATGGGCGATATATTTCCAAGTCAGGATGGTGCGTGACTTGGAGGGGAACTTGGAGGTGGTGGTGTTCCCATGTGCCTGCTGCCCTTGTCCTTCTAGGTGGAAGAGGTCGCAGGTTTGGGGGGTGCTGCTGAAGAAGCCTTGACGAGTTGCTGCAGTGCATTTTATAGTTGGTACTGCAGCCACGGTACGCCGGAGTGAATGTTTAAGGTGGTGGACAGGGTGCGAATCAAGCGGGCTGCTTTGTCCTGGATGATGTCGAACTTCTTGAGTGTTGTTGGAGCTGCACTCATCCAAGCAAGTGGAGAGTATTCCATCACACTCCTTAATTGTGTCTTGTAGATGGTGGAAAGGCTTTGGGGAGTCAGGAGGTGAGACACTCGCCGCAGAATACCTACAGTATTTATATACAGTATTTATGTGGCTGGTCCAGTTAAGTTTCTGGTCAATGGTGACCCCCAGGATGTTGATGGTGGGGGATTCGGCGATGGTAATGCCGTTGAATGCCAGACCAGGTAAGGACAGTAGTGAACCAGATGGGTTCCGATAGTTTCATGATTATGAGTATCCATTACTGATACTAGCTTTTTATTCCAGATTTAGTTAATTAACTAAATTTAAATCCCCAGCTGCTGTGGTGAGATTTGAACTCACGTCTCTGGATCATTAGTCCAGGTCTTTGGATTGCTAGTCCAGTAACTTAACCACTATGCTACCGTTCCCTATAAATCTTGTGACCTGTTCCAATAGTTACATATTCTTATCAGTTAGACAATGCACTGCTGCAAGAGAGCGGGATAAGAAGAAGGGAGTTCAGGAGAGATAAACAGCCAAGTGTCATCACACTATCTTTGAGTAGGAACCTCGGAGTTCCCCTAGTGGCAGCACAAAGCCTTAATGACAAAGTGATCATAAATTTGCTTTCTGGTCTATGCTAAGGCAGTAGTAGGAGTGCCCATATTTGGCCTCATAAATCCTGGGCTAGGGAGGAGCAAACCAGTAACCTTGCCAGATAGCAGAATGCGTACGTGTGTGTGCGCACGTGCATGAGTGAGTGAGGGAGAGAGAGAGAGAGAGAGAGAGATTGAGATTCTCCCCACATGAAAAATGACCCTAGAGTGAGGTACTGGAGATCTGCTGTCACCATATGGAACGCTACATCAGCAGGAGTCAGATCTTTAAGAAATGAGGAGAAATGGAAAATTAGAAGAAAGGCTATAGACTTTGACAGAAAGACAGTATGGACTTTGCATTACGGGATACAGGTATGTTGCTTTTATATATGAAGTAAAAAGTTAGTCCGAGACAACATAGTAACATAGAAACATAGAAACATAGAATCTAGGAGCAGGAGTAGGCCATTCGGCCCGTCGAGCCTGCTCCACCATTCAATACGATCATGGCTGATCATTCAAATCCAGTACCCTGCCCCTGCTTTAATCCCCACAGTACACATATCCCACCCTACCCCCGTAACCCCACGTATTTAATTCCCCCTAACATATCCCATCCTATCCCCATAACCCCACATATTTAATCCCCCCCTAACACTAAGGGTCAATTTATCATAGCCAAATCAGCCTAACCCGCACATTTTTGGACTGTGGGAGGAAACCGGAGCACCCGGAGGAAACCCACGCAGACACGGGGAGAATGTGCAAACTCCACACAGTAAAAAAAAATAAGGTTACCTAACATGATTGCTGCTCTATTTTGATATAGAGTTGCATTTCTGCACTGCAGCAACTCGCCAAGGCTTCTTTGACAGCACCTCCCAAACCCGCAACTTCTACCAGCTAGAAGGGCAAGGGCAGCAGGCGCATGGAAACACCACCACCTCCAAGTTCCCCTCCAAGTCACATACCATCCTGACTTGGAATTATATCGCCGATCCTTCATCGTCGCTGGGTCAAAATCCTGGAACTCCCTACCTAACAGCACTGTGGGAGTACCTTCACCACACGGACTGCAGCGGTTCAAGGCGGCGGCTCACCAATCGGCAATAAATGCTGGCCTTGCCAACACCCACATCCCAGGAACAAATATAAAAACTAAAAAAAATTATACAAGACAATATAATTTATAACAGAAGTAACATAACTAGTAATTTTTAATTGGTTACCTACCTCTTCAAGCTTAAGTGTTGTTGAATACTGAGATGTAATACCAGTCACAGTATATGCAATTGAAGGTGATCCAAGTTCAAACCTAAGGATTAAATGAAACAAATAATGATAGCATTCTGTGAAAAGATCGTTTATGGCTTACAAAACCCCCAAGAAAGGGCTGCAATGTTTCAAAGCAAACAACAGCACGTCTTTAATCCAACAATCCCTTGTTATTTTATTCAAAAAGAGCAATGTACGAGTGGACTGTCTGTTTCTGTGTTTGATTTTATAATTTCTTCCCCAATAGAACCCATGCCACTCCACATCCTCCTCCAATCAGGAGAATGGGCCATGGGTTTCAGCTAACATCACTGTGCAAGAATCAGTTTTAGTTCAACCACTGCTGCCTTCGGTCACCACATGTTTGCCTCTGAATTCTAACCAAAACATTACCATCTCTTCTCTTTTCAAATGCTGGTGGACCGGTTATGTTTCCAGAATTCTTTTGTTTTATTTCCTCAGGATAATCGAGACTGCGGTGCTCTCCACAGATGCAGTCAATGCCATTTACTATCGGGTAAGGCTATTAAGGGATATGTAGAACTGGGGGGAGGGGAATGGGATTTAAAAGATAAAGAACTGCCATGGCTAACAGAATGGTGGAGCCAAATCCGGGATAGGCACACCTAATTTTGTGGAATAAAATCTTGAAGCTCTGGAACAAAATGGTTTTATTTTCACCTTTTGAAAAAGACAGAGCATTATGGGTGGCTCCACTTAGACAATAGTGAATAACCAAAACCACTCCCTGTTCTTTATGTGGCTACAATTCTCTTCTCAGTCTCCTTATACATATATAAATGGTTCTCTTCTCTCTAGAATGTGTTTTTCTTTCCTATCTCCGTGTCTATCACTATGACTGAAAGTCCCTCTTTATCTCTCTTTCCACGTCCTCACCCATCTTGCCATGTATCTGAATTTTTTTCTCCTCGTTACTGAGTTTCTCTTGTTTGAATCAGAAGGTTGTGGTTTCATGCTCAGTCCAGAGATGTAAGCACATAATCCAGGCTGACACTTCAGTACAGTGCTGAGGGACTGCTGCACCGTCAGAGGTGCCGTCTTTCAGATGAGAGCAAATTGCTGGCACCATGGGTGGTTCTGCTGCACAGGACGGGAGGAAAAAGAGCAGGAGAGCTATAGTGATAGGGGATTCTATTGTAAGGGGAATAGATAGGCGTTTCTGCGGCCGCAAACGAGACTACAGGATGGTATGTTGCCTCCCTGGTGCAAGGGTCAAGGATGTCTCGGAGCGGCTGCAGGGCATTCTGGAGGGGGAGGGTGAACAGCCAGTTGTTGTGGTGCATAAATGTACCAACGATATAGGTAAAAAACGGGATGAGGTCCTAAAAGCTGAATATAGGGAGTTAGGAGGTAAATTAAAAAATAGGACCTCAAAGGTAGTAATCTCAGGATTGCTACCGGTGCCACGTGCTAGTCAGAGTAGAAATAGAAGGATATTTCAGATGAATACGTGGCTAGAGGAATGGTGCAAGGGGGAGGGATTCAAATTCCTGGGACATTGGAACCGGTTCTGGGGGAGGTGGGACCAGTACAAACTGGACGGTTTGCACCTGGGCAGGACCGGGACCGATGTCCTAGGGGGAGTGTTTGCTAGTGCTGTTGGGGAGGGTTTAAACTAAAATGGCAGGGGGTTGGGAACCTGTGCAGGGAAACAGAGGAAAGGGAAGCAAGGATAGAAGCAAAAGACAAGGAGAAAAGCAAAAGTGGAAGGCAAAGAAATCAAGGGTGTAAATCAAACAGGGCTACAGTAAATAATAATTCTAAAAGGACTAAGAGTGTTAAAAAAACAAGCCTGAAGGCTTTGTGTCTTAATGCGAGGAGCATTCGTAATAAGGTGGATGAATTAGCTGCGCAAATAGATGTAAACGGATATGATATCATTGGGATTACGGAGACATGGCTCCAGGGTGACCAAGGCTGGGAATTCAACATCCAGGGGTATTCAATATTCAGGAAGGACAAACAAAAAGGAAAAGGAGGCAGGGTAGCATTGCTGGTTAAAGAGGAAATTAACACAATAGTAAGGAAGGATATTAGCTCTGATGATGTGGAATCTGTATGGGTAGAGCTGAGAAATACCATGGGGCAGAAAACGTTAGTGGGAGTTGTATACAGACCCCCAAACAGTAATGCTGAGGTTGGGGATGGCATTAAACAGGAAATTAGAGATGCGTGCAATAAGGGCACAGCAGTTATCATGGGTGACTTTAATCTACATAGAGATTGGGCTAACCAAATTAGTAACAATACTGTGGAGGAGGAATTCCTAGAGTGTATATGGGATGGTTTCCTGGACCAATATGTTGAGGAACCAACTAGAGATCAGGCCATCTTAGACTGGGTATTATGTAATGAGAAAGGATTAATTAGCAATCTTGTTGTGCGAGGCCCCTTGGGGAGGAGCGATCATAATATGATAGAATTCTTCATTAAGATGGAGAGTGAAGTAGTTGACTCAGAGACTCGGGTCCTGAATTTAAATAAAGGAAACTACGATGGTATGAGGTGCAAGTTGGCTAGGATGGATTGGGGAGCGTTACTTAAAGGGTTGACGGTGGATAGGCAATGGCAAACATTTAAAGATCGCATGGATGAACTACAGAATTTGTTCATCCCTGTTTGGCATAAAAATAAAACAAAAAAGGTGAATCAACCGTGGCTAACAAGGGAAATTAGGAATAGCATAAGAGCCAAGGAGAGGACATATAAATTGGCCAGAAAAAGCAGCAAACCTGAGGATTAGGAGCAGTTTAGGATTCAGCAAAGGAGGACAAAGAGATTAATTAAGAGGGGGAAAATAGAATGAGAGTAAGCTTGCAGGGAACATAAAAACTGACTGTAAAAGCTTCTGTAGATATGTGAAGAGAAAAAGATTGGTGAAGTCAAGCGCAGGTTCCTTGCAGTCAGAATCAGGGGAATTTATAATGGTGAACAAAGAAATGGCATACCAATTAAATACATACTTTGGTTCTGTCTTCACAAAGGAGGACACAAATAAACTCCCAGAGATGTCGGGGAACATAGGGTCTAATGAGAGGGAGGAATTGAATGAAATCACTATTTGTAGGGAAATGGTGTTCGGGAAATTGATGGGATTGAAGGCCGATAAATCCCCAGGGCCTGATAATCTACATCCTAGGGTACTTAAGGAAGTGGCCCTAGAAATAGTAGATGCATTGCTGGTCATCTTCCAAAATTCTATGGACTCTGGAACAGTTCCCATGGATTGGAGGATAGCTAATGTAACCCCACTATTTAAAAAAGGTGGTAGAGAAAAAATGGGGAATTATAGACCGGTAAGCCTGACATCGGTAGTGGGCAAAATGCTAGAGTCCATTATAAAAGATGTAATAGCAGAGCACTTGGAAAACAGTGACAGGATCGGACAAAGTCAACATGGATTTACAAAAGGTAAATCATGCCTGACTAATCTACTGGAATATTTTGAGGATGTAACTGGTAGAATAGATAAGGGAGAAACAGTGGATGTGGTGTATTTGGACTTTCAGAAGGCTTTCGATAAGGTCCCGCATAAGAGATTAGCGTGCAAAGTTAAAGCACATGGGATTGGGGGTAAAGTACTGATTTGGATAGAGAACTGGTTGGCAGACAGGAAGGAAAGAGTTGGAATAAACGGGTCTTTTTCCGAGTGGCAGGCAGTGACTAGTGGAGTACCACAGGGATCAGTGCTAAGACCCCAGCTATTCACAATATATATTAATGATCTAGACGAGGGAACAATGTGTAATATCTCTAAGTTTGCAGATGACACAAAGCTGGGTGGGCGTGTGTGCTGTGAGGAGGATGCAGAGAAACTCCAGTATGATTTGGACAGGTTGGGTGATTGGGCAGATGCATGGCAGATGCAGTATAATGTGGATAAATGCGAGGTTATCCACTTTGGTGGCAAAAACAGAAAGACAGATTATTATCTGAACGGCAATAGATTGGGAAAAGGGGAAGTGCAATGAGATCTGGGAGTCCTTGTGCACCAGTCGCTGAAGGTAAGCATGCAGGTGCAGCAGGCGGTTAAGAAGGCAAATGGTATGTTGGCCTTCATAGCGAGAGGATTCGAGTACAGGAGCAAGGATGTCTTGCTGCAGTTGTACAAGGCCTTGGTGAGACCACACCTTGAGTATTGTGTGCAGTTTTGGTCGCCTTATCTGAGGAAGGATGTTCTTGCCATGGAGTGAGTGCAGCGAAGATTTACCAGACTGATACCTGGGATGGCAGGAATGACGTATGAAGAGAGATTGGGTCGATTAGGCTTATATTCGCTAGAGTTTCGAAGAATGAGAGGGGATCTCATTGAAACTTATAAAATTCTAACAGGCTAGACAGACTAGATGCAGGAAGGATGTTCCCGATGGCGGGGGAGTCCAGAACCAGAGGTCACAGTCTAAGGATAAGGGGTAAGCCATTTAGGACTGAGATGAGGAGGAATTTCTTCACCCAGAGAGTGGTGAACCTGTGGAATTCTCTACCACAGAAGGCAGTTGAGGCCAATTCATTAAATATATTCAAGAAGGAGATAGATATATTTCTTAAGGCTAAAGGGATCAAGGGATATGGGGAGAAAGCAGGGACAGGGTACTGAATTTGGATGATCAGCCATGATCTCATTAAATGGCCAAGCAGGCTTGAGGGGCCGAATGTCCTACTCCTGCTCCTATCTTCTATGCTTCTATGAGATGTTAAACCGAGGCCCCGTCGGCCCTCTCAGGTGGATGTAAAAGATCCCTGGTACTTTTCAAAGAAGGTCAGGATAGTTCACCTGGTGTCCTGATCAACACGTATCCCTCAAACAACATCACTAAAATAGGTTATCTAGTCACTATCTTATTGCTGTTTGTGGGACTTTGCTGTGCACAAATTGGCTGCACGTAAGCCTACATCTCAACAGTGACTGCACTGCAAAAGCATTCCATTCACTGTGAAGCGTTTTGGGATATCGTAGGGTTGTGTAAGGAACTATACAAGTTCTTCCTTTCTTTTCACTTTGTCCGAACTGAACTCACTCTCTTGCTCTCCCTGGGTGTCTAAATTCTATCTGTATATTTATGAAAGAATGGAGATACTGGGACTAATTCTACTGGAGTAGAAAAGGCTAAGAGGAGATTTATTAGAAGTTTTTAAACTCATGAAGGGTCTTGATCAGGTAAAAAGGAACAGACTATTTCCTCTGGTTGGGACGTCAGTGATGAGAGGTCATCAATTTAAAATTGTCACTGAGCGAGTGAAGGGAGAAGTTGGGACAAATTTATGTCAAAGGTTGTTGGAACATGGAATGCTTTGCCACAGGGAGTAGTTGAGGTGGAGACCATTCCATTTATCAAAATAAAAGTGGACCTCTTGGAGACCCAAGGTGCACTTGATGCAGATTTCAGATAGGCCTGTAAATGGACGCATAGCACACCTGTTTCGGGTGGGAGGTTGTTTAAATATGCAAATTGCAATTTTGAAGTATAAACGGGCAGAGTGTGCCAGGCAGTCGTCTTTAAAGGGACTGCTGGTGGTCACTGCACCAATGGCCCAGTCCCCCTCCGGATTGGCTGCCTCCTGCTTCACACTCACACACCAGCGAGCTGTAGTGGAGAACCCATTCACCGCCCGCTGCTCACCAGCTACATTCAAATGGGGCTTGATCCTCAAAATGGTTCAGACCTTCCGACGCTGGCTTTGGGCACATGGCACAGCCGCTCCGCCGACTTCACGCCCGTTTTGGGCATATGTCTAAAATCACCCCTGTCTGAGTGGCTGTCTCTCCAAGTAACAAAACTTCTGTCTAGCTGTGTGGGCCTGAACTTGTCTCTCCCTATCCCATGTCTGAACTTGTGTCTCCCCCTCTCTCTCTCCTCCCCACCCATGTCTGAACTTGTGTCTCCCCCTCTCTCTCGCCTCCCCACCCATGTCTGAACTTGTCTCATTCTATTTCCCCTCCCTCTTGTCTGATGACTACAAAATGCATGAGATCAATATTTCTTAAGCACCATTAATCTATCTTGATGCGGAGATGCCGGTGTTGGACTGGGGTGGACAAAAATGAGAAGTCGCACAACACCAGGTTATAGTCCAACAGTTGTAACCGATTTGTATTCCCTCACTGTACCTGACGAAGGAGCAGAGCTCCGAAAGCTCGTAATTTCAAATAAAACTGTTGGACTATAACC
Organism: Squalus acanthias; assembly: GCA_030390025.1. Lineage (NCBI taxonomy): Eukaryota > Metazoa > Chordata > Chondrichthyes > Squaliformes > Squalidae > Squalus > Squalus acanthias. The sequence goes on from CM059425.1 coordinate 164,508,640, forward strand.
TGGTGTTGTGCGACTTCTCATTTTAATCTATCCTGGCAAGTCATTGTCTGACTTACTTGTCCTTGCTGTCTTTTGTGCTCCTAGGTGTGTATCTCTCTTCTCTTCTTCTCATTATTTCCTTACCCCATTTGCTCCTGCCTCCATTTTAACCATTCTCTTTCACTTCCCCTCTGCCCCTCTACCTTTCTTATCCCCTTGTCTCCCTTGTAACCGTTTTCCTATTTTAGGCCCAATTCCCAACAGTGCTCCTCATCTACCTTCGCTGTCTTCCTATCTCTTTCCTCTTTCTTTTCCCTCTCCCCTCATCTCCCATTCTTCTCTCCCCCCCCCATTTCCCACTTCCTTGCTCCTTCCTTTTCCTTCTCTCTCCTCTTTACAACCTTCCCACTTCATAGCCTTTTGATACAATACCTCCAGAGTTACTGGCTGCTCTTTGCCCGTTGGAAACTGCCTGCTTAATTTTTAAAGCACTGACAGTGTTTACAATATATCTGCTGACTAACTTTTACTAAAGAGACATAGGTGCTACCAGCATTTTAAAACGCAAACAGCTAGTTTCCCTCCAGCAAAGAGCAGCCAACAAGCCCAGGAGCACTGGAGATCAGAGGCAGGGGACGTTATCGCTGTATGTGCTCTGGGGGTAAAAGGATGGGAAATCGGCAGTCACCTGCAGGCCGGGAGCAGCTAAAGATGGAGATAGGCGGCACTGGGGTCAATCAGGCCCAGCAAATTTACTCCAGAATGTCCAACCGTGTAAGTGGCTGACTCTTTTTCTATGTTCACTTGTGTAAAGTTGTCTAATGACATGATATTTTCTGTTGTCTGAATTGATGAAGACATAATGGGCATTCTACATGTTGCCGAATGAGAAGTTACCGTGGAGTTACTGGTTAGACCGGAGCTGCACTAATTAGAATAAAAGTAGTTTGTAGAAGATCTTGATCAGCCTACAGAAATTTACACAAGAGAAGGCATTTGTAAAAGCCTGAACTGTAACAGGAGAAGAGGGGAGAAAGTTGGCAAAGGAAGCAGGTGCCTTTCTATAGGGTGGGACTTGTCCTGCCAGTTCTCTTCCTGTCCACTCTCCAGCATGGAAGCTTTTCACTGCCACTGAGCTGCTCCATCTAGTGGCCTGGAAAAGAACTGCATCATTCAGTTGCAAGGGAAGGAGAGTCGAGAGGGGTTGCTTTTTGTTCAGAGCATTCCTCTTTAACAGAAGAAAATGATACTTTCATCAAAAATGATTCACCTTTTGCACTGGTTTCCCAGGGTCAGACAGGTCTGGAGCGGTTCAAAGGCCATTTGATGTTTCTGTCCCCAGCTGTTTGCAATAGGGCCCTCCCAGATGCTCCTGTAACTAACCCAACTTTAATGGTCTCGCAAGGAGGCAAAACCCCACTCCGGTCTCCATGGTGGTGATCAAATTAACACCATTTTTATTAAATTAAAAAACTGGTTGCTGAGAGTATCATTTTCTTTTGAGGTGGAGTACTTTGAACAAAAAGGTACTCCTCAGACTTGCCTTCCCCGTCAAATTGAATGAAATTTAGTCGGTACACAAATGAGATACAGCCACTTTAACATTTTCTTTTTTCTTTTCAGTACACATAAAACATTTAACTTGCTAACACTGAATATTTTTAATATAATATTGTATTGAATATTAACCGAAAAAAGAACTATTGGTTTAAAGCAATCATCAAATGACGTTGAAAAATGCCTCACATTCTGCGACACAGGAATGTGGTAAAGAGATACATCAAAAGCAATGTACAAAAAGCACCAGTATCTTCAATGCATGCTCCCCAACAATTGTTACCTTTTCAATTAAAAAAATTCACAAATACATTTATCCACAGAAACATATTTTGTGAATCCATTGTACATTCTGTCTTCACTTTGGGTTTGAGGTGGGCATATTGCTCAAACATTTTAAGCTAGTTTAGCTCACAATATTTCCTTATGAAACATTCCCATAACTAGTTAGAATTGCTCAGACACAATGGGCCATAGGCCTCTTTCTGTGCTATAAACTTCTATACAGATACTACACATCTGTTTAGCTAGTATGGGCTGATAATTCCCTTTGACACTTTAGATATGCACTGGTTATGCTACAAAGCTCCTGCATTGTATGAAAGGCAGGTGTGGTGTGCACCAACGAGGACCACCACAACAAGGGAAGATTGAGTTTGATTCCCCATTTTAATCAGTTCGCAATTTGAGTCACATCAACAGGGAGGTGCTGAACAGAGGCTACAATGTCTCCTAACAAAGAGAATGAAAATATCCTGCCTACACAGTACCTCATGCTTTCTAGTGACTGGCCAAAGCAACATTAACAAATTCACCTGTCCTCTCAGCAGCAAAAAAGATTCAGACACGGGGCTATATTACATAAATTACATTGAAAAATGAGCAGGGAAGAGTTTCCAGACTCTATTCACAAAATGGATGCAAATACTTCCAACTACTCTTCGAAACTTGTATAATAATACTTACTTCTGCACTAGCTTGTCCCAGTTCTTCTTTAAAAATTCCCAAGCAAGATGGTGTCCTGTTGGATTTTTGCTCACCAATATAACGATATAAGGCAGATCTTGTGTTTTGACAATGTCGCCTTGCAAACCTTGTTCCATTAACCTGATTACAAGAGAAGGAATTAAAGACTCCAGTTATCAGAGATACTAACAGGGCTGTATGAAGTGATTGATAACCAAAAGGGTTGAACTCTTAACACGTGTCATCCAGATGGATCAATAGAATGGAGGAGGTTTCTTTGGAAATGAAGAATATACAAGAGAGTGTTTTTAATGCAAAAGTTCTCAGTCTTCAGTCTGTCTTAGTTTAGTTCTAGATGTTTTTAGTCATCTTTGTATTACAAGGTCAAGGTCTATGGGGTAGATTTAGACTTTGTGTGATAGTGTAAAATGGGTGATAGAAAATCAGCAGCCTGTTTTACATCTCTCCCGATAAAAGGAATTCAATGGAGATAAGAATCGGGAGAGATGTAAAACGGGCTGTCAATTTGCTATCACCTGTTTTACACAATCGCAAAGTTAAAACATACCCCTCGGAGTTCTGTGTCTAGTACAAGTAGACGGGTGCCTTTGTAAAATTGGACAGGGCATATCAGACATAGAGAGAGAAAGGTTACAGAAGTGTGTCACTTAGATGTACAAATTTCCCGGAGATCAAAGTAGGCGAGATTTAAACCAGCTGGTCCAGATACAGCTACCAGCATTGAAGGTGAATTTACTCAGGCACAGAGTTCGAGGAGGAACAAATAGCGCCTCTACAGACTCCAGTCTGACATGTCAGAAGCCTAACACCAACATCTCAAAAGGAAGGCGAGGCAACCAGTTCATCCACTCCAGCTCATAAGAATGAGGCTGTACAAGTTCTGGAAACATTGTTAACTAACACATACTGGGGGAGAAATTCGGTATCGCCCCATTTGGGGCGCAATTATTGGCCGGGCGCAATGTTTAGCGCCTGGCGCTAATTATCGCCTCCGACTGCAAACTTGGCTTCTATCGCCCCTGGAGGTGATTGGAGCGCCAAATCAGGCGCTACACACCTCTCTTAAGGCGCAAAGGCCGAGGAGCGAGGTGCTACCTCAGAGCGCTGGCGAAGCTCATGTGATGTCAGTCAGCAACGGAACACAGACACACTGGCGCCAGCCAGTTCTTAAAGGGGAGGGTCGATCTTGCTCTCCAGCCACACCCTGCTCATTGCAGCCTTGAATCTCGGCCTGGAGAGACCTGTGCATCAAATCTGCTGGAAAGAACAATGGAGAGGCCCAGGGAAAGAGCTCAGAGTGCAGCCCCCATAGTCTCTTCTAAATCGATGCAAGGTCAAATCAAAATAAACCTGCAAAGTGCTGCCTACCCAAAACTCCTTCACACAGCGTTGAATCTCTCCAGAAGTCTCGCTCTCTCCCTGAATGCGTGGTGCAAAAATGTCGCCGACAAAAAAAGGCAGGAAGCGGTCGCCTTTAAATAGCGCTCCCCCAGTCCCTTGTCGACTGCAAAACGTTCCCCTCAACCTGTTATTGCTAGCGGCAGGCGGAAAGGCAGGGGGCGCCACTCAATATCTGGTCCGGGGCGCTACACGCTCGACTGACGTCACGATCTGCGGGCGCAGGAGATCGTGGCGGTAGCGTTTAGCGCCGCCGCAAAATGGCTGGTCAATTTTGCGAGTGGCGCAAACATCGCCGCGCCCGGGCGCTAGTTGCTTTGTACCCCATTAGCGCCCTCTTAGGGCACAACCGGGAGGCGCTAATCAACTGAATTTCCCCCCCACTATCTTTAATCTATTCAATAGACTGGATATCTAATGCTGTTAACTTGTCAGCCATCTAAAGGAGTTTAATCCTAAATAAATCTCACAAGTTTATATCCATCTCAGACACTGATTTCAACGGTAAATTTATAAATCAGACAATTAATGCTGAATTACGGTGACATAACTGAACTGCCTTTGTAACCTCTGTTATTTAATTTGTCAATCAATCGGACCTACTAATTATTTGTATACTTATGTTTAAGTGCTAACTATGATTCTAAAGTTAACAAATAATTGTTAGTTTATGTCTTTGTTGGTCTGACTTAATTGGCAAGAAAGGGTTAATGCACTCAGTAGCTTGTGTGGATTCTGATGGGAGGTCGGCAGTGTAAATGTTAATATAATCTGATCTGCTTGATGCAAGATAGTTTGGTGAGCCAATTTTAGGCATCATTAACCCCGAGGCATAAATTCCTCGACAAGGAGTTAAGGTGAAACGTTTTAAGGATTCATCTGGTGCCCTTGGTGAATATTCTGGTTAGGGTACTGATCCCAATGTTCTTACATGACCGACTCCTAAAGGATTATATTGTTTTCTTGACAAATTTACCTGCTATTTTCTCTCACTTATTTCATTTAATTTACCAGTTTAGTGAATCTCATTCACACTCAGCTGCAATGTTGACAAATACATTGTGTTTCTGGTCGTCTTCTCTTCCCCACATTTTTAATTATTGTCTTCTTACAGTATCACGCTGCTCAACTGTTCGGTGTCTCTATTTTAATCCCATTGTTAGGTTGCTCATTTGCATTTCTATGAGTCAATTAGAGTGAACTTTCCCCTTGAATAGTTAACTTGGAAGAGATAACAGCTAAAACATTTGAAAATGACTAAAAAAGTGGAGAAAGCAAAAGTGAAGTGGCAATGGGGGTGAGAGTGAAATTACAGGAGAGGCGTAAGACAAACCAAACCACAAACAGAAACACACCAGTGTGCAGAAGATTTTACAGAATCGTGCTAATTACCATATAAAGTAGTCTGCAATAGCAATGCTTGTCCAGAGAACTTATGATTTTCACTATACCATGCTACTTCACAGAAGGCCTATTGTACTTAAAGGCAAGCTTAAGTTTCCACCATTTAAGGAAATAGCAATATTTCAACTTGGAATGCTTAATATGGTTTACCACTGAAGTTTCTCTGTATTTTTGCTGATTGTTAGGGCAGTCTTAATTTTGCTCTTCTCAGAACTAAAGAGCGAGTGTCTGTACTTCTCAAATAGGAAGTCCCATCCTTCTGTCGTCTGGGCTCCGACTGCAAAGATTGCTAATGCAACATCGGTGGGTAAGCTGTTATACAAAGAGATAGAGGTCTGTTTAACAACCTTAACTTCTACTGCAATTCAAACAAAAAGAGAAAATGTTGCAAACAATAGAGGTCAGGCAGCATCTGTGGAAGGAACAGATGAGTTCATGGGGTAAATTTTCACCTTCACCACATGGACTCCATCTGGCGGAGTGGATGGCTCACCGTTATAGAACCTGCCCGATTTTCATTCCATTCATTGGCCCAAAAATTAGTGAGTGAGCCTTCGTGCGAGGGTAAGGCTTCCCCGCGATCTCTCACTGCGCGCTGGCTTTTTTATTCCCAGCTCGCACGAACTTGATGTTCTGGACAGCAGCTGTGCAGGGCTTTCGTATCCCACAGGCGCAGTTAATTCGTGCGAGCTGTGGGATCACGTGACTCAGTTAGAGCCAATGGCAGCACACCATCTTTCATTCATAGCTTTCACAGCACGGCTGTGAAAGCTATGAATACTATACCCCCCCAAAAGAACAGCTAAACCTCAATTAAATTAAAAAAAAACCCCATCACATTAATAAAATAAGTATAGTTAAATAAATTAACCACTTTAAACAAAAAATAAAATTTTTGAAAAAATTTTAAATCTTTTAAAAAGTTATAAAAATAAACTTACCTTTCTTTAAAGTCTCTAAAAAAGATATACCTGTTGAAAAAAATTCAATAATACTTAATTAACTACTTACCTTGTTAAAAGAGGGTCTTACGCCTCCTTTCTTTATGTGTAAAATGTTCCATGCTTACCTGCGCGTTCAAAGCACTAAGTGCACTGCGTGCGCGCAGCCTGTAGCGCGCACAGGGTTCACCTAGGAACCGCCCCCTTTTGAAATCACCAAGTGCCGGTTTTCAGCGCATGCGCAGTGCATGCAGAAAACCGGCAATTGGAGACAGAATACGCGAAATGCGTACTCTCGCGTAGCGGCACTAATTTTTGGGCCATTAAATTAGCAGAGGGCATTGGCAGATGTTGTGGATGTAGATGGGCAGGGACTGGATGGGGGGTGGGTGGGCGGGAGGGAGGGGGAAATAGAGCAAAGATAAGGGGAAATATGGGTCAGGAACCGACTTAAATAACTGGTCTACCAGGACAGTTCCATTTGTGTAGTGTATCCTGGGGAGGAAGTAGAAGTGGGCTGTGCAGGGTGGGCGAGCCATGCTGTACGAGGCCATGGTGGTGGGGCGGGAGGGGGAAATAAGAGATCTCAAGAGGAGATGATGTCAGTAACAGAGACGGCTTTGTGTTCCGCAGTGGGGTCTTGGTCCAAGAGAGATTCAACCTCAGCAAGGTAGAGATCATTCCGCCATACAACACTAGTGATGCAGTTACCAGTGGTTTTGATAATGATGTCAGGATTGGATTTGAAAGAATGGAATGCTGCAAGTTCAGAGGGAGCTAGATTAGAGTGAGTGGTGAAACTCAGATGGCCGATATCAAACTGGCAATTTGGGATAAAAAGATCAAAAGAGAGTCAAGGGCCAGATGGAAAGGTCCAGATGGAATGGGGAGGCTAAAGATAGGAGAAAGGGTCAGATGTGCAGGGGAAAGCATCCTGACCAAAAAAAGTCGGCACAGAGGCGAAGATGGTGGAAGAGGAGCTCGGCATAAAGTCAAGCTCAGAACTAGTTCAGGTTGGGGCAGAGAGGAATGAAGCGGAGGCCCTTCCTGAAGACGGATTGTTGGGGCTCAGAGAGTCAAATTAAGGTGTTATATTTTGGTAATTTAAGTCAAGTCACTCTATTAGAAATATTTCTGTACACGGAGAGCTTTTACTTAAATACAAAAATCAACATCGCTCATACAGTCTTCACAAGAGAAATTGTACAAGCTGAGGGTTTTTTTCCCCTCCCTTAAGAGGACGTTAGAATGAGGCCTATGGAATATTTTAAAATGTTGCCCTCTGCTCACTGCTAATTCCAGGTCACTGCAGCCTCCTTCAGACTGCCAGGCAGCACAGCTCAAGCAAGTCCAAACTTCATTTTGGATCATTTTCTTCAGTCACTCATGGCTTCGTCATGTTTAATGATGAATTAATTTAGATGCATAGTCCTGCCTCTCTCCCTTCTATATGTTTACGGTTGACAGTGTGAGCAGCCAGCTGCTAACCATGTCCTGCAGCGCATTTGCCTGCTCAAAGCTGGCAAAAGAGCAGGTAGCAAAATTGCTGTTATTTAGAATTATTTTATTTTTTATTTGTAAAAATGGGTTACATACCCAGGGATCATGATGGAGGAGACTGGGATGTTGAATTATAGGTATGATTCTGAGAGTTCTTCTTCTTCTTAGGCAGTCCCTCGGAACCGAGGATGACTTGCTTCCACATTAAAAATGACTTCTCAGGTGACTGATGAGTCCAATGCGGGACCGACAGTCTCTGTCACAGGTGGGGCAGATGGTGGTTGAAGGGGTGGGTCGGTGGGGTGCTTGGGTTGACGTGCGCTCCTTCCACTGTTTGTGCTTGGCTTCGCTTGCTCCCGGCGAAGAGACTCGAGGTGTTCGGCGCCTTCCCGGATGCTTCTCCTCCACTTTGTGCGGTCTTGGGCCAGGGATTCCCAGGTGTCGGTGAGGATGTTGCACTTTTTCAAGGCGGCTTTGAAGGTGTCCTTGAAGCGTTTCCTCTGCCCACCTGGGGCTCTCTTGCCGTGTCGGAGCTCCGAGTAGAGCGCTTGTTTTGGGAGTCTCGTATCGGGCATGCGGACAATGTGACCCGTCCATCGGAGCTGATCGAGCGTGGTCAAAGCTTCGATGCTGGGGATGTTGGCCTGAGCGAGAACACTGACGTTGGTGCGCCTATCCTGCCAATGGATTTGCAGGATCTTGCGGAGGCAGCGTTGGTGGTACCTCTCCAGTGCTTTGAGGTGCCTGCTGTACATAGTCCATGTCTCTGAGGCATACAGGAGGGTGGGTATCACTACTGCTCTGTAGACCATGAGCTTGGTGCTGGGTTTGAGGTCCTGGTCTTCAAACACTCTCTTCCTCAGGCGACCAAAGGCTGCACTGGCACACTGAAGGCGGTGTTGGACTTTGTCATCGACGTCTTCCCTTGTTAACAGTAGGCTCTGTGAGTATGACTATGCAAGCTGCTGTTTGACTAGTCTGTGGAACAGCTCTCCCAACTTTGGTGCCAGTCCCCAGACTTTAGTGAGGAGGACTTTGCAGGGTCGACTGGACTGGGTGTGCCTTTGTCGTGTCCTGATTTGATACCTAGGCCACAGCTGAGTGGTACATCCAGTTTTATTATCGTTTTACTTCTAGCGGTTTGATACAACTGAGTGGCTTGCTGGGCCATTTCAGAGGGCAGTTAAGAGTCAACCACATTGCTGTGGGACTGGAGGCACATACAGACCAGACCGGCTAAGAATGGTCTTTTTCGGGAACGAAACCTGACATTAGGGAACCAGCTGGATTTTTACGACAATGCAACAGCTTCATGTCACTTTTACTGGTGCCAGCTTTTTACTTCCAGTTTTTTTTTCTTTTTAAACGGAATACAAATTCTCAAACTGCCATGGTGGGATTTTAACTCATGTTCCATGGATTATTAGTCCAGGTCTCTGGATTACTAGTCCAGTGACATAACTGCTGCTATCTTTTATTACAAGTCCAAGTTTCTAAAGTACGTTAAATACAGTAATTATTCTGGGGAAATGTTATTGCAGTTATTACCAGTCACTACTTAGTACCGACCTCAATGTACCATTTGAATCCTTCCATTTCCTGAAATATTCTTCTGCTTTGTCAACACAGGGCTGGTACTTGCGAACGCAGGCAAATACCAGAAGTGAACTGCGCAGCAACCGTTCCGAAACAGAACCATCATCACTCCATGATTGCTGGTCAATCAGGTTCTTAAATAAATCGACTATGTATGCCTGGAGCAGAAAAAGAAAAGAAAGATTTGCATTTATATAGCGTCTTTCACAACCTCAGGACGTCCCAAAGTGCTTTGCAGCCATTGAAGTACTTGTGAAGTGTAGTCGCTGTTGTAATGTAGCCAATTTGTGCACAGCAAGCTCCCAAATAATCTGTTTTTGTGATGTTGATTGAAGGATAAATATTGGCCAGGACACCGGGGATCTTTTATGTCCCCGAGAGGATAGACAGGCCTTGGTTTAATGGCTCATCGGAAAGACAGCACCTCCCAACAGTGCAGCACTCCCTCAATACTGCACTGAAGTGTCAGCCTAGATTTTTGTGCTCAAGTCTCTGGAGTAGGACTTGAACCCACAACCTTCTGACTCAGAGGTGAGAGTGCTACCAACTGATCCACAGCTAACACACTAAAAGAGACGAACAAGAGAATTTTGTTGACCATGTGTGTTCAAGATGGAGGTTATCATTGTTTTTCCACTCGTGGTATTGTGTGCATATAGGAGTACTGCTAGACTGTGGACCAAGCACAGTGTAAAGCCAGTAACATTTAAGAACCTATTTACTCCTCAAAACAGATGGTAATTCAGAGGAGAATCCATCTTCCCATGCTCAACATCACTGGCGCTCGCCTATTCCAAGTATAAACTGATTTATGTATATGAAAAAAACTAGAGATTGGATTCCTTGGTACTACACATGAATATGGGCCCTGATATTTACTTGGGGCCGTGAAGAGAGCGGTGGGGGGAAGCTTACGGATGGAAACCCGGAAGTAAGGGTCCTGCTGAAATTGACAACAGGACGTCTTGTAAATTTTTGTCTATAAAGAGGTGAGCTTGTTGAGGCTGGAGGAAACATTCCTGCTCCTCCTGGCCCGGAAGCAGTGCTGTAAATGCCTTTACCTCATGAATCCGGCCCTTCTCGCCTCCCTTTACCTGCCGGTACTGACTGACTGCACCCACCCCCCACGGTGTCCAAAAAAATCATTACTAAATTGTACAGGAGCAAGAAACATCATTTCAAAGTTGTGCTTTACTGACGGTCAGTGCAACATTATACAGAACCTTACAAACATAAGTCACTGCAATGAATCTTACCTTCATTTTATTTTCTACTTCCACCATTTCTCTTTTCTCCATAAGCTTATAAATGGGTATGAGCTCATTCATGCCTTGGAATACAGGCATGGTGCTGACTTCATTCCTCAGATATAACGTCAAGTCGAGGGCTTTGTCGAGTGGCAGCTTCCCTATACTAATTGACACAAAAGCTAACAAGTTACGGGTGTGTTGTAGTCACTTTTACGCAAATAGTTTTAAATTCGGATACATTACCAAAATATATAACGAAATAGAAATTACACAACAGAAACAGGCCATTAGGCCCAAAAAGTCCAGCTGGTGTTAACCCTCCGCATGAGCAGTAGTCCTAATCTCATCCGGCTGCCATGCTCTCATATGCTTTAACCCGCTTTTCTTCACCACCCATCTAACATAGTGAGTATTTTAACCACACATTATTCTAGAAATGTGTCACTGTGGGATTATCTTTAAGATCCAGGAGGATTGGACTGTAAATGCTACAAAAGCTTTCCTTATGAAGCTCCTCTGTGAACAAATGGAGACCAGTTCAACAGCAGCTACAATCTTTACCTCACAAGCTGGAAGGCATTGTTAATAAGGTTGGCTCGGTCATTGCTGCTGAGGACCATGTGATTTTTTCTCAGCAGTTTGATTAAGGCATCCCATCCATCATTTTCATAATGCACAATGTAATAGCCATTCATATCCACATTGAACTTTATCCAGCTCACTTCCTCCGAAAGAGTGATAACATCTGAATGGAGGAGAAATCAAATCAAAACCTGCTTATAGAACAAGTCTACCAACGCAATAAGTCAAAGGCACTTTTAAAGAAGCATTGCCAATTTTGTGAGCCTATATAGGCTACAATTACAAATGTCCATTACCTGTGATTTTTAATTTTTTAATAAAATCTAGTCTTTACAAAGGAAATCAAAGGGGTCTATTTATAAACCACTTCTTTCCTCCTCCCTGCACAAGGCAAATTACATCACACTGAACTGAGCACACTGGGGCCAAAAAACCTCAGCCCTGCTCCTGATCCCCTGGCTGGGGAGTCTAGAACCAGGGGTCACAGTCTCAGAATAAGGGGTCAGCCATTTAGGACCGAGATGAGGAGAAATTTCTTCACTCAGAGGGTCGGGAATCATTGCAATTCTCTACCCCAGAGGGCTGTGGAGGCTCAGTCATTGAGTATATTCAAGACAGAGATCGATAGATTTTTGAATATTAAGGGAATCAAGGGATATGGGGATAGTGCAGGAAAGTGGAGATGAGGTAGAAGATCAGCCATGATCTTATTGAATGGCGGAGCAGGCTCGAAGGGCCGATTGGCCGACTCCTGCTCCTAGTTCTTATGAGTATCCAGGCTCAGAGAGGGCTCACATATTTCGAATGCCAGCACCGGACATCCACGTCACTATGTGCATATCTGGGGCCCCTGCCAGAGGAGGAGGAGGGGGACGAGAAAAGCTCGCCAACAAACTGTTCATTTTGCAGCCGGTGACACTGCTCTAGATCATTTTAAAAGGTTGTCCAATCAGCCCCTTTCATAACAGGGCTGAAAAGAATTCTGGTGTGGACCCCAGGTGGTTCCCACATCCACTGCTGAGCAAACATCTATGCAGGATTCATCCCAGCATCCAGGTTACTAATTGGTAGGACACTTGAAGCAATGGAAATTCCCGGCGTGGGAATTATTTCGGCCCCACCCCCTCTGACGACTGGGACCATGTTTGCGTCAAATGGAAGCTCTGTCCCACATCAGGCCCCTGTGCAAATTTCTAGTTGGTAGAATTCTGAGTAAAGATCATTTGTCAGGCCTCCTGTACCAGTCTTGCACTAGAGGACTATTGCCGAGGTCAAGAATTTTCAACCCCAGTCTTTTTAAGGGACATTGGTAGATGCATCTTCCTGACGGACGCAAATTTCTTAGGCCCTGACAAAAATTATACCAAACTACAAATGTGAACCAGTACCATCTTTTACATAATTTCAGTTTTATAATGATTCAATTTTGTTTTTGTTTTTTTATAACTATTACAGAATTTAGTGTATAGAACGTGCTCGATTTTCTGAAACATGGTACTGTACAGAGTATACAGGACATTGCAGGTATCATCACTTGCCAAACCATACATTGGAGTTCTGACACAGTTCAGTACAATTTGCAGGGATTAATCACTAACATAGCCAGTCGTTCCTGGAAAGAGCTGTAGGTCAGGCAGGAGAGTGGGATAAGGGATTCAATATGTTTAAAGGCAGCACTGTAATCATTTCCCCAATTGTTCTACTATCTAAGGGAATACGTATCTGAGCGATAGAGATCAGGAAGGTGCCAAATTTTATATCCATCTGTGCTCAGTTCGCTGCCCTTAGCTGAGATGGTGGTCGGGGTGCTACAATTGGCCTGTGCTAGAGAGCAGAAAGTCAGCCAGGGTTCCGACTGATCGCTATCCAGTGATCTCTCCTGGGAGTTCATGAATCTGACCATCAATCAGGGTCGATTCCGCTGTGATGCCCCTTGTGAGTGAATAGCCTACCAACCCTCACTGTCTAGGTCTGCAAATGAAGAATGGCCATTTGACCGAGGTACCACAAGGAGCACATTAGTGAAAGTGAGTCAATGGGCTGGATTTTCATTGATCCGTGGAGGCGGATTTGGAGGCGTGTGGGGGGTTAAAATTGCGAAAACTGGCGGGCGGGCACAAGTCCGCCTCCATGCAATTTTCATTAAATCGTGTCTGCTGGTCCCGACTCCGTCCCGCCTCTAAGAGGCGGGATAGGCTGTTAAGGCCCTTAACAAGTACTAAATTGGCTCTATAATGCCATTTTGAAAGGCCTTTGTGATTTTAACCCTTGTTCTACGTGAAGCACGCCTGTTCTGAACCACGAATGTGAAACCTGGCGGTAACACATTTCGAAAGCTGACTATCAGCTGCAGGTCCACTATTACAACGGAGTAGTAGTAGGAAAAATATGTGGGAGCAGACTTAGGTAATACAGATAAACAACCCATTATGAAGTAATTACTTAATTGCCATTTAACTAAATGTCTACTTCAAGGTTATTGCATAATACTAATTAATGTTGACTTCTTGTTCATTGCTGCTACTTGAGACCTAGCTCCCCTTGCAATATTTTGCCAGTAATAGCAGAAAGAAATAGGGGAGGCCTTAAGTGAAGGATTGAACCAACCAGGATCAAAATTAATTTCATGTCCACAGGCCTCCCGAGAGCACCTGCGCAAAAGAGGTATTCAGCCACTGGAGTGGTGCTCAGGTGTTCCTGTAACAGTATGGGGAAGCCATCTAGTTATAAAATTTTGGGGGTCTCAATGAGCCTTGGTGCACAGTTTGCATGCAAGCTCCCAATGCCCTACACAATAGGCAGTGGCATGCTAGGTATCACAGGTGCATTCCAGGTCTCTATCATGCGCACCCAATAGTGTGGGGAGCCAGCACCCACTGTGCTTCAGTGCACTGGCTCGTCGCATTATCGGCAGTATGGGGCGGTATTAAAGTATCGAGAATCTCAAACCACAGTAAAATGTAATAAATGTCATTTACCTTTTTTAGTCCTCATCAAGTGCCTCTGGATGGTCCTGGATTGGCTTGTAATGTAAGTTAGTGGAATATGCCACAGATAACTACAAAAAGAAACAAAATAAAGTGAGAATATTAATGTTTTCGGGTCGCTTTATGTCTTTATCAAGCAAGGTATGTCAATGGAGGGGAATGGAACTCTTTTCCACTTTTGTACCCAGTGTCAGTATTAAGCACTCCTTGGTCATCAGAAATAGTTGTAGAATGAGCTTCATTTACTCTGACCACAAAAAGTAGCTTAACCAGAGAAACACTCCTTACCTCATCAAGATGATTTTTTCATTGACCATACTGGCGATTGCCAACTCGGAGCCACATTCTGTGCAGGTTTGTGCTGTGGGCCCATTTGGACTTCAGATTGCACAAATTGATTTCATACAGAATCCCTGAAACCGATCATCCTACTGCTCTGATTTGGATTTGAGCCCAGGTGTGAAATGACAGTGTGGTAACCCACGACACCAGAGGTTCCCAAACTGAGCAGCGTGCCATGGTTATCAGGGAGCACGTGGAGGACAATGAGTATGAACAAAATGTGAGTTGGGTACATCAACAACTTGTATTTATATAGCGCCTTTAACGTAGTCCCAAGGTGCTTCACAGGAGTATTACAAGACAAATATCTGACACCGAGCCACATAAGGAGAAATTAGGGCAGATGACCAAAAGCTTGGTCAAAGAGGTAGGTTTTAAGGAGCGTCTTAAAAGGAGGAAAGAGAGGTAGCGAGGCAGAGAGGTTTAGGGAGGGAATTCCAGAGCTTCAGGGCCTAGGCAACAGAAGGCACATTGCTGGGTACATTTAATAAACAGCTGCACCTGTACCCAGGAACGATTGCAATCAAGTGAAGAGTGAACCTTTTTGCTGTTTTCCTGTACCTGGGAGTGCGCTGCGAGTGGGAGCCATGTGCGGTCTTTAGGGCACGCGTTCCAAAGGCAACAGTCACCAGGGACAAGCTGGAGCTCAAGCTGGACTCGAGCCGGAGTGTGTGGATCCATGCGGCCAGGACCTGAGTGGCCAAGCATTCTCCTTCTGCTGCTGCTGCTGCTGCTGCTGCTGGAAGGGGTGACAGCAGCAACGACTGGGACAGCAATCACAAACCAAGGCACTCCCAAACGAAAGGCCAAGATCATTTGAAGGCTGCCAGAGAGGTGCCAGAAGCATCAGTATTCCTGCTGGTTGGTGTTTGTCTACTTGCTGCTGATCCTGCTCTTGCTAGCGGTGGGGCCCACTCACGACCGGGATGGTTTCAATGCTTACAGAGCAAAGTAATAATTAACACTGGCAAATGTCTGGGGCACAGTTAGATCTAAGGCCTAGATTCTGGCCAAGCCTTGGTGAATTTTATTGCTGGAGTGGGTTATTTTTTTTACTAATAATGCCGATTTTATTGTGCCATAAATATCTTACCACAGATTGCGCCTTGTCTGGTCCTGTGATTACACTACGGGTACCAGTTTGACACTGGTATCACTATTACTGTATATGTTATGTTAGCGGAGAAAATTATATCCTCTTGTTCTTTGCAAAAATACTTGGCAGAACTTTCAACTTCAGCAGGGGTGGAAAATGGGTTTTAGCAGATCGGCCGTCAGTAGTACAACCCAGCCCGAATTTCCATTCCATTGAAGTCAAGGCACGGAAGAGAATCGGGGTGTGGGGGCGGGGGAGGGGGGAAGGAAGTTGTATACAACGGGCGGCCGATACACTACAGCCCCCGAAATTGCAAGTTTGGTCCACTATTTTAGAAAGAGGTGGGCACGTATGGGACATTAATCTCTGAAGGGGGGGGCGGGGTAAGCAAAAAAAGTTTGGGAACCTCTGCACTACACCATCCAGTCTCCCATCGATATTAAACTAATATCAAGGTATTCTGTTATTTTACAGCTCGTGCATATCTCCAAACTGGTGGTTTAATGTGATTATATCACTGCAGGGACAGACAACACTGTAATAAAGAAAACATTTGCATTTATAGAGCAGTTCATTAGATTCTTAGACTATCCTAAAGTGCTTCACAATCCAATGATTTATTTACAGGTTTGACTGGGCTTGAATTGCCAGAGTTTTTTGTTCTTGGTAGATGGATGAGGGTGGCAATAGAGAGTTTTTCACCCCACAAACAACAAATGAGATGAATGATCAATTTGTTTTTGGTTGAGAGTGAGAGTACATGTGGCCAGGAGAATTCCCTGCTCTTCTTCAAATAATGCCATAGAATCTTTTGCTTTTACCTAAACCGACAGACAGGGCCAACTTCTCATTTGAAAGACTCCACCCCTGGCAAGGCAACACCCCTCAGCACTGCACTGAAGTGTCATCTTAGATTATGTGCTCAAGTACTGGAGTGGGGCTTGAACTCACTCTCATAACTCAGGCAAACGTGCTATAAATTGAACCAAGCCGACACATACTAGCGTAACAAAGAATACTAACCCTCCTTGTCGGTTATGTCATTTCTACATAAGAAAAAGCTTATTGAACCACTTAGCGTTGTTGTATACATTCATATGTTCTACAGTGGAGTAAGCGACCGAGAGCTTGTTAATGCTCCATTATATTACAGGCATCAGTTTGAGATTGGGACTGGTTCAGAGTTAGACTGCTGGCTCCACGCCTTTCTTTGGCAAGGAGAACTGGAGCTCCATGAATGCCTGCTTGTGCAATTCAACAGAACTCCACTCACCAGCAATCAAATGACAATTACATTTCAACATTAAACAGCTGACAGGAAGTCTTGTCACGGCAGACATTAAGAAAGATTAAAAATTAAATTTAATGTAGTGCTAAGCAACCAAGGAACCTGAAAAAAAATCTTATCTTAGCACTAATACTGCATTTGGCATGAAGCCAAAACAGTGCAAGACTGGTTCCACAAGGTGATCTCAATCCATATTCCTATATTTGATTCAGGCAAATTCACACCCTAATTGTACTAAACAGCTTGTTGACGAAAAGCAAAAATGTCTTCATGGTGACACAAAATGCCTGGTATAAGAATCCTTCTTGCTGCCACCATTCACCGTCAAGTGAAGAATGGCTACTTAGACACCCACAGAACCTAGAATGGCTATTGTGCACATGCTGAACACCTTCAGGAGAGGCGGGGGGGGGAAATAAAAACAAAAATAAGACAGACAGTGCCAGATTGAAAACTCCAGCAAAGAAGCTGCTTGATCGCACATTTTAACTGTCTGTAGGATATTGCTTTGAGATTTTTATTTAGTATTTAGTTATGTCACACTCTAAATGGAATGCTCGAATAAGTCAAATGCTGATTAATCATTTTCTGTTAATTGTGACGGGGTTAACGGAATGGGAAGATGTGGGCTTGCATTCCTGATTCTCCACCTGCCAAACCTCATCACAGCTGCGCTACTATTAACCTTTATTTTTCTGTTTGCACTGCTCTCTCAACTTTGTTTTGAACAGTACGATTTCTCAACTGCACAGCATTTTGTGAATGGAATGGATATATTCCTAAAAGTAGTATTTGAGAGAACTTCACAACTAACTTGGAAGTTATTTTGACAGCATTGTATCTAGTAAAATAGCAGACAGTCATACAAATGCAAGAATCATCATCCACTAAGGTTTAATTTAATGTGCACTCGTCCCAATCTCAGAGCACTACTATTTCCATCCCTGTGGCTTATCTGGATGGGGTTGCCAATTTAGTGCTAAACTATGGAAAGTTCTGTGCTGTGGTTTCATGTCCATTGCGAGCCAAGACTGCTCACATTCATTTTACATGAGACATTTTTTAAATGAGTGGAGAGGGGAAACCTTCATTCCATCTGTCTGGATTTGATTTAGACTCAAGGGCCGAGGTGAAAGGGCAATATGCTAAACCGCATCATCGTGCAGACCTCTTGTATTATTGTTTATTATGGTGTTAACATTTGACAATCAAGTTCAGTTTTAGCTTCAGAATATCAAATCTCATGCTGAACAAACCCAAAGAATTCTTGTCATCTGTGGTCAGCAGGCTTTGGCTGGAAGAGGCTAGGCGAGGGTTAAATTACAGGGCGAGGAGCGGGTAAATTTAAAAGGTAAGCAGAAGTATTACCTTGCAGATTCTGAATTTGGATCTTGGAAATCAGAACCTTTTTGATAGTACTCCTGTTGCAATAGGATTTGTCGTCCTTCCACCGTAACAGTTACCAGTGGGAACCCCTTCTGAAGTGTCCAGGTGTTCATCATTGTCTTTACATCAAGGACATCTTCCATGAACCACTGCTACAAAATTAAAATAAGAACACTAAATCGTAACGCTTTACACTGTGTCTACTGCTCGTTACAAAAATCGTCATTTTTCTTGGATTACTCCTCGTCATATATTGACTCCTAGTCACAACAAATTACAAACTATACTGTCATCTTGCATTTTTCCAAGGTACTGCACATAAAACAGCTTCATACAGTTCACTTGATTCAAATTACCTGATAATTCATTTTTTTTTGCATTAAATTCCCGCATTTTCGGATTATTTATATTGCTTAATTCAAATTATTTGAAGACCGTAACTGTCCTTTTTCTGTACCTTTGCACTAGTTTCTTGTTCCTTTTACTGCTTCTTTCAGCAACATCAACCTATATTTTGAACAAACTGCTTTCCCGACATTACTAACCTTTAGTTTTCCGCTTGCTGCCATCTCAACTTTGTTATAAAGAATAACATTTCTCAATTGCACAGTACTTTGTGAATGGAATGGATACATTTCTATCAATAATATTCAGTGAGAATTTCACAATTAACTAGGGAGTTATTTTGAGAGCATTGCCTGCTTAAAACTGGGTGGCCAAAATATGAAATTAGCATGCAATGAGCCTTCACGGGGCTGCTTCACTGGTTTCACTGAGCATTCGTGCACTGATACGAGTTTTGGTTGTATTTTATAACAATTTTGTTTTTAAAGCCCTTTTTGTATATTTGTAGAGTGACAACATGGTTCAGCATGAGACAACTGTAACAAGGCAGATTTCTCATGAATTTGTTCCCAGTGGTTGCTGGGAGTACAGATATATGTTTTGTAAAAAGTCTATTTTCGGTTTGGTTAGCTGGGTGTCTGGCATGCACAGAAATCCATCACCACCTTACCAAGGTACTGAGAATTTCTGTTTACCTGATACTAAGTGCACGCTCTGTCCCCACAGTGGTGAAGTCCTGATTGCTACTCAGCGACTCGAATTGGAAAACCCATGTGTGGGTGACAGGTGAGCAAAGGATCAGGATTGGCTGTGGTGACGCTGCCTCCCTGCCTGAGTAAAACACCCTGCCAACACCCACTGCCCAGGCTCATGAATAATGACCATTTAGGAGAGATACTGGAGGGCCAACAGCATGTGCAGAACAGTAGCCCAGTGTAAGAACACTCCTTCCAGGAGATGAGTAGGCAACAAAATTGGGAGAAGAAATAAAACATTTTTTTTAAAAACGCATTAAAATTAAATTAGATTTTGATTGAAGATGTAGTGAATAAACACAGTTGCCTCAAAAATTCACATTGGGGGTGACGAGTTTTGATTACTCTGGGAGAACAGAAGAAATTGCTGTTTCCTCAACCACAGTTCACACCCAGCGCATAAAAAGCTATACATGGAGAGTGCTATCAAAATATGCTAACAAGCTGATCTTGAATTATTAGCAGGTTGTTTCTGTATTACATACGAAATAGGAGTAGGAGTAGGCCATTTGGCACTTCGAGCCTGCTCCGCCATTCAACAAAATCATGGTATTAATCATAGCTCTGCAGTCCTGCCACATCCAGTCGTGAATGGTGGTGGACCATTAAACAACTAACAGGAGGAGGAGGCTCCATGAATATCCCCACCCTCAATGATGGTGGAGCCCAGCACGTGAGTGCAAAAGACAAAGCTGAAGTGTTTGCAAATATCTTCAGCCAGAAGTACCGAGTGGATGATCCATATCAGCCCCCTCCTGAGGTCCCACCACCACAGAAGCCAGTCTTCAGGCAATTCAATTCACTCCACATAATATCAAGAAACGGCTGAGCGCACTGGATACAGCAAAGGCTGTGGGCCCCGACAACAACCCGGCTGTCGTGCTGAAGACTTGTGCTCCAGAACTAGCCGTGCCTCTAGCCAAGCTGTTCCAGTACAGCTACAACACTGGCATCTATCCGACAATGTGGAAAACTGCCCAGGTATGTCCTGTCCACAAAAAGCAGGACAAATCCAATCTGGCCAATTACCGCCCCATCAGTCTACTCTCAATCATCAGCAAAGTGATGGAAGGTGTCGTCAACAGCGCTATCAAGCAGCACTTACTCACCAACAGCTTACTCACTGATGCCCAGTTTGGGTTCCACCAGGACCACTCGGCTCCAGACCTCATTACAGCCTTGGTCCAAACATGGACAAAAGAGCTGAATTCCAGAGGTGAGGTGAGAGTGACTGCCTTTGACCTCAAAGCAGCATTTGACTGAGTTTGGCATCAAGGAGCACTAGTAAAACTGAAATCAATGGGAATCGGGGGAAAAACTCTCCACTGGCTGGAGTCATATCTAGCACAAAAGAAGATGGTTATGGTGGTTGGAGGTCAATCATCACAGCCCCAGAACATCGCTGCAGGAGTTCCTCAGGACAGTGTCCTAGGTCCAACCATCTTCAGCTGCTTAATCAATGACCTTCCCTCCAACATAAGGTCAGAAGTGGGGATGTTCGCTGATGACTGCAGTGTTCAGTGCCATTCGCAACTCCTCAGATAATGAAGCAGTCCATGCCCGCATGCAGCAAGACCTGGACAACATTCAGGCTTGGGCTGATAAGTGGCAATTAACATTCGCGTCACACAAATGCCAGGCAATAACTATCTCCAACAAAGCGAGCGTCTAACCACCTCCCCTTGCCATTCAACGGCATTACCATCGCCGAATCCCCCACCATCAATATCCTGGGGGTTACCATTGACCAGAAACTTAACTGGACCAGCCACATAAATACTGTGGCAACTAGAGCAGGTCAGAGGCTGGGTATTCTGCGGTGAGTGTCTCACCTCCTGACCTCCCAAAGCCTTTCCACCATCTACAAGGCACAAGTCAGGAGTGTGATGGAATACTCTCCACTTGCCTGGATGAGTGCAGCTCCAACAACACTCAGGAAGCTCGACGCCATCCAAGACAAAGCAGCCCGCTTGATTGGCACCCCATCTACCACCTTAAACATTCACTCCCTCTACCACCGGCGTACCGTGGCTGCAGTGTGCACCATCTACAAGATGCACTGCAGCAACTCGCCAAGTCTTCTTCGGCAGCACCTCCCAAACCCGCGACCTCTACCACCTAGAAGGACAAGGGCAGCAGGCGCATGGGAACACCACTAAGAGATAAGACATAAGAAATAAGAGCAGGAGTAGGCCATACGGCCCCTCGAGCCTGCTCCACCATTCAATAAGATCATGGCTGATCATCGACCTCAACTCCACTTTCCCGCCCGATCTCCATATCCCTTGATTTCTCCAGAGTCCAAAAATCTATCTATCTCAGCCTTGAATATACTCAAAGACTCAGCATGCACAGCCCTCTGGGACAGAGAATTCCAAAGCCAACCCTTTATCCCGAGACTATGCCCCCTAATTCTAGACACTCCAGCCAGGGGAAACAGCCTCTCAGCATCTACCCCGTCAATCCCCTTCAGAATCTTGTATGTTTCAATGAGATCACCTCTCATTCTTCTAAACTCCAGAGAGTATAGGCCCATTCTACACAATCTCTCATCATAGGACAGCCCTCTCATCCCAGGAATCAATCTAGTGAACCTTCGTTGCATTGCCTCCAAGGCAAGTATATCCTTCCTTAAATAAGGAGACCAAAACTGTGCACAGTACACCAGGTGTGGTCTCATCAAGGCCCTGTACAATTGTAGCAAGACTTCCTTACTCTTATACTCCAACCCCCTTGCAATAAAGGCCAACATGCCATTTGCCTTCCTTATTGCTTGCTGTACCTGCATGCTAGCTTTCTATGTTTCTTGCACGAGGACACCCAAATCTCTCTGAACATCAACATTTGAAACTTTCTCACCATTTAAAAAATATTGTTTTTCTATTTTTCCTACCAAAGTGAATAACCTCACATTTCCCTATATTATACTCCATCTGCCACCTTACTGCCCACTCACTTAGTCTATCTATATTCCTTTACAGATTTTTTGTGTTCTCCTCACAGCTTACTGTCCCACCTAGCTTTGTACCATCAGCAAACCTGGATACATTACACTCGGTCCCTTCATCTAGGTCATTAATATAGATTGTAAATAGCTGAGGCCCCAACACTGATCCTTGCGGCACCCCACTAGTTACAGCCTGCCAACCTGAAAAAGATCCGTTTATCCCTACTCTCTGTTTTCTGTCCATTAACCAATCCTCTATCCATGCTACTATATTACCCCAACCCCATGTGCCTTAATCTTGTGTAATAACCTTTTATGTGGCACCTTATCAAATGCCTTTTGGAAATCCAAATGTACTACATCCACTGGTTCCCCTTTATCTACCCTGCTAGTTACATCCTCAAAAAACTCTCAAATTTGTCAAACACGATTTCCCTTTCATAAAACCATGTTGACTCTGCCTAATCATGATATGATTTTTTAAGTGCCCTGATACCACTTCCTTAACAGTGGATTCCAGCATTTTCCCGATGACTGATGTCAGGCTAACTGACCTGTAGTTCACTGTTTTTTCTCTCCCCCTCCTTTCTTGAATAGCAGTGTTACATTTGCGGCCTTCCAGTCCGGTGGGACCATTCTAGAATCTAGGGAATTTTGGAAGATCAAAACCAATGCATCCACTTTAGAACCCTAGGATGTAGGCCGTCAGGTCCAGGGGATTTGTTGGCTTTTAGTCCCATTAGTTTCTCTAGTACTTTTTCTCTACTTATATTAATTACATTAAGTTCCTCACCCTCATTAGACCCTTGGTTCCCCACCATTTTTGGTATGCTTTTTATGTCTTCTACTATGAAGACAGATACAAAATATTTGTTTAACATTTCTGCCATTTCCTTATTCCCCATAATTTCTCCTGTCTCAGCCTCTAAGGGACCAATGCTTACTTTTGCTACTCTCTTCCTTTTTACTTACTTGTAGAAGCTCTTACAATCTGCTTTTATATTTCTTGCTAGTTTTCTCTCATATTCTATTTTTTCCCTTTTTATCAATTTTTTGGTCAACCTTGGCTGGTTTCTGAAACTCTACTAATCCTCAGGCTTACTATTATTCTTTGCAACATTAAAAGCTTCTTCTTTCAATCTAATGCTATCCTTAACTTCTTTAGGTAGCCACGGTTGAATCACTTTTCCCGTGGAGTTTTTGTTTCTCAATGAAATGTATTTTTGTTGAGAATTATGAAATATTTCTTTAAATGCTAGCCACTGCTTATCTACCGCCATACCTTTTAATCTATTTTTCCAATCTACCTTGGCCAACTCGCCCCTCATACCTATACAATTGGCTTTATTTAAGTTTAAGACTCTAGTTTCGGACTTGGGTAAGTCACTCTTAAAATTAAGGTGAAATTCTATCATATTATGATCGCTCTGCCCCAGAGGATCCTTTACTATGAGATTGTTAATTAACCCTGTCTCATTACACAATATAAGATCTAAAATAGCCTGTTCCCTGGTTGGTTCCATGACATATTGTTCTAGGAAACTGTCCCGAATGCATTCCATGAACTCGTCCTCAAGACTACCTTTGCCAATTTGATTTGTCCAGTCTATATGAAGATTAAAGTCCCCCAAGATTATTGCATTACCTTTGTTGCAAGCTCCTACTATTTCTTGATTCATATTCTGTCCAACGGCATAGCTACTGTTCGGGGCCCATAAACTACTCCTGCCAGTGTTTTCTGCTCCTTGTTATTCCTTTTCTCCACCCATACTGATTCTACTTCCTGATCTTCTGAGCCAAGATCCTTTCTCGCTACTGTCCTTATGCCATCCTTTATTATCATGGCTACTCCCCCTCCTTTACCATTCTGCCTGTCTTTTCGAAATGTCAAGTACCCTGGAACATTTAGTTCCCAACCTTGACCACCTTGCAACCACATCTCTGTAATGGCTATTAGATCAAACCCATTTATCTCTACTTGTGCCACTAGTTCGTCTATCTTGTTACGAACGCTTCATAACAAAATTTTAAATTTTTTCCCATTATTCCCTGCTTTGACCTTATTCTCTGCTGCACTGTTACCGTTAAACTCTCTGTCCTTTCCTGTCACACACTGCTTATTTTTACCCAAATCGCTACACTGCTCTATTTCTAAATTTCCCCTCACCTGACCCCTCCCCCCCCCTTTTTTTTGTTTAAAGCCCTATCTATTCGATTCACCAGGATGCTGATCCCAGCCCAGTTTAAGTGGAGCCCGTCCCGACAGAACAGCTCCCTCTTTCCCCAGTACTGGTGCCAGTGCCCCATGAATTGAAACCCCTTTTTCCCCACACCACTCTTTGAGCCATGCATTTAGCTCTCTGATCTGCTTGACCCTATGCCAATTTGCGCGTGGCTAAGGTAGTAATCCAGAGATTATTACCCTTGTGGTTCTGCTTATTAATTTAGACCCTAGCTCCTCAAACTCCCTCAGCAGAACCTCATTCTTAGTTCTACCTCCAAGATCCTCACCAAGTCACACACCATCCTGACTTGGAAATATATCGCCGATCCTTCATCGTCGCTGGGTCAAAATCCTGGAACTCCCTACCTAACAGCACTGTGGGAGTACCTTCACCACACGGACTGTCGCGGTTCAAGAAGGCGGCTCACCACCACCTTAAGGGCAACTGGGGATGGGCAATAAATGCTGGCCTTGCCAGCGATGCCCACATCCCATGAATGAATATAAAAAAATTGATGTCCCTATTAAAGAAGCAATGTCTAGATCAGTGTTCCCATTAACAGGCACCAGGTGCATTAGGGTGTTCTGACATGACAATTTATAAATTACAAATTTGGTCATCTTATTTTAATGCAACACTTGGATGACTGAGACAACCGTACCCTGTTCTAAATTATAAGAAACAATAACACATCAAAGTTAGCAGTCATATTTAGTCAAAAGGTACTAGATCCCATCAAATAAGTATTTCCTTGTGTTGTTTTTATTCAATGGTAAAAAGGATAAAATATTCTAGATATTTGCGGTAGTGGGTAGGCTTTCATCTCAGAAAAATATGTACTGTTCTCTAAGAAATTGGAGAAAACCAATTGATTTGAATACTGTGAGGCTCAATATTGAGATGCAAGAAATGTAGATTAATAAAGTACATCAGGAAATACACTGAATATCGCTTTTAAAAATTAAAATTAAAATAAAATGTCAAATGTATCTTATGGTCAGCCATAAAAATCAGACTTTTCAGCAACCAATTATATTTCAAAGCTTCAACGCAGATTACTTTCCGAATGAAAATCATCACGTAAATAACACCATCAATTTGGATTTTTTTAAATGGTATCTTACTGAACCAGGAGGTAGATCTGGATTTCTTAAGCAAAATTGTGGCTCATTCAGTCTGCTTCCATGTGTATCATCTGATGGGCAAATCTAGAAAAAGAAAATGCTGGATTTACTTTTAGTCAATTGCTTAAATGTGGAATTACTTAAATGATAAGAAAATTAAATAATCTTAAATATAACGACATTGCCCTCATGTTTCAATCCTCATTAAACTGGCAAATCTCTGCTGCCTGTATCCTAACTCGTACTCGCACCAAATCCCGTTTACCCATCCCCCTGCGCTCGCTGACCGACATCGTCTCCTGGTCCACCAACCCCTCAATCTTAAAATTTTCATCCTCATGTTTAAATCCATCCATCGCTTCACCCATCCTCATCTCTGTAACCTCCTCCAGCCCTACAAGCCGCTGAGAACTCTGGCCTCTTGTGCATCCTCCCACTTACTTCGCCCGCACCATTGGTGGCTGTGCCTTCAGCCATCTGGGCCCTAAGCTCCAGTATGCCCTACCGAAATCTCTGTGCCTCTCCACCTCCCTCTCCTGCTTTAAGACACTGCTTAAAATTACCTCTTTGATCAAGCTTTTAGTCATCTGCCCTATTATCTCCTTCCTCCACTGGCCAAGTACAATCTCTCTATTGTGGACTCTATTCCATTTAATTTCCTGAGGGGCAGTTCTGCAAAAATACTCACTGATCCCCAAGTAATCAAGCAAAAGTCCAAAATATTCTTCCATGTTATCTTGACACTCCCCTTTCTACTGTTATTGATAGAGCCAATTATCAGATATTTATCCAGCTCCTGTTTGAGAAAAAGTTAACCAACATAGCCTCAACTGTTTTAACTGAGAGTCTGTTCCAATAACCCTCTACTGTGGGAAGAAAGTGTCTTCCAAACTCTGGTCTCACTCAAGGCTGGTTAATACTAAGCCTGTGTCCTCCAGTCCTGTGTTCATCCTCTAACCCACTACTGTACTGTAACTGAAAGACCTTTAGAAACCCAAAACAGGATTCACACTAGATAAAGTTAACTGTTATAATTCATAGCAGAAGCTTTGATTCAAGTGATTTTTTACAGATCTTTTAAAAGTAAGTGATTAATTAAAATGACTCCACTTCAAATTCAGAAGAGAGAAAATTTTACTCTGCAACTGGCTGTGGTTTACGTGATGTAGGGATGCTTAATGCTATTTTAATACTACTATTTTAATACTGAGAATTCAGCTTTTCTTTCATCTATATTGATATCACTTGCTTGGATAAACACAAAAATACATTTAAAATAGATCAATTTGCTCACAGATTGCTTGCACATCAAGTTTTCAATTGTGGCCTTCCTATCCAGAAGATAGCAAGCAGAGAAGGGAGGGAGAAAAAAAATCAGAAGGCAAGTCATCCCAGTGTCAGCTGTGGCTCAGTTGGTAGCACTCTCGCCTGTGAGTTGTGGGTTCAAGTCCCACTCCAGAGCCTTGAGCACAAAACTCTAGGCCGACACTCCAGTGCAATACTGAGGGAGTGCTGCACTGTCAGTAGTGCCATCTTTCAGATGAGATGTTAAACCGAGGCCCCGTCTGCTCTCTCAGGTGGACATAAAGGATCCCATGGCAGTATTTCAAAGAGCAGGGGAGTTATCCTTGGTGTGCTGGCCAATATTTATCCCTCAATCAACATAATTAATAACAGATGATCTGGTCATCATCACATTGCTGTTTCTGGGATCCTGCTGTTTCCTGGGTTAGATCAGTGACTGTACATTGGGACATCCTGAGGTCGTGAAAGGTGATACATAAATGCAAGTCTTTCTTTCTTTCATGATTGTGTCATGCAACTAATAGCACTAGTTACATTGGCAGACATACAGCAGGCCACTTAGTGAATGAACACTAAGTAGTATAAGAAATAAACGATTTTTAGAAATAAAATATTTAGCATCCTTGATCCATGAAGAGAAATGGTGTACAGGAATGATCATGAATGCAAATGCCTCAATAATTTTACTCAGATTGCAAAGATGGAGAATAGTACAAACTATAGTTTGTAGGGATATTCATCCTACAGGAGCTACATTAACAAAAATGTTTTTACATATGGAAACACTTGAGCTTACATTAGTCAGACTGTTCCACAAATCCTCATTTTTTGCATTTGCATAGCTATGGCGTTGCAAGTAGCGAATAATGCCAGCTTTAAAAACATCTTCCGTCAGGTAGTCCATCAGCATGTTTAGAATGCAAGCTCCCTGCAATTCAAACCAGTCAAACATTATAGACTTAATCTGTTGCATTACAACATTGCTGCATTGTCAGACAATGCCGGCAGTCTTCTATTGCTGTTCAATGAATCTTGCATAGAAATTACATACTCTGCATACTTTGCAAACATATTTATGTCAAGTTGCAACATTAGCCCAGTGTTACCAAGTCCCATTAGTTCCTGGTTCCTCGTGTAAATCACCAAGTTTAATTATTCTATCACCATGCAAAGTTTTGCAAATGGTTATTAGACAAAAAATTACTTTTTAAAAAGATACTGAGAAAAATTTATCAGGTTCACAAAAGCTTTTCATTAGAGGGATTGGAATCAGTACAGATTGAGCCAAGATTGCTACCCATATTGTATTTTTCACAGAAGAAAATAATTTAAAGTTGATTTACACATAATATTAGTCATTTATAAAGTTATATTTATCATGCCTGGTGAGTCTGAAAGCTGAGATAACAGAATGTACTTGTCACATTCCCCCAATCACAGAACATTCCCTTTATCCCTATCTCCTACTTTCCAGCCAATTATTAATCCATGTCACAAGGTTACCTCCAATTCCATTCGCTCTCATTTTACTAATAATCTCTTGTGCAGAACCTTATCAAATGCCTCTAGAGATCCATATAGACAATATCCATAGACACTCCTCCATCCATCGTGCTAGTGAGCTTCTCAAAAAATGCAACTAGATTAGTCAGACGTGGCCTATACTTCACAAATCCACGCTGATTCCCTTTGATCAGCTCATACATGTCCAAGTGCTCATTCACTTTGTCTCTCATGATAGATCCCAGTAACTTCTCCACAACTGATGTTAAACTGACAGGTCTGTAGTTACCTGGGGGAGAAAATTGGGTTGCTATGCGCCTCCCGCAAAATTCAGCGGGAGGTTAGCGGTGGCGGTAGCGTCCCACGGCGATGGCATCATCACCTTGCGCAGCGCCCCGCTCGCGCCCTGGCCGCAAAATTCACTCGCGCCCCTTGACCTACCGCCGGACACTATGTCCGACAGGGTCAGGGTGCTGGGTTTGCGGCCGCGGCAGCGCAAATTAAAGGGCAGGTGCCAGGCAGCCATTTTTTTTGGGCCACCTGCCAGCACCTACCCCCTTTCGCCTGCGCATGCAGGGTGCCGGCCACGATCGGTCTCTTTTCCAAGCACCCCGCTCCCCGGTGGTACAGCAGGGCCCCGGTGCGCGCTGCGCTAGGCCCCGCCCCTCTAATCAGAGGAGGGAAGCCTGTACCGCGGCACCACGTGCCGGTGCGTGTGTTGCTGCTGCATGTAGCGCCGTGATATTGAATGGTAGCACCCCAAGAAGGAGGGGGAGCGCTTCCAGTAGCGCCCTGCCTCCTGCTTGGGGCGCTACCACACAATTCACAGCGCGGGGCGCTAACTTTTTCAGGGCGCTACGTTAGCGCCCCAATGGGGGCGCGACTCAATTTTTCCCCCTGGTTTCTCCCTACCTCCCTTAAACAATGCAGTTACTTTTCCAATCTAAAAGGCACATTTCGTGAATCGAGGGAATTTGGGAAAATGACTAACACAACTGCAGTTGCCTCACCTATTATTTTTAATACACTGGAGTGGAAGCCATTAGGAGTTTTGTTTATCTTAACTCCATTATTTTCTCCATTACCATTTAAAAATTTTTTCTTAAATCTGCTAAATTCCTCTCCAATTATTACTCAATACCACATGAATCTTTCAGCAAGTCATTCATCCTCAAATAAATGTGATAGACTTATAATCTTCCACTACATTACAAAAAATCAAGTAATGAGTTACACAATGATTTTGTTTCTATCTCCCTGCTGATGTTGCAACTTGTTTTAAAGCAATTATATGTTAATTTCTTGTCTATTTACCTTATCATAGGAGACATCATCAAACATTTCCTGGATCTCTGCAGGGTTTTCTACTGGAGTTGATACCGGATGTGAAGAATTGAAGGCATCTACTTCCATTGCACTGAAACATTTGTGTAGGAAGAATTCTTTCTGTGAGAAACAAAATGATTTAGATTTTAGTTATGGAATTTCATATTCACACCTTACACACGTAACTCTTTCCAATACTATACAGCTGGTGATGAGTAATCTATTATTTAAACAAAGCTGAACAAATGTCTAAGAGTCATTAGTGCATTAACAGTCAGTGCCACAGAGCTGGGACAGACTTGGGTTTGGATTGTGCTGTACTTAGTGCCTTTCTCAGGCACTGAATAGAATCTTTGGTATTCCCTGATAGGAAGAAATAAAATCAGAGGGGAAAGCAATGCCTGGCTGGTCCTTCGTGCTTCCTTATAGCCAGTTACAGGAATCAGTGGCAGAGACGTGGGAGTAGGTCATGCATCCATCCTCTTGCCTATTGAGGTATCAAGACTTGGTTAAAGTGGACTGGGAAAATATATTACAGGATAAGACTGTAGAAAAGCAGTGGCAAACATTTAAGGAGATATTTCATAACTCTCAGCAAAGATATATTCCAGTGAGAAAGAAAGGCTCGAAGAGAAGGATGAACCATCCGTGGCTAACTAAAGAAGTAAAGGATGGTATTAAATTGAAAACAAAAGCATACAATTTTGCAAAGAATAGTGAAAGGCCAGAGGATTGGGAAATTTTTAAAAAGCAGCAAAGGACAACTAAAAAAATGATAGAGAGAAGATAGCTTATGAGAGTAAGCTAGTAAGAAATATAAAAACAGACAGTAAGAGCTTCTACAGGTATATAAAAAGGAAGAGAGTAGCTAAAGTAAACGTTGGTCCCCTAGAGGATGAGTCTGGGGAATTAATAATGGGAAACGGCGGAGACCTTGAACAAATATTTTGTATTGGTCTTCACGGTAGAAGACACTAAAAGCATCCCAACAATGGATAATCAAGGGGCTATTGGGGTGGGGGGGGGGGGGGGGAGCTTAAAACAATCACTATCACTAGAGAGAAAGTACTAGGCAAACTAATGGAACTAAAAGGTGGACAAGTCCCCTGGACCCGATGGCGTGCATCCTAGAGTCTTAAAAGAGGTGGCTGCAAAGATAGTGGATGCAATCTACCAAAATTCCCTGGATTCTGGAGAGGTCCCAGCGGACTGGAAAACCACAAATGTAACGCCCCTATTTAAGAAAGGAGGGAGACAGAAAGCAGGCAACTATCGACCAGTTAGCCTAACAGGAAAATGCTGGAGTCCATCATTAAGGAAGTGATAGCAGGACATTTTGAAAATCATAATGTAGTCAAGCAGAGTCAGTATGGTTTTATGAAAGGGAAATCATGTTTGACAAATTTGCTGGAGTTCTTTGAGGACGTAACGAGCAGGGTGGATAAAGGGGAACCAGTAGATGTCGTGTATTTGGATTTCCAGAAGGCATTCGATAAGGTGCCACATAATAGGTTACTACACAAGATAAGAGCTCACGGGGTTGGGGGTAATATATTAGCATGGATAGAGGATTGGCTAACTAACAGGAACCAACCAGAGATCAGGCCATCTTAGACTAGGTATTATGTAATGAGAAAGGATTAATTGGCAATCTTGTTGTGCAAGGCCCCTTGGGTCGGAGCGATCATAATTTGATCGAATTCTTCATTAGGATAGAGAGTGAAGTAGTTGACTCAGAGACTAGGGTCCTGAATTTAAATAAAGGAAACTACGATGGTATGAGGTGCAAGTTGGGTAGGATTGATTGGGGAATGTCACTCAAAGGGTTGACGGTGGATAGGCAATGGCAAACATTCAAAGACCGCATGGACGAACTACAGAATTTGTTCATCCCAGTGTGGCATAAGAACAAAACAAAAAGGGTGACTCAACCGTGGCAAACAAGGGAAATTAGGGATAGCATAAGATCCAACGAGAGGGCATATAAATTGGCTAGAAAAAGCAGTAACCCTGTGGATTGGGAGCAGTTTAAGATTCAACAAAGGAGGACAAATTGATTAATTAAGAAAGGGAAAATAGAATACGAGAGTAAGCTTGCAGGGAACATAAAAACTGACTGTAAAAGCTTTTATAGATATGTGAAGAGAAAAAGATTAGTGAAATCAAGCATAGGTCCCTTGCAGTCAGAATCAGGGGAATTTATAATGGGGAACAAAGAAATGTCAGGCCAATTAAATACATATTTTGGTTCTGTCTTCACAAAGGAGGACACAAATAACCTCCCAGAGATGTTGGGGAACATAGGGTCTGATGAAAGGGAGGGACTGAAAGAAATCAGTATTTGTAGGGAAATGGTGTTAGGGAAATTGAAGGCCGATAAATCCCCAGGGCCTGATAATCTACATCCTAGGGTACTTAAGGAAGTGGCCCTAGAAATAGTAAATGCATTGCTGGTCATCTTCCAAAATTCTATAGACTCTGGAACAGTACCCATGGATTGGAGGGTAGCTAATGTTACCCCACTATTCAAAAAGGGTGGTAGAGAGAAAACGGGGAATTACAGACCGGTAAGCCTGACATCGGTAGTGGGCAAAATGCGAGAGTCCATTATAAAAGATGTAATAGCTGAGCACTTGAAAAACAGTGACAGGATCGGACAAAGTCAACCTGGATTTACAAAAGGTAAATCATGCTTGACTAATCTACTGGAATTTTTTGAGGATGTAACTGGTAAAATAGATAAGGGAGAACCAGTGGATGTGGTGTATTTGGACTTCCAAAAGGCTTTTGATAAGGTCCCGCATAAGAGATTAGCATGTAAAGTTAAGGCACATGGGATTGGGGGCAAGGTATCGACTTGGATAGAGAACTGGTTGGCAGACAGAAAGCAAAGAGTTGGAATAAACGGGTCTTTTTCCGAGTGGCAGGCAGTGACTAGTGGGCTACCGCAGGGATCGGTCCTTGGACCCCAGCTATTCACAATATATATTAATGATCTAGACAAGGGAACTATATGTAATATCTCCAAGTTTGCAGACGACACAAAGCTGGGTGGGCGTGTGCGCTGCGAGGAGGATGCCGAGAAACTCCAGGATGATTTGGACAGGTTGGGTGATTGGGCAGAAGCGTGGCAGATGCAATATAACGTGGATAAATGCGAGGTTATCCACTTTGGTGTCAAAAACAGAAAGGCAGATTATTATCTGAATGACAATAGATTGGGAGAAGGGGAAGTGCAACGAGACCTGGGTGTCCTTGTGCACCAGTCGCTGAAGGTAAGCATGCAGGTGCAGCAGGCGGTTCAGAAGGCAAATGGTATGTTGGCCTTCATAGCGAGAGGGTTTGAGTACAGGAACAAGGAT
Source organism: Squalus acanthias (assembly GCA_030390025.1). Taxonomy (NCBI): domain Eukaryota; kingdom Metazoa; phylum Chordata; class Chondrichthyes; order Squaliformes; family Squalidae; genus Squalus; species Squalus acanthias. Next base: position 164,541,825 of record CM059425.1, read on the forward strand.
GTCTTGCTGCAGTTGTACAGGGCCTTGGTGAGACCACACCTTGTGTACTGTGTGCAGTTTTGGTCGCCTTATCTGAGGAAGGATGTTCTTGCCATGGAAGGAGTTCAGCGAAGATTCACAAGGCTGATACTGAGATGGCAGGAATGACGTATGAAGAGAGATTGGGTCGATTGGGCTTATACTCGCTGGAGTTTAGAAGAGAGGGGATCTCATTGAAACTTATAAAATTCTGACAGGACAGGACAGGACAGAACAGGACAGAACTAGATGCAGGAAGGATGTTCCCGATGGTCGGGGAGTCCAGAACCATGGGTTACAGTCTAAGGATAAGGGGTAAGCCATTTAGGACAGAAATGAGGAGGAATTTCTTCACCCAGAGAGTGGTGAACCTGTGGAATTCTCTGCCACAGAAGACAGTAGAGGCCAATTCATTAAATAGATTCAAGAAGGAGTTGGATATATTTCTTAAGGCTAAAGGGATCAAGGGATATGGGGAGAAAGCAGGGACAGGGTACTGAATTTGGATGATCAGCCATGATCGCATTGAATGGCGGAGCAGGCTAGAGGGGCCGAATGGCCTACTCCTGCTCCTATCTTCTATGATTCTATGAAAACAGATACATATAGATTGGGCTAACCAAATTAGTAACAATACTGTGGAGGAGGAATTCCTAGAGTGTATACGGGATGGTTTCCTGGACCAATATGTCGAGGAACCAACTAGAGATCAGGCCATCTTAGACTGGGTATTATGTAATGAGAAAGGATTAATTAGCAATCTTGTTGTGCGAGGCCCCTTGGGGAGGAGCAATCATAATATGATCGAATTCTTCATTAAGATGGAGAGTGAAGTAGTTGACTCAGAGACTAGGGTCCTGAATTTAAATAAAGGAAACTACGATTGTATGAGGCGCAAGTTGGCTAGGGTGGATTGGGGAGCGATACTTAAAGGGTTGACGGTGGATAGGCAATGGCAAACATTTAAAGATCACATGGATGAACTACAGAATTTGTTCATCCCTGTTTGGCATAAAAATAAAACAAAAAAGGTGACTCAACCGTGGCTAACAAGGGAAATTAGGGATAGCATAAGAGCCAAGGAGAGGACATATAAATTGGCCAGAAAAAAGCAGCAAACCTGAGGATTGGGAGCAGTTTAGGATTCAGCATAGGAGGACAAAGGGATTAATTAAGAGGGGGAAAATAGAATATGAGAGTAAGCTTTCAGGGAACATAAAAACTGACTGTAAAAGCTTCTATAGATATGTGAAGAGAAAAAGATTGGTGAAGTCAAGCGTAGGTCCCTTGCAGTCAGAATCAGGGGAATTTATAATGGGGAACAAAGAAATGGCTGACGAATTAAATACATACTTTTGTTCTGTCTTCACAAAGGAGGACACAAATAAACTCCCAGAGATGTCGGGGAACATAGGGTCTAATGAGAAGGTGGAATTGAATGAAATCAGTATTTGTAGGGAAATAGTGTTAGGGAAATTGACGGGATTGAAGGCCGATAAATCCCCAGGGCCTGATAATCTACATCCTAGGGTACTTAAGGAAGTGGCCCTAGAAATAGTAGATGCATTGCTGGTCATCTTTCAAAATTCTATGGACTCTGGAACAGTTCCCATGGATTGGAGGATAGCTAATGTAACCCCACTATTTAAAAAAGGTGGTAGAGAGAAAACGGGGAATTATAGACCGGTAAGCCTGACATCGGTAGTGGGCGAAATGCTAGAGTCCATTATAAAAGATGTAATAGCAGAGCACTTGGAAAACAGTGACAGGATCGGACAAAGTCAACATGGATTTACAAAAGGGAAATCATGCCTGACTAATCTACTGGAATTTTTTGAGGATGTAACTGGTAGAATAGATAAGGGAGAAACAGTGGATGTGGTGTATTTGGACTTTCAGAAGGCTTTCGATAAGGTCCTGCATAAGAGATTAGTGTGCAAAGTTAAAGCACATGGGATTGGGGGTGAGGTACTGATTTGAATAGAGAACTGGTTGGCAGACAGGAAGCAAAGAGTTGGAATAAACGGGTCTTTTTCCGAGTGGCAGGCAGTGACTAGTGGGGTACCACAGGGATCGGTGCTAGGACCCCAGCTATTCACAATATATATAAATGATCTAGACGAGGGAACTAGATGTAATATCTCCAAGTTTGCAGACGACACAAAGCTGGGTGGGCGTGTGTGCTGTGAGGAGGATGCAGAGAAACTCCAGTATGATTTGGACAGGTTGGGTGATTGGGCAGATGCATGGGAGATGCAGTATAATGTGGATAAATGCGAGGTTATCCACTTTGGTGGCAAAAACAGGAAGACAGATTATTATCTGAACGGCAATAGATTGGGAAAAGGGGAAGTGCAATGAGATCTGGGAGTCCTTGTGCACCAGTCGCTGAAGGTAAGCATGCAGGTGCAGCAGGCGGTTAAGAAGGCAAATGGTATGTTGGCCTTCATAGCGAGAGGATTCGAGTACAGGAGCAAGGATGTCTTGCTGCAGTTGTACAAGGCCTTGGTGAGACCACACCTTAAGTATTGTGTGCAGTTTTGGTCGCCTTATCTGAGGAAGGATGTTCTTGCCATGGAGGGAGTGCAGCGAAGATTTACCAGACTGATACCTGGAATGGCAGGAATGACGTATGAAGAGAGATTGGGTTGATTAGGCTTATATTCGCTAGAGTTTCGAAGAATGAGAGGGGATCTCATTGAAACTTATAAAATTCTAACAGGACTAGACAGACTAGATGCAGGAAGGATGTTCCCGATGGCGGGGGAGTCCAGAACCAGAGGTCACAGTCTAAGGATATGGGGTAAGCCATTTAGGACTGAGATGAGGAGGAATTTCTTCACCCAGAGAGTCGGTGAACCTGTGGAATTCTCTACCACAGAAGGCAGTTGAGGCCAATTCATTAAATATATTCAAGAAGGAGATAGATATATTTCTTAAGGCTAAAGGGATCTGGGGAGAAAGCAGGGACAGGGTACTGAATTTGGATGATCAGCCATGATCTCATTAAATGGCGGAGCAGGCTCGAGGGGCCGAATGGCCTGCTCCTATCTTCTATGTTTCTATTCTATGCTTCTAGAGAGTCGGGAAAAATGGACCATTTTCAGGTTGGCAAACTGGAACTAGTGGGGTGCCACAGGGATCGGTGCTGGGGCCTCAACTATTTACCATCTATTTTAATGACTTGGATGAAGGGACTGAATGTAATGTAGCCAAATTTGCTGACGATACAAAGATAGGTGGGAAAGCAAATTGTGTGGAGGATGCAAAGAATCTTCAAAGGGATAAAGATAGGCTAAGTGAGTGGGCAAAAATCTGGCAGATGGAGTTTAATGTGGGAAAATGCAAGGTTATCCACTTTGGTAAGAAAAATAAAAAAGCAAATTATTATATAAATGGGGAGAGATTACAAAATGCTGAGGTACAGAGGGATCTGGGGGTCCTTGTACATGAATCACAAAAAGCTAGCATGCATGCATGCAAGTAATTAGGAAGGCGAATGGAGTGTTGGCCTTTATTGCAAAGGGAATGGAGTATAAAAGTAGGGAAGTCCTGTTACAACTGTACAGGGTGTTGGTGAGACCACACCTGGAGTACTGCGTACAGTTTTGGTCTCCTTATTTAAGGAAGGATATACTTGCATTGGAGGCAGTTCAGAGATTCAGTGATTCCGGAGATGAAGGGCTTATCTTATGAAGAAAGGTTGAGCCTATACTCATTGGAGTTTAGAAGAATGAGAGGGGATCTTATTGAAACATATAAGATTCTGAAGGGGCTTGACAGGGTAGATAAGATTCTGAAGGGGCTTGACAGGGTAGATGCAGAGAGGATGTTTCCCCTCGTGGGGGAATCTGGAACTAGGGGGCATAATTTCAGAATAAGGGGGCACCCTTTTAAATCGGAAATGAGGAGCAATTTCTTCTCTGAGGGTCGTGAATCCTTGGAATTCTCTTCCCCAGAGAGCTGTGGAGGCTGGGTCATTGAATATATTTAAGGTGGAGATAGACAGATTTTTGAACGATAAGGGAGTCAAGGGTTATGGGGAGTGGGCAGGGAAGTGGAGTTGAGGCCAAGATCAGATCAGCCATGATCTTCTTGAATGGTGGAGCAGGCTCGAGGGGCCGAATGACCAACTCCTGCTCCTACGTCTTATGTACTTATGTTCAAACCAGGAAGATGAATTGGAGGCCATGACAAAAATGTAGTATTTTTGTCCGTCTAATTTAGATAAGCAGTTTAAACTGCAGCTCTAAATCTTGTAGTATTCTTAACGTGATACAATGTTGCAAGTTTTGGCATTTACAGGATTTAGAGAAGAAGAATTCAAGTTTAAACAATGCTGAGTTACTGGTTCAGTTTATTTATGGTTGACGGCGCCTTTTCAAATCGGAGTTGTCAGTTATTCAAAATTCAGGAAGGTCCAATTACTTTTTTCTGGGATCTGAAGAATTGTTATGTTTGAATCTGGAGTTAAGCTGAAAATCTAAGAAAGGAAAGCAGCCAGTTCACTGATTGCAGGCTCGGGGGCGGGAGGGAGTCCACAGCACAGCCTGTGGAGGAGCAGTGAACGACAGACCGCAACTTCAGGATTTCCGTGTTAGGCTGTGCATGCGCTAAATCCTGAAGTTGTGGTCAGTTTCAGAGGCGAAATGAGGAGGATTTCAGGACTTCAGGAGGACACAGACACTGGGCAAATGAAATTTAATGTAGAGAACTGTGAAGTGATACATTTTGGTAGGAAGAATGAGGAGAGGCAAAATAAACTAAATGGTACAATTTTAAAGGGGGTGCCGGAACAGAGACTTAGGGGTGTATGTATATACACAAATCTTTGAAAGTGGCAGAACAAGTTGAAGAGGCTGTTAAAAAAGCATATGGGATCCTTGGCTTTATTAATAGAGGCAGAAAGTACAAAAGCAAGGAAGTTATGCTAAGCCTTTATAAAACACTGGTTAGGTCTCAGCTGGAGTATTGTGTCCAATTCTGGGCAACACACTTTAGGAAGGACATCAAGGCCTTGGAGAGGGTGCAGAAGAGATTTCTTGAATGGTACCAGGATTTACAAAAGGTTAGCTTAGCATTTAATGCTGCAATTCTTTTATCAGGTGCAAAGATTTATAGGATTATATAACTATTTCATGAATGTTACTATTTGTTCACCTTTTGTTAAATGTATTTGCTTAATAGTTTTAAACTTAAAACAATGTCCAAAGGCATGATATTCATGCATTGAAGACAAGATATGAAGGTATGGATAATTCCAGTAGTTAAAAATATCTAATAGAAAGGTTCTTCTGTTTATTATGCTTGATCACATTGTTGACAGCTTCCCTAGCTATCAAGGCTAGTTGAACACACTTTTTAAGGCTTAAGGAGTTGGGACCTACTGATTAAAGTGATCTAAAATATAGAAGCTGAATAGAATCAAGAGTAAGAAGGGTAGAAAAGACCCAAAAACATAACAGAGAAAATAAAATTGTAGTTAAAGGAGGAAACTTGCCCAAAGATTATTCTTGTGAAAAGGAAAGTGAAAATAACATTTCATTTTATTTGGAATAATACCTAATACCTCTGTTATACTGTTTGCTGTATAAGTACTGTCGTAAGAATGAGCCTTACGCGTGGTGAACTTAAAGTAAGCTTTAATCAACTAAAAAGGTGCTACATACAAAAGAGGTCTTACTCTATGCCTCTCCAGGATCCAACTGATCAGCCCAGTATTTATCCTGGACTAATCACAGGAAGTGATGTAATAAAGTTCAAGTCACAGGAAGCTGTATTGTGTTACCACAAGTACCAACTGAGTGCGAAGAATGGGGAATACCAAGTTATACTGGCCATTTGCATTACTACAGAGGGAATGAGTGAATTAGAGCTTTATAAGTGCACACTCCAACACACAAACCAACAGGGTGCAATTTGTGCTGGATTCCCTACTGTGATTCTATTTTTTTAAGTGATTGACACCATAGGCAGGACAGTCAACTCCAGTTAATGAGAAAGAAATGGATTGCTGATACAGGAGGAAAAGTAGGTAAATAACATGATGTGGTTTGTACCAGCTGCAGTTACACTGTGGTTTGTACCAGCTGCAGTTACACTGTGGTTTGTACCAGCTGCAGTTACACTGTGGTTTGTACCAGCTGCAGTTACACTGTGGTTTGTACCAGCTGCAGTTACACTGTGGTTTGTACCAGCTGCAGTTACACTGTGGTTTGTACCAGCTGCAGTTACACTGTGGCTAACACAAAGCAGAATCATTTTGAGACCACCATTCTTGAAAGTGCATTTATTTATGTTGCCACCAACATCACCAGGAGGCTTTCCAACGCTCCCTATGGAGCTGCTTCATTGAAAATCTCAGTGTGCTACCAGCCCTAAACATGCAATAAAACAGAAAAAGTAATAGAGCAATTACAAAACAGTAGACTAATCAAAGGATTCAGATTACAGTTTATAACAATCATTGAGAGCCTTAGATTAGACCACAGTTCAACCATCATTCCTTGGTACGAAAGCAAAAGCAGATGCTGGAAATCTGAAATAAAAACAGAAAATGCTGGAAATACTCAGCAGGTCAGGCAGCATCTGTGGAGAGAGAAACAGAGTTTACGTTTCAGGCCGATGACCTTTCGTCAGAACTGGAAAAAGTTAGAGATGCAACAGATTTTAAGCAAGTGCAGGGGCAGGGAAAGGGGGAAGGGAGGCAAGAACAAAAGGGAAGGTCTGTGATAGGATGGAAGGCAGGAGTGATTAAAAGACAAAAGGGCTGATGGTGCAAGGCAAAAGGAAATGGTAACGGGACAAGTTAAGAAACAAAAGATGAGTCTAGAGGAGGTGTAAATGGGAATGGCAGAATCATCAACAGTTGCCATGTGAAGAAATAGGGGCAGAGGTTATAGTTTGAAATTGTTAAACTCTGTTGAGTCCAGAAGGCTGTAAAGTGCCTAATCGAAAGAAGAGGTGCTGTTCCTCGAGCTTGTGTTGAGCTTTATTGGAACAGTGTAAGAAGCAGAGGATGGAGAGGTCAGCATGAGAGTGGAGCGGAGAATTAAAGTGACACGCAGCCGGAAGCTTGGGGTCATGCTTACGGACTGAACGGAGGTGTTCCGCAAAGCGATCACCCAATCTGCGTTTGGTCTCCCCAGTGGGGAGACCGCATCGTGAACAGCGAATACAATGGCCCAAAAATTTGTGTTGATACGCGAGAGTACGCACTGTGTACTCTCGCGTATTCTGTCTCCAATTGCCGGTTTTCTGCATGCACTGCGCATGCGCTGAAAACCGGCACTTGGTGAATGGAAAAGGGGGCGGTTCCTAAGTGAACCGCGTGCGCGCTACAGGCTGCGCGCATGCAGTGCACTTAGTGGTTTCAACGCGCAGGTAAGTATGGAAGATTTTACACATAAAAAAAGGAGTAAGACCCACTTTTAACAAGGTAAGTAGTGAATTAAGTATTATTTTGAATTTTTTTTTAACAGGTATATCTTTTTTAGAGACTTGACAGGTAACTTTATTTTTTATAACTTTTAAAAAATTTATTTTTTATTTAAAATGGTTAATTTATTTAACTATACTTATTTTATTAATGTGATTTTTTTTTAAATTTAATTGAGGTTTAGCTGTTCTTTTGGGGGGCTATAGTATTCATAGCTTTCACAGCACTTATGTAAAAGTTATGAATGGAAGATGGTGTGCTGCCATTGGCTCTAACTGAGTCACGTGATCCCACAGCTCGCACGAATTAACTGCGCCTGTGGGATACGCAAGCCCAGCACAGCAGCTGTCCAGAACATCAAGTTCGTGCGAGCTGGAACTGAAAAAGCCAACGCGCAGTGAGAGATCGCGGGGAAGCCTTACCCTCGCACGAAGGCTTCCTCACGAATTTTTGGGCCAATATACTAAATTGCAAGAATCATAGAGTGGTTACAGCACAGAAGGCGGCCATTCGGCCCGCCGAGACCGTGCCAGCTCTCTGCAACAGCACTTCAGCTAGTCCCACTCTCCCGCCCTTTTCCCGTAGCCCTGCAATTTTTTATCCTTCAGGTACTTATCCAATTCCCTTTTGAAAGCCATGATTGAATCTGCCTCCACCACCCTCTCAGGCAGTGCATTCCAGATCCTAACCACTCGCTGCGTAAAAAGGTTTTTCCTCATGTTGCCTTTGGTTCTTTTGCCAATCACCTTAAATCTGTGTCCTCTGGTTCTCGACCCTTCTGCCAATGGGAACAGTTTCTCTCTATCTACTCTGTCCAGACCCCTCATGATTTTGAACACCTCTATCAAATCTCCTCTAAGGAGAACAACCCCAGCTTCTCCAGTCTATCCACATGACTGAAGTCCCTCATCCCTGGAACCATTCTTGTAAATCTTTTCTGCACCCTTTCTGCACCATCCTTCTTAAAGTGCGGTTGAGGCCGAACTAGTGTTTTGTACAGGTTCATCATAATTCCCACGCCTATGTACTCTATACCTCTATTTATAAAGCCCAGGATCCCATAAGCTTTTTTAAACTTCTTTCTCAACCTGCCCTGCCACCTTCAACGATTTATGCACATATAACCCTAGGTCTCTCTGTTCATGCATCCCCTTTAGGATTGTACCCTTTAGTTTAAATTTCCTGTCTTCATTCTTTCTACCAAAATGTATCACTTCACACTTTTCTGCGTTAAATTTCATCTGCCACGTGTCTGCCCATTTCACCAGCCTGTCTATGTCCTCTTGAAGTCTATCACTATCTTCCTCACTGTTCACTATACTTCCAAGTTTTGTGTCATCTGCAAATTTTGAAACTGTGCCCTGTATTAATATTTATCAAGAAAAGCAGTGGTCCTGGAACCGACCCCTGGGGAACACCACCTTCCTCTAGTCTGAAAAACAACCGTTCACCACTACACTCTGTTTTCTGTCACTTAGCCAGTTTCGTATCCTTGCTGCCACTGTCCCTTTTATTCCATGGGCTTCAACTTTGCTCACAAGCCTATTATGTGGCAATTTGTCGAATGCCTTTTCAAAACCCATGTACACCACGTCAACCCTCTCTGTTACCTCATCAAAAAACTCAATCAAGTTGGTTAAACACAATTTGCCTTTAACAAATCTGTGCTGGCTTTCCTTAAGTATTCCACACTTGTCCAAGTGACTGTTAATTTTGTCCCTGATTATTGTTCCTAAAAGCTTCCCCACTACCGAGGTTAAACTGACTGGCCTGCAGTTGCTGGGTTTATCTTTACACCCTTTTTTGAACAAGGGTGTAACATTTGCAATTCTCCAGTCCTCTGGCACCACCCCCGTTTCTAAGGAGGATTGGAAGATTGTGGCCAGTACCTCCGCGATTTCTTCCTTCAGTTCCCTCAGCGCCCTAGGATGCATCCCATCTGGTCCTGGTGACTTATCTACTTTAAGTACAGCCAGTCTTTCTAGTGCCTCCTCTTTATCAATTTTAATCCCATCCAGTATCTCTTCTACCCCCCTCCTTCACTATGTCTATGGCAGCATCTTCTTCCTTAGTGAAGACAGATGCAAAGTACTCATTTAGTGCCTCAGCCATGCCTTGGTCCCTAATCAGCCCCACCCCTTCTCTTACTACCCGTTTACTATTTATATGCCTATAGAAGACTTTTGGATTACCTTTTATGTTAGCTGCCATTCTAGTCTCATACCTCTCTTTGCCCCTCTTATTTTCTTTTTCACTTCTCCTCTGAACTTTCTATTTTTAGCCTGATTCTCAGATGTATTCTCGACCTGACATCTGTCATACACGCTCTTTTTCTGCTTCATCATACTCTCTATCTCTTTCATCATCCAGGGAACTCTGACTTTAGTTGCCCTACCTTTCCCCCCTAGTGGGAATGTACCTCGAATGTACCCGAACTATTTCCTCTTTAAAGGCAAGCCATTGTTCTATTACAGTTTTGCCTGCCAATCTTTGATTCCAATTTACGCAGGCCAGATCCGTTCTCATCCCACTGAAATTGGCCTTCCTCCAATTAAGTATTTTCACTCTAGATTGTTCCCTGTCCTTTTGCATAGCTAATCTAAACCTTATGATACTATGATCACTGTTCCCTAAATGTTCCCCTACCTGACACTTGCTCCACTTGACTTACCTCATTCCCCAGAACCAGATCCAGCAATGCCTCATTCCTCGGTGGGCCGGAAACATACTGATCAAGAAAGTTCTCCTGAACACACTTCAGAAATTCTTCCCCTTCTCTGCCCTTTACACTATTACAATCCCAGTCTATATTAGGATAGTTGAAGTCCTCCATTATCACTACTATATAGTTCTTGCCTCTCTCTGTAATTTCTCTGCAAATTTGCTCCTCCATATTTTTCCCACTAGTTGGTGACCTATAGAATACACCTAGTAGTGTAATGGCACCTCTATTATTTCTTAACTCTAGCCATATAGATTCTGTCCTTGACCCCTCCAGGACATCCTCTCTCTCCAGCACTGTAACATTCTCCTTAACCAATACTGCCACACCACCTATCTTTTCTTCCCTATCTTTCCTGAACACCTTATATCCAGGAATATTTAATACCCAATCCTGCCCTTTTTTGAGCCAGGTCTCCGTTATTGCCACATCATCATATTCCCATGTGGGTATTTACACCTGCAGCTCACCAACCTTGTTTACTATGCTTCGTGCATTCACATACATGCACTGTAAACCTATCTTAGACCATCCTGTGTTCTCTCTTAGTCTGACCCCACCTAATACCTTACTATTTCTTACTTTAGTGCTATCTGTTTCTCCCAATCCTTTGTACCCTTTGTTTCTCGCTGTTTCACCTGGAAGGAGTGTTTGGGGCCTTGGCCAGTGGGAAGGGAGGAGGTAAAATGGCAGGTGTTGCATCTCCTGTGCTTGCACGGAAGGTGCCGTGGGAAGGGGAGGGGCTGTTGGGGTTCGGAATGCTGAATGCGTGACCCCGAGCTTCCGGTTGCGTGTCACTTTAATTCTCCGCTCCACTCTGACCTCTCTGTCCTTGACCTCTTACACTGTTCCAATGAAGCTCAACGTAAGCTCAAGGAACAGCACCTCATCTGTCGATTAGGCACTTTACAGCCTTCTGGACTCAACAGAGTTAAACAATTTCAGACTATAACCTCTGCCCCTATTTTTTTTCCACACGGCACCTGTTGATGATTCTGCCATTCCCATTTACACCTCATCTGGAGTCATCTTTTTTGTTTCTTAACTTGTCCCATTACAATCTCCTTTTGCCTTGCACCATCATCCCTTGTGTCTTTTAATCTCTCCTGCCTTCCATCCTATCATAGATCTTCCCTTTTGTTCTTTCCTCCCCTCCCCCTGCACTTGCTTAAAATCTGTTACATTTCTAACTTTTTCCAGTTCTGATGAAAGGTCATCGACCTGAAACATTAACTCTGTTTCTCGCTCCACAGCTGCTGCCTGACCTGCTGAATATTTCCAATCATTCCTTGGTATCTGCCATTGTATTCACAACAAACTTTACATTCTGTTATTGTATTCATAATAAATTTACACACTGTACCCATTTTATTTGCAGGTTTTGTTCAGTGTGGTCATCAACTGTCAGTGTGCTCCAAATCTTGATGCATCATTACATTTGTACAAGATTAACAATTAAGATGTTACTGTGGCACAATAGGTAGATCTGATTCTAAACTTGGTTTCACCCAGATGGATTTCTGGATGAACCCCATTCTTCTGAAGCAATAGGGACCAATACATGTAACTGACTGTACAATCAGACCTTAATGGTGTATTCAATGGGAAATGTCTGCCCTAAATGGGTTGTCTTTGATTGTTTCAAAGCCTTTTTTCATATACTAATTAATTCAAAAGTTGCTCCGGAGTTTGGACAGCTTATTTCCTACCAAATGTTAACATATGCGGACTGCGGACCATGGATAAATTTTACCTGAATACAGATTTTGGAATTAGTCCTCTAATTTTTCTTCAATTTTTTGAGAATCTTTTGTGCAAAAACTGCTAGAAGCTAAAGAAAAATATTTCATCAGTACAGCTGACTGAATGGTATTCAAGCACCTTGGAAGTTAGGTACGCTGCACGTGCTCAGACTACACAATCCAAAAATCAGTCACAGCTCTGGGTCCAAATCCAAGCCATATTATTGAAGGTGGCTCACGTTTTAAATAAAATCTTTATAAAGACAATAAAAGTCACAAAAACAGTTCAATGGATAAGTTTAATCATGTTATTGTGAAACATGTATTTTTTATATTTCAGTTACTTGTAATGAGAGAAAGTGAACACAAAAAGTGTAACAAAAGCATTACAACAAAAAGTCAAGCTGTGCAGACAGGAAATTTGCACAAACACAGGATTTTAAATTTTGTTTAAACCCTTATTTTGGATGTTATAAATCTTAGTTACTGAGGAAAAAAATGGCAGTTTGTGGGAGTCTGGTGACCAGAGTGCAGAGTGATGAGTTTACTTAGGAAAACCCCATATTAAATGCTGGCATAGGTAACTATAAAAACATCACAGTAGGAAGTCAAGTCATGCATACAGGAAGTGCACGCAGATGTAATATTTTTAATAAGATAGACAGATAACATTTCCTCTTTATAGCTGTGAAGAATAAGTGAGTGAATGGCATGACTTCCAGTCGCTAGACTGCTCCAACTATCAAACAGCACAAGAGGCCAAACCAATGTTTTATAAAGGTTCATCATAACTTCCTTGCTTTTGTACTCTATGGGGCAAACATTCGGTTGATTGGCACCACCCGTTAGCGCCCTAAGAGGGAAATTCAGCGGGAGGTTAGTGGCGGCGGTAACCATTAGTGCCCCGCGGCGCTGCGCCTCCGCCAATGACGTCATCGCCGAGTGCAGTGCCCCGCTCGCGCCCCGAGCCGCAATCTTCAGTAGCGCCCCCTGACTTACCACCGGACGCTATGTCCGACAGCGTCAAGAGGGCCTACCTGTGGCCGGGTGGCGCAAATCAAAGGGGAGGTGCCGGGCGGCCATTTTTGTTGCTGGCCGCCTGCCAGCAGCTGCCCCCGGCCTCCTGTGAAGCCCCCCCGCAGGGTGCCGGCTGCACTCCAATCCCTGGTGGCCCAGCTGGGCCCTGGGTTGCACTGCGCTAGGCCCTCCCCCTCTAGGGGTGCTACCAGTGAATTTCGGGCACGGGGGTGCTAAGTTTTTCGGGGCACTAAAAGTAGCGCCCCGGCGAGGTTAGCACCCCAAAGGGGGTACAACCTAATTTTGCCCCCTATGCCTCTATTTTTGAAGCCCAGTATCCCGTATGCTTTTTTAACCACTTTCTCAAGCTGCCCTGCCACCTTCAACAATTTGTGCACATATATCCCCAGGTCTCTCTTTTCATGCACCCCCTTTAGGATTGTACCCGTTAGTTTATATTGCCTCTCCTCGTTCTTCCTGACAAAGGTATCACTTTGCACTTTTCTGCATTAAAAATCATCTGCCACGTGTCCGCCCATTCCACCAGCCTATCTATGTCTTCTTGAAGTCTATCACTATCCTCCTCCTCACTCTATATCTGTCCCATATTATATGACTTGTCTCTGACTTTATTGAATTTCCTCAAGCTACAGCAGCTGGAATGAATGGTTTAGCTGGTCTATTCAGCCAAAGTTAGTGTGTGAAGCTTAGTACAAATCATTAATTACAATCTCTGTGAAAGGATAGAATTAACCACTAAGTGACAATGGCCCTTATAAAGACTTGGACTAGTTTATATTCATCAAAGAAAGCTCGTCAATACTTACAACTTGCAGCTCCGGGTGTGTGATGTTAACTGAGATACATTCCATAAATTTGGCAAAACCTTCATTCAGCCAAAGATCATTCCACCACTCCATGGTTACCAAGTTGCCAAACCACTAAGAGAAATATTTTTACAAATATTATCAGCAACCAGTGTATTTTCCTGCTGCCTAAACAGACAATATTTCAACACTATCAATCAGTAAGCTTACTCAACACCATCTTTAGCATAACCCAGATATTTTTTCAATACATTTCACAAAGAGCAATATGGTGACACAGTACATTGGAGTACCAATACTTGATGCCCCATAGTAGTGATACCAGGGATTGATTCCCCTACTCCCTAGAGTTCCAAATCTGTCACGTGCTGTCAAAGCTGGTGATAGGCTAAGTGACTCTCGTCGTGAAGGAGCAAAAAATCAGAGGGAAAGTCATTCCTGAGCCACTCTTTAAAACCCTGGTGGCTGATTAAGAGCTGCAATAGCAGAGGCCTGGGGACTGATTCCACATCTTTCCTCTTAATCACAGGCGGTAAGAAGACAAGGAGGAGAGGATAAATACACTCAAAATTACTGATCAAAACTCACCGTCATTTTACTAAATGACCTATGACAGTTCCATTTGGGAGTTTCGTCTGTCCCTCCGAGACCGCCACAACCCCGACCCATTTTCCTGGGCCAAGGTGTATTACTCATACAGGACAGGCTCCTACCACCAAGTGGGAGCCTGCCGGTGACACCAAGGAAACTCCGGCATCATGGTCACCACTCCAGCATAACAAGAGGCATAGAGGGTCCTGAAAGGATCAGGAGACAGCAGGAGTGCAGCCTTGTAGTCCTTGGCAGAGACAGAGGCCTACACAGTTAAGTGAGCAGGGGCAATACTGGAGGGAAAGGAGGCCTCCACGAAACCCATTGCTGCATTTTGGGGGCATTACCACAGCTACTCCAGGCCTACCATCACCCTCCACTAGGCAGTCCTGGGCAACAGTGTTAAGAAGGGTGAATGGGAGAGAAATGGGACAAGAGGCCATGCTCCACACCACCCTATGTGGCAGTCATGGTAGGGACAAGGAAGGGAAAATGGAGCTTGTGGCAGGGAGGCTGCGGCATGCATCACCGCCCCATTTTCCCGCCATTTCCACTTTCAGGCGGGATAATGGAAGCATGTTCAGCCTGGTAAGTCTTTAATCTTCAATCAAAGTTGCAAACTTTTAACTTAGTGCTATTCATTACCTGGTGAGCCAGTTCATGCGCTATGATCATGGTGATCCCGAGTTTGTCAGAGGCTGAAGAGATTTCAGGGTTGTAAAGCAGGGCTGATTCTCTGTAAGTGGTTAGGCCCCAGTTCTCCATGGCCCCAGACTGAAAGTCAGGGATTGCAGCCAAATCTGTAGGGAAATCAGCAGGATTATGGAAAGAAAACAGCACAAGTCATGCCTGAACATAAAATATTAAAAAAAGAGATTAAAAAGTATATCTTAATCAACTTGAAATGATTTAGCATTTTCATTGTGTTCATATTTTGAAAAATACCTGTATATACGTCCAGACTGTGGCACCTTTTGGCAGCATTTATCACAAATGTGTATTATAAATGTTTCTGAATATTATTCCTTTAATGTAGTGTTAGGAGCTGCAATTATATTCCTTTTTATAATATTTATTTTGAAAATATGCCAAATAAAAAACATACAAATCTGTATGTATAAGAAAGGAGAAAAAATCCAAAACAGATGGGCATATTAAGATCATTAAGAGCTGTTGGGAGTAGTAAGAGGCCCAATAGCCCAGTCCTATTCTGATAGATCGCAACCCCACCTCCCCTCTTTCTAATCAGAAGTTTTAATTATTTTTCTTTCTCCAGATACACGTACAATTGCCTCTTGAACCCGTTTATGCTGTTTTCAGTGCTGTGCACAATCATATATTCCAATCTTCCAGGGATGAAAAGCTGTCACTCAATCTGAGGAAAGAAGTGACAGCTGCCCAGAGAGTAACAAAAGGAGGCTATTTACATAAAATCAGCCGTTGATTTAAACATCAAGGCATTTAAATTACTCAAATATTTGGACATGCCTGGAGTGCTTTTTCTCTGCACCTGAATTTTATGAGATGCGTTCTGGGGCAGGACCCATTTCTGCCAGGTTTTCCCCCGTTAATGGCAGCAATCCAATTTTAAATCTCCCGGCGACCCAACTGCCGATTCTTGACGGAGATCATTTAAATATATTTAAACCAGGACCTGTAGCACTGGCACATCAAAATCTCAGAATTTACGCTCACAATGCAGCTGGGTAATTTAAACTGATTTAACTGAGGCGTATCTGTTGCCAGTAACAGCTGAGACTTACAGAAGTGTTTTACGTTGGAGTCCGAAGGCTGAAAAAACTTTAAGCACTGATTACTGGAGTTAGAAAAGAGACTTTTGTAGTGTTTTTTTTCTTGCTTTCCACCTGGACAGAGCTGCACTTGTCTCTGACAGGCTGAGGGCCCATGAGACCCCAGGGATATTTTTACCCCCACCCACAGTAAGAGGTTGAGAGTTCCAAGTATGGGATTCCAAATGGGCATTCCATTGTTTGTCATTTTAATGGAGAAGTAGTAGTATGGAATGGAGGAAAGAAGAATGAGGCAGAATATGAGGAGGATGCAGCCTAGAAGATATTTCTTCAGCCCCCATAGAATTTACAGGTCACACACATTCTATGAAGATCTTAATGTTGAGCTCTGTGTGAGAAGTGTGCACATCACATTAGAGACAAACAAGAGCTGTGCCAGCTAATGCATGGCGACCTGCAGCCAAGATTATCTGCCCGCACAGCTTTGCTTGTGGCTGTGAAAGTGATGACTACACTCAATTTTTATGCCACTGGCTCATTCAAGCAGCCACAGGGGATCTGTGCAATGTCACCGAGGGTCCGGTCCGGGTATCCAGTAACTAATACACTTTTCAGGAGGGCTGGGCATTTCATCGAGTTTGGCATGACAAGCCAGCAGCACATCGCTGGCTTCCCCAAAGTGCATGTGCACCCACATAACATTGTAAGCTTTTACAGTTAACCCCTACAACTTTATCACTCACTGAATCCCCAGATTGAGTGCAGAAGTATGCAAAAAATCCCCCACGTCAATGCCAGATTTGCTGGAAGTTATTGTGATGCCATCGTCCTCATGAATTCTGTCCTCCCCGAGCTATTCAAGGCAGATAACCAAGTGAATTAATGGCTTGTGGGTGACGAGATGCGCCCCTTGCTGTCATCGATAATGACCCCTTTAATAGATGCAACAACAGCAGCTCAGAAGCACTGCAACTCTACCAGAGTAGTCATAGAGCCACCAGAGCCTTAAAGGGACACGTTCACTACCTTGACAGATCAGGAGGGGCTTGCAATATACTCTAGATCATGCATTCTGCATATCTGCAGGTAGACAGGACCTTAGTTTAACATCTCATCAAAGATGGCACCTCTAACAATACAGTACTCTCTCAGTACAACACTGAGGTGTCAGCCTAGATTAGGTGCTCAAATCCTGGACTGGGACTTGAGTCCATGATCCTCTGACTACTAACTGACTGAAAATTACCAGTACAGGAAATTGTTCCCTGAGGAATATGCTTTTGCAGGAGGATCTTATGGAACCCTACAGCTGTTAAGCATCTCATGCTTTAAATTTAAAAGCTGTTGGATCTGAAATAAATCACAATAAATAGGTTAGAAGGGATGTGATTATTAACCCAAATCATCCCTTAAAAGGAAGATTCCTGAACTCTAAACATTTCTGTGTGACTCACTTACAAATGGCTGACTCAGTTCACAAGGTTAGAAGCAACCCGAGTCAAGTGGTAAATCAACTCCCAACAATGGCATGGATGATTTGACTGGAAATAATACATGTATAGGCTTATAGTGTGAACTGTGTGCGTGTACTTTATAGGACTGCACATGACTAGAATTCTGAATGTATGATTACTAAAATCAAAACAATTTATATCTTTATCGTTGCCATCTTTGCAATTACCTGAGGTCTTCGAGTCCTCATTAAATCTAGTAGTAGACTAATAGGCTGGCAACCAGAGCTCATGAGGTCATATCCACAACTCCACTTCAAATGAGATTCAAAACTGTCTGCTATCAACAAAGTTATGCTGTTATAGCAAGCTGCTAAATGAGACATAACAGCAAACACTGCAGCGAAAGTGGGAGGGTATAGTACCAAACAAAAGCGTACACTAACCATGCCGCAGAATTGGCAGCAATCAGAGGTGCAGATTATCTTTCCCACTCAGATGAATGGGGTCATATAGTGGTAGGAAAATCTGCAAGAACTTTACAGAGGTTTAATTTTCTTTTTGGGTTATCTTTAGTGCACTGCCTAAGGTCTTTGCACTAAATTCCTGTCTGTGGCTTTTTAAACACAACAATGAATCCATTAAAATAAACAGTTTAACAACTGTGCTGTGGCTTAAAAATGATTTTTTAGTGAACATAAGCCAGTGCTTTCAAATAGCACAGAGGAAATTAAACTACATAGGGAAAGATAATAGAAAAACAACATTAAATGTATTAAATAGTCAGTATGTTGGTTCTTTACCTTGTTTTGGCATTGGGTATGGAATATTAAAATAGTCTTCATAAAAGTCTAGGAGTCTCACTGCTGCATCTAATGCAAATGAAGTCTGATTGATCTTGTCTGGGACGGAATACACGGAGATCTATCAGAGAGAAAAATAACTTAATTCAGTGTTTCCTGACACAGTTGCAGAGACAACATTGTATCAACATTGTACAATACAACCAAAACTTGCATTTATATAGCACTTTCAATATAGCAAAGTATCCCAAGGTGCTTTTGCAAAGAGTGAGGAAATTAATCATTGTCATTGGTTTCAACAAAAGACAGAAGTCAGCCAAAATTATTCTTTCACAGGTCATCAGGAAATAGCTATCAAACAACTAGTTTACATAAAAACAGAAAATGCTGGAAATACTCAGCAGATCAGGCAGCATCTGTAGAGACAGAAACAGAGTTAAGGTTTCAGGTCTGTGACCCTTCGTCAGAACTGGAAAAAGTTAGAGATGCAACAGATTTTAAGCAAGTGCAGGGGCTGGGAAAGGGGGGAGGGGAGGAAAGAACAAAAGGGAAGGTCTGTGATAGGCTGGAAGGCAGAGAGATTAAAAGACAAAAGGGATGATGGTGCAAGGCAAAAGGAGATGGTAATGGGACAAGTTAAGAAACAAAAGATGAGTCTAGATGAGGTGTAAATGGGAATGGCAGAATCATCAACAGCTGCCATGTGAAAAATAGGAGCAGAGGTTATGATCTGAAATTGTTGACTCGATGTTGAGTCCAGAAGGCTGTAAAGTGCCTCATTGAAAGATGAGGTGCTGTTCCTCGAGCTTACTTTGAGCTTTGCTGGAACAGTGCAAGAGGCCGAGGACAGAGGTCAGAGTGGGAGTGGAGCAGAGAATTAAAGTGACAGGCCACCGCAACCTCAGGGTCACGCTTACGGACTGAGCGGAGGTGTTCCGCAAAGCAGTCTCCCAATCTGCATTTGGTCTCCTCAATGTAGAGCACACTAGTTTACATAGCAGTTCAAATCATTCAACATATTTTTGTGCTTTTGTTCAAAAATTTCTTATTTTAAGTATAAAAAATTGAAGTTCAGTAAAGGACTCCCATCTCAGTTTGAGCAATAAAGCATTTGACTCCCAACCAGAAGCACAAGTTCAAATTGTAAAACTACTAATCAAACAAACTCACTTATCACAGTTGGATAGACCACTAAAAAAAACTGACAAAAGCAAATAAGATGTTCCATCTTGCTGAGGTTAGAAAACAAACTGGCAAACCCAACAGGTCCCATCTGAATCACACCTTCCAGTCTTGGACTGACATCAACCACACTCCCAGTTAAATATGCTAGCCTGACTATTTCATACTCCTAGCTGAAGAAGGATGTACATGATACATGTGGACAAGTAGTCTCCAAAAGGAACATTAATGTGCTTGTCTGACATTCCTTTGCCGACTATTATAACAAAGGTATCAACCCCGCAGCATGAAGAAATAGAGAAAATAAAAATTAAATTTAAAATTAAACCATGATCTCGTATATATGCAAATTCTAAAATCACCGATTTGGATTTGGATTTATAGAACAGGGAATTTCTAATTGATTTGTAATAATAACGGATATTCTCAATTTTATGGGAATGTAATGATGAGTTAAGTTACAACACTGTTAGGTCCTGAACTGCAGCATCATTAAATGTAAAAGGCAACTGAAATGATACACATGGTTACTGTTTATTGACCCAGCCTACATTAAAGCAACTCTCAAATGATACGACACGTTATGCCCGTGCACTAATGATACAAAGCTAATACAAGGCATAATGACCAGATATTGTTGCACTGCTTTGAAGAAAAAGTATGAACTCACCTTAACTCCATGCTTGGTCTCTTTACTGACCCATTTAAAGTCTGCCACGATGAAGGCCACGAGGTATGTGCTCATTTTAACACTCACATCAAATTGGTCCTCGATGAGTCCATCAGCAAGCTTAACAGAATTTATCTAAAAAAATACATATAATAAAATAGTCGATGTCCCTTAGCAGTACTCATGGATGAAGAAAAAAAATTAAATGGCATCTCTCTCTTCCTATAATTTGTTTTCGTTTTGTACTCTTGGACTTGCAGACGATAAATTTCAGGACTAGGAGGTGGGGCAGCAGAGGTCAGGGCCTTGACACAGTTTTTATATTTTTTGAGATTGTTTAAGCTTGTTCCTAAAAAACCAGCCATCAGCATAATAATTAATTATTGAAAGCTAATTCATAGAATGTTACAGCTTTTGGCAAAACAAACTTATTTCACCAAAAAAAAAGACAAAATGATTTCTCCTATATTCCAATTGTAAATTACCTTTTTGAATAAAGTTATAGGGCTCAAAATTCTGAGATGTTATTTTTTTTTGGGAGGGGAGGAATGTGTAGTTCTGGCAGTCATCATCAGTGGTCTGCCTAAGGTTCGTTCTGGCTCAATTCTCCCTTCTCCAAACCACTCTGTCGCTTCTCTCTTCAATTCTCCATACGATCTCCCTTCTTCTGGTGGTCCAGATCCTTATTTTCGACCCTCGTGGTCTTTTCCTTTCATCCATCCATCTAAAGCCTCTTTCAACATCCGACCCCCTCTCAACACAGGCCTTTTCTAATTAATTTACCCTTTTCTAATAACATCAATCAAACTACGTTCTTCTTGTATCCTGGTCAACACCTCATTACTTTCCTTATCTCTCCACTTTACTTGCTGAATCTATAAACCCCCATCTCAAAGCTCTCTGGAGGCCTGGTTCTTTGCTCAGGGTACATGTTTCAGCAAAATACAGCACTGTACTCCAAGCTCAGATATGTTGAGGAAAACTAAAGGAATACACAACTGATTAACTAATCCAAAACCACCAGCAAGAATCCTCATTAAATAACTATTTAACCAATTTAAATAATGACTTGTGGGCCAAACCAACTGTGGAGTGTACGATTTCTGACAGAAATAAAGCAACATCACAAAACAGAAATCAGAATTTATAGATGTACGGTGTAGAGGACCAATCCACCAGTAACCAGAGAATCAAGCAGGGATGGTGGACTGTAAACATAAGAACATAAAAGAAATAGGAGCTGGAGTAGGCCATTTGGCCCTTCGAGCCTGCTCCGCCATTCAACAAGCTCATGGCTGATCTTCTACCTCAACTCCACCTGCTCGTTCTATCCCCATATCCCTTAATTCCCAAAAATGTATCGACCTCTGTCTTGAATATACTTGAATAACCTCAAAAGTACCATCGTTCGCAGCAGATTACCCATCTTTCAGGAGAACAGCAACCACGACACCACACAACCCTGCCACGGCAACCTCTGCAAGACATGCCAAATCATGGACTCAGATACCATCATCACACGTGAGGACACTACCCACCAGGTACACGGTACATACTCATGTGACTCGGCCAACGTTGTCTACCTGATACGTTGCAGTAAAGGATGCTCCAGAGTATGGTACATCGGCGAGACCATGCAGACACTGAGACAACGTATGAACGGACACCGCGCAACAATCGCCAGGCAGGAGGGTTGCCTCCCAGTCGGGGAACACTTCAGCAGTCAGGGGCATTCAGCCTCGGATCTGCGGGTAAGCGTTCTCCAAGGCACCTTCAGGATACACGACAGCGCAAAATCATAGAGCAGAAACTGATAGCCAAGTTCCGCACTCATGAGGATGGCCTCAATCGCGATATCGGGTTCATGTCACGATACAGAACGTGACTTGACATCATGGCCGGTCTTTCCAGGTGTTTTTTTTTTAAAAAGACTAACACAAGAACCAACACAAATTGACAGGATATGCAGCCAGCAGGTGTTTTGACACGTTGGACCCCCTGGGACACATCTCATTGTCTTGGCTGTGCTCTTAGTGTGTCTTTGATGTAGGGAAAGATTTGAATAGATTTTT
The DNA here is from genome assembly GCA_030390025.1 of Squalus acanthias. Lineage (NCBI taxonomy): Eukaryota > Metazoa > Chordata > Chondrichthyes > Squaliformes > Squalidae > Squalus > Squalus acanthias. Next base: position 164,564,109 of record CM059425.1, read on the forward strand.
TCTGTGCTTATATTGTGAATTCTGGGAGATTCTCTCACAGCTACTCTACCTGAGGAAGGAGCGAACAGCTCCGAAAGCTTGTAAAATTAAATAAATCTGTTGGACTATAACCTGGTGTTGTGCGACTTCTCATTTTTGTCCACCCCAGTCCAACGCCGGCATCTCCACATCTTGAATATACTCAACAACTGAGCATCCACAGCTTTTTGGGGTAGAGATTTCCAAAGATTCACAACCCTTTGAGTGAAGAAATTTCTCTTCATCTCAGTCCTAAACGGCCGACCCCTTATTCTGAGACTGTGATCCCGTGTTCTAGATTCCCCAGCCAGGGGAAACATTTTCTCAGCATTAACCTGGTCAAGCCCCTTAAGAACACAGGGTCACATACCCAGAGAAGTTAAAGGGACATCTAGAAGAAGATGCCTAACTTGAAGATGCCATGGTGAGAATGAGGATAACTGTTAAAAAAAAAACCACAAATCCTGCCATTATGTACCAAAGTAAATTATAGATGCCAGATGAGTTTGCTGGAGAACTTTGGTACATTTAACCCCAAACTGATCCAACAACTTGCTTCATAGGAACAAGAGTAGGCCATTCAGCCCCTCGAAGGTGCTCCGCCATTCAATTGGATGACTGATGTGCACCTCAACTCGATTTTACTGCCCTTGCTCCATATCCCTTGATACCATTACCTAACAAAAATCTATCTATCTCAGTTTTGAAAGCTCCAATTGTCCTAGCATTCAATTACAACACAAAGGGAAGTAATAAACATGGTTATAACAAGCTGTGAGCTCTGTACAATCAGGCAAGCTATGCAGCCCAAAATGTACAGTATGAAATATCCATACAATAAGTGCATGTTTTTCGTTTCCTTACACAAAAAGGTGTTATATAACAAAAGACATTGATCACAGATGGAGGGAAATCTCAGAAGGTCAAAGTTCTCACCCCCTTCAAAGAGTTGAAAATGGAGGTCATCACTGGAAGACAGTAAACAGGTGGAGGAGGGGAACAAGCTTCTGGTTTGTACAATTATAGAGATGCAACTGTTTTTTCAGTAGGGGTGTGTCATAACATGTCCCATGTACTGTGCATGCAACATGTCCCATGTACTGCACATGCAACATGTCCAACTATATACAGCTTTTTTTTTTAATTTATTCGTTCACGGGAGGTGGGCGTTGCTGGCAAGGGCAGCATTTATTGCCCATCCCTAACTGCCCTTGAGAAGGTGGTGGTGAGCTGCCTTCTTGAACCGCTGCAGTCCTTGTGGTGAAGGTACTCCCACAGTCCTGACTTTGATGTAGCGGTTTGGTACAACCGAGTGGTTTGCTAGTCTATTTCAGCGGGCAATTAAGAGTCAACCACATTGCTGTGGGTCTGGAGTCACATATAGTCCAAAAGGCATTTGATAGAGTGCCACATAATAGGCTTACCAGCAAAGTTGAAGCCCATGGAATAAAAGGGACAGTAGCAGCATGGATATGAATTTGGCTAAGTGACAGGAAACAGAGAGTAGTGGTGAACGGTCGTTTTTTGGACTGGAGGAAGGTAGACAGTGGTGTTCCCCAGGGGTCGGTACTAGGACCACTTCTTGGACTTGGGAGTACAGGGCACAATTTCAAAATTGGCAGATGACACAAAACTTGGAGGTATAGTGAACAGTGAGGAGGATAGTGATAGACTTCAAGACAGACAGACAGGCTGGTGAAATGTGCGGGCACGTGGTAGATGAAATTTAACGCAGAAAATTGCGAAATGATACATTTTGGTAGGAAGAACGAGGAGAGGCAATATAAACTAAAGGGTACAATCCTAAAGTAGGTGCATGAAAAAAGAGACCTTGGGGTATATGTGCACAAATCGTTGAAGGTGGCAGGGCAGCTTGAGAAAGCGGTTAAAAAAAAAAGCATACAGGATGCTGGGCTTCATAAATAGAAGTATAGGGGGAGAAATTCGGTATCGCCCCGTTTGGGGCGCAATTATCGGCTGGGCGCAAAGTTTAGCGCCTGGCGCTAATTATCGCCTCCGATTGCAAACTTGGCTTCTATCACCCCTGGAGGTGATTGGAGCGCTAAATCAGGCGCTACACACCTCTCTTAAGGCACTAACGCCGAGGCGCTAACTCAGAGTGCTGGCGAAGCTCATGTGATGTCAGTCAGTAATGGAACACAGACACACTGGCGTCGGCCAGTTCTTTAAGGGGAGGGTCAATCTTGCTTTCCATCCACACCCTGCTCATTGCAGCCTTGAATCTCGGCCTGGAGAGACCTGTACATCAATTCTGCTGGAAAGAACAATGGAGAGGCCCAGTGAAAGAGCTCAGAGTGCAGCCCCCACAGTCTCTTCTAAATCGATGCAAAGAAGGTGAAATCAAAATGAACCTGCAAAGTGCTGCTCAGTACCCAAAACTCCTTCACACAGCGTTGAATCTCTCCAGGAGTCTCTCTCTCTCTCTCAGAATGCGTGGTGCAAAAATGTCGCCGACAAAAAAAATCAGGAAGCGTCCGCCTTTAAATAGCGCTCCCCCAGTCCCTTCAACTGCAAAACGTTCCCCTCAACCTGTCGTTGCTAGCGGCAGGCGGTAAGGCAGGGGGCGCCACTCAATATCCGGTCCAGGGCGCTACCGGGGGGTTGCCTGCTCGACTGATGTCACGATCTGCGGGCGCAGGAGATCGTGGCGGTAGTGTTTAGCGCCACCGCAAAATGTCTGGTCAATTTCGTGAGCGTCGCAAGCATCGCTGCGCCCGGGCGCTAGTTGCTTTGCGCCCCATTAGCTAATGAGGCGCAAAGCAACCGAATTTTTCCCCCATAGAGTACAAAAGCAAGGACGTTATAATGAACCTTTATAAAACACTAGTACGGCCTCAACTGGAGCATTGTGTCCAATTCTGGGCACCGCACTTTAGGAAGGATGTAAAGGCCTTAGAGAGGGTGCAGAAATGATTTACGAGAATGATTCCAGGGATGCGGGACTTCAGTTACGTGGATAGACGAGAGAAGCTGGGGTTGTTCTCCTTAGAGCAGAGAAGGTTGAGAGGAGATTTGATAAAGGTATTCAAAATCATGAGGGATCTGGACAGGGTAGATAGAGAGAAACTGTTCCCATTGGCGGAAGGATCGAGAACAAGAGGACACAGATTCAAGGTGATTGGCAAAAGAAACAAAGGCGACATGAGGAAAACTTTCTACACAGCGAGTGGTTAGGATCTGGAATGCACTGCCTGAAAGGGTGGTGGAGGCAGACTCAATCGTGGCTTTCAAAAGGGAATTGGATAAGTATCGGAGGGGAAAAAATTTGCAGGGCTACGGGGAAAGGGACTAGCTGAAGTGCTCTTGCAGAGAGCTGGCACAGGCTCGACGAGCAGAATGGCCTCCTTCTGTGCTGTAACCATTCTATGATTCTCGGTCAGACCGGGTAAGGACAGCAGATTTCCTTCCCTAAAGGACATTAGTGAACCAGTTGGGTTTTTCTGACAAAAAAGTAGTTTCATGGTCATCATTACTGATACGAGCTTTTTTTTTTTAAATTCCAGATTTAATTAATTAACTGAATTTAAATTCCCCAGCTGCCATGGTGGGATTTGAACTGACGTATCTGGATTATTACACCAGGCCTCTGGATTACTAGTCCAGTAACATAACCACTATGCTACCGTACTCCTAATTATTTATCATGTACTGTTTTCTTCTTGTTGTAGATATGCCAGAACAAAATTGTTAGGGTTTGGAACATGTAAAAGTGGGCAGACTGCTCAATCACAAATGGATCTTCAGAAACTTCTCAGAACACCTAATACTTTCACTTGTACATGTTACTGAGCAATGGTACAAAGAGCACGGAGCAGTGGTAATCACAGCATAAATGAATTACAGTGAGATAACAAGGGTAGCACACAACACATTCTCAACTATTTTCAATGAAGACCCAGCACAGGACTTTGGAATTATTGTTTTCTTTTAAAATTTATGTTTTGCAAAAGTCATCGACCTGAAACATTAACTTTGTTTCTCTCTCCACAGATGCTGCCCGACCTGCTGAGTATTTCCAGCATTTTGTGCTTTTATTTCAGATTTCCAGCATTCGCAGTATTTTGTTTTTGTACGCCAAGAAGCCAACTATACAATCTTACTTTGGAATCAGCGTGGAACTCATTATTCCTTTAAAGTATGGGGCTCATGGATACTCTGGATGTTGTGCATAGATGTACATCAGTATGGAAAATTCTTTGGTGATCGATGTAAATCATTTGGATGTTTATATAGTGATATTCTTTTCAATTAATGTGTGCTATGAGATGAATGGCTACATTGTTGCTGTCAATTAACAGCTTGTATGCATGTAATGCTACCTCTTTCATGAAACGGTTTGTGCCTCTCCAGCTCCTGTTGCAACCAGGGCTGAATTTAATACCAGCATGTCAAACACAGCATCTGTGATCTAGGTATTGCAATGGTGAAATGCAAACTGGCTGATTCATGGCCGCAACTCCTACAATTGCCTAGGACGCTTGCAAAGCAAAAAAAGTGGACTGCTGTCACCATTTCTACCACTACTGGCTGTGCAGTGCTGATGTTGCTCCTTGGCTGCAGGTCTGGTTAAAAGAGATGGCACAACTCAACAATGGCTTCCTTGGTGAAGCACAGCTCCTCACAGTGGTTCTCGGTGAGGCTGAGATAACTTTCACTTGTGGTACTGGCATTGCCTGTGGCAGTAATGGATCCTGGTAGTTCCCTTTTTGTGGTCAAACACTTCCTTATGCCGATTCTCTAACATGCCCAATAAAGTGAGACATTTTGGTGCACCTATGCTTCTGTGTGTAGTTGAACAGTTTGTGAAGGAATTCTGCTATATAACCTTTTTAGAAAAATATACTATATAAGATAAATACACTATCAGAGCAGTGGGAGTCTTTCAGAAAGGAAAGAGAGAGAGTACAACGCCAACATGTTCCTGTAAAGGTCAAGGGTGGGACCAACAAGTCCAGGGAACCCTGGATGTCAAGGGATATACGAGACTACAGTAGGAAAAAAAGGGAGGCTTTTGGCAGATACAAAGGACTAAAAACAGTGGAAGCCCTAGAGGAGTATAGAAAGTGCAGGGGGGTACTTAAAGAAATTAGGAGAGTGAAGAGGGGGCATGAAATAACACTGGCGGGCAAAATAAAGGAAAATCCCAAGGTGTTTTATAAGTATATTAAGGGCAAGAGGATAACCAGGGAAAGAGTAGGGCCCATTAGGGACCAAAGTGGCAATCTGTGTGTAGAGCCAGAAGATGTAGGTGGGGTTTTAAATGAATATTTTTCATCTGTGTTCACGAAGGAGAAAGACGATGTAGGCATAGAAATCAGACAGGGGGATTGTGATATACTTGAACAAATTAGTATTGAGAGGGAGGAGGTATTAACGGTTTTAGCGGGCTTAAAAGTGGATAAATCCCCAGGCCCAGACGAGATGTATCCCAGGCTGCTGCGTGAGGCAAGGGAGGAGATTGCAGAGGCTCTGACACAAATTTTCAGAACCTCTCTGGCCACAGGGGAGGTGCCAGAGGACTGGAGAACAGCTAACGTAGTGCCATTATTCAAGAAGGGTAGTAGGGATAAACCAGGGAATTACAGGCCAGTGAGCCTAACATCAGTGGTAGGGAAATTATTGGAAAAAATTCTGAGGGACAGAATTAGTCCCCACTTGGAGAGGCAAGGATTAATCAAGGATAGTCAGCATGGCTTTGTCAGGGGGAGATCATGTCTGACCAATTTGATTGAATTTTGAGAGGGGGTGACTAGGTGTGTGGATGAGGATAGTGCAGTTGATGTGGTCTACATGGACTTCAGTAAGGCTTTTGACAAAGTCCCACATGGGAGACTGGTCAAGAAGGTAAGAGCCCATGGGATCCAGGGCAACTTGGCACATTGGATCCAAAATTGGCTAAGTGGCAGGAGGCAGAGGGTGATGGTCGAAGGTTGTTTTTGTGACTGGAAGCCTGTGTCCAGTGGTGTACCGCAGGGATTGGTGCTGGGTCCTTTGCTGTTTGTAGTGTACATTAATGATTTAGATATGAATGTAGGAGGTATGATCAGTAAGTTCGCAGATGACACGAAAATTGGTGGGGTGGTAAATAGCGAAGAGGAAAGCCTCAGGCTACAGGACGATATAGACGGGTTGGTCAGATGGGCAGAACAGTGGCAAATGGAATTTAACCCTGAAAAGTGTGAGGTGATGCATTTTGGGAGGATCAACAAGGCAAGGGAATACACAATGAATGGTAGGATCCTAGGAAGGACAGAGGATCAGAGGGACCTTGGTGTGCATGTACATAGATTCCTGAAGGCAGCAGGACAGGTAGATAAGGTGGTTAAGAAGGCATATGGGATACTTGCCTTCATTAGCCGAGGCATAGAATATAAGAGCAGGGAGGTTATGATGGAGCTGTACAAAACGCTAGTTAGGCCACAGCTGGAATACTGTGTGCAGTTCTGGTCGCCACACTATAGGAAGGATGTGATTGCATTGGAGAGGATGCAGAGGAGATTCACCAGGATGTTACCTGGGCTGCAGCGCTTCAGCTATGAAGAGAGACTGGACAGGCTGGGGTTGTTTTCCTCAAAGCAGAGAAGGCTGAGGGGGGACCGGATTGAGGTGTACAAAATTATGAGGGGCATAGATAGGGTAGAGAGAAAGGAACTTTTCCCCTTAGTAGAGGGGTCAATAACAAGGGGGCATAGTTTCAAAGTAAGGGGCAGGAGGTTTAGAGGGGATTTGAGGAAAAACTTTTTCACCCAGAGGGTGGTTGGAATCTGGAACTCACTGCCTGAAAGGGTGGTAGAGGCAGGAACCCTCACAACATTCAGGAAGCATTTAGATGAGCACTTGAAACGCCATAGCATACAAGGCTACGGACCAAGTGCTGGAAAATGGGATTAGAATAGACAGGGCTTGATGGCCGGTGCGGACACAATGGGCCGAATGGCCTCTTTCGATGCTGTATAACACTATGACTCTATGACTATAGCCTTTTTAGAAAAATACACTATATAACTTTTTTAAAGGAAGGCATGGCAAGCTGGATTTGGAAATCCTACCTTCTGAAAGAATTCTGGCCTCGTCGAGATAAGACAGTGGTTAACCCTGAAGAGTACCTTATAAGGAACTCTACCTTATAAATTCTTTGGAACATGACAAACTGGGTTTGGAAATTTAGAAACGTAACTATGAAATAGCTATGAAAGAATTCTGGCTATTGAAATAGGACAAGTTGTTGACCCTGAATAAGTAACCTTATTGAAACAGAAGAATGGGTGGCCCCGAATGGGTAACCTTATTAAAATAAGACAATGGTCAGTCCTGGATGAATGATCTCGATTAAAACTTCTTGAGAATAACATGATGTAAGGCACATCTGCCCTTTGCCCACATATGGTAAACTCCCAATAACTATTGATGATGTGGCAGTAAGAATTTCAGGTCAGCTAAAAGATGATTAGTGATAATTAACTTGGATCAACAGAAACCTTATGAAAACAACTGAAAAAGGGGTATAAATATTGGAGTCTTGAATGACATAATCAGACTCGCTTTAATCTGACTCTGTAGTCCTTCACTCTTTTGTACCTCGGGGATTGAAGGTAACTGCTACCTTGATAATTGATGGATATCCTGTAATAGAAAAGTTTAAGAACTGTAATACTGTAGCGAAGTTAAGATTTATAAGTAGGATTCTCTGTTAAGAATAAAATCGTATTTTTTCTCTTTTTAGAACTGTTAAACTTTGCAATTGACTGATTCACCATCTGTAAATTGCATGTCGGTTTTTTAAATAAATCTCTATATATTTTTAGAATTGTCTCATATAAGTCTTCTGTATCAATAACTCACGAACCCAATCTTTGTACACTCTTTGTTGGAGAGTTACATATCTGAAGGAAATCTCCGGACCCTCATAATATCCAGGACTTTACTGTCTGGCTAAACTTATTAAAAGTGCTATCTGGAGGACGGTAACATTCTCGGGTTGTTCCTTTCCTTTAGGGAGAGATAGCCCGGACCTTTAGACCCAGTTAAGCATCTTTAGGATTCGGCTACCTCAACCTTTAGTTGAAAGTGAACACCTGAGAAATACGCTTGATTCGGGATAGCCCCAAAGGGGCCAGGACTAGTAAATATCCCTTCAAGTTAAGTCACTCATTACAATGCCTCCTGCACTGGTACACGCTGAACCTCTGCTGACTCTCTCCTACATTTCACCATTAAACAATTTTAATTAATAATTCCTCTCATGTGATGTGTTCAAACCTAAATGGATTAACCTTTAAAAGATGCAGCTGTTCTAAGACATTTATAACCATAAAGTAAACAAGTGCTGTGAATAAGGAAGTTAAATTTTACATACAATGGGCATGTTCGACACCGCAACATGTCTGGATTCTCTTCGTATTTTGATTGCAAATTTGGCTTTGAAAGCAGGTTCATCAAAGCATGGAAATGCCATGCGTGCTGCAGTGGGCTCAAACTGGGTGGATGCCAACATGCTGCATAAAACAGAAGAAAACAAAAGCAGTTAACCTTCTATAGGATATGCCTGCATCATATAGATAAAATGGTGCATCATCTGTGAAGAACAAACAGAATTACTCATACCATGAGACAGGTAAGCCTCATGTTTGCTGTCACATCTACCATAACAGGGATAACCCATGGTCAGAATGCAACCACCAACATGAGTTGTTTACTTTTTAACAGAAGGCTAGACATTACTATCTGAGGTATTAGCACCAAATATTTAACATGTTCAGGTGACATTCCTTTGTCTTCTATTTTAGTATAGCCATTAAACAGTTTAAGATGAACTCGTTAACATCCGTGTTAAGATTACATATAATATATCCTATGAATTTGTCAAGCACTGGGCCACTAATATTGTTCACACTTAGGTGAAAATATGCAAAATGCCTTTGAACTCATTTCTTCTGGGTGAAGGTTTTTAATTTTCTTCAAGCAAGTATGGGTATTGGATTAAAAGAGAGAGTTAGGCTTACATGAGTTACACAGGATAAGAACCGAGTACTATTGGTAATCAGAAAAGCATCATATAATACCCTTTGAATCAGTAAGGACTGATGGGAGTGCAGGAATTTGTGCAGGTAAAGATATAAGCCACAGCATTCTGATTGAGATGTACAGTATTTGCTGGAGAATGGAGTCGGAGAGGCTGACTATGTGTACATTAGAAGTCAAGATACAAAGAACAGCAAAGGGTGACAACAGATAGTAAGAGCTACAAAAAGGGAGTATGAAAAGAAACTTGTATGGAATATAAAAATCAACAGAAGAAACTTTTAAAATTATATTAGGAAAAAGAGGGTGGTTAACAGCAATGTGGCCCCCTTAAAAACAGACAATGGTGATATTGTAAATTAAAATAAGGAAATGGCAGACATGTTAAATAATTACTTTGTGTAAGTATTTACAATAAAGAAAGAGGATAGAGGATAATCAAAAAGGCTAATGGAATGTTGGCCTTTATATCTAGAGGACTAGAATACAAGGGGTCAGAAGTTATGCTGCAGCTATACAAAGCCCTGGTTAGACCACACCTGGAGTACTGTGAGCAATTCTAGGCACCACACCTTAGGAAGGATATATTGGCCTTGGAGGGAGTGCAGCGTAGATTTACCAGAATGATACCTGGATTCCAAGGGAGAGATTACACAAACTAGGATTATATTCCCTGGAATTTAGAAGGTTAAGAGGTGATTTGATCGAAGTTTTCAAGATATTAAGGGGAATTGATAGGGTAGATAGAGAGAAACTATTTCCGCTGGTTGGGGATCCTAGGACTAGGGAACATAGCCTAAAAATTAGAAACCGGCCTTTCAGGAGTAGAGTTAGGAAACACTTCTACACGCAAAGGGTGGTATAAGTTTGGAACCCTCTTCCGCAAATAGCAGCTGATGCTAGGTCAATTTTAAATTTTAAATCTGAGATTGATAGATTTCTGTTGACCAAGGGTGTTAAGTGATATGGGGCAAAGACAAGTATAAGGAGTTGGGTCACAGATCAACCATGATCTCATTGAATGGTGGAACAGGCTCGACAGGCTAAATAGCCTACTCCTGATCCTATGTTCCTTAATTGTAATATGCATGAGTGGAACCAGAAGAGAGTGGTCAGCTGCACAGCAGAGGAGTTTCAACAGGTTGGAGTGGGCAACAGTGTTAAAGGCAGCAGGAAAATTTAAGAAGGATAAGAGACAAAGTTATGGGCAAAGTTTGAAAATATTGTTTGTGATTTTGACCAGTACAGCCTGCGAGCTGCAAGTCAGACAGAAGCCATATTGGATGTTCTCAAACAGGGAGGGGTAAGACTGACAGAAACGTGGTTATGAGGAAAGAACATGTTCCAGGGCTTTGGAAAGAAAAGTTGGAGATAGTGACAGTTGGAGAGATTGACTATGGATGTTTCAATTGGTGGTGGTGGGGGTGGGGGGGGGCGGCGGAGTCTGAAAGGAGGTAGGGACCGTGTCAGAGAATAGAGGCAGGTTGACAATGTTAGCAAGTATGGAGCTGAAAATTGGAAATTGTATGATCAGGAGCTAGGACAGGAGGGGCTCAAGGGAGCAAGTGGCAGGCTTCAATGATGAGATGAGTGGAATAGGCACTGAAGGGGAAACTAGAAAGAAACTATGGAGGATGGGATTGGTCAAAAAGAGGGTAGAAGATATTACAGGCCAATAGTAATAATGGCAGTCTTAGCAACAATGAAATTTCAGAACTAGAGTATTCTCCAATGCAACTACATATTCAATTCTCTTCACTCTTATGTACTTCAGGACAATTATGGACAGTTTTGTTTCACTCAGACTCTCTGTAGCTCGTATCCAGATTTGATGCTGTACATTACGCATGATGCACATTGGGGAAAGGGATATAATTTTATTTATTGGCAGTTAGGCAGTAGAATGGGTTGTTTAAGAGAGCTTTATCCCAATTTTCTCTGAAGAATATAAGGGGTGAATTCTCGCAACGGTTCTTCTGTCGCTGTTACTTCGGCACAAGAGTTGTGGAAAACCTGCAAAAATGGTATGAATGCTATTCACGCTGTTTAAGGGTTTCCACGGCTCTTCCACTGAAGACGATCGGGTGAACCCTCACAGAAATTCACCCTCAAACTCTGAAACTACCTTCAGGTCCAAAGGGCACCATTTAGAAGGTTATATTTGCCAATATAATTATTCTGCAAGGTTCGGTGCACCATTTGTAAGAAAAATCTTGGCATGCATGCTCATGGAGGCTAAACACCAAGATGGACTGGGTGAGCCGAAGGGCCTGTTTCCATGTTGCAATTTCTATGTCATTATGTAAAACAACCTAAATCCATTTAATCAGTATACAAATGATCAAATCAGCAACGAAGGTGAAAAAACTAAAATAGGAAATAAAGAGAGATTGCTGGAAATACGCAGCAGGTTTGTCAGCCCCTCAAACAGAAGACAATTTGGCTTCTAAGGCTGAGACCCTTTGTCAGACTGGCTCTGATAAAAGTACTCAACCTGAAATGTTAACCAGTTTTCATCTGTCAGGTGCTGAGGACATGCTGTGTATTTCCAGCATTTTCTGTTTTATTTTAAACATCCAACGTCTGTTTGTCGTCTTTCTCCTTGGAATAGGATGTATTTTACCTTAATTCACCATCTTGTGTTTTATAACTGCTCTTGTAAAAGCCGTGGAAGCTGTCCGACAGATTGGCAATGTAGTCAATATTAATCAAGTACGTGTTTCCAGAGTACAAGGGGACACCAGCCTGAAGTGCAAGTTGCTCGTACGGTGGGTATTCCAAAAGATGCAAGTTACTTTCCGATCCAGTTGTTCCATCCTCTTTCAGTAGTACAATGGTTGACCTGATGATTTCCAGGTTTTTGCTGTGCAGGATGATAGAGCTGGTATCTGATTCAACAGAAACTTCAATCCTCACAGATGCAGAAAAATTCAGCGTGGTCAAATTTGGGTGTATCAGCAAGTCATAATGCACTGGGATAACGGTTTCAGGCAATCTCATCTTGTTCCAGGGAAACCTCTGACCATCAGATGTGAATGGGAAATCTGCTGCCTCCTCACTATTCTGGTCATTTTTTAAGGTGTCTGCTGTTGCCAAGGTGATGATAGCTGTAAGAAATCCTATTAATTTTAAATACCCAGCAGTTGCCATCTGGAAGCCAGTTCTGAGGTGCCGTCACCTCTGGTGATGTTTAAGAAAGTTTGCAGTTTTCCTGCTTTGCTCAGTTTCAGTTCTAAATCGAATTGTTACTCCTTTGATGGCTATTCAGCCATTCACTTGCCTCATGTAAATACAACATCAAGCATGCTGAAAACAATGATGTCCTATATGAAGAAAAACAAACATAAGTACATACATTTGTAATTATATATGCTTAGTATTTATCTACAGGTACACATTGTTGATAACATGCCAAGAAGAACATAGGAACAGGAGTAGGTTATTCAGCCCTTCGAGCCTATTCTACCATTCATGGCTGATCTGAATCTCAACTCCATTTAATTATCACTATATTATATTTGAGATAAAGTACTTAATATTGATCTGAACACAATTGTTGTGGTTGTTTCAGAAGTTACAAGACAATATATACTATTGTGTCTACATTCTACTCGTTAATTCAAAGTTGATTTGCTTAAAAATTTAAATTATCCAGATTGAATTAAGCAATTTTAGTACAACAGCACAAGTAACAGATAATTTAAATTAAGCGACTTCAAATTAAGAGATTGTATACAATGGGCCAGAAATTCGGTTTTCCGGCTTCCTGCGGGTGCAAGGATCGCGCGCGTACTTACCTACCGCGCCTGCCGTTGTGCTTCGGGCGCGCATGGACTTCGGCTCCTGGGCCTCCTGCAGCTGCCGGCGCGCAGTGCTTGCGTATCCCAGGGGCGCAGTTAGTTTGAAGCGTCCCCTGGGATCACGTGCGCCATGGAGAGCCAATCGGAGCAGGGAATCTCCATTCATTGATTTTGACAGGAAGACCTGTCAAATCTATGAATGGAGATCACCCCCCAAAACCTAACTTAAACTTCAAATACATTTTTTTTTTAAATCACATTTTTAAAATAACTATAAAGGACATAAATTAACTACTTTAAACAAAAATTTAAATTTTTGAAAAAATTAATTACACTTTTTAACGGTGCTAAAAATAAACTTACCTTTCTTTAAAGTATGTAAAAAAGATAAACCTGTTGAAAAAATGTTTAAATTGTATTTAATTCACCACTTACCTTGTTAAAAGCAGGCCTTGTGCCTCCTTTTTTCCTGCGCAGCTTCTCCGTACTTACCCTCACGGAGAAACCTGAAAAAAAATCGGGAAGTTCGCTGCATGCGCGCTGCCTCTCCGGCTCACGCGGTTGACCCTCGAACCCCTTCTTTCACGAGACCGAAAGTTCCGGTTTCCCGTGCATGTGCAGTGCATACGCGAAATCGGCACTTCCGGTGGCCCTACGGGTGAGTACACAGCGCGTACTCACCCGTGGAGACCCGAATTTCTGCCCCAATATCGTGTAGTATTGATTTTGAATATGAAACTTTGAGCTTAAATCTAAATTTCAGCTTTGGTGAGGATATGTGCCACATGGTGTAAGACTGACTCATACAGACAAAGAATAACTTAGGTCAGAGGCCAGTGTCGGGAGCGGAGAGAGCAGCAGCACAGTGAGTAGTTAAACTCACTTTCACGGGCTTTTTTCCCCAGAGGCCAGTGTCGGGAGCGGAGAGAGCAGCAGCACAGTGAGTAGTTAAACTCACTTTTGCGGGCTTTTTACAGAGGCCAGTGTCGGGAAAGGGCCCTTGAGTATATCATTTAATTGAAGTGAAATTGGTGGGATTAATTTAATTTAATTTTCAGGAGAGCTCCGCCCCGTGTTATGCTCCTCCTGCGATATGTTGGAAATCAGGGACGCTTCCTGTGTCCCTGACGACCATGTGTGTGGGAAGTGTATCCAGCTGCAGCTACTGATAGACCGCATTGCGGCGCTGGAGCTGCGGATGGATGCATATTGGAGCATTCGCAATGCTGAGAACGTCGTGGATAGCACGTTTAGCGAGTTGGTCACACCGCAGGTAAAGGGTGTACAGGCAGGAAGTGAATGGGTGACCACCAGGCAGAGTAAGAGGTGCAGGCAGGTAGTGCAAGGGTCCCCTGTGGCCATCACCCTCTCAAACAAATATACCACTTTGGATACTGTTGGGGGGGGATGACTTATCAGGGGGAAGGCAGCAGCAGCCAACTTCCTAGCACCATGGGTGGCTCTGCTGCACAGGCTGGGAGGAAAAAGTGTGGAAGAGCTATAGTGATAGGGGACTCAATTGTAAGGGGAATAGATAGGCGTTTCTGCGGCCGCAAACGAGACTCCAGGATGGAGTGTTGCCGCCCTGGTGCCAAGGTCAAGGACGTCTCGGAGCGGCTACAGAACTTTTTGGAGGGGGAGGGCGAACAGCCAGTTGTCGTGGTGCACATAGGCATCAACAATATAGGTAAAAAACGGGATGAGGTCCTAAAAGCAGAATATAGGGAGTTAGGAGGTAATTAAAAAATAGGACCTCAAAAAGGTAGTAATCTCAGGATTGCTACCAGTGCCACGTGCTAGTCAGAGTAGAAATAGGAGGATATTTCAAATGAATACGTGGCTAGAGGAATGGTGCAAGGGGGAGGGATTCAAATTCCTTGGACATTGGAACCGGTTCTGGGGGAGGTGGGACCAGTACAAACGGGACGGTTTGCACCTGGGCAGGGCCGGGCCGATGTCCTAGGGGGAGTGTTTGCTAGTGCTGTTGGGGAGGGCTTAAACTAAAGTGGCAGGGGGTTGGGAACCTGAGCAGGGAGACAGAGGAAAGGGAAACAAGGATAAAAGCAAAAGACAGGAAGGAGAAAAACAAAAGTAGAAGGCAAAGAACTCAATGGTTTAAATCAAACATGGTCACAGTAAATAATAATTCATATAGGTCTGAGAGCGTTAAAAAAACAAGCCTGAAGGCTTTGTGTCTTAATGCAAGGAGCATTCGGAACAAGGTGGATGAATTAGCTGCGCAAATAGAGGTAAATGAATACGATTTGATTGGGATTACAGAAACATGGCTCCAGGGTGGCCAAGGCTGGGAACTCAACATCCAGGGGTATTCAATATTTAGAAAAAGATAGGCAAAAAAGAAAGGGAGATGGGGTAGCATTGCTGGTTAAAGAGGGGATTAACACAACTGAAAGGAAGGATATTAGCTCTGATGATGCGGAATCTGTATGGGTAGAACTGAGAAATAACAAGGGGCGGAAAACGTTAGTGGGAGTGGTATATAGACCTCCAAACAGTAATACGGAGGTTGGAGACAGCATTAAAAGGGAAATTAGAGAAGCATGCAGTAAGGGCACAGCAGTCATCATGGGTGACTTTAATTTACATATAGATTGGGCTAACCAAATTAGTAAAAATACTGTGGAGGAGGAATTCCTAGAATGTTTACGGGATGGTTTTCTGGAACAATATGTCGAGGAACCAACCAGAGATCAGGCCATCTTAGACTGGGCATTATGTAACGAGAAAGGATTAATTAGCAATCTTGTTGTACGAGGCCCCTTGGGTCAGAGTGATCATAATATGATAGAATTCTTCATTAGGATGGAGAGTGAAGTAGTTGAATCAGAGACTAGGGTCCTGAATTTAAATAAAGGAAACTACGATGGTATGAGGCGTGAATTGGGTAGGATTGATTGGGGAATGTCACTCAAGGGGTCGACGGTGGATAGGCAATGGCAAACATTCAAAGACTGCATGGATGAACTACAGAATTTGTTCATCCCAGTGTGGCATAAGAATAAAACAAAAAGGGTGACTCAACCGTGGCTAACAAGGGAAATTAGGGATAGCATAAGATCCAAGGAGAGGGCATATAAATTGGCCAGAAAAAGCGGTAACCCTGAGGATTTGGAGCAGTTTAGGATTCAACAAAGGAGGACAAAGGGATTAATTAAGAAGGGGAAATAGAATATGAAAGTAAGCTTGCAGGGAACATAAAAACTGACTGTAAGAGCTTTTATAGATATGTGAAGAGAAAAAGATTAGTGAAATCAAGTGTAGGTCCCTTGCAGTCAGAAGCGGGGCAAGTTATAATGGGGAACAAAGAAATGGCAGACCAATTAAATGCATATTTTGGTTCTGTCTTCACAAAGGAGGACACAAATAACCTCCCAGAGATGTTGGAGAACATAGGGGCTGATGAAAGGGAGGAACTGAAAGAAATCAGTATTTGCAGGGAAATGGTGTTAGGGAAATTGACGGGATTGAAGGCCGATAAATCCCCAGGGCCTGATAATCTACATCCTAGGGTACTTAAGGAAGTGGCCCTAGAAATAGTAGATGCATTGCTGATCATCTTCCAACATTCGATGGAATCTGGAACTGTACCCATGGATTGGAGGGTAGCTAATGTTACCCCACTATTCAAAAAGGGTGGTAGAGAGAAAGCGGGGAATTACATCGATAGTGGGGAAAATGCTAGAGTCCATTATAAAGGATGTAATAGCTGAGCACTTGAAAAACAGTGACAGGATCGGACAAAGTCAACATGGATTTACAAAAGGTAAATCGTGCTTGACTAATCTACTGGAATTTTTTGAGGATGTAACTGGGAAAATAGATAAGGGAGAACCAGTAGATGTGGTGTATTTGGACTTTCAAAAGGCTTTCGATAAGGTCCCGCATAAGAGATTAGCGTGTAAAGTTAAGGCACATGGGATTGGGGGCAAGGTATTGACTTGGATAGAGAACTGGTTGGCGGACAGAAAGCAGAGAGTAGGAATTAATGGGTCTTTTTCCGAGTGGCAGGCAGTGACTAGTGGGGTACCGCAGGGATCGGTCCTTGGACCCCAGCTATTCACAATATACATTAATGATCTAGATAAGGGAACTAAATGTAATATCTCCAAGTTTGCAGACGACACAAAGCTGGGTGGGCGTGTGTGCTGCGAGGAGGATACCGAGAAACTCCAGGATGATTTGGACAGGTTGGGTGAGTGGGCAGAAGTGTGGCAGATGCAATATAACGTGGATAAATGTGAGGTTATCCACTTTGGTGTCAAAAACAGAAAGGCAGACTATTATCTGAATGGCAATAGATTGGGAGACGGGGAAGTGCAACGAGATCTGGGTGTCCTTGTGCACCAGTCGCTGAAGGTAAGCATGCAGGTGCAGCAGGCGGTGAAGGCGGCAAATGGTATGTTGGCCTTCATAGCGAAAGGGTTTGAGTATAGGAACAGGGATGTCCTGCTGCAGTTGTACAGGGCCTTGGTGAGACCACACCTTGAGTACTGTGTGCAGTTTTGGTCGCCTTATCTGAGGAAGGATGTTCTTGCCATGGAAGGAGTTCAGCGAAGATTCACAAGGCTGATACCTGGGATGGCAGGAATGACATATGAGGAGAGATTGGGTCGATTGGGCTTATATTCGCTGGAGTATAGAAGAATGAGAGGGGATCTCATCGAAACATATAAAATTCTGACTGGTCTGGACAAACTAGATGCAGGAAGAATGTTCCCGATGGTCGGAGAGTCAAGAACCAGGGGTCATAATCTAAGGATAAGGGGTAAGCCATTTAGGACAGAAAGGAGGAAGAATTTCTTCACCCAGAGAGTGGTGAACCTGTGGAATTCTCTACCACAGAAGTTAGTTGAGGCCAAGTCATTAAATATATTCAAGAATGAGTTAGATATATTTCATAAAGCTAACGGTATCAAGGGATATGGGGAGAAGGCAGGTACAGGGTACTGAGTTTGGATGATCAGCCATGATCTCATCGAATGGCGGAGCAGGCTCGAGGGGCCGAATGGCCTACTCCTGCTCTATCTTCTATGTTTCTATGTTTTAATCCTTATCTTATGTCGAGTTAACTGATCTCAGCCAGGATAGCAGTGGAGGCACTATGACTGACTTCAGCATCCCCTAGTTCAGGAGAGAAAAGAAACTTGGCCAAACTTCCCACTCCTGATCACCAACCCCCAATGAAAGTGCATATGTATGGACATCAGATGAGCAAAGTCAAGCTCAATTGGTCAGGCTACCATTCCAAAGCATCCCACTAACAATCATGATGCAGGATCATATTTTAAGAATGGCCACTTGAGGCAAGTTATCACTCGCATCCATGGAAATACAACCCCTCATAAGTAACCACATGAGAAAAATGATAATAGAAGAAGATTGAAGGGAAGGAAAAAGTTATTTACAAAATAAGCTCCAAATTGCAAACATTTCAGTGTGGTACTCCTGTCATGGTTTCCACTGCAAAATTCACAACTAATGCTTCAGTTATTTGAGTTATACTGAACAAAATGAAAAGGAACAGAGATTCACCAGAAGAAGAGAGAAGTAATGAGGCCAGTCCTAATGTGAAAGATGACATACTTTGAATTTATTAATTGGAAGTCAGAAGGAAAGTTGTACGTGTACAACGGCGTCTGGAAAAGTTGACAGTGACATATTAAAAGAAAGGTGAAGAATAGTATGGCTAGATGATATGATGGAATGGGCAGGTGTAACTTTAGAGACTGATGCAATCTATCCGTGGAGATGACGAAGGGGCAGCAGCTCCGAAAGCTTGTGATTTCAAATAAAACTGTTGGACTATAACCTGGTGTTGTGCGACTTCTCACTTTTATCCGTGGAGAGACCAGGAAGGTGAAAGAATGTGGAGGAGAGGGGGAGAGAGGATAGCTAAACATTATGATAAATGAAGAATTTTATTTTGTATGTATTCGGTCTCCACCCTTTTACTAGCCATTATAGGAAAATCCCTGGTTAAATTAATGCAGGCTAGCTGCTATGTTCTCCCCAGCTTACAATGACTACCTCAGCTCTGGTATACCAATTATAATTTGTTCTACCAATATCCTGAAATTTGGCATTGCTGGTGAGCGTGGCATTACAATTCGACGAACAATCTGGTAAATAAAAGTACACATTTTTTTAAAGTAATAAAATTTAAATCAGAATGGCAATGGCAGAGTACTATCTGCCAGGACCACCATTTTAGATTCAGCCAGGTTGAATAAACTGCAGGTCGACTGAATGTCACACATATGCCTGACCTTGTTTCCCATGCATCAAATTTGCATTTACAGAACACCTTATTATGTCACTCAGAAACTTCTCAGTGTTTCACATACAATTAATTACTTTGTAGGCAAATGTATTTAACACTTTACTCTAAAAGTAGAAACAGCTCTCCAATAACAATCTAGCACTCCTTCAGTATTACATTGGAGTGGCAGCCTAGATTACACATGGGGGACCTGAAGGGCAGTGTGAAACCATACCTTTCTGATTCAGAGCCACCAACTGAATAAAGCTAACATGCACATCTTTTACAAAAAATAACAATGAGACAGCACAGTTTCATGCGCCAAGAACACATCAGGAATTTAGGCGCATTCACGACTTACGGCTCAGGCAGAAAATCATGGGCCCACAAGTAAGATGGCACCCAAACTCCGCATATGCCCAATGCATGAAAATATGTTCAGGAAGCAGTAAAGATGAAAATTTACCTCAACAGCAGCAGCAACTACTTGCATATATATTGTGCCTTTAATGCTATAAAACGTCCCAAGGTGCTTCACAGGAGTGTAATCAGACAAAAATTGGCACCTAGACAAAGGAGACGACATTAGGGCAGGTGGTCAAAGAGGTGGGTTTTAAGGAGTACCTTAAAGGAGGAGAGAGAGGTAGGGAGGCGGAGAGATTAGGGAGGGAATTCCAGAGCTCGAGACCCGGACAGTTAAAGGCACGGCCGCCAATGGTGAGGTGAAGGCAGTTGCAGATGCACAAGAGGTCAGAATTGGAGGAATGCAGAGTTCTGGGAGGCTGCAGTATTGGAGGAGGTTTGAGATAGGGAGGGACGAGACCGTGGAGCGACAAGGGTGAGAAACTTAAATTCAAGGCGTTGGTGGACTCGGAATCAACATAGGTCAGCGAGCACAGGGGTGATGGGTGAGCGGAACTTGGTGCGAGTTAGGATACCCATTGTTTTTAAAACAACAGTAAAGCACCCTCATAACAGAACTCTAATACGATAGCAAAATACTGCGGATGCTAGAAATCCGAAACAACAACAGAAAACGCTGAAAAACTCAGCAGGCCAGGCAGCATCCGTGGAGAAAGAAACAGAGTTAACGTTTCTGGTCGAAGACCTTTCGTCAGAACTGGAAAAAAGCAGGAAATGAAATAGATTTTAAAGCAAGTTTAGGGCTGGGAAAAGGGGGAGGGGATGAAAGAACAAAAGGGAAGGTCAGTGGTGGGATAGAAAGCAGGAGAGATTAAGAGACATTAAGAGATATTCAAGGCAAGGAGGTGGAAATGGGACAGGTTGAGGAACAAAGGATGGCTCTAGATGAAGTGTGAATTGCGCTGGCAGAATGAAGGACAGCTGTCGGCTTCTGGGAGGGAAGAAAAAGGCCAAACAAAAGTGTGGATAAAAAAATAAAATAAAAAAATATATATATGTGATGGGGGCCGGGGTTATGATCTGAAATTGGTGAACTCTATGTTGAGTCCAGAGGGCTGTAGAGTGCCTAATCGAAAGATGAGGTGCTGTTCCTCGGGAAGTTGCCGGGCGAAGAGATGCTGGGGGTGATAGAGGAGTGGACTAGGGTACCCATAGCAACACCGCATGGGTCCTAGCTATGCCTGCCTTTTCGTGGGATATGTGGAACACTCTTTGTTCCAGTCCTACTCGGGTCCCCTCCCTCACCTCTTTTTCTGGTACATTGATGACTGTATCGGTGCCGTCTCCTGCTCTCACCCTGAACTAGAAAATTTCATTCACTATGCTTCCAATTTCCACCCTTCCCTCACCTTCACATGGTCCATCTCTGACTCTTCCCTTCCCTTCCCTTCCTCGACTTCTCCGTCTCCATCTCTGGGGATAGGTTATTGACTAACATTCACTACAAGCCCACTGACTCCCACAGCTACCTGGACTACACTTCCTCCCACCCCGCCTCCTGTAAGGACTCTATTCCATTCTCCCAGTTTCTCCGTCTCCGCTGCATCTGCTCTGACGATGCCACCTTCCATACCAGTGCTTCTGACATGTCTTCCTTTTTCCTCAACCGAGGATTCCCCTCTACCATGGTCGACACGGCCCTCGACCGTGTCCGTTCTATCTCCCGCACTTCCGCCCTCACCCCTGCCCCTCCCTCCCGGAACCACGATAGAGTTCCCCTTGTCCTCACCTTTCACCCCACCAGCCTCCACATTCAACAGATCATCCTCCGCCATTTCCAGCGTGATCCCACCACCAAACGCATCTTCCCCTCACCTCCCCTTTCAGCATTCCGCAGGGACCGCTCCCTCCGCGACACCCTAGTCCACTCCTCTATCACTCCCAGCACCCCTTCGCCCGGCACCTTCCCGTGCAAGCGCAGGAGATGCAACAGATGCCCTTATACCTCCCCCCTTCCCACTGTCCAGGGCCCCAAACACCACTTCCAGGTGAAACAGCGATTTACTTGTCCTTCCTCCAATCTAGTATACTGTATTCGCTGCTCACGATGTGGTCTCCTCTACATCAGGGAGACCAAACGCAGATTGGGTGACCGCTTTGCGGAACACCTCCGTTCAGTCCGTAAGGGTGACCCCGAGCTCCCGGTGGCCTGTCACTTTAATTCACTGCTCCATTCCCACTCAGACCTCACCGTCCTCGGCCTCTTGCATTGTTCCACGGAAGCTCAGCGTAAGCTCGAGGAACAGCACCTCATCTTTTGATTAGGCACCCTACAGCCCTCTGGACTCTTTTGTTTGGCCTTTTTCTTCCCTCCTAGAAGCTGGCAGCTGTCCTTCATTCTGCCAGCGCAATTCACACTTCATCTAGAGCCATCCTTTGTTGCTCAACCTGTCCCATTTCCACCTCCTCTTACCTTGAATGTCTCTTAATCTCTCCTGCTTTCTATCCTATCAGTGACCTTCCCTTTTGTTCTTTCATCCCCTCCCCCTTGCCCCAGCCCTAAACTTGCTTTAAATCTATTTCATTTCCTGCTTTTTTCCAGTTCTGACGAAAGGTCTTCGACCCGAAACGTTAACTCTGTTTCTTTCTCCAAGGATGCTGCCTGGCTTGCTGAGTTTTTCCAGCGTTTTCTGTTGTTGTCTCAAAACAGAACTGTCGTTTTTTTTAAAACATAGTTTCTTAAAGTATACATCCTCACTTGTTCACATTGATTATTAAACGACAAATCTGAGTAGTTTTAATCTGTGCAATTTGGCCAAGTGAAACTGACAAACTGCTCCGCGTCCAACGGGAGTGGAGAAGCAACCATGTTTCGCAGTACAGTACTTCCGGATTTTATCTCAAATTATCCAGCGAGGGGACAGTGTTGGGAGTGGCGCGGACTGCTGCAACCCTATTTGAGGATGTGAGCCAGTCTTTAACCAACCACACAAAGTGAAAAATCGGTCACATTGCCGGATAAACCGTGAGAAATTGACCGGCTCCCGGAGAGTTGCCTTGTCACCGGAGGGAGGCTGGTGTCGGAGGTGCTGCAAGCGCGAGTTCAGCATCATCTCCGGCTCCCGGGAATCTGCAGCAAAGACCAAGGCTGCGGCCCACACCGCCAACAGCGAGACACTGCCCCGCCCCGCCCCAGCCCGTGTACGTCTGTCCAGAGAGCGAAAATAGCTTCTCTTTGAACGCGCTGCCCTCCTTGCAAATGTTTATTTTTAAACTTTACCTTTATAAACAAGACAGCATTTTCTGGCGGATGAAAGACATCGGAATTGTAAAACTGAACTGTGTCCTGTTGATTCAGGGCACCCAGCAGAAGTGAAAGTGAAATTGGAATAATCACAAACAGCCCGTTAGATTGCGCGATAACTGCACCATTGGACCTTACTGTACAGCACCCTGTGATTTATATAAACATATTTTAAATCAGGATGAGCAAACGATATAAAACATTTTGAAATCAGGCTGTCCCCAGTGCAGTAACAATGTTGGATTTGCCCGTCAGTGCAAAGGTCACCACCCCAGGATTCAGGAAAGTTAAATCATCGGGGCCTGAAATTTCCTCCAAGGGCACAACACAGGTTTGACCCGAAAATGCGTCCAATGTACCCTCATTTTGCCAATGTAAAGTTACAGCCAAATATCCTCCCAATCTCATTAGAATAAACCCGAATTTAAAACGGGTGTGAAAGGGCATAAATGAGCATAAATAATCGGGAGCCAAGGAAACAGCAAACCCCCATCAGTATATTTCTTCTTTGAGTCTTAAAGTTAAAGTGTCAACTCATGTATCAATCATTTCATGCACATCGAGCACAGCATGTTTAAGAACCTGCAATCGGGGAAGCTTTTCAATTTTTGATGGCCCGGAATTTGCGGTCCCGATGAAGGCGAGCGCTCAGCGTACGCCATCGTAAGCCTTCTGAAAGGCCCCGCAAGTTCCAGGTTTCCACATGCGCGAAAACCCGGAACTTGCGATTGTCAAGGTACGCCTTGTCGGATCTACCGAACTGACTGAGAAATCACTTTCACTGCCGCACAACTACTGCCCACGAAACTCTTACGCCTGGTAAAAGCAGGCATAGGGCCGGCTTTCACCAGCGTAAGGGTTAATATAAATCTTAAATTAGAAATTTGAAAATAAAAAATGATGCACAAACACTTTAAATTAGTTCATGCAAATTTTGGCCTGGATTAAAATGTTTAAAATTATTTTTCAAAAAATTACATTTTTATCGTATTTGCTGTATTGAAGGGACTTTTAATTAAATTTGAAAATGAGAACTTTTTTTTATTACAGTTGTCTAAATTGTTTCATTATTTCGGGATTAAGTTAGAATTTATGGGGATTCCGTTCATAAATGGAATCCTCCTTTCTCATTGGAGGACCTGGCCCACGTGATTCCCTGGGACGCTCCGAACTGCCTGCGTCCCTGGGATCTGTGGGCCTTTACGCAGGCGTACATATGCCTGGAGACCCAGGACCCAAACTCTCCGTAGCTATGGAGCCAGGAGGTAAGCTCGGAAATATTTTGCAGGTCGTAGGCATGTAGTGGAGTGTATAATGAAAACATTCACGTGATTTTCCATCATTTCTACCCATTTGACCCTGTTTCCTTTATCTTTTCATATAAACTGGCTGTTCAGTGTTGCTAGGCACTGAACACCATACAGAGATCAGTTTAAAGAGACCAATAGTGAGATTGTTATATTGTCAAGCCATTAATGAAAGTTTTTTTTTTGCACATTGCCACAAAGAGGTTTGAAGAGCCTTTGTGGCTGTTTCTGTGGTACTGCATTTAAAAAAAAACTCCTGCTGCTACAATGAGTTTCCACTGGGATTCCCTTACATCTCTGCTTTTTGAAGTAAGAAGAGGAAGACCAACAGAGGTAAGTCAGGATGTACCAGATGGACTCTGTACCCATCCACTGGTACCCTCATACCAGAATATGCAGACAGAGCTGCACACACCTCCACTTGTCCAAGGAGCAATGTCTTCAGCAGCTTTGTTTTACCAGGGCAGCGTTGATGGGAGTTATACCACATGCTGAAAACAGGGCTGCAGCCAATGTTCCACACTAATAACACTTCCAGTGGCTGTAAAATTGACAACCACACTGAACTTTTATGTCAGGATTGCTTCAAGCTGTCACTAGGGACATTGCAAATATGTGCATCAGCTGTAGACAGATGTGTGAAGCAAGTCAGAAAAGCATGGTTTGCTCAAGCCAGTTTATATCCTTCCCTATGGACAATTACGGTGGCATAGTGGTTAGCACTGTTGCCTCACAGCGCCAGGGACCCGGGTTCGAATCCGGCCTCGGGTGACTGTCTGTGTGGAGTTTGCACATTCTCCCCGTGTCTGCATGGGTTTCCTCCGGGTGCTCCGGTTTCCTCCCACAGTCCAAAGATGTGTGGGTTAGGTTGATTTGGCTATGATAAATTGACCCTTAGTGTTAGGGGGATTAAATACGTGGGGATAGGGTGGGATATGTGTCGGTGCAGGCTCGATGGGCCGAAATGGCCTCTATCTGCACTGTGGGGATTCTGTGTGATTCTGTGACATTACCTTCTGCGACTGGTGGGTACTGCAGGGTATAGAGCGTTTAATTGCACAAACAATAATATGATTGATAATTAGTTTTCATTTAGTTAATTACATTTTATGTCTAACTTATCATATTAGTGGTCCCTCCTTAATCTTAGAGTTGTTTTTCTGTTAGTAAGACTGGGGCAACCCAGTGTCACCTTTATTGATTTATTAAAAATAGAAATGAGGGCTGTACAATCTTACAAAGTGAGAACCAAGCTTCCTAAAGGTCCAAGGGGTTATGGATTGCACTGGTGTGGCTGTATGTGCTCCCGCACACAAAGTCATTACCTCCCTAAAGCAGCCTTGATCTTATTGAATGGCGGAGCAGACTCGAAGGGTCAGATGGCCTACTCCTGCTCCTATTTCTTAAGCTCATTTGTAACCATCAATATCACATTATGCAAGTCAGTGCTCTCTTCCCAGATATCTGTCACAATGCCTTTTTAAGGCAGTTCACCATGCCACCAATATTTGACCTAGATAGGCAAGTCTCAGGATAGCTCCTGGGTGTTCAAGACTATCCTCTTGAACTCCTGAGGTCATAATGATTCTCGGGTATTCCACCCAGTTGAATATAGGTACAATAAAGTGCATATGTCCACCAGAGTATTCATCAAGCACACCATTGGCACGTTGAAGCCACTTTTCAGGTCGCTGGACCGATCTGGAAGCATTCTGCAATATGGAAGGCGAGGCTTTCAAGGATTTATGGTAGTGTGCTGCATGCTGCACAACTTTATCTTGCAAAGAAACATCATCAGTGAAGACCTTGGAAGAGCAGCCAGAAGTGGCTGCAAAAGAAAACTCATTGTTCTCAGTGACAGCAAACTTAATGATCCCAATAAGATTAGAGAAGTTCTTTGTAACCAAGACATGAGCAATATGCTCTCCTTAAAAAAAAATACATAACCTAAGCAGATTCAATTAATTTGATTTAAATGAGATAGAAGTCCTAGACAGGCTAAAAGGGCTCAAAACAAGCAAGTCCCTAGAGATAGATAATATATAGCCCAGAGAGACTAGCGAGAAGATTTGTGAGGAATGGATAATCATTGTGAGGGAGTCTCTAGACACTGGTGAGGTACCAGTAGATTGGAAATAAGCTAAAGCGGTGCCCGATTTCAAACTAGGTCAGAAACTCAGCTCAAGTCGAAGAGGATGCAAAGGTTGGTAATGGTCCAGTTCAACCTGAGACAATGACCAGGTATGGAGTTTGTGGCAGGGACAGAAAACAATGTTTCCAATGTTCAACTGAAAGAAATTGCACCTCATTCAAGAATGCATGTCAGACAATATCAACCTAATTTAGATTAATAATGGGCCTGAATTTGCGGTCGGAGGCTTCCCGCGGGGAAATGCCTCCGATTCACAATTAAAATCCGTGCCTACCTTCTGGCTCGGGATCCTCGGAGACTCGCGCTCCTGGGCCTCTACGCGTAGACATGTGTAGAGGCCCACGTATCCCAGGGGCACACGTGGTTCACAAGCGCCCCAGGCATCACGTGGGCCAGCCCAACCAATGAAAGAGGGGATCCCCATTCATGCTTATGTACGTACGGAATCCCCATAAGAATTAATGGGGATCACATAATAAACACATTTACTTCCCAAATAAATAAAAACAAAAATTATATATTTAAAATTAATTAAAATACAATTTAATTAAACATTTAAAACAAAAATGTAATTTTTTGAAAAATAAATTTAAATGTTTTAAAGATGCTAAAAATAACCGTAACTTATTTTACAGGTGTTTTAATGTTTAAATAATTGAAAAAAATTTTTTTATATTCATTTAAACTCTTACGCTGGCAAAAGCAGGCATAAGAATTTCACAGGGCATTCACTGGGCAGTAGTTGGGCAAATAACCCAACTCTCCACTCGTGGAGGCCCTTTTCCCAGGGATGGCTATGATCTGTCAAGAAGATTCTTATGAGAAGTCGCACATCACCAGGTTATAGTCCAACAGTTTTATTTGAAATTACGAGCTTTCGGAGCTCTGCTCCTTCTTCAGGTACAGGACCTGTACCTGAAGAAGGAGCAGAGCTCCGAAAGCTCGTAATTTCAAATAAAACTGTTGGACTATAACCTGGTGATGTGCAACTTCTCATTTTTGTCCACCCCAGTCCAACACCGGCATCTCCACATCAAGAAGATTCTTGACAGATTGCAAGTTCCAGGTTTTCGTGCAGAACTTGCGAGGCCCTTACGGGTGCGTATGCACCGGAAAATACAGGCCATTGTCTGCAGAAAACAGCCCATAAGAAATCAATGACAGGTGGCACACCCATATATTTTAGAGCCGTATCTCGTATGAGGAAGAAGCCCTCGAGATACTTGGAATGGAGGCTCTAGAGGGTGTCTGATGAGGAAGAATGAGGGCAGGCACCAGTTCAGTGTTCATTACCAACCTCTGCTGTTCCCACTTCATTCATTAACAGCCAGTAAAGCATACATTGAGGCCCTTTACTGTGTCACTGCTACTGAAAGCTAATGTGAAAGCTGCTCACCAGAACACTATTGTAATCTGACTTCCTTTTCTCTTTTGCTAGATGTGCCAGATGATGGCGAGTCTGAAAAATAAAATGTAAACAATTGACTTTCGTCTCAGAAAATACAAAATGCTTTACAAGTTCTCAGGAGTTTTAAAACAAGTGAAAAATACCAGGAAATAAGAAAGCCTGGAAAATTAGATAAATGTGTAGCTGCCCCACATTTCCGCTCACTACAAATTTAAAGTCTCAACTGTATAATTAGGGAAGCACGAACAGAACCAAAATTCATCCCAATAAGGAGGAAATAAAATCAAACTAATTTAATAAATAGATCAAAATGAGTCATGCGATTTCCAGTAGCTGCACTCTTTATGGGGAAAGGAAAAATACATTTAAAATAGACCAAATGTCCATATAGAGTTCATTAAACAGGGAAAACAAACACACCAAAACACAAAAAAAAATGAAACTGAACATAAAGTGAATTAAGACAGAAACTGAATATTAGCTCATTTTCCTTCAGTGAGGCAACTAAAACTTGAAATCAACAAAAGAGTGTCAGCTGTGGCTCAGTGGGTAGCACAATCACCTCGGAGTCAGAAGGTTGTGGATTCAAGTCCCACTCCAGGGACTTGAGCACAAAAATCTAGACTGACACTCCAGTGCAGTGCTGAGGGAGTGCTGCACTGCTGGAGGTGCCGTCTTTTGGATGAGATGTTAAACCAAGGCCCCATCTGCTCTCCCAGGTGGATGTAAAAGATCCCATGGCACTATTTCAAAGAAGAGCAGGGGAGTTATCCCTGGTGTCCTGGCCAATATTTATCCCTCAACCAACATAACAAAAACAGATTATCTGGTCATAATCACATTATGATAATGCTGTGCGCAAATTGGCTGCCGCGTTTCCCACATTACAACAGTGACTACACTTCAAATAGTACTTCATTGGCTGTAAAGCGCTTTGAGACGTCCGGTGGTTGTGAAAAGCGCTATAGAAATGTAAGTCTTTCTTTCTTTAATTGAAAGCTTCCCTGCCAATTTCAGTAACCATATGCCATTCCAGTCCACTAGATGAAAATAGACAGCTCTTCAAGGGCAACAATAATAATAATAGCTCACAGTTCACGAGAATGATTTCCACCAGAGTACAAAGTGATTTGGGGGGGAAAGGGGGGGGGGTGAATTTATTCTAAATACATTTTTATAATATAAATAAAAAACATTAATTTATATAGTATACTTCGAGGAAAGATTGAGAAGTAATTCTGTAATCTGGTATTCCCATTAATTTTAATGGGCGGGACCCATAATTTCCCAGGAACACAAATCACAAAATTACCTCAAATTCAAAGAATCTCTCAGTACTCTGTGAAATATGACAGTTCTGGTTAGGCCCTTACCATAAGCATTTGCAATGACACTATTTGCATCAAGAACAACATGAACCATGAAAAACAGCACAGCAATATACTGTGGAGTTCAAGAATGAATGGTGACGCAAGAAAACTACTAGGCACTTGGTCTAAGCGTTAAACAAAGCTTTAATCAACTGTTTTACAACATGGAGGTCTATTTGTGTCCTTCACTAGTTCCTGTTAAGAATGTCCTGCGCAAGCTGGGCCCGTGCCCGTGTATTTATACTCTCCCTGGACAGCGCCACCCGCAGGCCACTCAGTATTATTTCATAAGTCTTTCTTTCATGAATGATAGATTCATGTCAAATGGCATGTATCAGAAGTATCGTACACCTTTCCAATTTATCATCAAGCCAACGTGCAGCTCTTGATGAAACCGCTTTTGAGCTTTTGGTTCCATCCATTACTGCAGCTGCTTGGTCATTGAACTGAACAGTGCACAACCTCAGTGTCATGTTTAACCTCAAGCTGAACTTCAAAACCCATATCTTATCAATCACCAAGACCACCTATTTCCTCCTGCAACATCATCTGCCTTCAACCTTAGTTCATCCACAACCCTGCTGAAACCCTCATCCACATCTTCATCACCTCCATGTTTGGCTTCTCCAATGCTCTAATCACCACCCTCCACCCACATAAACTCCAGCTCATCCAAACCTCCTGAGTCCATGCTATCCTGCACTGTCCCATACACACATCATCAGTAAGTGCCAGCATATGCTCTCCATTCTTCCAACTGTGGATCCCTCCATTTCAATAGCAGATCAATAATAACTTGCATTTATATAGCGCCTTTAACATAGTAAAACATCCCAAGGTGCATCACAGGAGCGTTATCAAACAAAATTTGACACCGAGCCATACAAGGAGATATTAGGACAGATGATAAGAAATAGCTTTTAAGCAGCGTCTTAACAGAGGACAGAGGCAGAGAGGTTTAGGGAGCGAATTCCAGAGCTTAGGTTTAGGCAGCTGAAGGCATGGCCGCCATGGTGGAGCAATTAAAATCGGGGATGTGCAAGAGGCCAGAATTGGAGGAGCGCAGAGGTTGTAGGGCTGGGGGAAGTTACAGAGATAGGGAAGGGCGAGGCTATGGAGGGATTTGAAAACAAGGATGAGAATTTTAAAAATCAGGGCGTTGCTGGACATGGAGCCAATGTAGCTCAGCGAGCGCAGGGGTGATGGATGAACAGGACTTGGTACAAGTTAGGCTACAGGCAGCAGAGATTTGGATGAGCTCAAGTTTATGTAGGGTGGAAGATGGGAGGCCAGCCAGGAGAGCTTTGGAATAGTCAAGTCTAGAGGTAACAAAGGCATGGATGAGGATTTCAGCAGCAGATGAGCTGAGGCAGGGGCGGTAGTAGAAGTTGGCGGTCTTGGTGATGGAGCGGATATGTGATCAGAAGCTCATCTCGGGGTCAAATACAACACTAAGGTTGCGAACAATCTGGTTCAGCCTCAGACAGTTGCCAGGGAGAGGGATGGAGTTGGTGGCTAGGGAACGGAGATTGTGGCGGGGACCAAAGACAATGGCATCGATCTTCCCAATATTAGTTGGAGGAAATTTCTGCTCATCAAATACTGGATGTCGGACAAGCAGCATGACAAATCAGAGACAGTGAAGAGGTCGAGAGAAGTGGTGGTGGGGTAAAGTTGGATTTTGTCAGCATACATGAGGAACCGGACGTGTTTTCGGATGATGTCGCCGAGCAGCAGCATGCAGATGTAGATGAGAAATAGGTGGGAGCCAAGGATAGATCCTTAGGGTCTCCTGAAGTAACGGTGCAGGAGTGGGAAGAGAAGCCATTGCAGGTGATTCTCTTGCTATGACTGGTTAGATAAGAATGGAACCAGGCGAGGGCAGTCCCGCCCAGCTGGACGACGGATCCTTCAGTCCTACATTCTGCCCACCTTGAGAAGCCTCTTCAAAATATCTCTGTTCGAACATACCACCTCACCTGAGCCTGCTTCACTTTATTGTGCGGCATCAGTTTCTCCTCGGTTTTGTGTCTTTGGCCCAAAAATTCGGCCGAATACGGGAGAGTAGCCGCTGCGTACTCACCCGTATTCGTTCCCGAAGTGCTGGTTTCCTGCATGCACTGCGCATGCGCGGGAAACCGGCACTTCTGGTATGGTGAAGGGGGCGGTTCTTAAGTGAACCGCGTGAGCACTAGAGGCTGCGCGCACGCAGCACACTTAGGTTTTTTTTCAGGTTTCAACGCGAAGGTAAGTATGGAAGATTCTACACAAGTAAAAAGGAGGCGTAAGACCCCTTTTGAACAAGGTAAGTAGTTAATTAAGTATAATTTTTAATTTTTTTCAACAGGTTTATCTTTTTTAGAGACTTTAAAGAAAGGTAAGTTTATTTTTATAACTTTAAAATCTTTTTTTAATTTTTTCAAAAATTTAAATTTTTGTTTAAAGTGGTTAATTTATTTAACTATAGTTATTTTATTAATGTGATGGTTTTTAAAAAAAAATTATTTGAGGTTTAGCTGTTCTTTTGGGGTCTCTTTCAATTCACAGATTTGACAGGTCTCCTGTCAAATCTATGAATGAAAGATGGTCTGCTGCCATTGGCTCTCCATGGCCCACGTGATCCCAGGGGACGCATCGCACTAACTGCGCCCCTGGGACACGCACACACTGCGCGCCGGCACTAGGGAGAGGCCCAGGACCCGAAGTTCCTGTGGGCCCAAAACACAACGGCCGGCGCGGTGTGTGATATCGCACGTGATCCTTACCCCCGCAGCAAGCCTCCGAGTCAAATTTCTGGGCCAATGTTTGCCATGTTAAAGTTCAACACTGTCAATGTCATCTAATCTAACAATATGAATTTCCTTCCTTAAATACCTTGGTCTTTTTTATATGGCAGTCTTAATGTGCCACATGTCTATGCCAGTTACTATTTTGGTTGACATGAATTTATAAATTTCATTTTGTCAAAAACAAAAACTACTTTCAGTATATGAGTGTCTAAATTCTGGAGACATAAACTACAGCTTCTACAAATTCATCACTGACAAGCAGTCCTGGAATAATGATGGCTCAGTCTCAAAGGCAGATCTGCTCTGATCTCCTATACCGAGCCCTGATTTCCTCCATATGTTCAAAGAGCATCAGATTATTTTAATAAATGGTGCAGTCCAATGGCACTGTGTGGTTCATACAATACATGCAGTAAGAACTGTTTTTAAGCACAGTAATATGTTTTAATGCATTGAATTGATTAGAAGGATCAGCCTGTAATTATAATTAGGTGCGCTTTATGGGGAATGGCAGAAGCATGAGAAGAATGCCGGTCTTTATACTTCAAGAGGTTCCAAAATCCCAAGAGAAAGGATTCAAGTTTTGTTTGGGTGATGAATAATTTGTTCCTGTACTTCAAAACAAATCATTTTCAACTTGCAACAGAAACACAAATGCTAGTGCTAATGTACTTTTGCAGCTGGTGATGGTTTGCCCAGGCACACAACACAGCAATCATATTGCCTCCCTGACATCAGCAATTCTAAAGAATTAGTTTTGATGCTATACCAGGAGGGAAATGGCCCTTATTTGTACTGGTAAAATTATTAATTTGCACCAACTATACCTTTAATTAGGAGTAGTACTGATTCAGATCCTGTTTACGGCTATCATTTTGCTGAAGGTCAAGATTGTATAATAGCAAGGGATAATGTTCAAAGCTAGGAGCTTATGAACAAAATAGACCTTAAACATACCCGAGATATACTTCTTCAAAGCTATTAACCCGTCAGCTATATAAGGAATCTAATTGTAAAATAACCTCACTAATCATATAACTGTCTTTGACTAAGCGTAATTATTCTACATAAACCAGTTGAGGCTGAGCAGCTTCTGATGCCACCTTCCATACCAGTGCTTCCGACATGTCTTCCTTTTTCCTCAACCGAGGATTCCCCTCTACCGTGGTCGACACGGCCCTCGACCGTGTCCGTTCTATCTCCCGCACATCTGCCCTCACCCCTGCCCCTCCCTCCCGGAACCACGATAGGGTTCCCCTTGTCCTCACCTTTCACCCCACCAGCCTCCACATTCAACGGATCATCCGCCGCCATTTCCGCCACCTCCAGCGTGATCCCACCACCAAACACATCTTCCCCTCACCTCCCCTTTCAGCATTCCGTAGGGACCGCTCCCTCCGCGACACCCTAGTCCACTCCTCTACCACCCCCAGCACCCCTTCCCCTTCGCCCGGCACCTTCCCGTGCACGCGCAGGAGATGCAACACATGCCCTTATACCTCCCCTCTTCCCACTGTCCAGGGCCCCAAACACCCCTTCCAGGTGAAACAGCAATTTACTTGTACTTCCTGCAATTTAGTATACTGTATTCACTGCTCACGATGTGGACTCCTCTACATTGGGGAGACCAAACGCAGATTGGGTGACCGCTTTGCGGAACACCTCCGTTCAGTCCGTAAGGGGGACCCCGAGCTCCCGGTGGCCTGTCACTTTAATTCACCGCTTCACTCCCACTCTGACCTCACCGTCCTCGGCCTATTACACTGTTCCACGGAAGCTCAGCGTAAGCTCGAGGAACAGCACCTCATCTTTCGTTTAGGCACGCTACAGCCCTCTGGACTCAATATCGAGTTCAACAATTTTAGATCATAACCTCAGCTCCAATCACATTTATATTTTATTTTATCCACCCTTTTATTTGTCCCCCCCCACCTTTTTTTTTTCCTCCTAGAAGCTGGCAGCTGTCCTTCATTCTGCCAGTGGATTTCACACATCATTCAGCCTTAATCTGTCACATTAACACCACCTCTAGCCTTGCATATCTCTTAATGTCTCTTCATCTCCCCCTTTGTTCCTTTATCCCCTCCCCCTTTTCCCAGCTTTACCCTGGCCTTAAATCTATTTGATTTCCGGCTCTTCCCAGTTCTGATGAAAGGTCATCGACCTGAAACGTTAACTCTCTTTCTCTCTCCACGGATGCTGCCTGGCCTGCTGAGTTTTTCCAGCGTTTTCTGTTGTTATTGAGGCTGAGCAGCTGATACCTTTAAACTATGTTTGTATCTTCAATGCTTTTAAACTCTTTTCAGGTAATAATATCTAGTCATAGAGTTATACAGCACAGAAAGAGGCCCTTCGGTCCATCGTGTCCGCGCTGGCCATCAAGCCCTGTCTATTCTAATCCCATTTTCCAGCACTTGGTCCGTAGCCTTGTATGCTATGGCGTTTCAAATGCTCATCTAAATGCTTCTTGAATGTTGTGAGGGTTCCTGCCTCTACCACCCTTTCAGGCAGTGAGTTCCAGATTCCAACCACCCTCTGGGTGAAAACGTTTTTCCTCAAATCCCCTCTAAACCTCCTGCCCCTTACCTTGAAACTATGCCCCCTGGTTATTGACCCCTCTACTAAGGGGAAAAGTTCCTTTCTATCTACCCTATCTATGCCCCTCATAATTTTGTACACCTCAATCAGGTCCCCCCTCAGCCTTCTCTGCTCTAAGGAAAACAACCCCAGCCTGTCCAGTCTCTCTTCATAGCTGAAGCGTTCCAGCCCAGGTAACATCCTGGTGAATCTCCTCTGCACCGTCTCCAATGCAATCACATCCTTCCTATAGTGTGGCGATCAGACCTGCACACAGTATTCCAGCTGTGGCCTAACTAGCGTTTTGTACAGCTCCATCATAACCTCCCTGCTCTTATATTCTATGCCTCGGCTAATGAAGGCAAGTATGCCTTTTTAACCACCTTATCTACCTGTCCTGCTGCCTTCAGGGATCTATGTACATGCACACCAAGGTCCCTCTGATTCTCTGTCCTTCCTAGGGTCCTACCATTCATTGTGTATTCCCTTGCCTTGTTGGTCCTCCCAAAATGCATCACCTCACACTTTTCAGGGTTAAATTCCATTTGCCACTGTTCTGCCCATCTAACCAACCCGTCTATATCGTCCTGTAGCCTGAGGCTTCCCTCCTCGCTATTTACCACTCCACGAATTTTGTGTCATCTGCGAACTTACTGATCATACCTCCTACATTCATATCTAAATCATTAATGTACACTACAAATAGCAAAGGACCCAGCACCGATCCCTGCGGTACACCACTGGACACAGGCATCCAGTCACAAAAACAACCTTCGACCATCACCCTCTGCCTCCTGCCACTAAGCCAATTTTGGATCCAAGTGCCAAATTGCCCTGGATCCCATGGGCTCTTACCTTCTTGACCAGTCTCCCATGCGGGACTTTGTCAAAAGCCTTACTGAAGTCCATGTAGACTACATCAACTGCACTACCCTCATCCACACACCTAGTCACCCCCTCTCAAAATTCAATCAAATTGGTCAGACATGATCTCCCCCTGACAAAGCCATGCTGACTATTCTTGATTAATCCTTGCCTCTCCAAGTGGAGACTAATTCTGTCCCTCAGAATTTTTTCCAATAATTTCCCTACCACTGATGTTAGGCTCACTGGCCTGTAAATCCCTGGTTTATCCCTAATACCCTTCTTGAATAATGGTATTACGTTAGCTGTTCTCCAGTCCTCTGGCACCTCCCCTGTGGCCAGAGAGGTTCTGAAAATTTGTGTCAGAGCCCCTGCAATCTCCTCCCTTGCCTCACACAGCAGCCTGGGATACATCTCGTCTGGGCCTGGGGATTTATCCACTTTTAAGCCCGCTAAAACCGCTAGTACCTCCTCCCTCTCAATACTAATTTGTTCAAGTATATCACAATCCCCCTGCCTGATTTCTATGCCTACATCGTCCTTCTCCATAGTGAACACAGATGCAAAATATTCATTTAAAACCTCACCTACATCTTCTGGCTCTACACACAGATTGCCACTTTTGTCCCTAATGGGCCCTACTCTTGCCCTTAATACACTTATAAAACACCTTGGGATTTTCCTTTATTTTGCCCACCAGTGTTTTTTCATGCCCCCTCTTAGCTCTCCTAATTCCTTTTTTAAGTACCCCCTGCACTTTCTATACTCCTCTAGGGCTTCCACTGTTTTTAGTCCTTTGTATCTGCCAAAAGCCTCCCTTTTTTTCCTAATCCATTCTTGCATATCCCTTGACATCCAGGGTTCCCTGGGCTTGTTGGTCCCACCCTTGACCTTTACGGGAACATGTTGGCGTTGTACTCTCTCTATTTCCTTTCTGAAAGACTCCCACTGCTCTGATGTGGATTTTCCTACAAGTAGCTGATCCCAATCCACTTTGGCCAGATCCTGCCTTATCATATTAAAATCGGCCTTCCCCCAATTTAGAACCTTTATTTCCGGTCCATCTTTGTCCTTTTCCATGACTACCTTAAATCTCACCGAATTATGGTCACTGTCACCAAAATGCTCTCCTACTGACACTTCTACCACTTGCCCAGCTACATTCCCTAGAATTAGGTCCAGTACCGCCCCCTCTCTTGTAGGATTTTCTACATGCTGGCTCAAAAAGCTCTCCTGGATACACTTTAAGAATTCCGCACCCTCTAAGCCTTTCACACTCTGACTATCCCAGTTAATATTGGGGAAGTTGAAATCCCCTACTATTATTACCCTATTATTTCTACACTTCTCTGAGATTTGCCTACATATCTGTTCCTCTCAAGTACTTTGTGTACTCCTTAGTATTTAATCTTATGCTATTAATCATATTATCTTAGATGTGTTAATAAAGTTGCATTAGTTCACAGATTTCTATTTGACAGCATCTTTGATAACTTCAGCAAAATTTGAACAACTTCACTCAGTAGTGTACTGTTGTGAGAAGTATGGTTTGTGTAACTATTAATATACTTTGGACTGGGTAATATAATACATCTCAGAGGCAAACCAAAATTTTAGGCATCTATTAACCTATAGACATGGGCGGTAAATCTACATCCAGGTGTCTGATGTAGAATTGAGGTAGAAGGGTTAAAGATGTATCTGCTACCTTTTGATTAATATTCCTTGCAAGATTTATCAGCCACATTATTATATTTTCAAGTAATTAATGTGTAATCATTTTTCTCTGGAGAAACTGTTTTTGTGTGATGGTATTGCAAAGACGCGCACAGTTAACTCATGGATCTCACAATTTCTGCAGTTGTGCTGTTAAATGCAGGTGTTCTAGTGCTGAAAACAAACTCAGTTTGGTCTTGCTGCGTCTGGCACATTACTGTGTAATTATCACTGTGCATGAGAGAGTGCGAGAGAATAATTGAGTGCATGAGCTTCAGTTTATGAGTGAATAAGAGAGAATGAGCGAGAGAGAGAGAGGTGTCCCAGACTGAGTGAGAGTGAATACGTGAGAAAGTAAGTGAACACGAGAGTTAAATGGTAAGTTTCTGAGTGACAGAGGGAGTGAGTGCGAGTCAGTGAGTGATAAAATCGTAATTGAGGCGACACAGAGCATCCTGCAGCAGGTTCGGACCTCAGCGCTCATCTTCTCACTCTTCTGCAGTCGTGGCTGAAGTGGTAGGAGAAGTCAAATTCAGTTCTTCCAAACTGTAAGTACCACTCTACCAATCAGATATAATACAAGACTTCACTGCAGCTAATGCATAAAAAGGTAGTCTCTTGAGGTGTCAGATGGTTCATATCCTGAAACAACATGGGTGTTTCAAGACCTTTATAAGTCATTCAATGTCATTTACTCTTTTGTTATCTATTGCTTCTCATTTTGTTAACTATTGTTATATGGCCGATTGCAAACATGCCTTTTCACAATCGTACGTGTGTGGATTTGACACCAGATTAAGTAGGTAGTATTTAGTATCGGTGTCTAACAAAATGTAGGGGTCCCAAACAGAACTTTTGTACGGGGCCCCTACAAGGCAAGCACCACCCCTCAAAAGTAGGAAAGACTGGTTTTATTACAATTTAGCTGGATGTATTAGGATTTCGAAGGTGAAAATTCAAGACAATCCAAAAAAAAATTATAATTGACACATTTAAATCAGAACACAATATGTATGATCTGAAAAGTCATTAATAATATGAACTGAAATTATGCAGGGTGATGTCAAATTTAACAGGATGTTTGAAGAAATCAATATGCAAGGAAGAAGTCAAAGTAAGTGTGTTAATGTAAATGCACAGAAGTGTTCGTGTCAGGTTGTTAGAATAGCAATGTTGTTGTGTCCACATATTTTCACATTCTCTGAAATTCTCCATCTTAGGAACTTTGAAAAGGTGACATCGGATTTCTAAAATCATAGCAATAGTTTGGCAAACTGCAAGAAGCTTAAACACAGCTATGAGGTGCATCAATCAGCAAGACTGTTGTCAAAATGTACATCAAGTTTACAGCACAAAATCAGGCCATTCAGGCCAAATGGTCTATGCCAGTGTTTATGCTCCACACGAGCCTCCTCCCATCCCTATCAGCACTTCTATTCCTTTCTCCCGCATGTACTTACCTAGCTTCCCTTAAATGCATCTTTGCCATTCGCCTCAACTACTCCTTGTGGTAGCGTATTCCATATTCGTACCACTCTTTGGGTAAAGAAATTTCTCCTGAATTATTAGTGACAATCTTATATTTATGGCGTCTGGTTTTGGAC
Source organism: Squalus acanthias (assembly GCA_030390025.1). Lineage (NCBI taxonomy): Eukaryota > Metazoa > Chordata > Chondrichthyes > Squaliformes > Squalidae > Squalus > Squalus acanthias. The sequence goes on from CM059425.1 coordinate 164,602,703, forward strand.
AAGTGGAAGCATTTTTTCTGTGTCTACCCTATCAAACTCTTTAATTATCTTAAAAACCTCAATCAGGTCACCCCTCAACCTTCTCTTTTCTAGAGAAAAGAGCCCGAACCTGTCCTGATAAGTATATAATCTCAGTTCTGGTATCATTCTTGTGAATCTTTGTGACTGGAAGGCTGTTTTCAGTGGGGTTCCGCAGGGCTCAGTACTGGGTCCTCTGCTTTTTGTGGTATATTTCAATGATTTAGACTTGAATGTAGGAAGTATGATTAATAAGTTTGCAGATGATACAAAAATTGGCCGTGTGGTTGATAATGAAGGTGGCGGCTGCAGACTGCAGGAAGATAGCAATGGACTGGTCAGGTGGGCAGAACAGTGGCAAATGGAATTCAATCCGGAGAAGTGTGAGGTAATGCATTTGGGGAGGGCTAACAAGGCAGGAAATACACAATAAATGATAGGATACTGAGAAGTGTAGAGGAACAGAGGGATCTTGGAGTGCATGTCCACAGATCCCTGAAGGTAGTAGGACAGGTAGATAAGGTGGTTAAGAAGGCATATGGGATACATGCCTTTATTAGCCGAGGCATAGAATATAAGAGCAGGGAGGTTATGCTTGAACTGTATAAAACACTAGTTAGGCCGCAGCTAGAATACTGCGTGCAGTTCTGGTCACCACATTACAGGAAGGATGTGATTGCACTAGAGGGGATGCAGAGGAGATTTACGAGGATATTGCCTGGGCTGGGGAATTTTAGCTATGAGGAAAGATTAGATAGGCTGGGGTTGTTTTCTTTGGAACAGAGGAGGCTGAGGGAAGACCTAATTGAGGTGTATAAAATTATGAGGGGCCTAGATAGAGTGGATAGGAAGGACCTATTTCCCTTCGCAGAAGGGTCAATAACCAGGGGGCATAGATTTAAAGTAATTGGTCGGAGGTTGAGAGGAGAGTTGAGGAGAATTCTTTTCACCCAGAGGGTGGTGAGGGTCTGGAACTCACTGCCTGAAAGGGTGGTAGAGGCAGAGACCCTCATCACATTTAAAAAGTACTTAGATATACACTTGAAGTGCCATAACCTACAAGGCTACGGACCAAGTGCTGGAAAGTGGGATTAGGCTGGATAGCTCTTTGTCAGCCAGCACGGACAAGATGGGCCAAATGGCCTCCTTCTGTGCTGTAAATTTCTATGATTCTATGCACCTTTACCAATGCCTCTATATCCTTTTTATATGAAGACCAGAACTGTACACAGTACTCCAAGTGTGGCCTAACCAAGGTTCTATACAAGTTTAATATAATTTTGTTGCTTTTCAATTCTAACCCTCAAGAAATGAACCCCAATGCTTGGTTTTCTTTTTTTATGGTCTTATTAACCTGTGTTGCTACTTTTAGTGATGTAATCACTTTGCTCCTCTACCCCCATGTAGACTCTTATTATCCAAGCAGCATGTGGCATGTTTATTCTTTCTACCAAAATGCACCACCTCACACTTATATTGAAATTAATTTGCCAATTACACACCCATTTTACAAGTTTATTAATGTCTTCCTGTACTTTGTTGCAATCTTCCTTTGTATTAACTGCACCCTCAATTTGGTGTAATTTGCAAATTTTGAAATTGTACTTCTGATTCCCAAGTCCAAATAGTTAATGTAAATTGTGAACAACTGTGGTCCCAGCACCAATCCCTGCGGAACACCACTTCCTACCTTTTGCGGGCTGCCCTGAACCCCTACTCTCTCTTTTTTGTATTGTAGCCAGCTTTCTATCTATTGTCCCCTAACTCCACATGCTCTGACCTTAGTATCACTGCTAACATATTTTGATGTGTTTTAAAACAATGTTGATTTGTTTTAACCTACATGCCTATGTCTGATACAATATTGTCCTTGAGACATAGCGACAACATTGTATCACTGGTAACAGTGAAACTTGACATTGAGCTCAGTGACAGCTGCTACTGGGAGAGAGATAAACACAACCCAGTAATGCCAACTCTCTCGCACATGCCATTTTTAATTTTTTAAACCGCCCCAACTCACGATGTCGCGAGCCAACTGTAAAAAGTCACGATTTTCCTTTAGAATTTCTCACAGCTGCGCAGTTCCAGTTTAATGACGAGACGTCATATTCAGCCTCTTCCAAGCCATGCATACGTCCTGTGATTTTGAAAGTCGGGAGGGGGGCCGTGAAACCGGATTTTTATTCACTTTAAAGCCCTTAAAGGGGTGAAGCGCGCTCAGACTCCCCGTCCCCTCCTCCTAAAAGGCCCCAGATCGTGCTTATGCCAGCGGTGGCAGCCGTTCCCGCTGGTGGTGCCGCCGGGGCCGGGGCATTTGCCCTCTTATGTAGTATAATTAGCAACTCTCTTCCATTTGAGCCGGAGAGTACAATGTGGGTAGGAAGAGGCATACACTACATAATATATAACGGGTTTGTGTTGGTAAGTGCAGGTACCTGTCTCCAAAATTAGCAAAGTTTGAAACAAATTCCATTACCAGGACTTTAAACGCTCTTCTTGGAAATATGGTGCACAGAAATATATTAGTGCACAGGGTGTAAAATGTGACGATGGTGATGAAAGGTGCCGCCAGATGGGGCTCGAGTTCAACTTCACTGCGCCGCCGTGCTCTGTCAGCCTCCTGTTGGCCGGCACTGGGCCCAGAGCTGGGGAACTGCTGAGTAACTTCATGGGGAGCTCGATGAGAAAGTGAATGGCGAGCAGGAGTCCAACCTGGCGTCAGATTAAACGGATGGTCGGGTATTGACTGAGGGGGGAAACTGGGCCCTGAGGCTGAAAGGTGAGGGGAGCAACTGGGACTAATGATCAATTTGGGGAGACTGTGGGGTGGTTTTGGAGGTGTGGGGTGGGTATCGGGGTAGGTTTGTGGGTTGGGTATGGAGTCACTCTGTCGAAGCAAAGGGAGGATTTCGAACCACACCAGACTGCTGCTGCACCGGAAAACAGCTTCAGACTTGAATCCAACCAACCCCCAGCTTGCCCCATTTTTATTTACATTGAAGTCAATGGGAGAGAATTAAAATGGGCTCACGATCACCCATTTTACAACATCGCAGAAAGTCAAAAATCCACCCCAGTGAACTAGAACTACCCTCTCACAGCCCAGATTTGGCCGGGGATGGGAGCCCACTCTCTCTCTCTCTCGGTCCAGTACTTACCCTATGGGTGAGATTGGGAACCCGTTGCCTGGGGTTCATTGGCTATGGACTTGTGCCAAAACAACAACAACTTGTATTTATATAGCACCTTTAACGTAGTAAAACGTCCCAAAGCGCTACACAGGAATATTATAAGACAAAAATTTGACACTGAGCCACATAAGGAGAAATTAGGGCAGATGATCAAAATCTTGCTCAAAGAGGTAGGTTTTAAGGAGCATCTTAAAAGGAGGAAAGAGAGGGAGAGAGGCGAAGAGGTTTAGGGAGGGAATTCCCGAGCTTAGGGCCTAGGCAGCTGAAGGCACGGCCACCAATGGTTGAGCAATTATAATCAGGGATGCTCAAGAGGGCAGAATTGGAGGAGCGCAGATATCTCAGGGAGGTTATAGGGCTGGAGGAGATCACAGAAATAGGGAGGGGCAAGGCCATGGAGGGATTTGAAAACATGGATGAGAATTTTGAAATCAATGCTTTGCTTTACCGGGGCCAATGTAGGTCAGCGAGCACAGGGGTAATGGGCGAACGGGACTTGGTGCGAGTTAGGACACGGGCAGCCAAGTTTTGGATAACCTCAAGTTTACATAGGGTAGAGCGAGGGAGACCAACCAGGAGTGCATTGGAAGAGTCAAATCTAGAGGTAACAAAAGCATGGATGAGGGTTTCAGCAGCGGATGAGCTGAGGCAGGGGCGGAGACGGGCGATGTTACGGAGGTGGAAATAGGCAGTCTTAGTTATGCTGCGGATGTGTGGTCGGAAGCTCATTTCAGGGTCAAATATGACACCAAGGTTGCGAACAGTGTGGTTCAGCCTCAGACAGATGTTAGGGAGAAGGATGGAGTCAGTGGCTAGGGAACGGAGTTTGTGGTAGAGATCAAAAACAATGGCTTCGGTCTTCCCAATATTTAATTGGAGAAAATTTCTGCTCATCCAGTACTGGATGTCGGACAAGCAGTCTGACAATTTAGAAACTGTGGAGGGATCGAGAGAAGTGGTGGTGAGGTAGCGCTGGGTGTCATCAGCGTACATGTGGAAACTGACACTGTGGCCGCGATCTTCCCTCTGGAGATGTGCTGGAGGCGGGACTGCTGGTTTCCGGGTTTCAGTCCCACCCCCAGTGATGTCTGACAAACCCACGCTATTTTCCCTTGATTGGCCTTGTTAAGCCCGCTCTGCGGGCTTAGCCGGCCAATTAAAGAAAAACCGGTGACAGATGACGTCAGCGTATGACACTTTATCTGTCAAAAAACTTTTGACAGATGAGTTGTCAGCATTTGACAGCTTTGAGAAGCTGTCAAACACTGACAATCTCTGTTCTAAGGTGAGCCCCTGCACAGAAGGCTCACCAAGACCTCACTCCTCAGCAGAAAGCAGATGGCTGCTGCATCTGTGAATGCAGCAGCCATTCTGTCATCTCTGCCGTTGAGATGAGGCACCTCCGGATCCCCAAGGGTTGAAGCCTGCAGAAAGAAACAAAGGTAAGGAAACTTTTTCCAACTCTTTACACTCACCTCTCATACGTACCTGTCCACACTTGCACCCATCACTCCCCTCTACAGCTGACATTTCGACCCCTCTCACCTCCGCAGACCCACTGCTCGCCTCGCTGACACTGGCGAGGTTCACAGTCGTAAAATGGGGAAAAGCCTCAAAACTGCCTGTTAACAACCTGTTAACAAGCAGTTAATTGGCTCTAATCCCCTTTCTGCTTCGAGGAGACGGGTCCTTGCACGAGTCGGGGACCTGCCTCCCGGGAAGATGGTTCGGAGGCTGGTTGGGACCCGCTCCCAATTTTTCCCATTTTGCCAGCAGTCCCGCCTCCTCAGGGCTGGTAAAATCCAGCCCTGTGTTTTCGGATGATGTCGCCAAGGGGCAGCATGTAGATGAGAAATAGGAGGGGGCCAAGGATAGATCCTTGGGGGACACCAGAGGTAATGATGCAGGTGCGGGAAGAGAAGCTGCTGCAGGTGATTACAATTAGACAGATAAGTATGGAACCAGGCAAATGTAGTCCCACCCAGCTGGACGATGCTGACACCTCTGTATCCCAGTGCACCCTGGACATGGTGCCACTCTCCATGCTCCATTTGGTAATGCTTCACCAGCAATGCAACTCCCATGAATTAATCATGAGACACGTGATTTTAATGAAAATTTACCCCAACTCACAAAGGGTGGTGATAACGGTTAGGATTAAGTTTTTTGTAAAGCATTTTCAGATGCAGGAATATCATTTTTGTAAAGAGCTGAGACCTATTAATGATTAAATAAAGCCACTAATGAGGTTTATAAACCAAAAAATACCAAATCATGATTTCTTACCAAATCTCATTTTTAAGAGTTTGTCTCATGATTTATGAGATGGTGGGGTTGGCATTACTGCTGCCAACCTAAACTGTAATAACGTAAAGTATAAACAACAACAGCTTTCAAGGTAAAAAAAAAAATGGGTTTTGTACATTTTTGGATGGCAAGTTATTTTAGATGTTCCCCTCTCAATTTCCCAGAACCTCAATTCAAGGCTTCAGCCAAAAGGCAGGCCCTCTGACAATACAGCACCTCCTCAGTACTGCACAGAATTATCAACCTTGGTTAGGTGTGTGCTCAGGTCCAAAATTGGGGCTTAGTCCCGCAATCTTCTGACTCAGGCAAATGTATGACTACTGAAACAAGCTAAAGAAAATGAATAGGGACAGTAAGCGATGCCTAAAATACCCTCTACTGATCATTGAACAGGACGAACAACTATCTATATTGAGATAAAAGGAGTGAATGCAGTGAATTGCTAGGAAACCAATTAAGTGCTTTTTGAAAATAAACCACACATCGCAGAGTTAGGTTCCTGTGCTTTCACTCTTAAAAAAAAAGCCCAGGCACCTGGATGCAAGGGTCTGAAAACACAAGCGATTTGCAAAATAATAAATGAAAAAAATTCTCCTCGTTTCCCAAGCGTGTTCTTTTCCCGCAAACTGATCGTCATGTGGGTAATACTTTAACCCACAGATACTGCACCTGTTATACCGATGGAAACTCTGCATCTGCTGCCCCTCAGCAGCCACTCGTTGTTTTATTCCTTGACCCGGGAGTCCCGCTGCTCCAAGTCTCAGAGAGCCCTCTGGTGAGAACACCTCCAGTTTCCGGGTATCCGGGGCTGCTGGTCAGTTTCTCACGTTCTCTCCTGAGCTCGTCAATATCTCACCAGTCTCCAATCTTCCCCATAGGGCATTAAAATCATTATTTAAAACTGGCCATATATTAAAAAATATATATTAATTTGTGGGTAAAACAAAAGAGTTTGAATGAAAGAAATGTGTATCCGGGTGTTCGGGAACCGAAAGCCGAAAGTGAAAATAAAAGTGTTCTTGGCAGCGTGCAGTTCACTGGGTAAAAGCGAGCGGCGAGTCGGTGACTATGAGGGCTTGAACTGAGCTGCGACCCTGGCTGATACAAGGAATCGTAAGCGAAGAAATAATTAGTATTGTATGGAGTGGACCGTTTGAATCTTAATAATTACAATGTAAAGGGGACGGGTATAACTTCTGCACCTGGTCCCTTTGGACGAGGACAGTGTATAAGAAAAAGGCACCAAACAATCCATATCGACCGTAATTTCGGGTCTTAATAAATATTTGAATCTAATTAATCGACATGTTGATGGAATGTCATTGTAATAGTCCAGTCGTTCAACAGAATTGCAGAGAGGGTTCATGCTGTTTTGCATATGTGAGGGTTCAGGGGTCACTTATCCGGAATTGGAGACTTCAGATGCTCCCCTACTTAGACAGGGTTCTACTTTGCTTTCTCCTTACCTGTGTGGTTTGGAAATTAAAAGCTCAGTAATGTCTGGTTGAGATGCTTGTCCACATCTTGTTTCTAAAGTAGGGACAAATAACGATGCAAAGAGCCATCAGTTTGATTAATTGCAGTATTTGCTACAGAGGGTTAACTTAGAGCTGAATACATAATTAAGGCGTGGAATACATATAATATATCAGGACTGCCATAACTTTGTAGTGCAGATGAGTCTGTTGTTTCTGACTGAAATCCCTCTTATACAAGTGTTATATGTTCGAGTATTTGAGAGGTATCGTGATAAACAGTTTTACTGCTGAATCTCAAGTGCCAACCCAAGTCAGCTGTGGTAACCCCTTCAATACTGTGTACTTAGACTTCCAAAAGGTATTTGATAAATTTCCACGCAAAAGGTTACTAGTTAAGCTCAAAGCTGTGACAATTTAGGACAGCCCTCTGCTTTGGTGGCACTGTACTAGGGGGTCCTGGGTTTTGGCAACACCAGGTGTGGGAGCCTGAGGTTTCGCAAACTGGGAAGTGGGATGTGGCACACCGGTGGATTCCTAGTAACTGCCCATGGTTAGGGGAAGGACACAGCATAGGCCTGACAGCACCTGAGGGATCCCAATTTTAGTGTACTGGTTTGTAAATTTCTACAACAGCTCTATAAATATTGAATTCAGTATTTTGTAATTGCTTGCTGGATGTCTGACTGTCTGTCTCCTGCACACATAGCTGTCAGTAATTAGAATCTTTACATTTTCTAACAGTGATGCTAATCAGAGCCTGCTAGTTTGAGAAACCTTCACAGTTCAATTTAAATATTATTTATTTTGGTGAGGAAAAATAACTCAAATTAAGACTGTGTCTCTCTCTTGCTCTCTTTCTTTCCGCTTGACATGCTTTCTGAAGTAAAAAAAGAGTATCTTTTATCTAAAATTAGTTGTAAACCTATTCAAATTCATTGTCCCATTTTGTGTTCAAATCATTTTCAAAAACACACAAACTGAAATACTGCTATATGTAGAGACAATTAGTCTTCTGAGAAAACATAGAAACATAGAAGATAGGAGCAGGAGTAGGCCATTCGGCCCCTCGAGCCTGCTCCACCATTCGATGAGATCATGGCTGATCATCCAAACTCAGTACCCTGTACCTGCCTTCTCCCCATATCCCTTGATACCTTTAGCTTTAAGAAATATATCTAACTCATTCTTGAATATATTTAATGACTTGGCCTCAACTACCTTCTGTGGTAGAGAATTCCACAGGTTCACCACTCTCTGGGTGAAAAAATTCATCCTCATTTCTGTCCTAAATGGCTTACCCCTTATCCTTAGATTATGACCCCTGGTTCTTGACTCTCCGACCATCGGGAACATTCTTCCTGCATCTAGTTTGTCCAGACCTGTCAGAATTTTATATGTTTCAATGAGATCCCCTCTCATTCTTCTATACTCCAGCGAGTATAAGCCCAATCGACCCAATTTCTCCGCAAATGTCAATTCCTGCCATCCCAGGTATCAGCCTTGTGAATCTTCGCTGAACTCCTTCCATGGCAAGAACATCCTTCCTCAGATAAGGCGACCAAAACTGCACACACTACTCAAGGTGTGGTCTCACCAAGGCCCTGTACAACTGCAGCAGGACATCCCTGTTCCTATACTCAAACCCTTTCGCTATGAAGGCCAACATACCATTTGCCTTCTTCACCGCCTGCTGCACCTGCATGCTTACTTTCAGCGACTGGTGCACAAGGACACCCAGGTCTCGTTGCACTTCCCCTTTTCCCAATCTATTGCCATTCAGATAATAGTCTGCCTTCCTGTTTTTGACACCAAAGTGGATAACCTCACATTTATCCACGTTATATTGCATCTGCCACGCTTCTGCCCAATCACCCAACCTGTCCAAATCATCCTGGTATAGTCGATTTGTGGAGCCATCTCAGCATTAGTCCCTCCTCGTAAAACCAGCTCTGATGGAGAAGCAGCAAAGAGTACACATGGAATAGAGACCTGCATTAATAGACAGACGCTCTGGGTCACCCAGCTTTGTGTCATCTGCAAACTTGGAGATATTACATTTAGTTCCCTTATCTAGATCATTAATGTATATTGTAAATAGCTGGGGTCCAAGGACCGATCCCTGCGGTACCCCACTAGACACTGCCTGCCACTCGGAAAAAGACCCATTAATTCCTACTCTCTGCTTTCTATCCACCAACCAGTTCTCTATCCAAGTCAATACCTTGCCCCCAATCCCATGTGCCTTAACTTTACACACTAATCTCTTATGCGGGACCTTATCGAAAGCCTTTTGAAAGTCCAAATACACCACATCTACTGGTTCTCCCTTATCTATTTTCCCAGTTACATCCTCAAAAAATTCCAGTAGATTAGTCAAGCACGATTTACCTTTTGTAAATCCATGTTGACTTTGTCCGATCCTGTCACTGTTTTTCAAGTGCTCAGCTATTACATCCTTTATAATGGACTCTAGCATTTTCCCCACTACCGATGTCAGGCATACCTGCCTGTAATTCCCCGCATTCTCTCTACCACCCTTTTTGAATAGTGGGGTAACATTAGCTACCCTCCAATCCATGGGTACAGTTCTAGATTCCATCGAATATTGGAAGATGATCAGCAATGCATCTACTATTTCTAGAGCCACTTCCTTAAGTACCCTAGGATGTAGATTATCAGGCCCTGGGGATTTATCGGCCTTCAATCCCGTCAATTTCCCTAACACCATTTCCCTGCAAATACTGATTTCATTCAGTTCCTCCCTTTCATCAGACCCTATGTTCTCCAACATCTCTGGGAGGTTATTTGTGTCCTCCTTTGTGAAGACAGAACCAAAATATGCATTTAATTGGTCTGCCATTTCTTTGTTCCCCATTATAACTTCCCCCGCTTCTGACTGCAAGGGACCTACACTTGATTTCACTAATCTTTTTCTCTTCACATATCTATAAAAGCTCTTACAGTCAGTTTTTATGTTCCCAGAAAGCTTACTTTCATATTCTATTTTCCCCTTCTTAATTAATCCCTTTGTCCTCCTTTTGTTGAATCCTAAACTGCTCCCAATCCTCAGGGTTACCGCTTTTTCTGGCCAATTTATATGCCCTCTCCTTGGATCTTATGCTATCCCTAATTTCCCTTGTTAGCCACGGTTGAGTCACCCTTTTTGTTTTATTCTTATGCCACACTGGGATGAACAAATTCTGTAGTTCATCCATGCAGTCTTTGAATGTTTGCCATTGCCTATCCACCGTCAACCCTTTGAGTGACATTACCCAATCAATCCTACCCAATTCACACCTCATACCATCGTAGTTTCCTTTATTTAAATTCAGGACCCTAGTCTCTGATTCAACTACTTCACTCTCCATCCTAATGAAGAATTCTATCATATTATGATCACTCTGACCCAAGGGGCCTCGTACAACAAGATTGCTAATTAATCCTTTCTCGTTACATAATGCCCAGTCTAAGATGGCCTGATCTCTGGTTGGTTCCTCGACATATTGTTCCAGAAAACCATCCCGTAAACATTCTAGGGATTCCTCCTCCACAGTATTTTTACTAATTTGGTTAGCCCAATCTATATGTAAATTGAAGTCACCCATGATGACTGCTGTGCCCTTACTGCATGCTTCTCTAATTTCCCTTTTAATGCCGTCCCCAACCTCCGTATTACTGTTTGGAGGTCTAGATACCACTCCCACTAATGTTTTCTGCCCCTTGTTATTTCTCAGTTCTACCCATACAGATTCTGCATCATCAGAGCTAATATCCTTCCTTTCAATTGTGTTAATCCCCTCTTTAACCAGCAATGCTACTCCACCTCCCTTTCTTTTTTGCCTATCTTTCCTAAACATTGAATACCCCTGGATGTTGAGTTCCCAGCCTTGGCCACCCTGGAGCCATGTTTCTGTAATCCCAATCAAATCGTATTCATTTACCTCTATTTGCGCAGTTAATTCATCCACCTTGTTCTGAATGCCCCTTGCATTAAGACACAAAGCCTTCAGGCTTGTTTTTTTAATGCTCTCAGACCTATATGAATTATTATTTACTGTGACCATGTTTGATTTAAACCATTGAGTTCTTTGCCTTCTACTTTTGTTTTTCTCCTTCCTGTCTTTTGCTTTTATCCTTGTTTCCCTTTCCTCTGTCTCCCTGCTCAGGTTCCCAACCCCCTGCCACTTTAGTTTAAACCCTCCCCAACAGCACTAGCAAACACTCCCCCTAGGACATCGGTCCCGGCCCTGCCCAGGTGCAGACCGTTTGTACTGGTCCCACCTTCCCCAGAACCGGTTCCAATGTCCAAGGAATTTGAATCCCTTCCCCTTGCACCATTCCTCTAGCCACGTATTCATTTGAAATATCCTCCTATTTCTACTCTGACTAGCACGTGGCACTGGTAGCAATCCTGAGATTACTACCTTTGAGGTCCTATTTTTTAATTTACCTCCTAACTCCCTATATTCTGCTTTTAGGACCTCATCCCGTTTTTTACCTATATCATTGATGCCTATGTGCACCACGACAACTGGCTGTTCGCCCTCCCCCTCCAAAATGTTCTGTAGCCGCTCTGAGACGTCCTTGACCCTTGCACCAGGGAGGCAACACACCATCCTGGAGTCTTGTTTGCGGCCACAGAAACGCCTATCTATTCCCCTTACAATTGAGTCCCCTATCACTATAGCTGTTCCAAACTTTTTCCTCCCAGCCTGTGCAGCAGAGCCACCCATGGTGCCAGGAAGTTGGCTACTGCTGCCTTCTCCTGATAAGTCATCCCCCCCAACAGTATCCAAAGTGGTATATCTGTTTGAGAGGGGGATGGCCACAGGGGACCCTTGCACCACCTGCCTGCACCTCTTACTCTGCCTGGTGGTCACCCATTCACTTCCTGCCTGTACACCCTTTACCTGCGGTGTGACGAACTCGCTAAACGTGCTATCCACGATGTTCTCAGCGTCGCGAATGCTCCAATATGCATCCATCCGCAGCTCCAGCGCCGCAATGTGGTCTATCAGTAGCTGCAGCTGGATACACTTCCCACACACATGGTCGTCAGGGACACAGGAAGCGTCCCTGATTTCCCACATATAGCAGGAGGAGCATATCACGGGGCGGAGCTCTCCTGCCATGACTTACCCTTTAATTAATTAATTAATTAAAATTAAATTAAATGAATCCCACCAATTTCATTTCAATTAAATGATATACTCAAGGGCCCTTTCCCGACACTGGCCTCTGTAAAAAAGCCCGCGAAAGTGAGTTTAACTACTCACTGTGCTGCTGCTCTCTCCGCTCCCGACACTGGCCTCTGGAAAAAAGCCCGCGAAAGTGAGTTTAAATACTCATTGTGCTGCTGCTCTCTCCGCTCCTGACACTGGCCTCTGAAATAGAATGTTTACAATTTGAGCATAAACAAAGCTACAACAGGTTTGTAAGCAGTATAGTCTGCTATATTGAACTCTCTACCTATTGCTGTTTCCCTGTGTGTCTCACTTATACAGACTATGGTTTAAAAGAAGCCCAATATAAATTTTACTGGAATATATTTTCCCTGTAACTTTACTTCAAATAATTTTGAAAAACAACCAAGTAGGTACCACTGGAAACTGAAGAGAAACATTGGAGTATTTGGGCTAACTAAATGCTACTGATGAATTGTGCAAAACTGTGTATCTGTTATTCGGGTGAGACATTAAACTGAGGCCCCATCTGTCCTCTCTGGTGGATGTAAAAGATCCCATGGCAATGTTTCAAAGAAGAGCAGGGGAGTTCTCCCCAGTGCCCTGGCCAATATTTATCCCTCAACCAACATCACTAAAACAGATTATCTGGTCATTGTCTCATTGCTATTTGTGGAACCTTGCTGTGTGCAAATTGGCTTTCGCATTTCCTACATTACAACAGTGACTACACTTAAAAGGTACTTCATTCCCTGTGAAGCACTTTGGGACATCCTGAGGTTGTGAAAGCTGCTATTTAATGCAATTATTTCTTTCTTACATTGGACTTCCTCAGACTGCAAGATTTGCGACCTACGTCACCACTTTGGGCAAAAATATCGAAGTACAAAGGGATATAGACAGGTTAAGTGAGTGGGCAAGAAGGTGTCAGATTGGGTATAATGTGGGGAAATGTGAAATTATACACTTTAGTAGGAAGAATAGAAAAGCAGAATATTTTTTAAAAGCTGAGAGACTAGTAAATGTTTCCATTCACAGGGATTTGTGGGTCTTTGTACACGAATCACAGAAAGTTAATGTACAGGAAGAAATTAGGAAAGCATATGGTATGTTAGCCTTGATTGCAAAGGGGTTGGCATATAAGAGTGAGGAAGTCTTGCTGGAATTATATAGGGCTTTGGTGAGACCACACCTGGAGTATTGTGTACAGTTTTGGTCTCCTTTGTGGGCGTCGCTGGCAAGGCCAGCATTTATTGCCCATCCCTAATTGCCCTTGAGAAGATGGTAGTGAGCTGCCTTCTTGAACCACTGCAGTCCATGTGGTGAAGGTACTCCCACAGTGCTGTTTGGTAGAGAGTTCCAGGACTTTGACCCAACAACGATGAACGAACGCCGATATATTTCCAAGTCAGGATGATGTGTGAGTTGGAGGGGATCTTGGAAGTGGTGGTGTTCCCATGCGCCTGCTGCCCTTGACCTTCTAGGTGGTAGAGGTCACGGGTTTGGGAGGTGGTGTTGAAGAAGCCTTGGCGAGTTGCTGCAGTGCATCTTGTAGATGGTACACACTGCAGACACGGTGCACTGGTGGTGGAGGGAGTGAATGTTTCAGGTGGTGGATGGATTGCCAATCAAGCGAGCTGCTTTGTCCTGGATGGTGTCGAGCTTCTTGTGTTGTTGGAACTGCACTCATCCAGGCAAGTAGAGACTTTACCCAAGAAAGGATATATTTGCCTTAGAGGGGGTGCAATGAAGGTTCACTAGATTGATTCCTGGGATGAGAGGCTGTCCTATGAGGAGAGTTTGAGTGGAATGGGTATATATTCTCTAGAATTTAGAAGAATAAGAGGGGATCTCACATATTGGCCCAGATTTTCCGTGGCCTATGACCGCGTACACGGCTGTAAGTGCCCCGCAAGTTCCGAGTTTACGCATGGGCTGCGCATGCGCGAAAACCCAGAACTTGCGATCTGTTAAGAATCTTCTTGACAGATCCTTCACATCTCCGGGAAATGGACATTCGCTGGCGGAAAGTTGGGATATTTGCCCAACTCTTGCCTAGCGAATGTCCATGAAACTCTTACGCCTGGTAAGGCCTTCAAGTAATAACGATAATGAATGTAGTAAAAAACACAAAAGACAATTTTATTGTGAAATATGTAATTTTGGTGTTTTAATTTGTTTAAAATCTTATTTTGGACATTAGAAATGTTAGTTGCTGAAGGAAAGAGTTGGCAATCTTTTTCAAAACTTGTTTTGAGTAATTTGATTGTTTCACCACTTTTTTCTCTCTTCTTACTTTTTTAATTAGTATGTTTTCTTGACAGGACTTTCAGTATTGGTTCTTTTCATAAGTTCTTAGTAGTTTCCCAATGGTAGTTTTCCACCTCTTCAGTTCTGAATTGCTGCTGTCAAAAGTGTGACACCAGGAAGTAATTATGAAAAATAGGAAGTGCATATTAGACGCAAGACTTTTAACATATGGCTATAGCAGTTGAAAATCTTCCATAGGGACAAATTGTGGGAAAATGCTTTCTGTAAAAAGTCAAGCAGTTGCACAAGCATTTTAAAAAGGGTTCTCCAGGTTGTGTAGAGTGAATAATACTGTTCTGTTTTTAGACTTAAAAAGTAGAGAATGAATCTCTGGACCTATTGTATTTATTTATTCAGTGGGTAAATCCAATCAAATAATGTGCAAACGACAAGTCACTGGGTACTGAAAAAGATTTTCTACAAAGTCAGGGGCACCCACTGGATAAATATTAGATTCACTGATTTCCTCAATATATTTTCTATCTATATTGTGGGAATAAATACAAATATCCATCTTGGATTTCAGAATAATTTATTTATTATTGAGAGATCTAGGTGAAGTGGTGTAGTGCAGTAAATTATTGGGGTTGAAATGAGTATCCGAGAAAGCAAGATAAATCAGGAAGTAGTAATGCTGGGCTTAGGTTTCAAATGCCTGATTATTTAAGGAGGAAAGAAGGACTGAGGGAGGTAAGGAATAATAAAATTGAGGAAACTTCCTGTAGATTAGGTTGTTGCAGTGCATAGTAATGCCATGACACACAGAAGATGCATATTTTCTGAAGAAAAAAAGCCATTGGTTCTATCACTGCTGCAGCTGTAACTGCAGGGATTACATTAATAGATTAGTTTAGATTTCTGTTACAATGGTTGCAGTATGGTTGCTAGGAAAACATTTGTTGTTTAGCATATGATTTGAACATTCAACAATGCAGCTCTGTTTATTCAGTAGTTGGATGATCAAAATACCAAAATCGATCTTCTTGCAATGTATAATATGTACTTTACTGCAAACTGTGCAACATTTATTACATTTTCTGATTCTCTGGCTGTAATCTATTAATATGGGTTAGATAACTTACAGAATGTATTACTATTAGTTCAAATTGTTGGCATTGCATTATTACTAATGTTTTGTACTTTTAGATTCCCTCACAGTTTGCAGAATGCTGTTGAAGCAGATGCTGTTCCTGGCTCTTGGAGTGCTGTTTCAGATCATGCTGTGCACCAGTGACCATGATAATAGAGACTTTCCTTCAGCTTCTAATGGTCAGAAGTTTCCTTGGAACAAGATGAGGCTACCTGATAGGATCATGCCAATCCACTATGACCTTCTAATACACCCAAATTTGACCACTCTGAACTTCACCGGAGTAGCTAGGATTCAGGTTTTTGTCAGTCAAGAAACCAGCTCCATCATCCTCCATAGCAAGCACCTGGAGATCACCAAGGCAACTATTGCATTAACAAAAGATGGGGCTACCCACCCAGAAAGCAGTTTGTACATTTTGGAATACCCACCATATGAGCAAATAGCACTAGAGACTGCCAGACCTCTGGATAGTGGAGAGAAGTACATTATTAACATCTACTATGCAGCTAATCTATCTGATGGCTTCGACGGCTTTTATAAAAGTAGTTATCGAACACCAGATGGTAAAACAAGGTAAGCTGTTAACACATTTCAGTATAGAAAGAATTGGTATTCCTCTAAGAACCATACTGTGCCACATAATTACAAAAGACCTTTATACGTGTTTTTGTATTTATTTAACCACATAAAATCCATGTAGATTTATGAATATTTTGCTCTCATATTGAAATTATTAGAAAAAGAAGAAACCAAAAATGTTGGTTGATGAGCTTTACAAGTACTTACCCAAAACTTTTTATGGTAGATATCATGAGTTATTAAATCAAGAACAAAGGAGAAGGACTTCAGAGGTGGACCTGTATATTGTAACTTTAAAATTTGAACTTCAAATTTCAATTTGGAGAACCAAAATTTGAAAACATCTAAAGCTAAACTAAATTACAAATCAGATTTACCTAAATGCTGTACCTCAAAAACAGCCAGTTCTGTTGGCGTAAATATCCTCTTTAACAGTTTTTTTCATTTTAAGGACCTAATTTATTCCTATGAAAATCTAGTTGATTCATTATATAAAACTCAAGGAACTGCCTGTGAGAGCTGACTTGATATTTGAGTAATTTCAGAATGTCACTAAGTATGAGAAGAAGCTTTCTTTCACTAAGGTCTTTCAAAAGGGGTACCCTCAAACTGTCATCCATCTATCTATTAATGCTAATATGTCACCCCAATTACTCAAACATGTTGTCATATTTTGTTGAACTTATCCAGAGGGACTACTTTTAATAATGACATCCTGGGAATTATTTTGTCCGCTAACCATCTGTAACTGCTAACTTATGTCAAAAACTTTTTAAAAGTGCTTTGTCAAGTTATAGACAAGCATTTTACAGATTACCATAACATTATTTGTGGTTACTGATTTTAAAGTTTATAGTTGGTTATCTTTTTTCTGATCTCATCAAAGTAAGTAATAATAGTTCTAAGGAATGCAACACTGTTCTATTTTGTATCCAACTCCAATACCTTTTTCAATTTTTTTGTGCTTAAAGTGCTGGATTTTTGTGCTGGGAGTTAAATATTTTCTTTACTTTTGGAATTCGATGTAAAGCACTCCCAGGTTAGGTGTAACACAAGGCAAATACAAAGTAAGTGAGCCCCAACAATGTCCCTTAGCCATAGCTTAAAGAATTTTACTGCACAGTATTCCACTTCTTACATTATGTGTAAGTGTGATTGTCAGTATACGACAAATAATAGGCAGACTTATCAGAAATTGGGCTCTGTTTGCCAGGACTCAATTCGTTTGGAACACTAACCATTGGCAGAGAGAAGACATTCATCCCATCAGTCTGGGGTGGATTAGAAGTCGTATCTGAGAGATAAAAAGGTGTTTTCATATTGCACTAAGTTTCCACAATAGTGCAAGCATTTTGTCCCAGAATAGGTAGAGTATGGGGAAAGTGCAATGTGGAACTCTCCGTCATTACCACAACATTGTATCTCAACCCAAACATCTAAACAGTCTCTCTACATTCACTTCCCATCTCAGTTATTTTTGCCAAATTTATAGCAAATTATTTTTATACAAGGGATCAGTTGATT
The DNA here is from genome assembly GCA_030390025.1 of Squalus acanthias. Classification (NCBI taxonomy): domain Eukaryota; kingdom Metazoa; phylum Chordata; class Chondrichthyes; order Squaliformes; family Squalidae; genus Squalus; species Squalus acanthias. The sequence continues at coordinate 164,620,389 of CM059425.1, forward strand.
GAGGATTATATTAAGATGGTTCACTCATTTTAAATCCATTAGAGAGAAGAAACTTTCATTCTATCTTTCTGAGCTGAATTCAATCCCGGTCACATAGGAAGAAATATATTTTAGTCCACTGCAGCAATCCCTAGTCCCTACAAATCTCTACCCAGCAAATGTAATATAGATCTCCAGCATTCAGTTTTTATTTCCACTCCTACTGAAAGATAATTCCACATATTTGGATTCTCTTGTCATGAGTTTCAAAGTGTTTTGGTTATCAACTTTGTTTTCGGAGAGTTTGTAGGATGTTAGGTTTTTTTCACTTTTCTCATTTGTGTTTTTTTCTATAAATTATGTGGAATTTAGAACTATTGGCTTTCATTTGAACTGACTAAGATTGGCTGCATTGGATATATTCTGATATGTAGACACATAGGTATCCACATTATTTCTTCTGCTGATGACTTGAGTTTATTATTCAAATAGAATATGGTTAAATTTGACATTTTTAATGATTTTCCCCACAGTTCAAGAGGTGTCCAGGCATATGCTGGTTTCTATGTGATTCCCAACTGTATAAACAGCATGTGCAAGTATCGAGAAAAATATGCCTTTTGGTTTGTTTCACATTCATTTAGTTTGAATTCATTTCTTTTATGAATGACCTTGTTTTCTGTAGAATTCTTGCATCTACCCATTTTGAACCCACATTGGCACGGATGGCTTTTCCATGTTTTGATGAACCATCTTTTAAAGCTAACTTCTCAATCAAGATAAGGAGAGAAACGCAGCTTATTGCATTGTCCAACATGCCCATGGTATGAAATGTTCATTCTGTGATTTGACTGTCCTAATCCCACTATTTCTAATCATAAGATGTTCTTATCCTCACTTGTAGTCAACAAAATAGTATGTTGTGTGAATGGTTTAATTACTAAATAATCACTGAAAACAGATTTTTTTTAATGAGTTTTACAATAAAGAGCTAAATGCTACTCCCCTACCTAATACTTGCAAAATACAAGGGGGCAAAATTTTGCAAGAGTTCCTGCTTTAACTGTGGCAGGAGACTAGGGGAAGACTCAGCTGCACTGGGTCTCTGCTGTATTTGGAAGTTTCATTTTTACCTTGTAATGAATAGAACTTGCGTCTGCCCCTTACAAGGCAAATAATGGCCAGGGGGAAAAGCCAAAGGCAGGGACTCCCTAAGCTAGGAGTTTCTGCTCCTAATCTGGAGGCAGATCCAGTGTCACAGTGGCGGTCGGTACGCCGAGTGAGGTGTACTGACCTCCACAAAGGTACTTGTGGGATTCACCAGTAGGGTCTAGCCCAAGCAATCAGCCTGGATCCATGAAGAATTAAACCATTTTGAACAATCTGTCCCCCTACTTGCCCTTGCAGGCGGGTGAGCAGGCACAGGAGCTTGTGGCAGGCATCGGCAGGCAGGTGCCAGTGATGCACCTGCAGTGGCACTGGTCCCCGCCTGGCCCATGCAAATAATGGGATCGGCGCTGGAGGGAAACATCAGGTGCAATCCCAGCATAACCACCAGGGATGCAACCTGAGGAATTTCAGGATCCAGATATCCACTTCCAGCTGGTACATCTAATATGGCCATTTTGACTATAAGGTTCTACAAAAGAGCAGGAAGTACTACATTTGAAACCTATCTCGGTGGCTTTCCTGAAATTATTGATTATATTTTTTGTAGATTAAATCTTTCCCAGTAGGAGGAGGACTTTTTGAAGACCACTTCGATGTGAGTGTAAGGATGAGTACATACTTGGTGGCCTTCATTATCTGTGACTTTAAATCTGTCAGTGCAGTAACATCAACAGGAATTAAGGTGAGCTTTGTATTGGTGTCAGCGTTCTTGCCTAAAACATTCTGAATGTGGCTTCCCCAATTGTTGGGTATCTGGGGAGGGACAGGCAGCTCCACATCAATGCTATCATTATGTGATTCCAAATTTCCAAAATATTAAGCTCCATATTGCACAAAAAAGTTAAAGAGAACAATCTGCCTTTTTGAAATCTGAAGTTAATGCCATTTTTGGATGCTTGTTTCTATTGTTTACATTATAACCATCATCTATGCATGACTGTTGACTTCGTAGAAATGTTTTTTTTCTTCTTCCTCATTGACTAAAAGGCTGGTTTTAAATACACTCACCCAGTGGATGTGGGGCACGCTGGTGGTTAAAATGGCGGCTGGGCGCTTACTGCTGCGTTTCTGAAGCATTCGCAGCCCCCACTACTTTAACTGGCAGGTTTCCGGCAACGTCGGGGCTGCTGCTGTGGGCGAACAGGGACCTCATCAATATTTCAATGTTAGGTCCAATGACATCATTTGGACCCTGACATGATGTTAACTGCTGATCACGGCAGTGATGCCCAATGCCAGAGCGCCAGTGAAAGCTGACAGGAAGCAGAATCTGCGCCAGAAGTTTCATTTAAACATTTTTTCAAGGTTTGTTTGTGGGCCAGGAGGAGCAGGAGTTCTTCTGCAAGCTTCACAAGGAAGGCTTGGGCCCCTCTGTCCCAGGCTTCACCGCCCCCCCCCCCCCGGCTTTCCCCGACTGTGATCACCTCCAGAAACCCTTGCTCACCACTTAACTTGTGTGATAATATTTTGAATAATAATTAATAAACATTTCCCTTGAGTGCCTGGTGATGGCCTCCCGCCTCTGTCGTCCACCTCGCCATTCCCACCGGCTTCAGGCGATAGTCTGTGCTGGAACACGGTAATGAGGCCCAGTAATGAACATATCCCAGGGCTTAGGCCGGCGCAGTTATGGGCACTTCCTGTCCCCTGCACTCCCGTCCCGATTTAAAATCCAAGCTTAAGTTTTTAAACTTCTCTTTATTCTTCCTTTCCAATTGCTCATTTTCTTCCTTTGTTATATATAACTTTTTCACCAATCATGTTGCACAAAACCATTCTTCCCAATTTTCTCTGGATCACATTCCAGCAAAAAATCTGTAAGACACCGCCACCATTACAGTTCCCCAGTCCTCTATAACCACTAACAATAACATTTATTAAATGACACATAAAATACATCAAAAGAAATCGCAAACTTACCCATAAACCTAGCTCCAATGATTATCCCTCTGCCCCACAAGCAGCGTGATGCAATATGTTTGGTCTTTGAACGTTCGGAATTCTGGGTACAGCCACCCTGTGGTAAACAAGTGGGCAAAATCTGTATCCCATTATTACATTTATCTATCCACATCCCCAGAACTACAATTATCAGAAGCCACTGTGGGGGTTTTTTTTTACCAGAAGAATTCTTAGAAATGACAGTGTGGCTATTCCCATTCGTCATCCACCCCACCCCACCCTCGCAAGGGATGCACAAGATTCTATCTACTGGAGCCTGTTCGTCTGCCTCCTTAGTGATCCAAAGAAGCAAGGTCATCCCTCAATGAGACTATAGTGCATCCCATTCCCTCTGGTTTTTCCATGAGTTATTCACCCTCCTGCAGTCTCTCCACATGACATTGTGAATATTATAGGGACCAGTCAAAACTACATCAGAGACAAACAGGAAAAAGAGATAAAAACAGAAGATTAAGAAAGGGGAGCAAAAGTAAGAATGAAAATAATGAAAAGGTGAACGAAATGGGTAAAGGAGGAGAATATGGGGAAAGTGAAGAAGGAGAAATGAGGAAAGCGATAGGCACAAATATAGGAGTTCATCCTCCAATGAGTAAATTCCTAACTTTATTTATTCGAACAACTCTGCAGCCCAAGAATGGGGAAAGAGGAAGGAGAAACATTGAAACAATATTGTTGCAGGGACGGAGAAGGGAGAGGGGTATGGAACCCTCTTCTGGCAAAAGTAAGTGAGAGGGACACAGAGGGAGAACTCCTGGGGAACTGGTTGATGGGGAAGAGAAAGACAGAGGCCGCGATTTTCTCGATTGATGCAGCTTGGGAGCGGGTCAGGTGGCTTCCGGGTTCCAGTCCCGCCCCAAACTACATCTGGCCCACAGACATGATTTTATGTCAATTGGCCTTGTTAAGCTCGCCCTGCGGGCTAGCCGACCATTTAAGACGAAGCTGGTCCGATGACATCATTTGGTGACGCGTCATCTGCCAGTTTTCTTAAAGGGACCACGCACAATTTTTTTTTGACAGCTGATTTTTCAGTGTTTGACAGCATTGAGGTGCTGCAAACACTGACAATCACTGTACAAAAGTGAGCTCTTGTTAAGTGGCTATAATCCTCTTCCCGCCGCTAGGTGTCGGGTCCATGCGCAAATCGGTTTCCTGCCCGCTGTCAATCTTTGCGATTTTTGCCGGAGGTACCGCCTCCAAACCCACCCCATGAGCGCCGGCAAAATTCCGGTCAGAGATACTGGCCTGGAGTTTCTGCTCATTGCACTGTTTTTTTTCGGCGCAATTGATCCAATATCAGCATAACTGGCACAAAAGATCGCAGAATTTTAAGCGCAAATTGTGTTCAGCGCAACTCAAGTTTCTGTGATCTTTTGCGCTAGTCTTCAAAACATCGTGCTAGAATCAGGCCTCGTCCACAAAACTGGCCAGGCCCCCAGATTGAATGAATCACCATTGGGAGTTTCCGCTAATGGCGCTCATTTACAGGCCTTTGAGGACGCTCCAAAAATTAAGCTGGATCTTTTGGGCACAAGAACACTAACTGGTACATTTTGAAAGGTTTTGAATGAATTTTTTTAAAATTTACTCAAGAGCTGACTACTGTACTCCCATCTAACTAGAAAATAGTTTTATATATTTTTTTAAAAGTCATTTTCAGTAATTTAAAATCGGGTTACTTCCAGTTGGTGGATTGACACTGCGATTTTAAATGCTTATTTTTTTGTGATTAAACCCATTTCCAGCTGAATTAATCAAACTTTACCAAGTTACCACTCTTAAATATATCAAGGAATATTTTTTAAAGCAAATTTTTTTTTTTGTAATTACTCTTTAAAACACTGCCCAATTGCGCTATTTCAAGGCAGATTTTGCATTTGGTGATATGCAAATGAGTTTGAGTGAAACTCTGGGTGGGGTGGGGGGAAGTACTTTTCAAAACGGGCGCAATTTGCGCCGGAATCACCGATTGCGCCCTAAACAGAAACTCTACCCACTGTATTAGGGGGGAGAGGGGGAGAAACAGATACACAAAAAGAGAGGGACAGATGACCAGTTGTTAAGGATGGTTGGGGAGGAAGATAAGCACTACTGAAGAGAGCAGTTATAGATAAACTCTTGTGGGTGGGGAGGAAGGATGGTTGCTGTTCAGAGTTAATGCATCACTTTATAAAACACCTAATTCTCTGACTTGTTAGTAAAAAAGCATGAGAAATTTCCCTGTTCGGTAATAAAAATGCTTACAGCAATAAAAATAATTGTAATTTCTTGAGGTGACTTATAATAAGTCAACATCCACTTATTTCTATTGTCTGATATATTAAATTAATAATGCCTGTGTAGGGGGTGGTGGTTTTGTGTCAGCTTTACCTCTGACTTCTGAGCGGTTCGAATCGCTCCCACTCCCTTGGTTCTAGACCTTGGACTTATTTGGGGGTTGTGATACAAAGGTGCAGCAGACAACTGAGTTTGATGAAAGAACTTCAATCTTTATTAAAAGGTAAAACACAAATGACAACACTCTTAACACTCTAAAAGTGGGGAACACTTCAGTACAAGCGAGGGAAATAACATTAGAAGAATACTTCACCCCTCCCAATCCCACTTCACTAGCCAGGTTGGACTCTGGAGAACCAGGGATAATGCTCACCAAACGAATCCTTGACAGTTGAGAGTTAGGGTTTAGAGTCTTTTGAGTAAAAAGTTTCGTAAGGCCCTTGTTGCCGCGAGGTGTCTGATGGTCACTGGAACTGTTGCTCTGGTTTCTTCTTGCGTGTCGGCCTGCTTCTGGAGCTGTTGGCCTTCTTTGTTGAACTGCTTTCTGTTGAACTCTGCCTGTGTTTAAACTGTCTTCTTCCGAGCTGTGGAACTGCCTTCTTGCAGAACTGTAACTGTTGTGCTGGAGAACTAGAGAACTCCCTTCTTACTGAACTGTCTTCTTTAACTGCCCAACTTGCTTCTCCTGAACTCTGTAACTCCAGCACTGACTTCTGCTGAAAACAGGCTTTCAAATTGAACTCGAAACTGCAGAACTGCCTTCTGTTGAACTTGAACTGTTGTTACCGGAGAACTTGTAACTGTTGTAACTGCTGAACTGGAGAACTGTTGAGAACGGGCCTTTAATTATTGGAGGCCTCGTTAACAGTAACAACTTTACTAGCGTGTTAACTGGTTTTGTAAATGTGTGAAGTGGTTTCAGGATAGCTCCATCCTGTTGATCTGTTGTTTAATCGGAGTTTGAATTGTCCTCATGTTTTGGGTTTCTTGACTGGGCCTGGGACTTCTATAGAATATTTGCTTTATGCATGTCTTTAATGGGTTCTGTAAACAGTTTTGATGGGGCCTGTTGTTTTGGGTGGGACTGTCTTCTCCTAGGGTCTATTGTCAAAATGTTAATGCTTGCTGGGGCTTTGAGTGAGGTCATCCCAGTTCCCCAGACAATGCAATTAACTGCAATACCCAAAACTGCTTTTACAGAGGTTGACCCCACTTTTTGTTCCTTTACAGGCCCAGACATGTTTTAAAATGCCAAAACTTGGTTTTTGGTCTTCCAGTCTCTTAGGTTAGGCCCAAATGCATTATTATCACTCTGAGGTAGTTCCAAAGTCCTTTTTCCTTAGGTTTTGGGGATCTGTAAATTTTGGAAACCTTACACCTGTAAGGACTTCACAGAACCCTTTGGGTAACTGAAATATTGGCCCGTATTTTCCAATCGGAGGCTTCCTGCGTGCGGAGGCCTCCGATTTGGAAAAAATCTACGCCCTTACCTGAGGGCTCCGGAGGTCCGGACATTTCTGCACCTGGGCCTCTCCATGACGAAATGTGCAGGGCCCAGGTACCCCAGGGGCGCATGCGGTTTGCAAGCGTCCCTGGGATCACGTGGGCCATGGGGAACCAATGAAAGAAGGGAATCCCCCTTCATACTTTTGACGGGCTTAGACCCGTCAAAAGTATGAATGGAGATTACTCCAAAAACACATCAAAACATTAAATAATTTTTTTTTAAATCACGTTTTTAAAATTAGTTAAAATTACATTAAATTAAATATTTTAAACAAAAATTTAATTTTTTGAAAAAGAAATTAAAGTTTTTTACGGGGCTAAAAATAAACTTACCTTTTTTTAAAGTATTTTTAAATTATAAATGAGTGAAATTTTTTTACTTTTTTAAACTCTTATGCTGGTAAAAGCAGGCCTTGCGCCTGCTTTTACCAGGCGTAAGATTTTTAAAGGATTTCAGCGGGCGGAGGTTCTGCAGAAAGTGGAACTCTCCCCCCACAGAGGCCCTTCTCCAGGGCAGGCGTCCGATCTGTCAAGAGGATTCTTGACAGATCGGAAGTGCTGGTTTTCAGCGCATGCGCTACGCATTCCTGAAACCGGCACTTGCGAGGTCCCTACAGGTATGTACACAGCTCGTACACACCCGTAGGCATCGGAAATTACGGGCCATTATAAAGATAAACAAGATATTCGAAATGATGAAGGGCCTAGCTAGACTGCGTCTGTGTGAACAGGCTATTTAAACTAGATCGGTTAAGGCATACGAGGGGTCATGCATATAAGCTATGTAAGCATAGATCTAGCTAGATGTCAGGATTTTTTTTTAAAGTAGAGGGTTATCGACACTTGGATTAAGTTATCGACTTGTGTGGTGAGTGGGGATTTGCTACAACAGTTCAGAAAGGAACTGGATGCGTTCCTTGTTGTGGCTAAATATCTTTGCATACAAAAGGTAGGTGGGATGTTTGGTATGTGACTCGTGGTCACTGTGATCTCCTCAACTCGTTTTGATTGTCTTTCCCAGAGTTTCCAGGATTTTTGTTCCCTGAATTGGCCTAGGGTTTTTTATCTTTTTTTTGCCTCTCCCAGATGATTACATGGCTGCTTATGGGAGAGAAAACTGGGAGTCATGCTTTTAAAAAAAAAAATTTGTTTTATGGGATGTGGGCGTCGCTGGCAAGGCCAGCATTTATTGCCCATCCCCAATTGCCCTTGAGATGTTGGTGGTGAGCCGCCTTCTTGAACCGCTGCAGTCCGTGTGGTGAAGGTACTCCCACAGTGCTGTTAGGTAGGGAGTTCCAGGACTTTGACCCAGCGACGATGAAGGATCAGCGATATACTTCTAAGTCAGGATGGTGTGTGACTTGGAGCGGAACTTGGAGGTGGTGGTGTTCCCATGTGCCTGCTGCCCTTGTCCTTCTAGGTGGAAGAGGTCGCATGTTTGGGAGGTGCTGCCGAAGAAGCCTTGGCGAGTTGCTGCAGTGCATCTTGTAGATGGTACACACTGCAGCCACAGTACGCCGGTGGTGGAGGGAGTGAATGTTTAAGGTAGTGGATGGGTTGCCAATCAAGCGGGCTGTTTTGTCCTGGATGGTGTCGAGCTTCTTGAGTGTTGTTGGAGCTGCACTCATCCAGGCAAGTGGAGAGTGTTCCATCACACTCCTTACTTGTGCCTTGTAGATGGTGGAAAGGCTTTGGGGAGTCAGAAGGTGAGACACTCGCCGCAGAATACCTAGCCTCTGACCTGCTCTTGTTGCCACAGTGTTTATGTGGCTGGTCCAGTTAAGTTTCTGGTCAATGGTAACCCCCAGGATATTGATGGTGGGCGATTCGGTGATGGTAATGCCGTTGAATGTCAAGGGGAGGTAGTTAGACTCTCGCTTGTTGGAGATAGTCATTGCCTGGCACTTGTGTGGCGCGAATGTTACCTGCCACTTATCAGCCCAAGCCTGAACATCTTCCAGGTCTCGTTGCATGCGGGCATGGACTGCTTCATTATCTGAGGATTTGTGAATGGTGCTGAACACTCTGCAGTCATCAGCGAACATCCACATTTCTGACCTTATCTTGGAGGGAAGGTCATTGATGAAGCAGCTGAAGATGGTTGGGCCTATGACACTGCCCTGAGGAACGCCTGCAGCAATGTCCTGGGGCTGTGATGATTGACCTTCAACCACCACAACCATCTTCCTTTGTGCTAGGTATGACTCCAACCAGTGGAGCGTTTTCCCCCTGATTCCCATTGACTTCAGTTTTACTAGGGCTCCTTGATGCCACACTCAGTCAAATGCTGCCTTGATGTCAAGGGCAGTCACTCTCACCTCACCTCTGGAATTCAGCTTTTTTGTCCATGTTTGGACCAAGGCTGTAATGAGGTCGGGAGTCGAGTAGTCTTGGCAGAACTCAAACTGGGCATCATTGAGCAGGTTATTGGTGAGTAAGTGCCGCTTGATAGCACTGTCGATGACACCTTCCATCACTTTGCTGATGATTGAGAGTAGACTGATGGGGTGGTAATTGGCCAGATTGGATTTGTCCTGCTTTTTGTGGACAGGATATACCTGGGCAGTTTTCCACATTGTCGGATAGATGCCAGTGTTGTAGCTGTACTGGAACAGCTTGGCTAGAGATGCGGCTAGTTCTGAAGCACAAGTCTTCAGCATGATAGCCGGGATGTTGTCGGGGCCCATAGCCTTTGCTGTATCCAGTGCGCTCAGCCGTTTCTTGATATCACGTGGAGTGAATCGAATTGGCTGAAAACTGACTTCTGTGATGGTGGGGACCTCGGGAGTAGGCCGATATGGATCATCCACTCTGCACTTCTGGCTGAAGATGGTAGCAAACGCTTCAGCCTTGTCTTTTGCACTCACGTGCTGGGCTCCACCATCATTGAGGATGATGATTCATTTGACTGTTTGGGGCTGGCTTGATGGACCAATTTTTCCTGTCTGTCTTCTCGTATGTTCATATTTTTACTCCTCGTGCTAGTCCACTAACCAGTGGATTAATTGAATTCATAACTTGCCACAGGGGGATTTAAACTCTCAATCTGTCGGGTGCTAGACCATTACCATTACCATTACACTACTATACGCTATGTAAAATGAGATTAGCATTGTTGTTGTTCCATACTTTATACAGTCACTTTAATAAAGGACATAAAAAATAAGGCCTGGAAATTGGATTGGCAATAGAATTGGCATAATACGGGCTCCCAGATGTCCAATATGGCAGGTGGCAGGCGTGCTTACAATCCATGCTGCAAGTGCGCCGCCCACCATATTGGTAAAGGCTCATGCATAAGTGCCCAGGGCGCATACATAAAACAGGCATTGTGCAACTGAGGGCCTGACGCATGTTTGAAGCGGCCTTTACAAAATTTGTTCGTGACTGACCACAGTCCGTGTACGCTGCGGTCAGTATACTCGGGTGCTTGGCAGCCGAACCAGCCATCTTTACAGGGACCACTGGAGGCTGCCACCGGAAAGTTAAGTTCCTGTGGTCCTGCCATTGGCTTCCTTCGGCGCGTGCGCTGCGCGGGATTCGGGCGCCATCCACTTTCTAGGCCAGGGATCACAAATAGAAGAGTTTGTCACTTTTTGTGTGTTTCGTGATCACTGACTTAAAATACACACTGGAATTTGGAAATCTGTTAAATCTAGGATTTGGAGATGAACATATAAATCCTGAAGCCCTGAAGGAGATGATGTCCTTCAAATAAAGCTAAATAAGTTCTGAAGACTTCCCATTCTGTCATATAATTGTTTCCTGAGTATGCAGGCATCTGACTTTTATTTGTGAATCTTGTATTCCAACAGGTGTCTATATATGCTGCTCCAGATAAGTGGAATCAAACACATTATGCACTGGAGGCAGCAGTGAAACTATTGGAGTTTTATGAACGTTACTTCAATATCTACTACCCACTCCCAAAGCAGGGTAAGTCGAGCACAAGTCTTCAATATAGATACGAAGGAAAGGATATTGTACTATCAGGTCAAGCAGGTTCGAAGGTGGAGGGAGAATTGGAGCCAGGAAAGGGGAGGGGGACGAGGGAAGAGGAATGGGTGGAGGAGAGGGGGACATGGGAAGGGGGATTGGATAAGGGAGCAAAGGCTGACAAACTAAAAGAGGGTATTCCTGGTCAGTATCTGATCCCTTCAGTGAATACACTTCAAAAGTACTTCATTGGCTGTAAAGCGCTTTGGGCGTCCTGAGGTCGTGAAAGACGCTATATAAATGCAAGTTCTTCCTTTCTTTTAAAGTGCCAGGGAACATTTTGCTATATTAAAAGTGCCAAAATAAGTGTAATTTGTTGAATACAGTTTCTCTTTAAGATCTTACATTTTGTGATATTGTGAGAATTGTACTTGTTATTAATACAAAATGTAAATGAAATAGAGTGTTAGAAATAATACGATGAGAAATGTTCTATTTTTAGATCTAGTTGCGATCCCTGATTTTCAGTCAGGAGCCATGGAGAACTGGGGTTTAACAACTTACAGGGAGACATCTCTACTCTATCATCCTAAAACTTCCTCAGCATCAGATAAACTGTGGATTACCATGGTGATAGGTCATGAACTGGCTCATCAGGTATTGTCTGTCTCATGTAATGTGCATTGAATAAGACTTCATTAATTTATTGCATGCTAGTTGGCTTCATAATTCCACCAAATACAGTATCTAATACATAAGAGTTGACAAAGGTCATTGTCTATTATGCAATTACAGCTCCATTATAAATTTGTATTGTGTGTTAATCAAGATCAATAACAGCTTCACTCAAAAGATTATTGGTCCAGACCACAGATTCATTATGTACCTGTTCAGGTTTTGGTTACTGTTTTGGCATTAAAGGATATCCAAAATGTTCCAAGGGAACTACTTGTAAAAAGGCTCAACAGGTTTCAGATAAATAGTGTAGATCCGTCACCACCTTCTAGCTATTGAAAATGCTATCTGTGCAGTCTGAATATTCCAAGCATGTAGATCACACTCCTGTAATTTAACTTTATGCGTCTGTTATAATATAGGAGAAAATATCCAGTTTCCCAAAAGCACTTTGCTTGTAGAATTGCTTTACCACTCGTGTAGCTAGCATTTGGTAGTTGTGAAAATTGGAGCCATGGTACGAATGTTCTTAACCCAAGGTGCTGAAGCTACTTGTAGCACTGCTATTACCAGATAATTCATCACAGACTAGGGATTGAACCGTGGGCCCATCTGCTCTATACAGCTAGGTTATTCACTGAATAAACTTGCTGAGCCATATTTTATAAAAGTCGTGAAATGCCTGTACTCTTATAAGTTGAATTAACATCTGTAACATAGCATCCATTGCCAATATTAATTTGAGATAAACTTGTTATGCATGTTACAACAAATACCATGTAACACAAAAGAAGAACTAATCAGTAACTAAAGCCCCGATAATAACTCCGAGGCGGGAAGAGAACGGTGGGGGAAGGATTGCGGACAGGAAGTCAGGAAGTAAGGGTTTCTCACAGGTCCTGCTGAATTTAACGGCAGGACGTCTTTTACATATTTTCAACAGGCTTCCTGCCCACAGCTAGCCTGATTGACAGGCTGTCTGCTTGTCGGGCAGGAATGCAGCCGAGCGCGAAAGAGGTCTGCAGGGTTTGGATCGGGGAGAGATCGGGGTCTTCGGGGTTTGGATCAGGGGATCGGGGAGAGATCGGGGTCTTCGGGGTTTGGATCAGGGGATCGGGGAGAGATCGGGGTCTTCGGGGTTTGGATCAGGGGATCGGGGAGAGATCGGGGTCTTCGGGGTTTGGATCAGGGGATCGGGGAGAGATTGGGGTCTTCGGGGTTTGGATCAGGGGATCGGGGAGAGATTGGGAGGGGTGCGGTGGGGTTGGGGCGTATTCGGGGTCTTCGGTGTTTAGAATCTGTATGTTATTACACCATAGCCATTACTAGAGAGATGGGTATGTAGTCCTTTTAAGAACCCTTGTGTTTCACATTTGAAATTAGAAGCACGACCGTGGAAATATTAACTAATATCCATCTGCCCAGTGGAGATTCACAGTACATCATTTCAATAATTATCTAATTAGAATTGAAGATTTTTTTTAAATGCTCATTGGATGCCCTAATGAATATCTTATGATTTTTTTTAGTGGTTTGGTAACTTGGTGACTATGGAGTGGTGGAATGACATCTGGCTGAATGAAGGCTTTGCCAGGTACATGGAGTTTGTCTCTGTCGATGCCACCTATCCAGAGCTGCAAGTTGTGAGTAAACCTTTCTCACTATTGGTCACTTTATTGCAGGACATCTGGCTCTGTTTCATTCTTTCTTTTAATATTGGATCTTTACAGGATGATTATTTTTTGAACACATGTTTTGGAGCAATGGGAAGAGATTCAATGAATTCATCACGCCCCATATCCGCATCGGCAGAAAATCCAACTCAGATAAAGGAAATGTTCGATACCGTCTCTTATGACAAGGTATTTAGGGTAGTTACTAGTTACTACGAGTGTGTTGTCTAATGACACAGACTTTGAAACATGAAGGTGGCTTATTGCCAGCCTTTGGTGATATCTTTAACTATTGCTGCTCGTCAAACTAATATCCTCACAGACATTGTTGGATAGAAGGACACTACATCCCACACAATATGTAAGCAATATTGTATCAAAAATTCCAATATGTAGTCTACATTCGTTAAGAGTATCAGCTGAATCTCCCCTCCCCCCATCCTAACATAGATACATAGATACATAGAAGATAGGAGCAGGAGTAGGCCATCCGGCCCTTCGAGCCTGCTCCGCCATTTAATGAGATCATGGCTGATCCTTCAATTCAGTATCCCGTCCCCGCCTTCTCTCCGTAACCCTTAACCCCTTTTGCCTGTAGAAATATATCTAATTCCCTCTTAAATATATTTAATGAGCTGGCGTACACTGCCCTCTGTGGCAATGAGTTCCACAGGTTCACCACTCTCTGAGTGAAGAAATTCCCCCTCATTTCTGTCCTAAATGGTTTAGCCCTTATCCTTAAATTATGTCCTCTAGTTCTGTTCTCACCCGCCAAGGGAAACATTCCTTCTGCATCTAATCTGTCTAGACCTGTCAGAATTTTATACACTTCTATGAGGTCCCCTCTCAATCTTCTAAACTCCAGTGTGTACATCCCTAAACTACATAGTCTCTCCTCATAGGTCAATCCCGCCATTCCTGGTATCAGCCTGGTGAATCGCCGCTGCACCCCCTCCATGGCAAGAACATCTTTCCTCAGATGAGGCGACCAAAACTGTACACAGTACTCGAGGTGTGGTCTCACCAGTGCCCTGTACAGCTGCAGCAAGGTATCCCTGTTCCTGTATTCCAACCCTTTTGCTATGAAGGCCAGCATACCGTTTGCCTTCTTGACCGCCTGTTGCACCTGCATGCTCGCCTTCAGTGACTGGTGTACAAGAACACCCAGGTCTCTCTGTACTTCCCCCTCTCCCAATTTATTGCCATTTAAATAATAATTTGCCCTCCCGTTCCTGCACCCAAGGTGGATAACTTCGCACTTGTCCACATTATAGTGCATCTGCCATTTATCCGCCCAATCACCCAGTCTGTCCAAATCGCTCTGGAGCTTCCTGGTCTCCTCCTCTGAGCCCACCCCCCCTCCTAGTTTAGTGTCGTCTGCAAATTTGGAAATGCTGCATTCGACTCCCTGATCCAGGTCATTAATATAAATTGTGAACAGCTGGGGACCCAGGACAGATCCCTGTGGTACCCCACTTGTTACTGCCTGCCATTCAGAAAATGAGCCGTTTATTCCAACTCTCTGTTTTCTATCTGACAGCCAGTTCTCTATCCACGTCAATACTTTCCCCTTTATCCCATGAGCTTCAATTTTCCATGCTAATCTTTTATGTGGGACCTTATCGAAGGCCTTTTGGAAGTCCAGGTACACCACATCTACTGGCTCTCCCCCATCTATTTTACCAGTTACTCCCTCAAAAAATTCCAATAGATTAGTCAAGCACGATTTACCCTTTGTAAATCCATGTTGACTCTGTCCTATCCTGTCCCCATTTGCTAAGTGCTCGGCTATTTCATCCTTAATGATGGACTCCAGCATTTTGCCCACAACTGATGTAAGGCTTACAGGTCTGTAATTACCTGCTTTTTCCCTACCCCCCTTTTTGAATAGTGGGGTAACGTTAGCTACCCTCCAATCCATGGGCACTGTTCCCGAGTCTAATGAATTCTGAAAAATCATGCTTAGTGCATCCGCTATCTCTAGGGCCACCTCCTTCAGTACCCTAGGATGCATGTTATCAGGCCCTGGGGATTTGTCCGCCTTCAATCCCTTTAGCTTCCTTAACACCATATCCTTAGAGATATTGATTTGCGTCAGTTCCTCCTTTGCCAATGTCCCTATTTTTCCCGATATCCCAGGGAGGTTTTTTGTGTCTTCCTTCGTAAAGACTGACCCAAAGTATGCATTTAGTTGGTCTGCCATTTCCTTATTTCCCATTATATATTCCCCCGTATCTGACTGCAATGGACCAACTTTGGTTTTCACCAGTCTTTTCCTCTTGATATACTTATAAAAGCTTTTGGAGTTAGTTTTTATATTTTCCGCCAGCTTGCTTTCGTAAGCTATTTTGCCCTTCTTGATTAAGCCCTTTGCCCTCCTTTGCTCTATCTTAAACTGTTCCCAATCTTCCGCTCTGGCGCGTTTTTTGGCTATTTTATACGCCCTATCTTTGGATTTTATGCTGTCTCTAATTTCCCCTGTTATCCACACATTAGATGTACCATTTATGTCTAAGGTTTAAAAGATGCCTAAATTAGATCACCTTTGTCCCACACACTCAAGTCCTAGTTATACTGATGGCCAACCGAGCCAAATCAATCACAGCAGGACCACCGTACAACACTGAATGGTGCAATTAACTCCTACTTCCCAGCGTCCTCAAAGATGAAGTTGGACACAACGTTGTATAATTTAACACTACTTGATTTAACAACATTTATAATAACACAATTAATTCAAGGATAAGTAATAAGGATTATGGTAAAATGTTTGGATATTTCCCATCAGTCAGAAGAACCTAAATAAACAAAGGCACAAATGTAATTTGGGTGTATCTCAATATTGGTGCAATAGCTAAGTGTTCCTTAGTATAAAGAAAGTTATCTTCAATGTTCGAGATTACATTATGGTTTACAATTTGTATGCATGTATCAATGGTAAGTTCCAGTATTAAGGCTCTTTTGATATGAACATAAGAAGGATGAGTTCTCTTTTTGGAATGGGTTGTCTGCTTTGGCCTTGTGTGGTTTGCTTTCCTCTGGGGTAGTCGGGCTGCACCTCTGGGGGATGCCTGCAGAAAGTCATTGTCTGTGGTCACTGTCTTTTTTTTTCAGTTGTCTTCTCTTCCTAGCTTAACTAACCTTTCAACTAACAACAGATAACTTGCTACAACAGGAGAGATTGTATATGGTCTGTTCATATCAAAGCGGGTTAGCTTTCATACTGGAACTTATCAGTAATACATGAATACTGACTGTAAACTTAAACTTTTAAATCATAATTCTTTGTAATAAACTGCACCTTCTCTGTGCTCAGAGACTTAAGCTATTAAACTAATAGTTATGATACACATCTGTTGGATGAAATGCTTAACCTTTCTCAACTTTCATTCTTAAACTGCCCGGTAGCCAAAAATCCATAGCACTTCCAACACCCTCCCGCCTTATCTGCAGGTTCTGGCCTTGGAAGAAAATTCCGGTTCAACCTTGTAAAGGATGCAACCTCCGCCTGTCCCGTACAAAGCCAGTGGAGTAAGAGGGAGCAAGGCCTATGGCAGGGACTCCAAATGTTGGACTACCCACATGTCCCCAGCTGCTCAGCCGGTGGGGGCAGGAATTGGCATCCAGTATGCCAAATGAAAGCAGGCATAAAGGCCACTCAAGTGGCAGAACTGAGGCCTGCCTACGGGTCCAGATCGCGATCCAGGCTTGGACCCCTGAAGAGAGAGGTTTTAAAATAAAATAATTTTCCCCCTTATGTTTGAGATATATATATATATATATATATAGTGGACCCCACTATCAGTAATGACAGATGATTTTCAAGAAAGGTGAGCATCCTAGGTACGCCCTAAGTGATGCAAGGGCATCCATCATTCATAAACAAAGGAATGGACCTGCCTCTAATCCCACAAGTTTTGGGGTCAACAGTGGAGGCTTCAGATGGATGAATCCTGACATTTACACCAGGAGGTGCCCACCCACACATCTTCAAAGCCTCTTTCAAATGTTTTGAAGATTTATTTTCAAGGCACTTTACAGCTTTCTTTACTCATCTAATTTTTACCTTCTTTCCCAACCATTCCCAAGTATAAGCTTAAATACCTTGATGTTTGATCTTGTAGTCCAGATGGGGGCTAGTTTCTGCTCTGACTGTTTACTAGGTGGATCCTAATCTCTGGCAGGCTACTAATGAGTGTGTGTCTAACCTTTAGCAATTTTTTAGGTGGGAGAGGGAAATAGACCTATTCTTAGAGGTGTAATGGAAATCTAGTCTCGGCTTTTGACATTCAAAGCTGGATTGAATAAACTTGAAGGTTAATCCCTAAAATGTGAATTATTTTTGCTCCCAATTTTGTTTTCTCCTATGCACAATTCTTTAAATACAGACATTATATGTTACTCACATTTTGCAACTTTTTAAATGTAGGGAGCTTGCATTCTGCACATGTTGAGAAATTTTCTGACCGAAGAGGTTTTCCAAAGTGGCTTAGTTCATTACCTACGAAAATACAGCTACAGGAACGCCAAGAACGAAGACCTATGGAACAGTATAGCCAATGTAAGAGTTTCTTCTATTGATTGAAAGTTGGCTTGTGTATTTGAGTAACAATTCAGCACTTGTTTAGAACAATGAGATAATTCTAATAATTATTAATTGTTTTAACATATTTCAACTAAATTAATTTATCATGTGAATTTTTCCATTCTTTTGAAAAAAATAAAGATTTGACTAATTTGTACCATTACTTAAATTAATTCAAAAACTAGCATAGCAATGCATTTTGGTATTATAGCAACAGCCCATTGTCATCTGGTTATCATTTGTGCCTGTTACCACTTTACTGTAAAGTTTGAATTCTTTTTCAATAATATTGTTTAGTTTTGGGGTTTCACTCCAGATATTTGTCTCCGGTTCAGCATCTCAGATCACTGTTGTAGAATAGCCTTCGTTCCCTTCAAACCATAAGGTATCTTTTAGATGCCCAACATTCAGGGTTATTGTAGTGAGCCCAGAAGTTGAACAAAAAAGCCTTCATCATTGCATCTCAGGTATTGGTTATATCATACACCATCATGTGATCGTCCTTGACTTTGGAAGGGAGTAAAATAAACACGCCTCTAAACCATGGATTTAGCTAAACAGATTTATTAAACAGCAAATGGATAAGTGAACGGTAGCAATGACACATTATAGATTTGCAGTAATTACAGGCTTCACTTCAGAATGACAGAAAATAAGTCATGTTTGCTGTGCTAAGCTTCAGAGTAAACTGAACCTGAATATTAACCTTATATGGTGGCTCGCTGCTAACCTTTCATGGAGACTCTCTGGCCAATCTGTATCTCTTTGTTTGCTTCAGTATATTTCGATTTACTGGTTATATCACATGCTCTCTCATTATCTTCCTTGACTTCGGAAGGTGGTTGAATAAACGTCCTATTCAACTGTAGTTTAGGAATTTTATAGCCTAAGCCTGACGTCGATGAAAATCCTGCAGGGCACATGATGTAACCAGTAAACCAAAATACAGTGATGGGGGATTCTGTTTGACTCAATTGGAAAAAGACAGGTTGAGATATACTTTCAAAATTTGGTCAAGACAAAGGAAATTTAAATATGTATCTATTTGACTCAAATAGAGCTGCCAATCAAACATATATTTAAACAAACCCCACAGGAAGTTTATATTTGAATTGAATGGCTTGAGTTACCTGTTACAAACATGATATCTGTTCTGGGGCTATTGGGTATCAAAGCTGGGCATTTTCTGTGACTGAATTTGTTTTTTTAACCCTTTGTGCTGTGACAGAATAAGATTGTTAAGGCAATGGAAAAACACTCTTTATTTTGAACTCCCAACAGACTTGCACCAAGGAAGACTTCACCTCCGGTGGATTCTGCTACAGCGCTTCACAAGCTGCTAAAAATGCTGTAAGATTTGGTTCATTTTGTCTTTATTGAACTCTACATAAATCCAGTGACACCCACATATACTCAACTTGCAAAATCTATAGGTACCTTAAGTACCTGCAGTTCCTAGACAATTACAATCCTGTGGGATCCCACAACTACCTTATAATCCATTGAAATTCAACAGTTGATACTGGGAATTCATCTAAATAATATTGAGGAATCCGAAAAATTGGTGTGATACATTATTACAGGAATTTACCGAGATAGTAATTTTAAAAAGATATATTGAGGTCTAAAGGATTGCATCTTTGTAAAAGTCAGTTTTTGAAACTAATTAAATTGTAATTATCTCCAATTTTAATATTTTTTGTTAGATTTTCTGCATTCCGCCTCTCTGACTGTCTCCCACAGGAGTTGTCAGCCTCCACTCATCTTTCTGCATTTAGGAAGCTAAACCTGTCGCTATTTTGGATTGCAGTATATAATCAGACAATTCGGAGCATAATAGAAGTAAAAGCTAGCTCTGTCAATGTAATGCATCCCCCCCAATTGTATCTTCATTGCTGAGAGCCATTTTAACCAAGCTATCTGCAACCGAATAGCATACAATTCACAGGCACAACCATCAGGTGAAAAGTACATTTTGATTGCTTGTGCATTGTATGTTTGCACTTTGTCTTAACTCTTTAAAAACAAATGTAAGAAGAAAAATAACATTCCAAAAGAAGCCACATGTTAAACTGCCATCTGTGCCTTTCTATTCCTCAGTACCGCTATGCAGGTGAACATCTCGACATCAAGGAGATTATGAACACGTGGACCCTTCAGCAGGGAATACCGGTGATAATTGTTGAGCATAATGGGAGTTCAGTCAGGCTACATCAAGAGCGCTTCCTTAAGGGAATCCTCCCAGAGGACCCAACATGGGCCTCACTACAATCTGGGTACTTATGTTTCAGTTGTGTCCTTATTAATTTTCTTTTTGGTTTTGATGAATTCTTTTATTTGTTGGAGCAGGGAAAGTTTTAAATGCGATCTGCAATGTTCTGAGAATCAAAAACATTTTTTCACCATCTTTTGCAGCTACCTGTGGCACGTTCCACTAACTTACATCACAAGCAGTTCTAAAACTATTGGTAGACACCTACTGAAAACAAAATCAGGTAAGAATGTTATATGTTGCTGGTTATGGATAGAATAGCACCAACTCAAACATATCCAGTCTTTAAAATAAAAAGAAATTATATTTTATGAAACCTATGTCAATGTGAAATTAATTTAAAACTTCTTCACCCTCAATTGCATGTTAGCTAAATTTATCACTTAAATTTGAAAACAAAATGGTGTATGTTCCCACTGAAATGTCTTGTTCTCAGATCACTATACAATTGGCAGCTTGGCTCAGTTGGCAGCACTCTTGTTTCTGATATAGAAAGTTGTAGCTCAAGTCCCATTACTGACTTAAGCACATAACCTGGACTGACACTTCAGCAAGGGAGTGCTGCATTGTGGGAGTTGCCACCTTCATTTGAGATGTTAAATTGAGGGCCTGCCTGTTTAGGTGCATGTAAAATATCCCTTGGCACTATTTGAAGCATGGCACTATTTGAAGAAGAGCAAGGCAGTGTCCTGGGGTCCATCCACCAATGCCACCTGAAAATGGATTATCTGGTCATTATTCATTGCTGTATCTAGGGCTTTGCTTATGATTAAATTGGCTGCTGTGTTTACCTACATAACAACAGTGACTGCACTTCAAAACTAATCCATTGTTAGTAAAGAACACTAACATCCCAAGGGCCATGGGGTGAATTTTAACCCCCAAAAATGGGTGGGTTGGGTCGGGTGAGATCAGATGTTAGCATTTTTTAAATCTCGAACCCAACCCCAACCTGCCCACTTCCGGGTTTAACAGAGGCGGGACAGGGTGCGGGCAGCCGTACACGCTCTCAGGAGGCAGGTTGGCAATTTAAATATTTTAATGAAGCTGGCAGGTTTAACCCTAGCCGGCTGGGTTTCCCAGGCCTTGGGAAACCCGGCAGCTCAAGGGAGGCGAGGACAGCTTCGGGGAGATGATAAGAGCCTGTGGGCCAGGAATGCTTCCCCCCGGCCCCCCCAGATGACCTTCTTCCCTTGGATCAGAACCCACTACCCCCATCAGGACCCCACTGGGGTCGGGGATCAGACCCCCCCCATGCTCCTAGTAGCAGCTGCAGTCTCCCTACCTGCACCTGCGGCTGTGGGCTGCTCCGGAGTCCTCCCCGCCCGACTGGAAGCCAAGCCTGTCAATCAGGCTGACTTCCGGGTGGGGATCCTGTCAAAGAAAAATGTCGCACACCGTGGAGTCCGAAACTCCCCCCACCCCCGGCCTATGCAACCCGCCCCTGTCAATATCAGGTCCCATGTAATTGCATGTTTGTTCATTCATCATTTGATCTGTCACCTGTGAGCATTTCTGTTTACTAATTAGTTTCATTAACTCAATATTGCTTTAACCAGATCATATTGAACTAGATAGAGAAGCTCAATGGGTAAAATTTAACGTGGACATGAATGGATATTACATTGTACATTACAAGAGTGCCGGATGGGATGCTCTGATTAATCTGCTAGATCAGAACCACACACTTCTGAGCCAGAAGGACCGAGCAAATCTGATTCATAATGCTTTCCAACTTGTCAGGTACTGTGGAATGTCAGTATTATCGTATCTATCTATTGTATATTACAATCAGGAGGCGAGTGAGTCACAATATATCATTGGAATTGTGCCTTTAGGTGGTGCTGTGTGGTCATGTTACATGTTAGCAACAATGGCATGAGGTAATGTTACATGACAGCCCAACTGCCTCAATTCTGTCCCTAAAATAAGTTTAAAGCTGCCAAGTTTTTTTCCAGTCCATGCTACTGCTCCCTGCCCCCATTATCACACTGCAGCAATATTTTAGATGAATTGACCAATTGGGATCTGTGACTCTGACTCCGCTTTCCTGCTCCGGTTTCTGATATCTTTCCCATCTCCTCTTTCTCTTTATCCCACCCCCCACTACATAAATGTTGGCCACAGCCCAGTAATAGGCTGCTCCCATCCCGCTCGCTATTTCCAAGCTCCTGTTCAGTGCTTCCTGTCCCAGCTCGCAACCATCATCCACTTCTTCACCTTTGCAGGCCATTAACTTGGTGGTTGAGTGAGTAGGGCCATCCAGCTAAAGTGGCCCATTCAACTGTTGGGGCTGGGCGCATAGAGATTATTTATTTATGTTTAGAAATATTGGTCATCAGCTGGGGCGGGGCAGCTGGAGAAAGCCCCTTCTTACCTTTCTCTTTTCTTCTAGACTTGCAGTACTAGTGTCACTGGTTGCAGTAGTCCAGCCACTTCCTCCTGAGCTTCAGTCTCACTCTGGCGTTCTCTGGCATTTCTTGATTCTCTCCCTTCAAGGCAACTCTGACCTTTAACCCTGCTCTACGTCCCCCAACAACCAAGCCGCTAACCCTGTCCTATTTTGCCAGTCTTCAGCTTCCCCTTCCTCCTCCCGACCTCTAGACTAGCTCCAACTTCCCCCTCCCCAGCCTCTAACTCTGCTCTTGGCAAATACCTTTTGATTGACCGATAGCAACCACTGAGTAGTGAATCCTAGGCTATTCTGTGGGTGTGAACCATGATTTGACACAACAAAGTGCTATTTCATTTGGGTAAAAGTTGAGAATAATTCACATTTGTTGTGGAGGTACCATCACTAAATAAACAGGAAATATCTATTCATGAAAAATCATTATATAAATAGAATAACTTGCTTGAGGAGATTTAATATGTTGTTATTTCAGAGACTTACAAAATACATAGGTGCCATATTAAAGGTCTTTGATTATGAAGCAACCACTGCACTCATCTGTCCCCCATCATCCATATCCACTTTATAACTACTATCAAGTGTTAGCCTTTGCTCAGCGGTAGCATGCTCACCACTGCGTCAGAAGGTTTAAGGTTCAAGTCCCAGCTGCACTGTCGGAGTTGTCATCTTTTGGAGGTAAACTCAGATCCCTTTCCGGGGGACATAAAAGATCACATGGCACTTTTTGAAGAAGAGCAGGGGTGTTCTCCCCGGTGTCCTGGCCAATATTTATCCCTCAACCAACATCAGCAAAACTGATTATTTGGTCATTATCACATTGCTGTTTGTGGGAGCTTGCTGTGCGCAAGTAGGCTACATTACAACAGTGACGATACTTCAAAAGTACGTCATTAGCTATAAAGCGCTTTGGGACGTCCTGATGTCATGAAAGGTGCTATATAAATGCAAGTTCTTTGTTTTTCTTTCTTTCTTGTTCACTAAACAAACATACATGTGGTCCACAACCAATTTCTGATTAACTAAGTTATGAGAACAATGGACCAAAAATAAGGAAACCTTTGTAAAACTGACTAGAAAATAGCACCTAGGTTTACTTTACAATAGAGTTTGGCTTCTAGAAAACTTATGGGAACTTATTTTTTTCTTGTTGCTTGTTCTAGTTGTCAGACTGCTTGTCCGACATCCAGTTCTGGACGAGCAGAAATGTTCTTCAATTAAATATTGGGAAGACCGAAGCCATTGTTTTCGGTCCCCGCCACAAACTCTGTTCCCTAGCCACTGACTCCATCCCTCTCCCTAGCATCTGTCTGAGGCTGAACCACACTGTTCGCAACCTTGGTGTCATATTTGACCCTGAAATGAGCTTCCGACCACATATCCACAGCATAACAAAGTCCGTCTATTTCCACCTCCGTAACATCGCCCATCTCCACCCTTGCCTCAGCTCATCCGCTGCTGAAACCCTCATCCATGCCTTTGTTACCTCTAGACTTGACTATTCCAACGCACTCCTGGCTGGCCTCCCACATTCTACCCTACATAAACTTGAGGTCATCCAAAACTCGGCTGCCCGTGTCCTAACTCGCACCAAGTCCCATTCATTCATCACCCCAGTGCTCGCTGACCTACATTGGCTCCCGGTTAAGCAACACCTCAATTTCAAAATTCTCATCCTTGTTTTCAAATCCCTCCATGGCCTCGCCCCTCCCTATCTCTGTAATCTCCTTCAGCCCCACAACCCCCCAAGATATCTGCGCTCCTCTAATTCTGTCCTCTTGAGCATCCCTGATTATAATTGCTCAACCTTTGGTGGCCGTGCCTTCTGTTGCCTCGGCCCTAAGCTCTGGAATTCCCTGCCTAAACCTCTCCGCCTTGCTACCTCTCTTTCCTCCTTTAAGATGCACTTTAAAACCTACCTCTTTGACCCTCACCTGCCCTAATTTCTCCTTATGTGGCTTGGTATCAAATGTTTTGTCTTTTAATAATCCTGTGAAGCGCCGTGGGACGTTTTATTACGTATTATTCAATATTTAGGAAAGATAGGCAAAAAAGAAAGGGAGGTGGGGTAGCATTGCTGGTCAAAGAGGGGATTAACACAATTGAAAGGAAGGATATTAGCTCTGATGATGCAGAATCTGTATGGGTAGAACTGAGAAATAACAAGGGGCAGAAAACGTTAGTGGGTGTGGTATATAGACCTCCAAACAGTAATACGGAGGTTGGGGATGGCATTAAAAGGGAAATTAGAGAAGCATGCAGTAAGGGCACAGCAGTCATCATGGGTGACTTTAATTTACATATAGATTGGGCTAACCAAATTAGTAAAAATACTGTGGAGGAGGAATTCCTAGAATGTTTACGAGATGGTTTTCTGGAACAATATGTCGAGGAACCAACCAGAGATCAGGCCATCTTAGACTGGGTATTATGTAACGAGAAAGGATTAATTAGCAATCTTGTTGTACGAGGCCCCTTGGGACAGAGTGATCATAATATGATAGAATTCTTCATTAGGATGGAGAGTGAAGTAGTTGAATCAGAGACTAGGGTCCTGAATTTAAATAAAGGAAACTACGATGGTATGAGGCGCGAATTGGGTAGGATTGATTGGGGAATGTCACTCAAGGGGTTGACGGTGGATAGGCAATGGCAAACATTCAAAGACTGCATGGATGAACTACAGAATTTGTTCATCCCAGTGTGGCATAAGAATAAAACAAAAAGGGTGACTCAACCGTGGCTAACAAGGGAAATTAGGGATAGCATAAGATCCAAGGAGAGGGCATATAAATTGGCCAGAAAAAGTGGTAGCCCTGAGGATTGGGAGCAGTTTAGGATTCAACAAAGGAGGACAAAGGGATTAATTAAGAAGGGGAAAATAGAATATGAAAGTAAGCTTGCTGGGAACATAAAAACTGACTGTAAGAGCTTTTATAGATATGTGAAGAGAAAAAGATTAGTGAAATCAAGTGTAGGTCCCTTGCAGTCAGAAGCGGGGGAAGTTATAATGGGGAACAAAGAAATGGCAGCCCAATTAAATGCATATTTTGGTTCTGTCTTCACAAAGGAGGACACAAATAACCTCCCAGAGATGTTGGAGAACATAGGGTCTGATGAAAGGGAGGAACTGAAAGAAATCAGTATTTGCAGGGAAATGGTGTTCGGGAAATTGACGGGATTGAAGGCTGATAAATCCCCAGGGCCTGATAATCTACATCCTAGGGTACTTAAGGAAGTGGCCCTAGAAATAGTAGATGCATTGCTGATCATCTTCCAACATTCGATGGAATCTGGAACTGTACCCATGGATTGGAGGGTAGTTAATGTTACCCCACTATTCAAAAAGGGTGGTAGAGAGAAAGCAGGGAATTACAGACCAGTAAGCCTGACATCGGTATTGGGGAAAATGCTAGAGTCCATTATAAAGGATGTAATAGCTGAGCACTTGAAAAACAGTGACAGGATCGGACAAAGTCAACATGGATTTACAAAAGGTAAATCGTGCTTGACTAATCTACTGGAATTTTTTGAGGATGTAACTGGGAAAATAGATAAGGGAGAACCAGTAGATGTGGTGTATTTGGACTTTCAAAAGGCTTTCGATAAGGTCCCGCATAAGAGATTAGCGTGTAAAGTTAAGGCACATGGGATTGGGGGCAAGGTATTGACTTGGATAGAGAACTGGTTGGCGGAGAGAAAGCAGAGAGTAGGAATTAATGGGTCTTTATCCGAGTGGCAAGCAGTGACTAGTGGGGTACCGCAGGGATCGGTCCTTGGACCCCAGCTATTCACAATATACATTAATGATCTAGATAAGGGAACTAAATGTAATATCTCAAGTTTGTAGATGACACAAAGCTGGGTGGGCGTGTGTGCTACGAAGAGGATACCGAGAAACTCCAGGATGATTTGGACAGGTTGGGTAATTGGGCAGAAGCGTGGCAGATGCAATATAACGTGGATAAGTGTGAGGTTATCCACTTTGGTGTCAAAAACAGAAAGGCAGACTATTATCTGAATGGCAATAGATTGGGAGAAGGGGAAGTGCAACGAGACCTGGGTGTCCTTGTGCACCAGTCGCTGAAGGTAAGCATGCAGGTGCAGCAGGCGGTGAAGAAGGCAAATGGTATGTTGGCCTTCATAGCGAAAGGGTTTGAGTATAGGAACAGGGATGTCCTGCTGCAGTTGTACAGGGCCTTGGTGAGACCACACCTTGAGTACTGTGTGCAGTTTTGGTCGCCTTATCTGAGGAAGGATGTTCTTGCCATGGAAGGAGTTCAGCGAAGATTCACAAGGCTGATACCTGGGATGGCAGGAATGACATATGAGGAGAGATTGGGTCGATTGGGCTTATACTCGCTGGAGTATAGAAGAATGAGAGGGGATCTCATCGAAAAATATAAAATTCTGACAGGTCTGGACAAACTAGATGCAGGAAGAATGTTCACGATGGTCGGAGAGTCCAGAACCAGGGGTCATAATCTAAGGATAAGGGGTAAGCCATTTAGGACAGAAATGAGGAAGAATTTCTTCACCCAGAGAGTGGTGAACCTGTGGAATTCTCTACCGCAGAAGGTAGTTGAGGCCAAGTCATTGAATATATTCAAGAATGAGTTAGATATATTTCTTAAAGCTAAAGGTATCAAGGGATATGGGGAGAAGGCAGGTACAGGGTACTGAGTTAGGATGATCAGCCATGATCTCATCGAATGGCGGAGCAGGCTCGAGGGGCCGAATGGCCTACTCCTGCTCCTATCTTCTATGTTTCTATGTTTCTATGTTAAAGGTGCTATATAAATACAAGTTGTTGTTGTTGTTTTGAGCCGTAACTTTCTCCAACTGAGACTGAAGCGATCCTCGTCTCTTGCAACAAACTCTGTCTCCGGAGAATTCCATTCCCCTCCTTGGCTGCTCACTTAAACTAAACACAACTTTAAATTCAATATCCTATTGTTTGCCAAATACACTTGCTTGTACCCCAGCAGCATCGCCCATCTCTGCTCTTACTTCACCCCATCACTGTTGAAAGGTTTATTACTTTTGTAAATCTCCCTTTTTAATCACCCCTGCCTTCACCTATCTCCATTGGTTCTTGCTATGAATGCAATTATTTCATAATCCTCATCCTTGTTTACTGACCCTACATCACACCAGTGCCCTCTAGTCTATTGACTCTGGCAGTCATGACCTTGTCACAGTAAGGGCTCTGTGCAAGTGAGGTGTACTTAAACCTCCTCTCGACCCATCATTTGTCCCATTACCTCCCCTTTTGCCTCGCACCATCATCGCTTTTGTCATTTAATCTCTCCTGTCTTGCAACCTATCACAGACCTTCCCTTTGTTCTTTCCTCCCCTCCCCCCTTTCCCTGCCTCTGTACTTGCATAAAACCAGTTGCATCTCTAACTTTTTCCAGTTCTGATGAAAGGTCATCAACCTGAAACGTTAACTTTGTATCTCTCACTGCAGATGCTGCCTGACCTGCTGAGTATTTCCAGCCTTTTCTGTTTTTATTTCAGCTTTCCAGTATCCATAGGAATATTTTCTTTTGTACTTAAATAATGTTCCTTAGATGTACCGAGGGGGGTTTACTTTCCCACTTGATGACGTTCCAGTTTCCGCCAAAACTTGAGACTTTGGGTAGAATTTGACTTTTGTGTGGCCGACTAGTGGAGTGTGCTGAGCCCCTTTTAACGGCGAACAGGCCTCCACAACTTTGAGGCCCAGGCTTCATTTGAATGCAAGATGCAGATGCCAAACGAGTGTCCCAAGATAGTTGGCCAGTTTTGGGCCACAGGAATGTCGGCTGGCTGGTGGAAGCTGCAGGGAGGTCCTGGAAGGAGGGTGGGAGGCAGAGCCATAGGGGATGAGCCCAGGCAGGCAGATGCACGCAGTATTTTTGTGGGGCCGGGATGAGCAGTCCTGCTCCTCCTCGCCCCACAAAAATAAACGCAGACTTGCCCGTAGGATCCTCTTTGGCTGGACCGCCAGCTGACACTCCGCCAATACTCTCCTAAAATGGCAATCGGCATCCTACGTACTTCATCGGACCCGAATTTGTATTTTAAATGGGCCTATTGCCCGACTTGGGTGCTCTAACCATCAAGTGGCAAGCCAGGGGGAGGATTGCTGTGGCCACATGGCGGAAGGAATGGTGGTAAGTAATTCCCTAACAATCCTTGAGGCACCACTGCCCTGTTTCTGCCAGGTGGGAGGCCTCAAAATCTGTCCCTACATAACATTGACATAAACCAGCTTGTCAAAGGAGATGCTAACTGGAGGATAGATCGGCACCTACAAGAAATGAAGGAAATTCATTAGGTCAGCCATTCAGATCCCTCTCCTGTGCATCAGTGCAGCTACATTGGTATCAGCAGTGGCCTGGATGTGAATTTCCTGCCCTACTCATCAACGATGAATGATTACCTAATGATAGGGAAAAAATGAGTGAGGTAGGGAAGAAAATGTGATCGCTGATTTTATTGGAAAATCTTAATGAGTCATTATTATGTGTTTAGTGCAGGAAAGTTATCACTTGACCGAGCCCTTGACTTGACCCGTTACCTCAGGCATGAGACCAAAAACATCCCAGTGTTGCAAGGTCTGGGTTACCTGGAGGTATTTTACAAAATGGTTGTGAAAAGAAATATTTCTGATGTTGCAGCAAATCTGAAGGTAAGATTCTGTAATCCTTATATATTACTTGACGAATGTTCACTCATAGAGATAAAAATAATGCTGAGGAAAATATAACTGTGAAGCAGATGAAAAGTATCTGATGCAAATGTGGACAATTGACAATAATGTCAAACTTCTTGGATACATTTAAGTGTTCTGAGGTCAAAAGAGAACCAAAGTGACAAGGAAACTTAGAAAAGAGAAGAGGTTTCCCAGTTTGTAGTCTGTAATAGACACACAACTATTGTTCATGTGTGTGGCCTCACTGGTCAGATACGTTTCATGTGACTGTTGGCCAATCTCATGGAACAGTTTGGCTATAAAGGATTGGTCGGTGTTGACCGCTCCAATTTTTCAATAACCACCCTGAACACATAGCAATTTTATTTTGTAATGGTAGAAATCCTTTGAATGTTTGGCAATATTTACATTACCTTTGTTCAGTGTGAGAAAGGATTTGCTTTCATGTTTCTAATTTTACCAAAGGTCTACTTGTACCTACCCATACCAGCCATATTAAATGCGCCAAAAAACCAAGAACTTAGACACCTGTCTTGTGGCATTTTAACGTCCACCCTCCAAAGGGTGTAAACTCTTGCTTTGGAATGTTTCCATAGGCAGCAGCAGATCTCTTTCTCCCAAATGACCAGTCTTCATGTGTTAGTGAGTGGCAGCAGACCATTCAATCATGGATACCTAAGGCCAGTCGTGCCCTTACTCAATATCCAGCAGGGGTCACTAGAGAGCGACCAGGAGAGGAAAAGCTGCTTGTTTTTCCTGTACCTAGGCAAGGGACACAGGACACTGAACTAGTTGTAGTGTGCCTGCCGACACCCTTGCTGAGATCACTTGCCTCAGCCCAGACTGGGGACTGAACCTGCAACCTTTCTGGCCTGCATCTCCCAGCAACATATCAGAGGTTGCATTTATCTACTGAACCATAGGGGAGCTCTGTACTTAACCATTTTAACCTTTTGTAAAATTTTCCACAAATTTTGTGCATTTTTTAATATTCTCAATAGAGGTGTGTTAATTTTATGAGATTTGCTGCAGACTGTTTCTCTCCTGTAAGTGAGTCTGACTGTGTGCTGTTGTTCATGTTTCAGGGATATATCCTGCAGTTTTTCAAACACCTAATCGACAAGCAGTCATGGAGTGATGATGGCACCGTGTCAGAGCGACTGCTGCGGTCCAATCTCCTGGAACTCGTCTGTGACCTTGGACACCCTCCTTGTGTTCAGAAAGCATCAGATTATTTTAGTCAGTGGAGGAAGTCTAATGGTACCATGAAGTTAGTAACAGTGGAAGTACAGCTTCCAGTTTATACCTTGTGGTATTCTTATGTCTAGAAAAAAAGAATTGCTTTTACTTGGCACATTATTATGTCTTTCTGAAAAGTTCCAAAATCCTTCATGGTAAATTACTTTGAAGTGGCGCTGGTGTTATTGTGTACAGCCAGATCCCACAAACAGCAATGAGATGAACATAAGAAATAGGAGCAGGAATAGGCCACTTGGCCCCTCGAGCCTGCTCCGCCATTCAATAAGATCATGGCTGATCTTGGGCTCAAAGCCACTTCCCAGCCCACTCCCCATAACCCTTCACTCCCTTATCTTGCAAAAATTTGTCTATCTCCACCTTAAATGTATTTAATGACCCAGCCTCCACAGCTCTCTGGGGCAGAGAATTCCACAGATTTACGACTCTCTGAGAGAAGAAGTTCCTCCTCATCTCAGTTCTAAAAGGGCGACCCTTTATTCTAAAACTGTGCCCCCGTGTTCTAGATTTCCCCATGAGGGGAAACATCCTCTCTGCATCTACCTTGTCGAGCCCCCTCAGTATCATATGTTTCAATAAGATCACCTCTCATTCTTCTAAATTCTAATGAGTATAGGCCCAGCCTGCTCAACCTTTCCTCATAAGTCAAACCCCTCATCTCTGGAATTAACCTAGTGAATCGTCTCTGAACTGCCTCCAATGCAAGTATATCCTTCCTTAAATAAGGCGACCAAAACTGTACGCAGTACTCAAGGTGTGGTCTCACCAACACCCTGTACAGTTGTGGCAGAACTTCCCTGCTTTTATACTCCAACCCCTTTGAAATAAAGGCCAACATTCCATTTGCCTTTTTGATTACTTGCTGTACCTGCATGCTAACGTTTTGAATGACCAGTTCATCTGTTTTGGGTGGTATTGATTGAGGGAAGAATTAATAGCCAGGAGGCCTCTTTGCTTTAAAAATCCTATGGCACTATTCAATGTCCACTTGGAAGAGGCAGACATTCCATCATTAACATTTAATCTGAAGGACAGCACCTCTGAGATACAGCACGCCCTCCATTCGGCACTGGGCTGTTAAGCATTTAAATGGAGCTTGACCATGCAAATTTCTGACTCGGAGGTAAGAAAGCTTACCAGTTCAGCCAAGCTTACATTCTTTACTAATTAAGCAGTTAGTTTGAGTTTTATCTCTGATAAATTAGTTGAAAGATTACTTTGCGAGTAATGGATACCTGGGAATGATTACAAAGCAGAGATCTAATGAAAGGGTTTCGATGATCATGATGAGAACGAAGCTGCAGTGGTTATAATCCAATGAGGCCACTGATCAGTGTTTTTTACAGAAGAATGGATAGAATCGAAGAATACAACTCTCAAAAGACTGGTGAAAAATCCTGTAATCCCATGTAATAAAACAGAAATTAACTTATTGAGGCCAATTTTCCTGCCCCCACCCCCCACCCCGATCACCCAGCATTAGATCAGAAAATAATACCATATATATTATGTCGTTACTTCCACATAATTTAAAAACATTTGGATGTCACCGAATTGATGTCAAAACACCCCTACATTTTGGCCTCCACAAATGCACATCATGTGCAAAAAGGATGAAGACCGGACATTACAGGTCTCTGCTTTGATTTCCTATCTGTATTGCCCCAAGGCTTTATGGGCAGGAAAATTGTCTCCATTCAGTCAGCATCTCGCCTTAAACATAACTCAATCTCAAAATCCTTTTGTGAAGAAAAAAATGATCAAAAATACCAAAATGTGACCAAGAGCCACCTTTCTAAACATGCATATATCTGTTGCTTGCTTATGTGTCATCTACAATGGAGTTTGACAAAAAGACACACTAGTTTACTGAGCACATTATTGTTGGTATTGCAGTTTGCCAACAGACGTCCTGGAGATAGTGTACTCTGTAGGTGCCCAGAGCAGTGATGGATGGGACTACCTTCTGAAGAAATACATACAGTCAGTGTCGGGTGCTGAAAAGAATAAGATTGTGTCTGCTTTAGCAAGTAGCAGAGATCCAGAAAAACTGACAAGGTATGGAATTGATTTGTATCCCATCAGATCTCCTGTGGCATCATTTACAGTGAATCAGAGATCATGGTATTGCAAAGGGGAAATGCTGGGGTGTGGAAGTGGCAAAAGGGTACACCTCTGCACTGAAAGAATTTGGAATGAGTTACAGTTGTGCTCCGAGACGGTGAAGTAAATGCCTTTCATTTTGTTCTTGGAAAATGAATAAATAAGAAATTCTGGCAGTGCTGTTGCACTGCTGTAAGTGCAGTGAGATGGAAACTTGTCTGCTGGTCTGTCCCCACCCTGTCCATCTCAAATCTTGACAACATCGTCATTTACATATTCAGAGCGGACACCTGTGGCAGCAGTCCACAGACCGGGTGGGATATCTGAGCAGTTTCTTGCCACTCCATTGGGTGGGAGCTGGGACCATAGGTCAGTCTGGCCGAACATTTGAAATTTTGAGACAGATTAATTTGCTGGTCAGTCTGTTTCGAAACAGAATATCCGGCCCAGGCACGATGGGTTGAATGGCCTCCTTCTGTGCTGTAGCATTCTATGATATGGAAGCTGACGTATGTACAGTTGGCCATTACAGTGGTGTATATGCCAAAATTTCCAGGGGAGCACAGGATCCTGCCATCCACGTCCCAATATATAATGTCAGGATGGGGATGCAGCAAGTCTTCCTGCTTCCACATCTCATAGTCTCCCTCGCACTCACCAATCTCTCCCTGACCTCCACGCATACACACTGTGGCAGTCACCCATTCCATAAAAGCACTCTCTCCAGTCCACAAACATTCCACTTCCTCATCAAACTCTTTCCGCCAACCACCTGCTCCTCACTCTTCTGTACCAACATGCAACCTTTTGTCTTCCTGACTTTTGCCCGGCTCTATTTTCTGACGAGTTGCTCACCAGAGTCTTTCTCCATCCTGCCCCGACCTGATCATTTCCCTCGCGACCATTCAATCTCTACCTCCTGGCAAATGTCATTGAACAATTGCC
The DNA here is from genome assembly GCA_030390025.1 of Squalus acanthias. Taxonomy (NCBI): domain Eukaryota; kingdom Metazoa; phylum Chordata; class Chondrichthyes; order Squaliformes; family Squalidae; genus Squalus; species Squalus acanthias. The sequence goes on from CM059425.1 coordinate 164,653,839, forward strand.
TTTATGAGCAGGTGTGCTCATGCCGCCACTGATGTTATTGTCGCACCACAGAATGTTGGAGTGCAGCTGTCCACAAGCATGTTTACCATAACTATATTCCAATCCACAGTGCCACTCTTTCTTCCCTATCCAAGTCACCATCCATTCCTTCAATACATGTGCATTCAGACTTCCCTGTTTGACTTCGCTACTCACCCATGCAACATTACATGCTCTAGTCCAACCACCTGCCTCTCTTTGCTGCTCCTCTTGCCTGAGCTCCCATATCCCCCATTATACTGTTTATATTTACCCTCACTTCCCACAAACACTAATGGCACATTTCAAAGTTAAAAATAAAGGAACTCTCCAGGGGCACAAAATACCAAAGCCAGGTGGTCTACAGTTTCTTAATTAACATATAAACTTATTCAGTGCTTGTTTAACAGGAGAAGCTTCTGAATTGACCTCTGTGTGAAACCAGCAGCTTCGTGGGAGAATTTCTGTGGGGTTCTCCTGCTGTAACTTCGGAGGAAGATTGACAGAAACCCTGGAGAAACAGCATAAATGGTCACTTTTAGCCTTTTACACCATTTCTCTGGGGTTTCAGTCAATCTTCCACTGGAGAACCCCCATGGAAATTCCAGGTGATATAATGTTCCTCTGACTTGGTATGATCAAGTATTATGTATATAATTAAAATAGGACATCAAGTATCACACTCAAATTTCAATTTTTTTTAATGTAAAGAAATAAAGGCAGTCATTTTGAAATATAGAGAAAGGCCCGATCAGTTGAAAATACCTCAATGACACAGGAGTCAGAATGTCTCTAATCGACTTTACCAATCAAACTTACAAAAAAATAGAGAAAGTTAGGGATCTGACCTACAGCCTGAGAGCAATTGTATTCTGACCTTAACCAGTGTTTACTTAACAGCATTTAGATTTTGTGGCCCTAAAAGGACACAGTTTTACTCTACCAGTAGAATAATAAATTCTGCATCACATCACATAATGCCCCTGTTGTTATAAAACACAAAGCAATCTACTCATTGTTAGCAACATCAAGGTAATACAATAAGAACAGTGATATGCACACATTTCTTGTCTGTCATGACCCACTTCCTGTGTCACACTTCATTTTTGGCAAATTTATTCTGGGTAAATATCTGGGCAGCTGATTGTCAGAAAAATCCCATCAGTGAATATTAAAAAAGACAGCGTGAAAGTCAGTCATTTGGTAATGTAGTTTAAGGTCATGTTAATCCTATAATCAGATTACTCCAAGTGAGATACTTGTCAGTCCCTTGCATACGTAATACAGTGAAGACAGAGTACTGAAAAGGTACAGCTTGCAAATGATAAAGTACATAATGGAAACTGCTGTTGCAACATTGAAAGGGAAGATGGTTCTATAAACAAAATTTTGTAACAGTATAATAGATCCATTGTGCGTTTCATTCTGTCATCCTCAGGCTGTTGGAACTTGGCATGCAAGGGGACATTATCAAATTGCAGAATCTTGCCCATATTGTTGTGGCAGTGAGCAGGAACCCATCTGGACAACTCCTTGCCTGGAATTTTGTGAAGAAAAACTGGAGCAAACTGATAGAGAAGTTGGTACATTTTAAAATTGTACAGTCTGTTTCTTATCTTTCAGTAGTAGTATTACCACACATGACAGCTGGAACCACAACACAGTGTAGCAACATAGGAACAGGAGTAGTCCATTCAGCCCCTCGAGCCTGTTCCACCATTCAGTTCGATCATGGAGGATCTGCACCTCAGCTCTGTTTACCCACCTTTGCACCATATCCCATGATACCCTTACCTGACAGAAATCTATCAACCTCAGTCTTGAAAATTTCAATTGACCAAGCATCCACAGCTTTTTGGGGGACAGAGTTTGTGATTTCCACTACCCTTTGTGTGAAAGAGTGCGCTGAATGGCCTGACTCTAATTTTAATATTATACTCTCTTAGTCTGGATTCCCCCACCAGAGGAAATAGTTTCTCTGTATCTATCCTATTGATTCCCTTTATCATTTTAAATACCTCGATTAGATCACCCACAATCTTCTGAACTCAAGGGAATATAAACCAAGTTTAAGAACATAGAACATAAGAAATAGGAGCAGGAGTAGGCCATTCGGCCCCTCGAGCCTGCTCCGCCATTCAATAAGATCATGGCTGATCTTCTACCTCAACTCCACTTTCCTGCACTATCCCCATATCCCTTGATTCCCTTAATATCCAAAAATCTATCGATCTCCGTCTTGAATATACTCAACGACTGAGCCTCTACAGACCTCTGGGGTAGAAAATTCCAAAGATTCACCACCCTCTGAGTGCTGAAATTTCTCCTCATCTCAGTCCTAAATGGCCAACCCCTTATTCTGAGATTGTGACCCCTGGTTCTGGACTCCCCAGCCAGGGGAAACATCCTCCCTGCATCTACCCTGTCAAGCCCTGTAAGAATTTTGAATGTTTCAATAAGATCACCTTTCATTCTTCTAAACTCTAGAGAATATAGGCCTAGTCTACTAAATCTCTCCTCATAGGACAATCCCCCCATCCCAGGAATCAGTCTGGTGAACCTTTGTTGCACTCCCTCTATGGCAAGTATATCCTTCCTTAGGTAAAGTGACCAAAACTGTACGCAATACTCCAGATGTGGTCTCACCAGGGCCCTATATAATGGCAGTAAGACGTCTTTACTCTTATACTCAAATCCTCTTGTAATAAAGGCCAATTTGCTTTCCTAATTGCTTGCTGTACCTGCATGTTAACTTTCAGTGATTCTTGTACAAGGACACCCAGGTCCTCTGAACACCAACATTTCCCAATCTCTCACCATTTAAAAAATACTCTGCTTTTCTATTTTTCCTGCCAAAGTAGATAACTTCACAATTCTCCACATTATATTCCATTTGCCATGTTCTTGCCCACTCACTTAGCCTGTCTATATCCCCTTGAAGCCTCTTTGCATCCTCCTCACAACTTACATTCCCATCTAGCTTTGTATCATCAGCAAACTTGGATATATTACATTTGGTCCCCTCATCCAAATCATTGATATAGATTGTGAATAGCTGAGACCCAAGCACTGATCCTTGCGGTACCCCACTAGTTACAGCCTGCCAACCTGAAGTTGACCCGTTTATTCCTACTCTTTGTTTTCTGTCCGTTAACCAATCCTCAACCCATGTTAGTACATTACCCCCAATCCCATGAGCCCTAATTTTGTTTAATAACCTCTTGTGTGGCCCCTTATCAAATGCCTTCTGAAAATCCAAATACACTACATCCACTGGTTCCCCCTTATCTAGTCTGCTAGTTGCAACCTCACAAAACTCTAACATTCGTCAAACATGATTTCCCTTTCGTAAATCCATGTTGACTCTGCCCAATCCTATTATTATTTTCTAAATGTCCTGTTACCATGTACTTAATAATAGATTCTAGCATTTTCCCTACTACTGATGTCAGGCTAACTGGTCTGTAGTTCCCTGTTTTCTCTCTCCCTCCTTTCTTAAATAGTGGGGTTACATTTGCTACCTTCCAATCCGTAGGAACCGTTCTAGAATCTATGGAATTTTGGAAGATGACAACCAATGCATCCACTATCTCTATAGCCACCTCTTTTAAACCCTAGGATGTAGGCCATCAGGTCCAGGGGATTTATCGGCTTTCAGTCCCATTTAATTTCTCCAGTACTATTTTTTTACTAATACTAATTTCTTTCAATTCCTCATTCTCGCTAGACCCTTGATTCTCCACTATTTCCGGGAGGTTTTTTGCGTCTTCTTCCGTGAAGATGGACACAAAGTATTAGTTTAATTTCTCTTATTCGCCATTATAATTTCTCCTTTCTCAGCCCGTAAGGGACCCACATTTACTTTCACTAATATGACCGTGACAAGTAGCTGGTACCTGACCCGATCAGACAGACGGCTGGCGTGCGCGAACAACTCTTCAAATTCGTGTTCCTTCTTGTCTCACGTGTCTCTCTCTCTCTTTCTCTGATAACCCAAGAGTGTTAGACTAGGGTCCGCATCTGAAGAGTGTTAGACCACCGTTTCCACTCTTGGGAATCCCTCGCTCCATGGTCTGAGCTAAGAGTTCTTTAGCTCTTCCTTTTATTCTCTTTTTAGGGGTGGGCCTGAGGTAGGATATGGACAGGACCATTTAACCATTAGAGATTCCCTTTAAAACAAGGTGCCCAATGGCATGTCGAGTTCTTTCTAAACTATGGAAAAAGGGTCAACCCTCCTGTTATCTCCCACCTGTCGGGGATCTTCTCTCAACCATTATACATGCTCTCTGTACTTGACCAATCATAGCCTTACAGCATCTTGAGGACTGTCTTCCCTTATCTCATCCGGCCCTTTCTTTCCATAGAAATAGTCTCTTATCTCATCCTGTCTGGTTCCGCCCCCCCCCCCCCCCCCCCGGGTGCAGCCAGTGCGTGTACCAGGCACAGCTTTGGGCCATTAAATCAGTGGCCCAAGCCAGAGCTGTCTTACTCAATCAGCCGCTACCCAAACTATCTCCCCTTAATCTAACAGACTATTCCATCCTGAGATGGTACCTTAACTCCCCTAAATTCCTTCTATTCTATGTCCTTTATACTAATTAACTTTTAATTATCTTCGCAAGCAGTTCTGTTAAACAAACTCCAAATTCTACATGAGCATTATAATATGGTTATTAGTAATAATGGGAGAAACATAGGTTGGGCCTTCATTGGCCAAATTAAAGACACAAAAACAGAGTCAAAATCCTAAACTTACAAACAACAGACAGCTATCCCGTTGTTACCTGACAAGGCCATATTTTGGGCCCCTGTGTGGGATGTTATACATCATCTAATCTAACTAATTAAAAACACTGTCTCAAATTCGAATGCAAGTTTCTTCAGGAAACCGAAACTTATGCAGTCCCAGTAAAACATAACTTATACATTAACCCTGAGCAGAAACATACAATCATTTGAACACAGTATTATTCACGTAGCCATCTACATTTTGGGCACCCCTAGTTTCTAACACAACCTACCTTAGCCAACTCACCTCTCATACCTACGTAGTTTGCTTTGTTCAGGTTTAGGACTCTAGTTTTGGACTTAACGAAATCACACTCAAACTCAACATAAAATTCTATCATATTATGATCACTGCTCCCCAGAGGCTCCTTTACTACAAGGTTATTCATTAACCCTGTCTCATTGCACAGTACAAGATCTAAAATAACATATTCCCTTGTAGGTTCCTTGACACACTGATCTAGAAAACTATCTTGAATGCATTCCATGAACTCATCCTCTGCACTATTTCTGTAAATTTGGTTTGCCCAGTCTATATGAAAGTTAAAGTCCCCCATGATTACTGTGTTACCCTTGTTACATGCATCTCTAATTTCCTGATTTATACGCTGCCCGACACTACAACCACTGTTAGGGGGCCTGTAGACTACTCCCACTAGTGTTTTCTGCCCCTTGTTGTTTCTTAGCTCCATCCAAACTGATTCTACATTTTGTTTTTCCGAGCCAAGATCCTTTCTACTATCTTTATTCCCTCCTTTATTATCAGGGCAACCCCTCCTCCTTTTTCATTCTGCCTGTCTCTTCTAAAAGTCAAATATCCTGGAATATTTAGTTCCCAACTTTGGTCACTCTGCAACCACGTCTCTGTAATGGTTATTAAATCAAACCCATTTATTTCTATCTGCACTATTAATTCATCTATTTTGTTGCGAATGCTTTGTGCATTCAGATATAGTGCCTTTAGCTTTAACTTTTTTTCTATTTTTCCCTGATGTCACATTAGTCACTAATGCCTTATTACCTTTATTAATCTTTCTATCCCTTCCTGACCCACTCTGCTTATCTTTACCCAGATCACTACTCTGCTCTACAGCTTTGACATTTCTCTTGCTGCTTCTGAATTTACCCTTTCCTGAATCCTTCCACACCCCTTTCATTAGTTTGTGCAACCTGTGCTTATAATTTTAACCCTTGAGCCCTCATATCATTCTGGTGAATCTGTGCTGCAGCCCCTCCACTGCAATATATCTTTCCTAAGGTTCTGTGTCCAAAATTGAGCGCAGAACTCCAGATGGAGTCTAACCAAGGCTCTGTACAACTGAAGTATCACTTTTTCACTTTTGAATTCCAACCCTCTTGAGATAAAGACCAACTTTGCATTCACCTTTTTGTATCTGGGCACTATCTTTTGGTGTTTGTGTACACGGACACCTAAGTCCCTTCACTCCTCCACAGCTCCTAGTCTCTCACCATAAAGATAATATTCCAATGTGTCTTTCTCAGATCCAAAGCGGATGACCTCACATTTGCAATTTGAGACCAAAATATAGAATAACAATAACAAGGGGTTTGAAAAGTATTTTATAAAATGATGGGGAGAAATCATGAATCAAATTGAGAGCTTTTCTTTTTATATCATGTTGTTATGAATGCTTGTAGTGAGCATAATAGTGCAGTGGTTATAGTACTGTACTGAGTTAGCAACCCAGAAGTTGGATGTTCAAATCCCACCTTGGTAAGTTGTGAAATTGAATTAAGTAGCACCAGAAATGACCATGAAAGTTGACATATTGTGGATAAAACCCAACTGGTTCACTAATGTTCTTCAATGAAGACCTGCCACCCCTACCCAGTCTGGTCTTTGTGTGACTCTAGCCCACATGATATGGTTGACTCTTAATGCCCTCTAAAGTAGCTTAACAGGCCACTTAATTATACAATCGCTACTCAGACCCAACACTGCCTTCTTAGAACAACAAAATGTATTTTAATCACTTCAGAGAGCAAAGTCACTAAATGGCTTCTTAGGATCTTAACACATGGGGAACATTTTTTTTAGCAGATTAACAAATTTGATGATTCAGTTCAGCATACCACCAAATTTTCTACCACAGTTTCTGTTTATGCACAGAACATGATGAGTTCTTGCTCAAGCTGTTGGTGCAGTCCAGGAGAAATGTCCTTTCCGCGAATGTGTTTTGATATTCCTGTTCAGACCTACAGGTTAATGCTGTCCAACGTGCACAAACCTGAACAGTGTTTGTGTTGAAATAAATAATTTTATCTATCAAGTGTTTAAATTTGAAAGTTTTTATGTACACTATTTTTGTCCCCTCTATCCTCACTGTGCGAAAGCTTTTGGTTTGCACTCTGTATTCCCCTCTCACACACCACACACATAGCATGGCTGATACTGAGAAATGACTAAGAGAAATCCCAGGCACACACCCACAGACAGTACTTTACTGTTCAATGCACTGTGTCAACCTGCCACTTATATTTTAAAAGCACAATAGAATCATTCTTAAGTTCTATTAAAATAAATTGAACCAAAAAAACAATTTTAACATTCTCACTTCTACCTAGTCTTTGATACTCCATAAAATGTTTCTTTCCCACACTTTGTTTTCCGTTTAACTCATTTCCATTGAAATTTTAAAAAATTTGCTATTTTATATTTTCCACTCTTTTTTTTAATTTTTCTTTCTCTCCTCTCAGGATCTAATTGCTGCAGATTTGTGTTTTCATTCTTTCTCAAATTATGTTTCCTTAACTCATTCCATGTTAACTTTAGAAATAAAAAGACATTTACATTTAGAAGCCAACTCTAGAATATCTCTGGAATGTCTTTCGGATGTTTTAGCAGTTGGAATAATTAGAAAGCTGAAACATTTGGATCAGTTCTATTAGACAGATTTCACTTCTAGCAAAATTGAAATACAACCTAAAAAGTCCAACAACTGGAATCATTTTCTTTACGAAACCCCTGCGTGAATACCTCTAAAAATGCATTTATATCACCACAGATTTCAACTTGGCTCATTTACTGTCCGATGGATTATAATTGGAACAACATCTTCGTTTTCATCAAAGGAAGAATTGGAAGAGGTCAGTAAAATCTCTAATTACAGGAAACTCTCTTTTAACCGGCACCCAAATAACCGGAAATCTCTCTTAACCGGCAAAATTCTTGAGTAGGTAACCGGGGTTTTCATTCATCTCTCCTTTAAAAAAAACCCCGAGGCGTTTGCCTTGTATCGGAGCGTGTAGATTAGGAGCCCGGGTAGGCAGCGGACACGACAGATGGTCAGCTGGCGGTCCCCGGGGAGACGGAGCTCCGAATGCAGGCGCATGTCAGTGTGTACGGGGCTCTCGGTACGTTGGGAGATATAACTCGCCATTATCTGGACTTTTTGATTAACCGGCACCACGCCGGTCCCATCGGTGCCGGTTAATAAAGAGTTTCCTGTATATACATATTTCACAAAGTGAAAAGGATTGGGGAGGCCGAGTGAGTTTTCACACTGCCCTTTCACCTATTTGACTTGCAGTCAAATAAAGCACAGAATGATATAATGAAAGTCTCTGCTCTGCAATTTGTACATCAATTAATTTTGGCAGTATCAACCCAAAGGCCATAATTGTCAAAGAGGATGTAAAGATATCTGGTTTGGTCAATGGTAACGTCACACTGGGGGTTCTCTTCTGAGGTTGGTATGAAGGCACATTGCAGAGGAAGGGAGAGGGAGCTGTACTGTATATGTATCTTCTGCTACATGTAACCAGTGTGCTTGACATTGGCTGTAGAGAATAGAATACTGACACCTTAAACCTTGTTGACCCTAAATATTTAAACCGAAGGATTTGCAATTGCATTTACTGTGGGTGTAACAGTGATGTCATACTTAATTTGAGTATTGGTTGGTTATTAAAAATCAATTGCTGTGTTCCTTTCTGCATCTTCTGCCCATTTTTATAACATTTGCTAAGAGTGGTAGTGGGGTTTCAATTACAGAACGAATACAAAAATAAAAAATTGCATTATTTCTGACTAATTATGCTAATTGTTTCTGCCAATTTGCTCTTAACTTTTTTTTTGCTGATTTGGTCATCCTGTTAGAAGTCTGTTAGTTTTTAATTTGAGTTGACATCTCCCTCCATGACCGTGATTTGAGAACACCTCCCAATTTGGTAGTTTTGATGTCAAACTGTCCAGAAATTGGATTTTTAGGGCTGGATTCCTAATCTGCTACACTGCCCAAAAGCAGTGGAAAATTGGGCAGCAAGGTCTACCACCACGCGTCCACCCTGACCTAGATTTTCCTCCCCTGCCCCAGTCGGAAAAGGCTGCCAGCCACACACACCTTGACTATCCTACCACGTGTAAATGACAGTGGGAAAAATGGCCCTGGCAACCCATGTGATTTCCCTGCCTTTCGCTGCTATTGGCACTGACCTCAGGAGAAGGATGGCGGTAGGCTATGGGGAAGTGGCAGAGGAACTGCTGAAGACACTTTTGGAAGGAGAGAGCCCTGTAATGGGCACATTTCCTTCTCCACTGGCCCTACAATCTTACCTTTTTTAAGCCTCAGCCAAGTATGAGGTTTAAAAAAAAAATTGACTGCTCATACCTTTGGGGCTTTCTGCTCCCTTTAAGTGGCCTCCTGTGACTGAGATCGATAGATTTTTGTTGGGTGAGGTTATCGAGGGATATGGAGCAAAGGCAGGTAAATGGAATTGAAGTACAGATCAGCTCCAGGTCAAGCATGGGCAAGGGAACCTCTTGCTGGTTACCACCTACCACCCTCAGCTGATGAATCAGTACTCTTCCATGTTGAACACCATTTGGAAGAAGTACTGAGAGTAGCAAGGGCACAGAATATACTTTGGGTGGGGGACTTCAATGTCGATCACCAAGAGTGGCTCGGTAGCACCACTACTGACCGAGCTGACTGAGTTCTGAAGGACAGGTGGTGAGAGAACCAACACGAGGGAAAAACCCACTTGACCTCGTCCTCACCAATCTACCTGTCACAGATGCATCTGTCCATGACAGCATTGGTAGCAATGACCACTGCACAGCCATTGTGGAGACGAAGTCCCGACTTCACACTGAGGACACCCTCCATTGTGTTGTGTGGCACTACCACCATGCTAAATGGGATTGATTCAGAACAGATCTAGCAGCTCAAAACTGGGCATCCATAAGGTGCTGTGGGCCATCAGCAGCAGCAGAATTGTATTCCACCACAATCTGTAACCTCATGGCCAGGCATATCCCTCACTCTACCATTACCACCAAGCCAGGGGACCAACCCTGGTTCAACAAGGAGTGTAGAAGAGTATGCCAGGAGCAGCACCAGGCGTACCTAAAAATGAGGTGCCAACCTGGGGAAGCTGCAACACAGGACTACATGCATGCTAAAAAGCGGAAGCAGCATGCTATAGACAGGGCTAAGCGATCCCACAATCAACGGATCAGATCAAAGCTCTGCAGTACTGCCACATCCAGTCGTGAATGGTAGTGGACCATTAAACAACTAACGGGAGGAGAAGGCTCCATGAATATCTCCATCCTCAATGATGGTGGAGCCCAGCACATGAGTGCAAAGGACAAAGCTGAAGCATTTGCAGCCATCTTCAGCCAGAAGTGCCGAGTGGATGATCCATATCGGCCTCCTCCTGAGGTTCCCACCATCACAGAAGCCAGTCTTCAACCAAATCGATTCACTCCACGTGATATCAAGAAACAGCTGAGTGCACTGGATACAGCAAAGGCTATGGGCCCTGACAACATCCTGGCTATCGTGCTGTAGACTTGTGCTCTAGAACTAGCCACGCCTCTAGCCAAGCTGTTCCAGTACAGCTACAACACTGGCATCTATCTGACAATGTGGAAAACTGCCCAGGTATGTCCTGGCCACAAAAAACAGGACAAATCCAATCCGGCCAATTACCGCCCCATCAGTCTACTCTCAATCATCAGCAAAGTGATGGAAGGTGTCATCGACAGTGATATCAAGCGGCACTTACTCACCAATAACCTGCTCACTGATGCCCAGTTTGGGTTCCGCCAAGACCACTCGGCTCCCGACCTCATTACAGCCTTGGTTCAAACATGGACAAAGGAGCTGACTTCCAGAGGCGAGGTGAGAGTGACTGCCTTTGACATCAAGGCAGCATTTGACCGAGTTTGGCATCAAGGAGCCCTAGTAAAACTGAAATCAATGGGAATCGGGGGAAAACGCTCCACTGGCTGGAGTCATACCTAGCACAAAGGAAGATGGTTGTGGTGGTTGAAGGTCAATTATCACAGCCCCAGGACATCGCTGCAGGAGTTCCTCAGAGCAGTGTCCTAGGCCCAACCATCTTCAGCTGCTTCATCAATGACCTTCCCTTCAACATAAGGTCAGAAATGGGGATGTTCGCTGATGACTGCAGTGTTCAGCGCCATTCACAACTCCTCCGATAATGAAGCAGTCCAAGCCCGCATGCAACAAGACCTGGATGACGTTCAGGCTTGGGCTGATAAGTGGCAGGTAACATTCGCGCCACACAAGTGCCAAGCAATGACTATCTCCAACAAGCGAGAGTCTAACCACCTCCCCTTGACATTCAATGGCATTACTATCGCCGAATCCCCCACTATCAACATCCTAGGGGTCTCCATTAACCAGAAACTTAACTGGACCAGCCACATAAATACTGTGGCAACAAGAGCAGGTCAGAGGCTAGGTATTCTGCGGCGAGTGTCTCACCTCCTGACTCCCCAAAGCCTTTCCACCACCTACAAGGCACAAGTAAGGAGTGTGATGGAATACTCTGCGCTGGCCTGGATGAATGCAGCTGCAACAACAGTCAAGAAGCTCGACATCATCCAGGACAAAGCAGCCCGCTTGATTGGCACCCCATCCACCACCTTAAACATTCACTCCCTCCACCACTGGCGTACCATGGCTGCAGTGTGTACCATCTGCAAGATGCACTGCAGCAACTCGCCAAGGCTTCTTCAGCAGCACCTCCTAAACCCGCCTCTACCACCTAGAAGGACAAGGGCAGCAGGCGCATGGGACTATCACCACCTCCAAGTTCCCCTCCAAGTCACACACCATCCTGACTTAGAAGTATATCGCCATTCCTTCATCGTCACTGGGTCAAAATCCTGGAACTCCCTCCCTAACAGCACTGTGGAAGTACCTTCACCACATGGACTGCGGCGGTTCAAGAAGGCGGCTCACCACCACCTTCTCAAGGGCAATTAGGGATGAGCAATAAATGCTGGCCTCGCCAGCGACACCCACATCACATGAACGAAAAAAAAATTAAATGGTGGAGCAGGCTCAAGGGGCTACTCCTGTTATATTCTTATGTTCCTTTCTTCTGGGACTGCAGCGGGTGTTCCATTGCCACACCATTGCATTTTCCTCTCCAGCAGTGGTAGGCTCCCTCCTGTTGACAGAGATCCTGTTGGAGGCACACCCTGCATGGATAATGACCTCTCCACTCAGGAAACTGCGTCGTGAGCCATGATGGGCAGAAGTGCTGCCTCCTCTCGCCACCAGCAGGAGGAAGGAAATCCATCCCTTAGTCTTTCTGTATAAAAATACCAGTATTTCATATTGCAAGAAAATTTTTATTTATTACTATGGCTCTTTTCCCCTCCTGTGCTCTTATGCCATGTACCATCTTGTGAGAATGGATATTACCTGCCCAGCAACTCCCTGTGACACCACAGTTGACTTTGGTTATTGGTATGTGAGGATTCACAGGCATGAACCCACATCTTGCCATTCAGTGTTGCAGCGTTAGGTCTGCACTGTGCTGTGCCCCCACCCCACCCCACAGTGGCCTTATTATTGCAAGTCACTGAGCCCTCCATTTGAAAATGATAACATTACTAAGACATTTTGATTCCATTTTATTTTGCCACACACTCCTCCAGTTTTTTTCAAGGTTATTAACTGGCAGTATGAAAACAGCTGCTCCAAATAGTACAACAATAAATAGGTAACATTCTGACACTCTACAGAAGAAGAGAAAGTTAGCATTTTAAAGTATGTATTCTATGGTTATAGGCACTCCAGTTATTAAAAACAACCCAATGGTGCATGTCTGTTTTTCAGGTGGAGATGTTTTTTGATTCTATAAAGGAGCAGAGCTCACAGCTGAGATGCACCCAGATTGCCCTGGAAACCATTCAGAAAAACATCAGGTGGCTGGAGAGGAACCTGGATATCCTCAGGGGCTGGTTACTGAATATAATTGCAAATCCGTAAGGGATTTGACAGATCGTTGATTAGCATCTTATTCTTTCACTTCACTTCACTTCACTTCACTTCACTTCAGTGGTTCCAGAATATGACCTGTAACACTTGTCAGTGTGATTGTTGCCATTGCTGAAGCAGTTGTGGGCCCACAGATGGTTATCAGACTGTAGAAAGTGAAACAAATACATTGTTGTGTAACACATGAATACTGTATAACCCATAGAGTAATAAACGGTTACTCTATAATCATGGGATAAACATTAAAACCAAATTATGACATTTGCTTCCCCATTTGAGTGCGTACACACACGCACTTGCATATTGTTTGCTTTGTTATTAAACAAGGCGAGTGTTTGTGACAAACTACCAGAAGCGTGCATTTAAATCATTCATTTGCCCACAGTAAATAAAATATTTACTTATTTATTTTGTGGCTCTGGTAGGCTATTTACATGAATATTCTGTATTGCAAAAATTCAGATTGTTCTCACAAATGCAGCCAGACTTTAAAATATAGTTTAGTTCACTTTGCAATGCTTGAATGACTATCAAAAAATAAATTCTGCTCTCTTTACCAGAAACCAGTTACTGCAGACTTGGACCCTGGGCCTCAAAAAAGAAAGTATTGACTAACGTTTCAAAATGGTTTTTTTAAATAAGCCTCGTGCCAATTTTCTTCCTCAAATTTTTTTTAAATATAATTCAGTTCCTCCATTTTATCCCACTTCTGTATCCTACACATACCTGATCCTTGTCACAGCTACTGTCACTACTAAGCTTCAACTACCAGTCGATTTGAAGAAGGTCATTACATATTGGCAGCAAGTTTGGAAATTGCAGGTGTTGCTTATCAGGATCTAATCAAACACTTTCTATGTCATCCCTATTTTTTAAAAAGAACACTACATGTTGAGGACAGTGAAATACTCCGCATACTCCATTCATGAAATAAATGCTATATTGTTGCTTTCTCATTGATAGAATGAACTGTGTTTGATTCCTGCCCATTGCAGAGTCTTTATTTATGATTGAATTGTCGAAGGAATATGGTTTTCTTTCAAGCCACATGATGATTCTATAATTGACTGCAGAACTTGTTAAACTCTTTCTTGCAACTGATTTTTTTATTCACCCGCTGAAAATAAATCCTGTTCCTTCTGAACAATAGTCATACTACAGTGCTGTGCACCAGACTTACACCTTTTATGTTGTACCTAAGATGTATTTACATAGTATTTAATTCTGAAACTCAATTTGGACATATTTCCTCCCATTCACCCCTTTATTCGTGAGCAGATTGGATACTAGACGAGGAAGGATGCTGAACCGTGTTTCCAGATGAATAAGAACTACTTGTTCACACATCCATTGCACATAACAGCGAAGTAGCTTCATTTCAGCCTGGAAACATGTGGCCAATTATGGAGAAAGATTCAAATTTGGGATTTCTCCTAACATTTTATGATGAGTCATAAAGAGGGGGCTCAACGTTGAAAGTTCTTTCTCCCATTGTATTGTTCTCCTTCAAATAATTCAGCTTTTAAAAAAAAAAGTTATGTCAGCAATAAATAATGAGAAGTCGCACAACACCAGGTTATAGTCCAACAGAATTATTTAAAATTACAAGCTTTCGGAGCTGTCGCCCCTTCGTCAGGCAAAGGTACAGTGAGTGAATCTACAACATTACACCGTATATAAACACAGACACTGCAGAGATACAATCTTTCAGGGAAGGTGTCCTTACATCAAAGACATACCAGAGCACAGCCAAGACAATGAGCTCCGAAAGCTTGTGATTTCAAATAAAACTGTTGGACTATAACCTGGTGTTGTGCGACTTCTCATTTTTGTCCACCCCAGTCCAACACCGGCATCTTCGCATCATGACTAATATAACTAGACTGACTAAAGCAGCACTAAAGGGTCTATGTACGGGTCTCCTCTGGTTCCATCCCTACCTGTCCCAATGCAGTTGGTACATCCCCATCAATGGTCCCCTTCCCCACATGCAGCCTACTGCAAATTGTCTATCACTTCTAAAGCATAGCCTGCTTACACAGTGCCTAACCTCTCACCCACCTTCCTTACTGCTGAAATCCTTACCCACATCCTCATCACCTTAAGGATTAATTTCCTAAATGTTCTCCTTGCATACCTCCCCACCTTAATCATTTACAAACTTCAGATAATCCAGAACTTTCTGTCTTAAGCTTTCACCTGCACAAAATCCAGCTAACCCATCACCACCCACTCTCACCAAGCTCCACTAGTTCCTCTATCCCAGCATATCAATTTCATGATCCTTGTCCAGTTTTTTAAAATCCCTCCATGGCCTCACTCCACCCTATTTGGTCAATCTTCTACAGCCTACATTCTCCATTCTTCCAACTCAGCATTTTTCTCATTCCCTGCATGCACCAAAATTGGAGATTGATTTTTCAGCCACTACATCCATGCCCTCTGGAATTGCCTTCTAAAACCATTTTGTCTTGCTATCTCTCCCCCATATAAATTTCAATCCTAGGCTTAACCAGTTTTCTCTCAAACATAGTTTTATCTAAATAATTTAAACATATTGCTCCTCTACTTTGGAATGTTCACATTAAGGATTTAACAGCATCTGTGCCAGGTGACTGGAAGAGGCTATTTACAACATTATGATCATGGATGAGGGACTGAATAGTTATTAGCTGACAAGAAGTTGTTTTTTACTGATGCACTGTTTTCCTGTGGTATAATTTTGCTGTAGATTTTATACTGATATCACCTAACTTACCCAAGTGATTAGGCATTAACAATGTTTGTAGTATTTTACTCTGAAGTTTTGTTTATTGAAACTAAGCTGAAAACAATCATGTTGCATCTCCTTGTCTATATACATTGTAATATTTTGGGAACGAGAAGACCATTGGTCTATCGAGCCCACCCCTTCAAACCTCCCATCAGGTTCCTTACCTGATTTTGGAACTAATACTAATAAGAATTCTTTTATTTTATCCCCATCTCTCTTGAAAGCTATGACTCATGTTGGGGTATGATTCTATAGACATCAGCAGCCATTGAATACCTTGCCCAAGTAGTTATTCAGAAAATTCAGCCTCTAAGTTAGAAAGAAACAACTTGCAAGTATACCATCAGAATGAAAGTTCTACCAATTGTTATGTTTGACAACATGTGAGATGAAATTTTGGAGAGTGCCTTGATTTTAACTGCTTAGAATTTAAATGCTGGAGAAATCTCTGTCAAACTTGTGTTGGGAAAATAGTGGTTTGGCATCTCTGTATAGGATTAATGTGCAGATGGCTTATGGTACTGTAATAAAGTATTGGAATTGAATAGTTTTTTTGTTATTTGGGAATTGTTTCTTTTTGCTCTTATTTGGGAAGTGCAGTATTGCCTGGGTCTTGATATGCTTTACCATTCAGGGAATTTGATCTCATGAAATATACATTAGGCCATACTTTTTAATGTTCTCTAAGAACATAAGGAATAGGAGCAGGAGTAGGCCATACGGCCCCTCGAGCCTGCTCCACCATTCAATAAACTCATGGCTGACCTTCGACCTCAACTCCACTTTCCCAGCCGATCCCCATATCCCTTGATTCCCCTAGAGTCCAAAAATCTATTGATCTTGCCTTGAATATACTCAATGACTCAGCATCCATAGCCCTTTCAGGTAGAGAATTCCAAAAAGTCACAACCCTCTGAGTGAAGAAATTTCTCCTCATCTGTGTCTTAAATGGCCAACCCCTTATCCTGAGACTATGACCCCTAGTTCTAGACACTCCAGCCAGAGGAAACAACCTCTCAGCATCTATCCTGTTAAGCCCTCTCAGAATCTTATATGTTTCAATGAGATCATCTCTCATTCTTCTAAACTCCAGAGAGTATAGGCCCAATCTACTCAGTCTCTTCTCATCCCTTTTGCCTCTTTTAATTAAACCAGTAAAGGTAGCACCGGGTTTCCCTATTGTCACTGGACAAAGAATCAATACCATAAGTGCTCCCTTCAAGAGGGCACCACTAAAAGTAATCTAACCGGGTCTAATCAAACTAATAGAGATGAAACTAAATCAGTATTTTGTTATCTATCAATTGTTCAATGAATGTCCTGCAGTGCCCACTGGTCACGATATGTGGTAATTTCATCCTTAATTAAAGACTCTAAAATTTTCCCTACCACAGATGTTAAGGTAACTGGCCTGTAATTACCCAGATTAGTTCTGTCTCCCTTTTTAAAAATGGGTACTGTATTGCTAACTCTCTAATTCTCTGGCACACATCCACACTCAATAGAGCCCTGAAATATAATTTCTGGGGCCTTTGTAATTTCCTTCTTCCTCCCCTTTAGTTCCGAGGATGCATCCCCTCAAGCCTTGGCACCTTGTCTTCCCTTAGCTTAACTAATTTATCTAAAATTGTTCTTTTATCCTTTGCAATATCACTCCTCTCACTCTCAACCACTTCAGGATTCACTTCCTCTCCGATATCCTTTTCTCGTAAAATCCATGCAAAGTGATTAAATACTGCTGCCATTTTTTGATCATCCTATTCAAATTGACAATCCTTTCCATTCTTTTTACTGATTTTTTTGTAAAATATCTTATTGTTCCTTTTGATGTGTTTTGACTTTTCCCATACTTGCTCTTAGCATTCCTTATTCTGTTCTTAACCTCTTTTCTATGAACAACCAGTTTTCTCACAAAACTTGGTAGTATCTGAAAATGTAAACATTATAGAGTAAAAATTCCTGTTGGTAGTGTTATCATGTGAGTGGTAAATCCTTAAATAAATGGGTTAAAGCAGCAAGAGGGGGATTTTGTATGTTAAGCATTTGATTGATAACTTCGCTGACTAATTTCTACCCATATCTTTTTAATACTTCCATTGAAATCATTTACAAATAATGTAAACAGCCCCATACATGCATTATTTATGTTAGATGCCTAAAACCTATTATATTTTGTACAGTGAATAGAAAAGGTGATTTGGAGTTAAACAATTACAGCCCAGTGGGTAAATACATGTGATGTGGCGCTGAGTCATACAGAACAAGGAAGGTGTTCGGGTTCATTCTGGTCAGAACTGAATTAGCTGATTAAAGTGCTACAATTGCTTTTGGTGTTGCTGAACCAGATAGGAGGGAGGAGGAGGGGAAACAACCAAGGATTATGTAGCTCCTGTAAAGTGGAAATCAGGTGAGGGCAGGGTCAAACTCAGTATTTGGGGTAGTTTGGCAAATTCACTGCTAACCACTCTGAAAACATGTAAACAGTTATTGCAACTTAACATCTCTAGGATTGCTCCTCCTCCAAATAAAAGCAAGGTTGGGAGGGAGGACTAACAACCTTGCTGATAAACAGCTGTCAACAAGGGACAAATGCCTGAATGACATTTACAATCAGCAAGACTGGCGCAGGCTGCGGCTCCAATAAAACACGGGGAACTGTTTATTTTTTGAAAAGACTTTTTCTCCACACGGAAATAGATGAAAAAAAATAAAATGACTGAGTAACTCGCCTACTGAATGCCACTTGGTCTATCAGGATATTTAAAAATTATGATTTGAAACTTGGTAAGTGAGTGGCAGGCAGTCCCAGCAGTGTACAACAACACTGCTCGTCGATCGACACATATGGACTTAGCACAGCTTGGGAGTGCAAAAGAGGAAGGAAACAGCGAAGTTAAGATGGTCGACGGTGGGCTCGCTTTAAACAGTGCAATTCGGAAAGCGATGGCCATTTAAACAGGAATGCTTTCTTATCATCGAGGAGGCCATGTACATTTAAACATTCCCTCAAAAAAAAACCCGGCTGGCATTATAGTTTAATTGTGACAGTCATTATGCATTCGCTGCTGTAGGCAGTGGCGGTTGCACTCAGTGCGTTTCTTGCTGCCTGTCACCGTTTCTAGCATCGAGCTGCTTGGCAAATAGACCTAGGAGAAGGAGCCGAGGGCCAGGCACGGCCAGGCCATGGAGCCACATTTCCAGAGCGGTGAGTACACGATGTGGATGTTGCCGATGCATTTGTGGCAGTGACATTAGATGAATGGTTGGTAAAAATGTTGCAAAGTTGGTAGCAACTGTTGGGCGAGGAACACTGGAGAAGTGATGGAGGAGAAAAACATAAGGATCCAGTCGCATTGTGCTGGGTGTCTTCAAATCCAAACCACTGGGGTTATGGATTTCTTTGTGAAATCTGTTTTTTTTTACTTCTCAGTTCGGCAACGCAGAGACAATTTAGTTTGATTCTTGCTTCAGTTTTGGGTTGGATTAATCTTATTTTTTTTTTTGCAATATGTGGAGTGTATATAACGTTCTCATTTCACCAAGTTGTTTCCAGGTCGAAGTTGATGCAATTTGATAAACCCACTTTCCGAGGTGGTTCCATGCTTCTCCCTACCGTCATCCCTCGCTTTCCTTTTCAACAGGACTTCACCCCCTTCCCCCTAGAACATATGTGATTCCTTGTGAACAGGCAAATGCTGGGGCGCAGGATCAAACTGGTAAAATAACAACACACAGAATAAATGTGTGCATAGATAATGATCTGTTGCAAAGCTATGCAGTGCACTCGGTTTATGATCTGCAGACGTTATCTGAAGAACTTCAGTACTGTATGTTACAGCCTTGAACACACTTTTTGTAATTTGCTATCATTCACCATTTTTCCTTGTGTCTCGTCTTCCATTCTTATTGCTGGGATAGTTCTTTGACTTGGAGGTGGTATTTTACAACATGCTGATGCTAAACCAGGGTCCATAAGAGGGCTTCACAGAAACATTTTTTCTAATCATTCTATTTAAAAGTATCTATTATTTCTCTGCCATCTGTTCTTTCTGCCAACTGATCCTATTCATAACTATGATTGAGCATTAATGTTGCAAAACATTCTCCATGTCCTTGTGAGATCTAAATCTGCAGGGCAAAACTAGCTTTGCTAATGAGCAATGGGAAAGGGAAAATTGATTGTGGCAATAAAATTATCCAGAAAAAATCCAGTGGCAAAATTGCAGCAGTTAAAAATATATAAAGTTGATACGAATATTTGGCTGTAAGTGTGCTTAAGACTATGACGCCAGTGCGGATGACTAAACTGCTTTAAGTTAAATTCTGCGTGTAGTAAAGGTTTTGTAACACATCCCAACCATTTATTCTGTGATCTAAATGAAGGATGCAATAAAACACAATTAAGTAATAAGTTTTGCTGCAAACATTTCAACTAAAACTAGTAATTTCAACATAATCATTTTTCTACAATGAAACAAACAATGACAGCATTACAAGTAATATTTCATATGATTGGAAAAAGAGCCCGTATTTTAGTCAACGACAGCTGCTGCAGTTTAGTTTGTCACTCCTTATTCAAAGTAATGGATTGTAAGTGCAGATGAACATCGTGTTTGGTGGGAGGGCATTTTGTCTTGCACTATTGCAAAATCAGTGTACTTTTGTTTCATTTGTGTAACTCCCTGTAAAGGTCAGACGGTGTTCCATAAAGCCATCTGCTCAAGTGTTTCTGATTTATGGGCCACTCCCTAGCTGTGCAAGCAGCTGTTGTGCTGGCGTGCTGACTCTCATCCCAGTGTGTGTTTGGGGTATCCAGGTCTGTTTGTGTTTATGAATTGTAAGTCTTCACTGTAGTTTATCCAAAAAACATTTCAGTTCCATTTTTAAATTCAAATTCTTTTAGCAGAATTTACCCTAAATGGAAAAACTTGAGTAGCAAATGTGTAGAATCCAGTAATATGTAATGCATATTGGGGTAGTGTTTTTTCCTTTCGTTTATGGGATGTGGGTGTCGCTGGCAAGGCCAGCATTTATTGCCCAACCCTAATTGCCCTTGAGAAGGTGATGGTGAGCCACCTTCTTGAACTGCTGCAGTCCATGTGGTGAAGATACTCCCACAGTGCTGTTAGGTAGGGAGTTCCAGGATTTTGACGACGAAGGATTGGCGATATACTTCTAAGTCAGGATGACATGTGACTTGGAGGTGGTGGTGTTCCCATGCGCCTGCTGCCCTTGTCCTTCTAGGTGGAAGAGGTCGAGGGTTTGGGAGGTGCTGCCGAAGAAACCTTGGTGAGTTGCTGCAATGCATCTTGTAGATGGTACACACTGCAGACACGCCTTACTTGTGCCTTGTAAATGGTGGAAAGGCTTTGGGAGTCAGGAGGTGAGACACTCACCGCAGAATACCTAGCCTCTGACCTGCTCTTGTTGCCACAGTATTTATGTGGCTGGTCCAGTTAAGTTTCTGGTTAATGGTGACCCCTAGGATGTTGATAGTGGGGGATTCGGCGATAGTAATGCCATTGAATGGCAAGGGGAGGTGGTTAGACTCTCGCTTGTTGGAGATAGTCATTGCTTGGCACTTCTGTGACGCGAATGTTACCTGCCACTTATCAGCCCAAGCCTGAACGTCAGTCCAGGTCTTGTTGCATGCGGGCATGGACTGCTTCATTATCTGAGGAGTTGTGAATGGTGCTGAATGGCACTGTTCCCTGTACTGTATACCTTGATGCAACATCCAGCCTGCTCAGCAAAGGACTGGCACTTGCACGGTTGAGATGTGAGAAGAGGGTCTTATTTGAAGCTGAGAGCAATATACAGGAAACTCTTTATTAACCGGCACCGGCGTGGTGCCGGTTAATCAAAAAGTCCGGATAATGGAGAGTTATATCTCCCAACATACGAGAGCCCCGTACATATTGACATGCGCCTGCATTCAGAGCTCCGTCTCCCCAGGGACAGCCAGCTGACCATCTGTCGTGTCCGCTGCCTACCCGGGCTGCACATTCCCCTCCCAATCTACACGCTCCGATACAAGGCAAACGCCTCGGTTTTTTAAAAAAAAGTTAATTTTAAACGAGAGATGAAGGAAAACCCCGGTTACCTACTCAAGAATTTTGCCGGTTGAGAAATTTCCGGATATTTGGGTGCCGGTTAATAAAGAGTTTCCTGTAATATGGTAAAATGTTGTCCTTTTTTCTCTGATTTTTACCTTCTCATTTCCTCCCTCCCCCCTGGTGTATCATGCATTCCTATCTCTGTAACACTGGCACCCGATTGGCTCAAATTTTATATACATTAAACAGCAACAACTGAAGAGGTAGGGAGCATACAC
Organism: Squalus acanthias; assembly: GCA_030390025.1. Taxonomy (NCBI): domain Eukaryota; kingdom Metazoa; phylum Chordata; class Chondrichthyes; order Squaliformes; family Squalidae; genus Squalus; species Squalus acanthias. Next base: position 164,676,037 of record CM059425.1, read on the forward strand.
ATCTCATGTGAGCATTTTGAGGATGTAACTGGTAAAATAGATAAGGGAGAACCAGTGGATGTGGTGTATTTGGACTTCCAAAGGGCTTTTGATAAGGTCCCGCATAAGAGATTAGCGTGTAAAGTTAAGGCACATGGGATTGGGGGCAAGGTATTGACTTGGATAGAGAACTGGTTGGCAGACAGAAAGCAAAGAGTTGGAATAAACGGGTCTTTTTCCGAGTGGCAGGCAGTGACTAGTGGGGTACCGCAGGGATCGGTCCTTGGACCCCAGCTATTCACAATATATATTAATGATCTAGACAAGGGAACTAGATGTAATATCTCCAAGTTTGCAGACGACACAAAACTGGGTGGGCGTGTGTGCTGCGAGGAGGATGCTGAGAAACTCCAGGATGATTTGGACAGGTTGGGTGATTGGGCAGAAGCGTGGCAGATGCAATATAACGTGGATAAATGCGAGGTTATCCACTTTGGTGTCAAAAACAGAAAGGCAGACTAATATCTGACTGGCAATAGATTGGGAGAAGGGGAAGTGCAACGAGACCTGGGTGTCCTTGTGCACCAGTCACTGAAGGTAAGCATGCAGGTGCAGCAGTCGGTTAAGAAGGCAAATGGTATGTTGGCCTTCATAGCGAGAGGGTTTGAGTACAGGAACAAGGATGTCTTGCTGCAGTTGTACAGGGCCTTGGTGAGACCACACCTTGAGTACTGTGTGCAGTTTTGGTCGCCTTATCTGAGGAAGGATGTTCTTGCCATGGAAGGAGTTCAGCGAAGATTCACAAGGCTGATACCTGGGATGGCAGGAATGACGTATGAAGAGAGATTGGGTCGATTGGGCTTATACTCGCTGGAGTTTAGAAGAATGAGAGGGGATCTCATTGAAACTTATAAAATTCTGACAGGACAGAACAAACTAGATGCAGGAAGGATGTTCCCAATGGTCGGGGAGTCCAGAACCAGGGGTCACAGTCTAAGGATAAGGGGTAAGCCATTTAGGACAGAAATGAGGAGGAATTTCTTCACCCAGAGAGTGGTGAACCTGTGGAATTCTCTGCCACAGAAGGCAGTAGAGGCCAATTCATTAAATAGATTCAAGAAGGAGTTGGATATATTTCTTGAAGCTAAAGGGGTATGGGGAGAAAGCAGGGACAGGGTACTGAATTTGGATGATCAGCCATGATCGCATTGAATGGCGGAGCAGGCTCGAGGGGCCGAATGGCCTACTCCTGCTCCTATCTTCTATGATTCTATGATAGTGTCTGGTGAGCCTACCAGTGGAATACTACTGAGGATCTTTGGAAGCAATGAATCAAACATGAGCAAAACCTAACAGTAACAAAGAAGTGGAACCAATGAAGTTACCCCAACATAGTCTTGAAAATTCTTTCAGTCACCATGTTTGTTTTCTCATTTATAATATGGAAACTTATGGTTTCAACTACAATAAACATTTTTTTTAAATTGCCTATTTCCTGACCTGTTTTAAACTTGCCTATAATATTGGGGTTTTTTTGCCTTTGGCTTGCTCCAGCCTGAAGTTGTATCCTAACTCGCACCAAGTCCCGTTCACCCATCGCCCCTGTGCTCGCTGACCTGCATTGGCTCTTGGTCCAGAAACAGCTCGTTTTTTTTTTTAAATTCTCATCCTTGTTTTCAACTCCTCCCCCACCCCCCCCCCCCCCCCCATGGACTTGGCCCTCTCTATCTCTATGTTGTGTTTGAGGTCATTTTGTCACCTTATGGCTTGGCCTATCATGCACACGAGGCCACTGATAGTGGATACAGTATCAAAATGATTTTATTTGTAGTCTATTTTGGAATTTTCTTTTCTTTAGTATTTGAAATAGTTTTTAAAAATTTCTTTCCATGTGTGCATTTGCCGATTTGCCAATTGTTGGTTTCCTTTCTGCAGCTGATAATCATGTATGCACAGCCGCTGACTGCATAGGGTGTGTGCACACTGTCCTCTATTTATGGGTGGTTTGCACCATTTTTTTCCACCACTAGACGTTTTTATTTTTGTAAGTGGGTGAACAGTATTTTGTAGGTTGGTCTTCAACAAGCAGGTTTTTTTTAACGACGGACAAGATTGGCCATTTACAGAGCATGCCAGGACTTGGCGTTTAAGCCTTGCCCCTTTATCTCCAGCAATGGAGAAACATGGACAGGACTCATGGCCAAGGAAACCATTTTTAGAAAGTGAATGTAATTTGATGTTTTTAATATAAAAATGTTGAAACAAGATGAACACACAACTTTCATTGTTAACTTGGCTGAATTTTTTTTTTATAATAGCCATATTCAAACGTTATTCATTCAGTAAACACAGACTGTTCAACTAATTTGAAATTTTGCCATTGTTTTAATTTTATATTTTGTATTATGATCTAAACGCTTCTTTTACAGCTTACCAGCACCCAAAAACATAATTGTTTTTGGATTAATGTTGCTGTCAAAGGCAGCACTACACATGGAGGCAGGTATTAGAAGCAGATTTTTTTGGGTGTGCACTACCTTTGCCTTTTTCAACAAAATATTGGGAAGACTGAAGCCATTGTCTTCAGTCCCCGTCACAAACTCCGTTCCCTAGCTACCGACTCCATCCCTCTTCCTGGCAAATGTCTGAGGCTGAACCAGACTGTTCACGACATTGGTGTCGTATTTGACCCCAAGATGAACTTCCAACCACTATGCCATCACTAAGACAGCCTATTTCGACCCCGTAACATCGTCTGACTCCGCCCATGCCTCAGCTCATCTGCTGTTGAAATCTAGACTATTCCAACACACTCAAGGCCGAGATCTCAACATCTGTCCTCCGTAAACTTGAGGTCATCCAAAACTCTGCTGCTCGTGTCCTAACTCTCAACAAATCTAGTTCACCCATCACCCCTGTGCCCGCTAACCTACATTGGCTCCAGGTTAAGCAATGCCTCGATTTTTAAAATTCTCATCCCTCCAGTCTCCTCCAGCCCTTCAACCCTCCGATATCTGCATTCCTCCAATTCTGGCCTCTTGCTCATCCCTGTTTTTAATCGCTGCACCATTGGCAGCTGTGCCTTTAGCTGCTAAGGCCCTAAGCTCTGGAATTTCCTCCCTAAACCTCTCCACCTCTTTACCTCTTTCGCTCCTTTAAGGTGCTCCTTAAAACCTGCATCTTTGACCAAGCTTTTGGTCATCTGGCCTAATATGTCCTTATTTGGCTCGTGTCAAATTTTGTTTGGTAACGCTCCTGTGAAGCACCTTGGATGTTTTACTATGCTAAAGGCGCTATATAAATACAAGTTGTTGTTTGGTGTCATTAGGAGTACATTGTTGCCAATGTTCTCCCTAATTTCTTTTGGGTGCGCGGTCCCTCTAATGTGCTGCGTGGCCCATTCAAAATTTCGCACGTGTGTAAAATCTCCAGTTGAAAAGCCGTTAAGTAGCCTGTGCACGACCTCCAGCGGGAACATTGATTGTTGCCTTTCTGCTGTGCAAGTGACTCGGATGCCGTCTGGTGAAAAGAGGCGAAGTAAATACGCAATAAATTGATTATTTCATTCCTATTGTTGCTGGCTTCAATTTGATATAGCTTTGATTACATGTATTTATAAATCTGCTTTTCATTGATTTCTGCAGGACTTGCAATCTGTCTGCAATTTAATAAGCATGATACTTGTACTCGTTGTCTCAAGTCCTTCAGCTTATGTGTGAGCAAATATTAATGCAAGTGTCTTAGCTTGGCCTCTGGGTCAGAAAGTTGTGGCTTCAACTCTCACTTCAGGAGTTGAGCACATAACCTAAGCTGAAACTCCAGTGTAGTACTGAGGGAGTGCTGCATTGTCAGAGGTTCCGTTCTTCAAAATGAGATTTTAAACCACGACCTCAATTGCCCGTTCCAATGGTTTAGATTGATGTTAAACTCCATGCCATGATTTGAAGAAGAGCAAGGAGTTTTCCTGGTGTCTCTGATATTTCTCCCTCAATCAATATCTCCAAAACCAGATTAATTGCTCATTTATCATGTTGCTGTGATCAAAATGGCTGCCATGTTGCCTGCATAACCGCAGTCACTGCACTTTCAAATTATTTATTGTATATAAAGTGCTTCTTTACACAGCGAGTGGTGAGAATGTGGAACTCTACCATGTGGTGTGGCTTAAGCAGATGGCATTGATGCATTTAAGGGGAGGCTTGATGCATATGTGAGGGAGAAGGGGATATAGAGAGAGAGAGAGAGAGAGAGAGAGAGAGATGGGGGCAAGGTGGGAAAGAGGTAATTAGAGTGGGAGGAGGCTCCTGTGGATTATAAAAACTGGCATCGACCGGTTGGGCCGAGCAAACCCTTTCTTGGCTGTGTAACTCTGAGATGTTTCTGAGAGATGCAATAAGACTCTGAGTTGGGTATGATTGAACTGCCTTGTGTCCAAATTGGTGCAGGCGCAGCAGCAAAATAAATGGACCCGAACACTGTCCATTCACCTCTCATATATTGCATAGTAACTTCTTCTGTATATTCTTCAAATCAAATAGCTTTTATTTTGGACCTAAAATATCCGTATGCAAACCTTACATTTGAGGGGTGTTTTTTCCCTTCCTGCGGAGAGTGCCCCCCCACCGCGCCAACCCCAGCAGAAGTTAGGCAGTACGTGAACGCAGCTGAAATGGCCCTATCTTTCTGGATTTTGTTCATCAAAATACATTGGGTGAATGCCCGGTGGATAGAGTGCTCGCTCAAAGTAGTGAATGAAATTTCGGCCTGCTGTCAGCCCTGTTGCATCCAATCATTTTTGTTTTTTAAGAAACAACTTGCCCAAGAATTTATTGGCTGCTGCTTTACAAATTCTCAGATCTGAAAGGGCAATGTCTTAACACACTTTTATGGTCATTCCTTTACCCAGGTATGGCTCCAGCATTCATCTAAAAAATATACCTTTTGAGACAAACAAATACTGTTTTTACAGTTAGTTTGGCTGGACTCCTGTTCTGGGGGCTACTGCATTCTTGCTGTTTCTGAGACTCGGGTGCTAAAAGATAACTTTCTGTCACTGCTTTGGCTCACAACAACTACCAGTGTAGTGTACCAGTGTAGTGTTGAATTGTGCAGGGGGTAAGGCAGCGGAGAGTCAATACACCAGTTGGGACTTGTAACTGTACACCGCATGACATTTCAAGCCAGGCTGGGGCTCAATCCTTCATCACTCTTGCCAGGTGTCGTTGTATCTATTTGTCTTCTATCTTGGGATGCCCGACAGGGCTATAGGAGTAAATATAGAGGCTGGTTCACAGCCAACCACAATACTTTAGTAGATGTGTTTTGGGGATGTGCTTCACTGCGATTTTATGAGGTAGGTAAAAGGAAAGAAAATGTTTTATTATTGCATAAAAGCTCAATGTTTTGGAATTAAATTAAGGATTTAGGATTTAACGGTTTAGATCTTCTAAGTGCCAACACTGAACTTTTAAAAAAAATGCTGGTGAAACCTTGGAATTCCAGCAGGGTTCATACAATGGAGTTGGCTCAACGTGATTTGTGTAGTTCATTAGAATATCAAACTCGGAGACATGAGTGTTTTGATCCACAGATCACAGGGTAGTGCCTTTTATTCCAATGAATACTCGTAAAGTGAGTCTCCCTTCAACCGTGCCTTAGGGAGAACATTCCAGAACAATGACCAGTGTCCTGGTGTGGGGATTTTTGGCCTTTTTATTTTACAGAGAAAGGACTTCAACATGAACTATGTTGAGATGTGTTTTTTTTTTAGCAAAAGCTTCACAAGACTGGTGCCCAATGTTGAGCTGTGGATCAGTAGGTAGATGAATGGTGATTACAATGTAAGATGGAAAGTTCTCTAAGACACCCAAATAATGGATTATTGGTAAGCCATGTTTGGTTATTCAGAAAGCCTCCACATCTCTGGAGGCTATCGGAGAGGCTTTTAACAGTCCGAATAAAGACACCAGACCAGAAAGACAGGCAGCAGTGGAACCTCTAGCCTGATCAGGTAGATTTTGTGGTTTTGTGTTCAATCAAGAGCCTGAGTAGGCTAGCAGATGTGTGTTCTACTGTAATGGTGTCTGACAGAAGGTATTTGTTATTGGGCCATGTGTCTCAATATTCTGCGTTTTGCCTACTTGTGGAATAAAGCAGCTTCCAAATAGTCGAATGTTGTCTTGCCTAGTGTTAATCATAGAACAGATCACCCACCCTCTACTCCTGTGCTTCCTTCTGGCTGATTACTGAGTGGCATTTCCAGAGATCTGGTAGCAGGTCTTAGCTGGAATATAGCCCATGATGTGGAGAGATGGGTGGAAGTTAAAGAGAGAAATATCTAAAATAACAGCATAATTCTCTGTTAATTATGTCTTGTCTTCACTGCATTATCGATGTGATGGTAAAGATAAGAGTGATTCAATAATTGAAATCTTACCTTTACAATGAAATCTTGAATGGAGAAGGGGATAATTTGATTGAGTGCAACACTTTGCTGCCTCTGTATTTTCAACCTTTGTTAAGCAGCTTTGTCAAGATTTCTACAGAAGCCTTCCCAGGATGCTTTAGAGACTTCTCAAAGACAAAGAGAATGGGTAATATCTTTTGAGTAGATTCAGCTTGAAAACAAATACCCAGTTGATTCATAATGGTTGGTTTCTGCTTTTAACCTTAAATCTCCTTCCCCAATCCTGTGGAGTTTTTTAAGCTGACTAGCCTAATGGAATGTGTATGTGTGATGCATGTATGAGGGTATATGTGCTCACAGGCTCTATTGGATCAAATATTTAAAATGTTTATAACATTTGTTTTTGTATGTGGACACTTTTATCTGTACTTTCAAAATTTACCAGTGCATTTTCTGAGTTCTCTCATGGTGCCAGGAATATGATTCATGGGCAGCCCATTGTACATGCAGTTTTGCCACCCAGCAACTGCTCTTTGCAGACTCGTAAAGTGAGTATAACCGTATAACCAGCCAGACATCCCCCTTTCAGACAGTACTTTTTTTAAAAAAAGGTGGCTGTGGCAACTACCCAAAATGCTATAAATAATTAATATCTGTTTTATTCAGACATTTAGAAAGGACCCTCTATCACACCATATATAAAGTTACTTAAAATGCTGAGGGTTAACTCATCGCAGTGAATATAAGCCATGAGCAGTCAGCACCTACTTTCACACTAGCTAGACTAGCATTTTAGGAGGCAAGGGTCCCCTTTCCCACCTCCTCAGGAAACCTGTTATCATTTGGGTTCCTCCTTCAAGATGCTTAAGCAGCTTCTAGTATTTCACTTTACTTAGTTGCAGCTTGTAGGCAGAATGATAAGGAATCCCCTTCCAAGATTGTATTGTTAAACTATTGTTTGGGACTGTATGCCTTTCAGGATGATTAACTTGTTTAGATGAAACATGCGCACGCACGTGCAGCCTAATGTGGAAATCCTGAGGTTGCGGTCTGTCATTCACTGCTCCTCCACAGGCTGCGTCGGGGCCCTTCCAACCCCAACAGAGCCAGCAATCAGTGTAATCTGTCAAATCATGGAAGCTACCGAAAACTTCTGCTTTTCCGCAGTAATTACGCTATTAAATACCCCATTAAAAGCTAGACACTTTTGGATTGCGTGTAACTGGGTTTTTAACAGTGTATTGACTGCAAAACAAAGGTTATGGCCCTGAAAAAATAATTAAAATTTTGTGGAGTGTCAAATTTATCCATATTAATAAAAAATTTAAGAAACTTTAAAAAAAAAAAAGTTTGTTCTTTATTTCAGGTTTGCCTTTTCCCCATGAGCGAACCCTGATCTTTGTTTTGCTCTCTAACATTTTTAAAAAGTTAGAAAGAAAGAAGCTTACCAACTTCCTGGTTCGCTCTGAGAATTGTGTTTTAATTGGCTGCTTAGACAACTTGTTGACATCACAACAGCCCATTAACTTGTGTTGATTTCAGTTACGCGTCAGAAAACCCAAAATTCTCGCCACCGAAATCGCGAGATCTTTGTGCAAAGATTACTTTGGGGCCAGCAGCGAGTGCCTTTGCTTCGCCACTGACTGCAAATTCCGGGCCATTATATATATAATTTGTAAACTAGGGATCCTACAATTTTTTATTTGTTTTAAGGTGGTTTTTTTAAATGTCATGTTGATTTTGTCCATACAGGGTCAATTAACCATATCTTAGTTAATTGAGCCACTTTTTGAGCACTTGTTATGAATATTTTTGTTTAAAAATGAAACTTGGATGTTTGATGAGGAAATAGAAATATATCACATTGGTGCAACATGGCTGATGTTCTGAGGTTGAAGGTGATGTTTATACTGCTTCCTGTATGTATAGGATCCCTGATTCAGCAGACCACCAAATACTACAGCTCTGGGAGAATCCATTTATTCTGCAGGCAATCCATAAAGCACTTCCATTCACACATGATCGTGCTGTATAAATTGGGCATAAGGCACCCTGTAGTCGGAGCTCCAGACAACATCTAACTAGAACTCCAGTATTTAACTAATGATTGGGTGCAAAGATAGAAATAATCATTATGTTGCGATCTCGTCCACACATCCAGAAACATACAGCCAAAGTTAACAAAATAATAATAGTGACAGCTAATTATAGTTTCTGTTTGTCATCAAAGAAGGAAATGCAAGCCTCAGTGTTGTCCATAACCCCATCAGTCTTGAGTGTATGTTCTTAAATTTGCAGATGGCTTCTTGCTCATTGTGCTTTAAATCTTGTCTAGTGTGCTTTAAATTTTGTCCAGTTTGTTCTAAAATGAGGAAGAAAAGTTATTTTGAGAAATAATCCACTGGTATTACTGTGGTCTTTGATTTCTGGTTTCATTTTTGCTCATGTTAATATTCTACGTGTGGGTGGAGGAGCTGGCTGTATTACCAGAAGGTTAGCAGCTCCAGCATTCAGGAAAAACATAAGTTGACTTTTCTTGCGCTCTCCCACCCTGGTTGTTTCTCCTCGTATGGCCTCCATATTTGGCAAACAATTAGTTTTGCCATTCATCGCCAGATCTGGCTGGAGAACATTCAGGCACTACCGGGTGTTCTCTTCGCCAAACTGCTCACTACTCCAGAATCATCCTGGAATACAAAGGGTAACCCCTTTCACCCTGCCAACCATCTCTGTAAACCCCTCTCCACTGACCCTCCACCCTCCGCTCCCAAAACAAGTGCAATGAGCTCATGGACATCTTTGTCACTAATATTGAGAACATCTGGTCAACTGCCTCTGCTGCAATCATCCCTTCCATTTACCCACCTAGCCCTGAACCCGCATCTTTCTCTAGTTTCTCTCATCTTCCCCCATGCCCTCTCCGAACTTATTTTCTCCACCATCATCTCCGGAGTACCCCATGATCTATCCTTGGCCCCCTCCTATTCCTCATCTCTATGCAGCCTGTCGGTGACGTCACATTCCACAGGTCCACTGACAACATGCTTCTCCACCATCTCTCTTGATCCTTCTACTGTTCTTTGTTGTCTGACTGCTTGTCCAATATCCAATCCTGGATGAGCTGAAATTTCCTCCAATTAAACATTGGGAAGGCCAAAGCCATTTTCTTTCCTCCTCCCCACCCCTCAACTCTTCCCTCGCCACTGATACCATCCCTCTCTACCCAGCGACTGTCTCGGATTAAACTGTACTGTTCGCAGCCTTAGCATCCTATTTGACCCCGAGCTGAGCTTCCGACCCCATATCCTCTCTCTCAAAGTCCACTTTTAAGACCCTCCTTAAAACCTACCTCTTCGACCAAGCTGTTAGTCATCCCTCCTAATATCTTCTCCTTTGACGGGATTTTTTTTTTGTTTATGCTTCCATGAAGCGCCTACATTTTCCTACATTAAGATGTTGTATAAATGCGAGTTGTTTTTGTTGTTTATTTCACAAGAAAATTTGCCAACTATGAGTTAGATCAGTCGTGCAACATGATACTGGTATTCAGAGGGATTTGGGAATCCTTGCACACGAATCACAAAGTTAGCATGCAGGTACAGCACGCAATTAGGAAGGCAAATGGTATATTGGTCTTTATTGCCAGGGGGTTGGAGTACAAGAGTAAGGAAGTCTTGCTGTAATTATATAGTGCTTTGGTGAGACCACATCTGGAGTACTGTGTACAGTTTTGGATATACTTGTCTTAGAGGGGGTACTACAAAGGCTCACTAGATTGATTCTTGCGATGAGAGGTTTGTCCTGTGAGGAGAGGTTGAGTAGATTGGGCTTATATTCTCTGAAGTTTAGAAGAATGAGAGGTGATCTCATTGAAATGTATAAAATTCTTGGAGGGTTTGAGGGTAGATGCTGAGAGGTTGTTTCCCCTGGCTGGAGAGTCTAGACCTAGGGGTCACAGTCTCGGGATAAGGGGTCGGCCATTTAGGACTGAGATGAGGAGAAATTTCTTCACTTGAGGGTTATGGATCATTGGAATTCTCTACCCCAGAGAGTTGTGGATGCTCAGTCATTGAGTATATTTAAGATGGAGATTGATAGATTTTTGGGCAGTAAGGGACATTGGGGAATAGGGCGGGAAAGTAGAGTTGATGCAAATGTTCAGCCATGATCTTATTGAATGGCGGTGCAGGCGCGAGGGTCCATATGGCCTCCTCCTTTTCTTATGTTCTTATAAGTTAGGTTTATATAACTAAGGTTTAAACATGTTGTAGCTTACATGCCTGGAGAAGTATTCTATAGACTATTTGTCTATCAAAATAAAATATAGTTGTCCTGGAGCTTTGTAGAGAGAGAGATGTGAATGCATTTTAATGATGCTGCAGCTTGATTCAATCAATGGGTGGATATTTGAAATATATGTATCTTTTTAAAAGTGCTGCAGAGCAATGTGAGCAAAACAGTTGTGACTTTTTTCTCTCCAATTTAGGGCATCAATTATTAATGTAGAATTACAGTTTTAAAAACATCTTTTGCTGAAAAGTTTCAAAAAGACTTGTCTGTTTTACTTTTTGAAAGCATAGTCATGAAGCTTGTTACTGGTCGAGGCAATTACGATCTGCCGCATTGGCAGATAAAAATGTTTGCGATCTCTACCTTACTTTGGAACATTTAAGAGCCTAGCCTGTAGTATTCCAGTGGCAAAGTCATACTGTGTAGGTATTGTAGTGGTCTAGAGTCCCTATCTGCAGTACAACTTGTTGTCCTTGCTTTTATTTATTTTGTGTGTAGAGATTAGATTTATGATTGAAGTAACTCCAGATAACTGTGATTTGAACGTCTGGGAAAGATGACTGGGGCCGTTTGAGGGGCATACAGAGCGTACCTGTTAATTTTTAACTGAGTAGCACACTTTTCTACAAATAGTGTGCCTTTATCTGTTTTTAAAGCGCATTAAAGTCACTTGGAATTGGCTAGTGATTAGGATAAGTACTGTTTATAAGCTTTTTAAAAATGGAGAATGCTTCAGCACATTAACGTACTAATGGATGGTGTGATGCAGATTTGATCACTACTTGGATTTCTTTTATTCATTCATGGGATGTGGGTGTCGCTGGCAAGGCCAGCATTTATTGCTCATCCCTAATTGCCCTTGAAAAGGTGGTGGTGAGCCGCCGCCTTGAACCGCTGCAGTGGTTTCTTACAACTGAATCAACCACATTGCTGTGGGTCTGGAGTCACATAAAGGCCAGACCAGGTAAGGACGGCAGATTTCTTTCCCTGAAGGACATTAGTGAACCAGATGGGTTTTTACAGGGTGAACAGGGTACTGCAGATAGGGACTCTAGACCACTACAATACCTACACAGTATGACTTTGCCACTGGAATACTACAGGCAAGGCTCTTAAATTCCCCAGCTGCTGTGGTGGGATTTGAACTCATGTCTCCGATCATTATTCAAGGCCTCTGGATTACTAGTCCAGGAACATAACCACTATGCTACCATACCCTACAGATCAGATCCTGCACTCAGCTATGTTGCTTTTAGGAAATATCAAGCACAGACAAGTACCTCTGCACAGGGACATAAGGAGGAAAAGTCAGGGAGAGTATGTATCTCCGCCCACTCCATGGACATTCTAGTGGCTGACTCATGCCGCATTGGTAGAGGTCTAAGAGCAGTTCACCCACCCTCTTTGGTGTAAGTGATATGTGACCAAATGAATCAGTTAGGGAAGGAAAAGTTGAGCAGAAATTAGAAAGTAACATCTTCAATAATGCTTCACTGGAAATTAGGTGGAGAAATGAGGTTGCCTGATATGTAAAGTTGAATAAAATTTTCTTGATATAATATCAATGCTCTTTCATCCACTTAAAAACGCTAGATATTTTACACACTTCAAACTTAGTTCCACATTGCCCCAAGAGGAACAAAATCTATCCTGCGTGGAGTATAACTGAACTTCCTATTAAAAAAGGCTGGCTTTTCTGCCATCTGGAATTTAAAGTGATTTTATATACCAGAATATTTTCAATTAGAAATTGATTCCATCAAGTCTGCTGGTAGGTTACACAGACTGGAAAGACAAGTAGATGGTTGACAGACCAGCTACCATGAAACTGATGGGATAAATTAATTCAGTCTGAGCTGTCCAGGTTGTACATCAAGGCTACACTCTTTCTCCCCACCCCACCCCACCCCAGTCTTTCAGCTGTATACATGTTGAAATAATTAAATTTTGAGTGCAGTCTGCTGCTTGATTCCATAATGATCTCATCCTAATTAATTTTCTTTTTCATGGGCATTTAATTAAATTACAGTAACCTGGTTACTGATGGTCATTGCTGATTCAAAACAAAGGCCAGTGTTTAGCTCAAAACATCTTGACCTCCAAGGTCCTGAACGTCCTCACAACAAACAAGAGTAGCCACAATGGAAGTACTGTAGGCTGTAAACATCAATACGTATAACATTGTTTGGATTCAGTTATTTCTAATTTGAAATAGTCTCTCTAGAAATAGTTTGTGCTTTATTTTCATATCCCTGACTGACTACAGCCTTTTATCTTCCAGCTGCTAGTGCTACTCTGGCTGACTGGGTGTATTAATGTAGTGCTCACTTTGTTGTGGTGGCTACATTGATCTGGTTCTGGCCCAGGCATCTGACTCTAATTCTGGGGACCTGACCCCTGCTTCCCAAATCCCATAGTGGAGCAATATGCTAATACAAAGTGCTGCAGCTAGCAACCTGACTCAAACTGATCAAATCTGTCACATTAGGATATATTTTCTGCTATTAAAAAAACATTCTCCCCATTACCATTTGCTAATTGAAGCATCAGTGAGTATAAATGCTAATTACCTCAGTCTTATGGGTGACTGTTCAATAGGACTTGGTTGGCTGGTTTTCTGCAGACAAGACCATCAGGACTCGCCTGCAATAGATGCTCACTTCCCACCTACTGTCTTAACCACTTAACTGGTCAAGTAATGGCTGGCCATATTAATCCAAGCTCTGAAGAGTGCAAAATTGAGCGCAGAATTGAATTTTTTTTCAGCCGGATTCGCTAACTGCCATTTCCAGATTATGAAAAAGTGATTTATAGATTTATGGCATTAGAACCAAAGTGTTTGTCCCTACATGTGTAATCTGTCTTCTGAGTTTCAAAACCAAGAAAATGAGATCAAACTAGAAATTTGAATTTAAAAATTTTGTGCACATTGTCTACTTCTATTTGTATTAAATTATATTTAAACTAACTTTTTGGTTACTTCTGACCACCTTTGTCCTTGTAATGTATTTAAATAACCAAGCTGTGAGGTTTTCAGTGAGGGAAAATGAAATCTACAACTGGCTTTTCAACAGTTGACTACTCATCTGTTTCAAAGAATTGGGAAGGGAGTGCTGCTCAGTTGGTTGGAGATGGTAAGTGCAATGCTGTAAATTTTTAAAGCACCATTGGTTGTTGGTTGGATGAGCACTTAGTTTGCCTGGAGCCTGTGCTCGTGGGCCGCACCCTCCTGTCAATGCTGACACTGAGCCAGTTAATGTATTGCAGCAAATTCATTTTGAATACACGCACTGCCAAAACTTCCAGGAGATTATGGCTGCGGGAGTGGAGGGAGGGAAGTAGTGTTTATGGTCATGATGCTCCAGCCATCATGGTATGGGGCAGGCTCAATGAACCAGCTGGTCTTTTCTTGCCTGTTAATTTTGCATGTTCATAAAACCTGCTCCTTTGTTGATTTTGCAGCTGAGCTAATTGCTACTGTCTCTCTAAGTTCCCCCTGTGGAAAACGGCTAAATCTTTCTCTGAAGGCTTGTAATCATTAAATATATATGTGTGTGTGTGTGTGTGTGCGTTAAATGGTGGTGGAAATGTTGCTAGGACTGTTGCCTGTTTCCTAGCAGTTGAGTCTACATGGCTTGTTCTGCTCTGCAAACAGACCACATCAAATAGATCTATTTTAAGGAAGTCGGTGAAGGGAGGAAGCACCGTGGCCATTTTAAACAAATTGAAGTTCTGTCATTTTGAAGTTTGCTACTGCACTACTGTTTTTTTAAAAAAAACGCATGGGTTGTTTTCCTTTTTTAAACAAAACAACAATGTAGTCACCATTTAAGCATCTTCAATGCAACATGTACATCATTCACAGCAATAACATGTTTTAATTTTTTTTAATTGTCTATGTAAACTCTTAATGGAATTAGCTTCTCATAGTTAATTTGGCTTTTTTTATAGCTTTTTTGAGCATGTAATTATCTAATATATTAGATTATAAGGTTTGGACCTTCAAAAAGTACACGGGATGGTTCCATTCTTCCTTGGTATCTTGGTTTAGAGCAAAGTATGGAAGAAAAGGAGCCTATTTGCAAATACAAAGTGGTGTACTCCACTCAAGAATAAAGAGCAGCATCCCTATCGTGTATGTGGGTGAGAAATAGCTTGGTATTCACACTTGCTTTGTTCCAGGCTTGTGGTTTTGTATTTGAGTTGTGTGGTTCATCTGCTGGCTAGAATTTTGTGTTAGTTCTTAATTGATTAGAACAGAATACAATTTTACCTCTGGCAGACTGGTTGAAAAAAGCTTAGAGTATCACTGCCTATTAGGTCTGCCTCCTCTCAGTTAGGTCTAGTACAGTACTGACGGCTGTTAATGTAGATGCTATTTTCAGGTATTGGGTAGAAAGGCACTTTGGCCAGATTGTACCTTTTTTGAAGGAGAAAAAAGAATCTAACCAACATTTTCCACTCAACACCCAATATTCCATAAGCCAACTAAAAATTTACCACCTGAAACTATCAGAGATAAGTCACTTGAACTCTGCAAACTTATTTTTCCACTCAAAGCAAGAAACCGTGGGAAGTGGTACTGAAGCAACATACACAGTGCAAACTACATTTTTCCTACCTGACATTTAATGTTTTGGTGAAACAGTTTAATAATTTACTCGTGAACTTCAAGGAACAAAAAAGAAATGCACGCAAGATGGCCATTAAATGGGATCATAGATAATTGCCAAAAAATTAAAATGTGCCTAAAGTTAGGTGATGTGTTGATGACTGTTGCAAGCTTATTAATGACCTTTGATGTGTTGAGGCAAAATAACGCACACAATTTTACGGTGTTGCACAGCAATGACTTTCTCAAAGAAAAAGACCTTGGCATAACTAGCTGTAATATTTCACCATCTGGAGTAGGGACCTGGTGCCTCTTCTGACTATACTGATTCTAGTGGGTGTTCCATTTTTGCTTTATTTTGTGAACTAACTGAAAGCAAAACTTGCATTTATATAGCGCCTTTCACGACCACCGGACACTCAAGTGCTTCACAAAGTACTTTTGAAGTGTCGTCACTGTTGTAAGGTAGGAAACGCGGCAGCCAATTTGTGCACAGCAAGCTCCCACAAATGGCCATGTGATAATGACCAGATAATTTGGCTTTATTTTTAGTGATGTTGATTGAGCGATAAATATTGGCCAGGACATTGGGGAGAACTCTTGCTTCAAAATAATGCCATGGGATCTGTTATGTCCACCTGAGAGCAGACGGGGCCTCAGTTTAATGTCTCATCCGAAAAACGGCATCTCCGACCGTGCAGCACTCCCTCAGTACTGCACTGGAGTGTCAGCCTAGATTTTTGTGCTCAAGTCTCTGGAGTGGGACTTGAACCACAACCTTCTGACTCAAACGAGAATGCTACCAACTGAGCCACGGCTGGGCTGCACTGGCCATTCCATATGTACATATTGTATAATGTTCAAGCAATTATATCTACTATAATTTGCTTCTCATGATTGATATTTGAAATTCTTGTATTATCTTTTTGTGATCTGTGTTCTTCAATAATGCATAACCTGATTTTAAATTAAACAATTTTCCCCATCTGCTTCAGCAACTAAAAATGATTAAATTATGAGGACAGGTTGCATAGACTAGGCTTGTATTCTATTGAGTATAGAAGATTAACCGGTGAACTTATTGAGTTTAAGATGATTAAAGGATTTGATAGGGTAGATAGAGATGAACTATTTCCTCTGGTGCGCAAATATAAGTGGGCACAACCTTAAAATTAGAGCTACGCCATTCAGGGGTGGAGTCGGGAAGCACTTCTACACAGAGTAGTGGAAATCTAAAAAGCTCTCCCAAAAATCTGTAGCGTCTAAGTCAATTGAAAATCTTAAAACTGGGATTGATAGATTTTTGGAAAGTTAAGGGATATGGAACCATAGTGGATAAATGGAGTTAAAATACAGATCAGTCATATATTTGAATAGCGGAACGGGCTTGCGTTTTTGAATGGCCTACTCCTGCTCCTATGTTTAGATTCAGAACAGATCTAGCAGCTCAAAGTTGGGCATCCATGAGGCGCTGTGGGCCATCAGCAGCAGTAGAATTGTATTCCACAACGATCTGTAACCTCATGGCCCGGCATATTCCTCACTCTACCATTACCATCAAGCCAGGGGACCAACCCTGGTTCAGTAAGGAGTGTAGAAGAGCATGCCAGGAGCAGCACCAGGCGTACCTAAAAATGCGGTGCCAACCTGGGGAAGTTGCAACCCAGGACTACATGCATGCTAAAAAGTGGAAGCAGCATGCTATAGACAAGGCTAAGCGATCCCACAATCAACAGATCAGATCAAAGCTCTGCAGTCCTGCCACATCCAGTCGTGAATGGTGGTGGACCATTCGACAACTAAGGGAGGAGGAGGCTCCATGAATATCTCCATCCTCAATGATGGTGGAGCCCAGCACATGACTGCAAAAGAAGGCTGAAGCGTTTGTAACCATCTTCAGCCACAAGTGCCGAGTGGATGATCCATATCGGCCTCCTCCTGAGGTCCCCACCTTCAGAAGCCAGTTTTCAGCCAATTTGATTCATTCCATGTGATCTCAAGAAACGGCTGAGCGCACGGGATACAGCAAAGGCTATGGGCCCCGACAACATCCCGGTTGTCGTGCTGAAGACTTGTGCTCCAGAACTATCCGTACCTCTAGCCAAGCTGTTCCAGTACAGCGACAAAACTGGCATCTATCTGACAATGTGGAAAACTGCCCAGGTATGCCCTGTCCACAAAAAGCAGGACAAATCTAATCCGGCCAATTACCGCCCCATCAGTCTACTCTCAATCATCAGCAAAGTGATGGAAGGTGTCGTCGACAGTGCTATCAAGCAGCACTTACTCACCAATAACCTGCTCACTGATGCCCAGTTTGGGTTCCGCCAGGACCACTCGGCTCCTGACCTCATTACAGCCTTGGTCCAAACATGGACAAAGGAGCTGAATTCCAGAGGTGAGGTGAGAGTGACTGCCCTTGACATCAATGCAGCATTTAACCAAGTGTGGCATCAAGGAGCCCTAGTAAAACTGAAGTCAGTGGGAATCGGTGGGGGGGGGGGGGGGGGAAACTCTCCACTGGCTGGAGTCATACCTAGCACAAAGGTAGTGGTGGTTGGAGGTCAATCATCACAGCCACGGAACATCGCTGCAGGAGTTTCTCAGGGCAGTGTCCTCGGCCCAACCATCTTCAGCTGCTTCATCAATGACCTTCCCTCCAACATAAGGTCAGAAATGGGGATGTTCGCTGATGACTGCACAGTGTTCAGTGCCATTCGCAACTCCTCAGATAATGAAGCAATCCATGCCGGCATGCAACAAGATCTGGACGACATTCAGACTTGGGCTGATAAGTGGCAGGTAACATTCGCGTCACACAAGTGCCAGGCAATGACTATCTCCAACAAGGGAGAGTCTAACCACCTCCCCTTGACAATCAACGGCATTACCATTGCCAGATCCCCCACCATCAACATCCTGGGGGTCACCATTGACCAGAAACTTAACTGGACCAGCCACATAAATACTGTGGCAACAAGAGCAGGTCAGAGGCTAGGTAATTTGCGGCGACTGTCTCACCTCCTGACTCTCAAAGCCTTTCCACCATCTACAAGGCACAAGTAAGGAGTGTGATGGAATACTCTCCACTTGCCTGGATGAGTGCAGCTCCAACAACACTCAAGAAGCTCGACACCATCCAGGACAAAGCAGCTTGCTTGACTGGCACCCCATCCATCACCTTAAACATTCACTCCTTCCACCACCAGTGTACCGTGGCTGCAGTATGTAGCATCTACAAGATGCATTGCAGCAAATCGCCAAGGCTCCTTCGGCAGCACCTCCCAAAACCCGCGACGTCCTTCTTGATGCTAGAGAAGGGCAGCAGGCGCATGGGAACACCATCTCCAAGTCACACCATCCTGACTTGGAAGTATATCGCTAATCCTTCATCGCTGGGTCAAAATCCTGGAACTCCCTCCCCAACAGCACTGTGGGAGTACATTCACCACACAGACTGCAGCGGTTCAAGATGGCGGCTCACTACCCCCTTCTCGGGGGGCAATTAGGGATGGGCAATAAATGTTGGCCTTGTCAGCGACGCCCACATCCCAGGAATGAATAATAAATAGTGGATTCTTCCACATCGCCACGGTAAACACAACAGGGTGCCATGATCATAATACTTAGCACCTTGTCACATTAAAAGTAATTTATTGTGCAATATTTGAGACATTTCCAACTGCTTATGATGTGCATTGTAGGAAAATGTTTTTTGGTTAAAACAGAATCTAGAAGGAGGCCGTGGTCACTTTACCCCCAGAACAATCTGTAATGGTTTGAAGAACCAATTGTATCCGAGACCAGCAACGAAGCCCGTGAACTTGTCTCTGCAGTCGGATGACAGAATGCACAGAAAAGGATACTCCATGACATTAACAAATGTTTGAGGAATAAATCAAACAGATTATGCTAATGCTGTCCCTTCTGTCTACACACCACAGTTCTAGAGCCCACAAAAAAACACTTGCCCATATATATCAGAGAAACAGAGAATGAACTTGCATTTAGAGTGCCGTTCATGACCTCCGGATATCACAAAGTGCTCCACAGCTAATAAAGTTCTTTTGAAGTGTAGTCACTCTTGCAATGTAGGGAAATGTAGCAGCCAATTTGTGCACAGTACAAATGTGTCGATGCTTAGAACATGGCCTTGTCATAACCAACACCTTGTTCTGTCAGAGAGACAAGTACAAGGCTTCATGGCAGCACCCTCGCTCCAAGCACTGGCATCTGCTGTACTACGTCATCGTCCAAGCGAGGGACCGCAAGATAGTCCGCATCACCCACGCCATGACGGGAGCTGACGACTGCTGGACAGACCACCGCCTAATCCGATCTGTCAACTCCATCAATGTAGCCCCAAAATAGCAGCGCCAACAGAAACAATGCCGCAGGAAAATTAACGCTGGAGCACTCCAAGACCCCGCTAAGAAAGCCCTATTCAGCCTGTGCCTCAAACAACCTGACGACTCCCAGTGATGCAAAGACACAGAGTGCTCACAATGCCTGGTCTGCACTCAAGGCCTCCATAATCAGCACTTGTGAAGAGACGCTCGGTCACTCGACCAGGAAACACCAAGACTGGTTCGACGAGAACGACCAGGAGATCCAGGAGCTAATAAGGCGCAAGGCATTCCTGATCTGGAAACAGCAACAGAACTCGAGAGCAAGAAAGCAGCTCTACAGATGCCTGAAGGCCGAGGTCCAACAAAAAACTCGCGACCTAAAGAACAGATGGTGGGTGGAGAAAGCGGAGATCCAGCAGCTAGCCGACAACCACGACGTGCGTGGATTCTTTAGCGCAGTCAAGACCATCTACGGCCCAAGGCCCTACCCCACTGCGGGCCAAGAACGGAGAGGTACTCAGCAAGGACAGAGAGGCAGTCGGTGCCCGCTGGAAGGAGCACTTCGAAGATCTCCTTAACCGTGACTCTGTCTTCGAGTGTCCTCAACTCCATCCCGCAGCATGCTACCCGCCACCATCTCAGCACAACCCCAGCCCGGCATGAGGTTGAAAAGGCCATCCGACAACTGAACAACAAGGCCTCAGGAGCAGATGGAATCCCCGCTGAGGCACTAAAGCATAGCGGAGAAGCACTACTGTCGCGAATTCATCAACTCATTTCTCTTATATGGAAGGAGGAGAGCATGTCAGGGGATCTCAGACGCTGTAATTGTGACCATCTTCAAGAAAGGTGACCAGTCCGATTGCGGTAATTAGAGGAGTTTCCCTGCTGTCTGCCACAGGGAAAGTCATTGCAAGAATCCTCCTCAATCGCTTTCTCCCAGTGGCCGAAGAGCTCCTCCCAGAGTCGCAATGCGTATTCCGCCCACTAAGGGGCACAATGGACATGATCTTCACCGCACGTCAATTACAAGAAAAATGCAGGGAACAGCACCAACTGCTGTACATGGCCGCCTTTGATCTCACAAAGGCCTTCGAAACTGTCAACCGTGAGGGATTATGGAGTGTCCTCCGCAAATTCGGCTGCCCTCAAAAGTTTGTCACCATCCTCCGCCTGCTTCATGATGACATGCAAGCCGTGATCCTGACCAACGGTTCCACCACAGACCCAATTCACGTATGAACCGGGGTCAAGCAAGGCTGTGTCATCGCACCAACGCTCTTCTCGATCTTCCTTGCTGCAATGCTCCATCTCACCCTCCAGTAAGCTCCCCGCTGGAGTGGAGCTAATTTACAGAACAAACGGGAAACTGTTCAACCTCCGTTGCCTCCAGTCCAGATCCAAGGTCGTCCCATCCTGTCATCGAATTACAGTATGCAGACGACGCTTGCATCTGCGCTCACTCGGAGGTCGAACTCCAAACCATCGTCAACACCTTCACCGACGCGTACGAGAGCATAGGCCTTACACTAAACATCCGTAAGACAAAGGTCCTCTACCAACCTGCCCCGCCACACAGTACTGCCCCCCCATGATCAAAATCCACGACAAGGCCTAGGACAACGTGGACCACTTTCCATACCTCAGGAGCCTACTGTCAACAAGGGCAGACGTTGACTAAGTCCAACACCGCCTTCAGTGTGCCAGTGCAGCCTTCGGTCACCTGAGGAAGAGAGTGTTTGAAGACCAGGACCTCAAACCCGGCACTAAGCTCATGGTCTACAGAGCAGCAGTGATACCCACCCCTGCTGTATGCCTCAGATATGGACCATGTACAGCAGGCACCTCAAAGCACTGGAGAGGTACCACCAACGCTGCCGCTGCAAGATCCTGCAAATCCATTGGCAGGATCGGCGCACCAACGTCCGTGTTCTTTCTCAGGCCGACATCCCCAGCATCGAAGCTTTGACCACGCTCGATCAGCTCCGATGGGCGGGTCACATTGTCCGCATGCCCGATACGAGACTCCCAAAACAAGCGCTCTTCTCGGAGCTCCGACACGACAAGAGAGCCCCTGGTGGGCAGAGGAAACGCTTCAAGGACATCCTCAAAGCCTCCTTGAAAAAGTGTAATATCCCCACCGACACCTGGGAATCTCTGGCCCAAGATCGCACAAAGTGGAGGAGAAGCATCCGGGAAGGCGCCGAAATCCTCGCGTCGCTTCGCCGGGAGGAAGCGGAAGCTAAGCGCAAGGAGCGCACGTCAACCCAAGCACCCCACCCACCCACCCGCCCCTTCAACCACCGTCTGCCCCACCTGTGACAGTGACTGTAGGTCCCGCATTGGAATTCAGTCACCTGCAAACTCATATTTTTAATGTGGAAGCAAGTCATCCTCGGTTCCGAGGGACTACCTAAGAAGAGGAGCAAGGTCCCACAAACCGCAATGAGATAAATGATCATTTATATGTTTTTCGTGATGCTGGTTGAGGGATAAATGTTGGCCAGGACCCTGGAAGAACTCCCCTGCTTTTCTTTTACATCCACCTGAAAGGTAGATGAGGCATCTCATCTGGAAGACGACATCTCTGAGTGCATTACATCCTCGGTACATACGACACTGAAGTATCAGCCTACACCCTTCTGACTCCTAGGTGAGGATGCTACCACTGAGTCACGTGACAGAGGCTAAATAAACTAGTGCAAATTGTCTAATGTGCCTTCAATCATGTGCATAAAGATCTGAGTAATCTTCTTGATATTTTGTTGTTGTAGGCTCACTCTTGTCAATGTGCTGCACTTTTTGCAAAAAACAGAAATTGCCTTTACTGCTCTGAAATGTCATTTACACATGGCATCAAGTGGCAGACTGCGAAAGAGCCTTGAGAAATATTAGGGTTATCGTCCATTGGCACTCCATTCTGAGGATGACCCTGTAGGGGTTACCTCCACTGAGATTTTCTTTCAGAATGTTAATTACCTTATTAGCAGCTTCCACTTAAATAGTTACATATTTGAATAATGCATTGAATTAATCTTTTGTCAAATTAAGCAGTTTTTCCATGCAAGATTTATCACTTGTACATTTATCACTTATATATATTGAATGCAAGTCTTGCAACTTTTAATCACTTTGCAATGAATATATTTTGCTTCAAATATGTTTGTCCGGTGTTGTCCCTTTCTTCACTGGAACAATGTTTATTTTACTTTTACATTTTTTTAATTGATTTAACATTATTACAACCAGTTGTGTGCCAATTATACAATTTCTGGAGTCAACTGCCATCTGTGGCCCTGTTGTAGACCATGGGTCACTCTTACTGAATATGTGTAGCAAATGGTTTGGATTGTACAGTCTGACAAATTTAAATTATATTCCACACGTGTATTTTGTAAGTGTTTGTCTCTAGTAATGCAACAATTTTATTGACTAGATTTATGTTACAGATCTTAAGCACTTGGCAATGTATGAAAGGCATTGGTTTACTACTATTGCATTTAAAATGAAAATGCTTGCATTTTTCATAATAAATCTAACAATTTTTCTTTTAAATTTGAGGGAGCCAATGCAGGTTAGAGAGGACATGGGTGATGGGGAATAAGACTTGGTGTGGGATAGGATACAGGCATAGAGTTTTGGATGAGCTGAAGTTTATGAAGGGTGGAGGATGTGAATGTAGAGAGTGAAGATTAGGAAGCTGGCCTAGAGATTGGAATAGTTGAGTCGGGAGGTGACAGGCATTGTAGTGTTTCAGTGGCAGATGGACCGAGGTGGAGATGGGCAATGTTGCAGAGGTGGATGTAATTCTTTGTGATGGAGAGGATATGGGTAGTGTAGTTGATTGTGTCGAAGACTGTAGAGGTCAAAGAGAACTGGGAGTGATAATGTACCACAATCACAGTGAATGTCATTCGTAACTTTGGTTACAGCTGTTTTGGTGCTGTGGGAGGGCAGAAACTTGATTGGAGCATGCAAATGGAGTTGTCGGAGAGATGGCCACAGACCTGGAAGGCAACATGTTCAAGGACTTTGGAGAGGAAAAGGAGGAAGAGTGGTAATTTGCAAGGATAGGGGGGTCGAGGGTAGTTTTGTTTTAGGAGGGAGGTGATGATGCTGGTTTTGCAAGGGAAGAGATGGAAATACTTACAATGTCAGCTAACTTTGGAGCCAGGAAGCAAAGTTTGTTGGTCAGCAGTTTGGTGGGAATGGGGTCAAAGAGAGCAGGAAATAGGTCTCTGAGGTAATTTTCTGAATTTGCTCTCCGAGGGGAGAGTTTCACTTGCAATTGAAAATTCTGGGACACCAAGTGATTTTCTGACCAAAATGGTTGGAAAATCCTGTACAGCATGTGCTGAATTTCTGATCTGCATTGCCAGTAAGTAAGACTCCCCACCAGACATGGGAAGTTGAAAAATTACCCCTTGTAAAGCAAGTAAACAAAGGAAGGACAGTGCAGGAAAGTATACAGTCAGCTCTCCTGGAAACTAAGGTTTGCTCCAATTTCTCAAGTAGCCAAAATCCTGTAAAACATTTACTGATACCTGGAAACTAGTCTTACTATATTTGATTGCTTGAATCTGTTTGGAAGGTAGCAAGTTATATTAGTCAAAACTGCAGCAATAATGCCAATGGGAGGGAGTAGAAAGAATAAGTAACACTTTCCAGATGAATAGACAAATGTGCTGCGTCATTAGAGCAGTCATGTGTTCCTGGCACAGGCGCCCAATGTGGCTTTTTTTTGGGAACCTATAAAGCTTTCTGTTCCAGCCACAGTAAAAGTAGAACATTATTTGCTAAAATTTGGGTTTTTTTTAAGTTTAAGTGTAATAACAGACCACCTCACAATGCATTGTGTAGGTTCTTTTCCAGAATTCAGCTTCCAAAATGGGCTACAAACAGATGCATGCTTTTTTCAGTCAGAAATAAAATGTGTGTTATGAAAAGAAAAATCAAGGGGGCGATTTTCCCAGCCCCGAGGAGGCGGGTCAGTTGGGAAAATCGCAAAAAGTGAGGGCAGGTTCGGAACCCGCCTCCGCGCAATTTTGCCGGAGGCGGGTTTGATGGGTGCAATTCGGTCCCGCCTCCATCAGTCGGGAGAGGTAGTTAAGGCCCTTAAGTGTTTAAGGGCCTCTATAATCCTATTTTGCCAGGCCTTTGTTATTTTACCACATTTTCAGCGTGTTCCACGATCCTCCTAAACCACACCAGCTAATCCTGACGGGTTGACAAGTGGGTGGCCTCCTCACAGCTGCAGCTCCACCATTAAAACGGAGCTTTCAACAGCGATCAGTTGCAGGTGGCAGAACTTTTGTTGCACAGGTCTTTCGGCAGGCCTACTGAAGTCGGAGGTGCTGCAGCTTCTATCTCTCAACTGTGGGACCTCCTTGGAAGACCCTCTCCCCGCTTGGACTGAGCGCTTCCCCAACGGAGGTGTCTGCCAGCAGAATGGGAACCATTTATTTCCTTTCATCATGGACCTCGGATGAGGATGAGGAACAGCCACGGCAGCAGCAGAACCAGGCAGCGCAGCAGGAGCGTCCACTCCTGCTCACCCAACCTGATGGGTGCACAGGGCAGAAGGCGCCAGCGCAGGGATGCACGTTGCCGCAGGAGATAACCCCCCCCCCCCCCCCTTCAGGGTTTACAGACAGAGGATGAGCTACCTCAACATGAGTGAGCAGCAGTGCCAAAGGAGGCTGAGAGTTTTGCGAGAGGTTGTCCGAGACATCTGCGCACTGTTGCAACCAAACCTGGAGCCCAGAGGAGCGGGTGGACAATCCCTTACAAGTGGCTGTCAAAGTCACCACTGCACTCAACTTTTTTGCCTCTGGTTCCTTCCAGGGATCATCAGCGGCATCTCCCAGTCGGCCGCCCACAGTTGCATCACGCAGGTTACCATGCCCTTTTTCGCAAAGGCGCACAATTACATCCACTTCTCAAGGGATAAAGCAAGTGTAACTTTGCGTTCAGTTGGCTTTGTAAATATGGCAGGCTTGCCAATTGTTCAGGGCGTAGACTGCACCCCATCACAACCCAGCTATCTTTGTCAACCACAAGGGCTTCCACTCCCTCAATGTACAGCTGGTGTGTAACCACAAGGAAATTTTGCATATTTGCGCCAAGTTTTGTGGCAGCTACCATGACTCGTTCATCCTGCGGAACTCCATTGGTCCTCCGCTCTTCAATCCACCAAACCAACTTAACGAATGGCTCCTTGATGACCAGGGCTACCCCCTGAAGAAGTGGCTAAAGACGCCAATCAGGAGGCCAGCTAACGAGGCTGAGGAGCACTACAACGCCAGCCACATTTCAACCAGGTCCATCATCGAACAAACCATTGGCTTGCTGAAGATGCAATTCCAATGCCTTGACAGATCAGGTGGAGCCCTGCAGTACTCAGTAGCCAGGGTCTCTAGACTGGTCATGGTCTGCTGTGCACATAGAAACATAGAATCTAGGAGCAGGAGTAGGCCATTCGGCCCGTCGAGCCTGCTCCACCATTCAATACGATCATGGCTGATCATCCAAATCCAGTACCCTGTCCCTGCTTTAATCCCCACAGTACACATATCCCACCCTGCCCCCGTAACCCCACGTATTTAATTCCCCCTAACATATCCCATCCTATCCCCATAACCCCACATATTTAATACCCCCCTAACACTAAGGGTCAATTTATCATAGCCAAATCAACCTAACCCGCACATTTTTGGACTGTGGGAGGAAACCGGAGCACCCGGAGGAAACCCACGCAGACACGGGGAGAATGTGCAAACTCCACACAGACAGTCACCCGAGGTCAGATTCGAACCCGGGTCCCTGGCGCTGAGAGACACCAGTGCTAACCACTATGCCGCCGTGTTGCACTGCACAGCCTCGCACAGCGTCGTGGCTTGCAGCTTCCTGATGAGCAAGTGGCTCAGTTCATAGCCGCCTCAGATGAGGAGGAGGACCGAGCAGCGGCGTATCTACCAGCACGTGAGCACATTGCTGGCCGTGATGTAAGTGATGCACTCATCCTGGCCAGATTTGTATCGGTTGCCCATTGTGGCACACGTGCTTGGCTCCTTCTTAACACATGATAGACAATGGACATGACTCTCTGGCCTCCTTTCACTCTGGCCACCAACCTGACCACGCAAGTGTCGCGAAGCCCGCAATGTGCAGCTGCCTAAGCCGAAATAACAGATGCCATCACGCCTACAGTTTGCCATCACATTTTAATACATTCACACAGGGATGGCATTTCATCCATAAACAGAAACAGTCACCCAAGTGCCTACCCATGTGACTAATTGTGCTTTATTTTTCTCTTGCGCGTGTTCCTACGTGGTACTCCCCCTGTGGCTTCAGCAGATGTGGAGACACCTTGCTCACTTTCATGCTGCTCCTGCTTCGACACCTTTGGTGGGCGTCCTCTGGGTTTCTGAGCCTGTGAGGGTTCGGCAACAGTCTGCTCCTCCTGCGTCTGTGCCAGCCATCTCAGTTGGGTGCGGACTCTGATGGGGCTCTGACCAAGGGCTACGCAGTGGCATGGAAGGTGTGAGTGCTTGGAGAGGAGCCCCCACTTCCTTGTTCTCTGCCACCAATTTCCCTCTCATGGGTCAGGTCCACCTCAGCACTTGCAAGTGGCCTGAGAGCACCTTGCTGCACATCAGGGCCATGGGGACCCGTATCTGCGCTGGCAGTCCTACTCAAAAGAACTTCCATGAAGCTCTGGTTTCTCTGTTCAATAGCTGCCCATCGCTGCTCCAGAGATGTCGGTCTATTCTGAACATTCACCATGTTTTCCAGACTCTGGTGACTTATGTCCTCCATGGCCGTAGCCATCCTCTCCTCTACCGTAGACACCCTTTCCAGAGAGGTAACCATCGTTACCACGGAGGTTGCCATCCTTTCCGTGGTGCTGTGTATATGTGCCATTGCCTCCACAAAGGCACTGCTCGTGTTAGAGTTGGACTCCTCCATCCTCTCCACACTCTCAGTGACCCTGGAGACAAAACCTGCCAGAGACTCCTGGAGTTCCAGCACCGCTCTCCTGGATGGACCCAGAGGCACAGGGTCCACGTGCAGTGAAGCAGAGCTAGGAGAGTCCTGCGCCCTCCGACGAGGACTCTCCACTGCTGTCCCTGTCTCCACCACCTGCTGATGCTCACCTGAGAGCTGTGATACACACGGTGACAAAACTACTCTATGTCCCGAAGGTCCCACCGAGGTGTGCGTATCTGCGCTGGTGCTGGGTGCGCTTACATCTGGTGACGCTGCGTCCTCGGAGGTTGCAGGTTCCCCTGAGGAGTCTTGCAGCTCAGCCTCTTCCTCGTCGACAGTGGGGGGGGCTCTGTGTGGATGGTCCTGTGGGGGAGTAAAGTCATGGGTTAGACATATCACGGAAGTGTGGCATGCAGATGCAATAGTGCAGATGATCATGTGGCTTTCTATTAATGTACACCAGCAGCCATGCAGTCACTCCAGCAGTGTTAATGAGAGAATAGTTTTGCATCTCTGTCACCAGCTTGGTCTGCATTGCCCATCTGTCCGTCCCCCACTTCCACCTCCACCTCTGCGCCGGCGATGTCCAGGACAGCCTCTTCAGCCTGGGTGAGAACGGCAAGGGAAGGTGGCCCTCCTCCTGTCTTCACCCTTTCCCTTCTATTGTGGGCTCTCTCTCGTCCTGCAGTGAGGGAGACAAGTGGAGTTGGAGTGAGAATGATGGAGTGAGTGTAGAGAGTCCAGAGCATAGATGCTTGGAAGGAGACAAAGATGGAGTGAGGTTCCATGTCCAAGGGCCCTCCCTGAGTCGTTGTCATTGCATAACATTGAAAGGGAGTGTGAGGGTAGCATCGTCGAATAGTCAAGTGATTGGGTTCATAGTGAGAGGGATGGTGAAGGGTTGTAAGGATAAAGTGGGATGTGTAGGAGGAGGTTGACAATGCAGAGTGCTGGTGATGAGAGAAGGGGAGCAGAAGGAGGGTCAAGCTGATGGTATACTCCCTTTACAAGGTCATTGAACCTTTTACGGCACTGCAGCCATGTCCTGCTGCACACTGATCTGGAGGTTATATCCCTTGCCAGCTGGACCCACACAGCCTTGGTTTCTTTGGGAGGCCTCTTCCTCCCAGATGAGGGGAAGAGCACCTCCCTGCTGGCTCTCGCCCCCTCAACCAGGATACCCAGCGCCTCATCCGAGAACCTCGGGGAGGCCCTTGCCTTGGAGCTGGCCGTTCTTCAAGGAGATAAAAGTTTGGAGGTGGTGCAGAATAGACCAAAAACCAGTGGAATGAGCTGCAGCAAGCAGCCTTTAAATGAAGCTGGATAAGTGACGTCAGCAGAGGTGAGTTTCGGTCCCAAAAGACTAATTGGCCCAGGGGAACCCACACCTCTGAAATTAACTGGCCAATTAGGGGAAATCGCAAATTTTTCCCACCTGACAGTGGAGGCGGGTTCGGGACCCACCCAAACCGAAACCTGCCTCCAATGGGAAAATTGCCCCCTGCCCCCCTCCCAGTTTAATTGAAAAATCACGAAGTCATGTACCCAGTGTGCTTCATGTGACTAAGGAATTAGAGTGGCAATCTATCATTTGCAAACAGAGGGTTATACTGTGTGCTGTGGGATATCCGTTATCATATGTGTTGATGATGGGATTAGTTACCAATTCAAACCCTAGAATCAGGGAAACCAAACCAGCTACAGCCAGATGAGTGTGCCACTGGAGCATGGTCATCACTGTACTGGTTTTATTTGTTGTGCCACAGTGCAGTTCAGGAATGGAGAGAGATTTTGGCACCAAATTTGGAGCAAGCTGTGCTACAAACAGGCATCTATGTGAAGGGAAAACTTCTGTTCAGTTTTGCAGATCAAAATCAACTATTACTCTATGAATTTGCATTTGAAGCTTTTTCAAATCTTAACTGATAAGGGAATTGAGGGAGGAGATAGTGGAAGGGCTTGCCATAATTTTCCAATCTTCCCTAGATGCGGGGGAGGTGCCTGAGGATTGGAAAGTGGCAAATGTGACACCATTGTTCAAGAAAGGGTGTAAGGACAATCCCAGTAACTACAGGCCGGTCAGTTTAACATCAATGGTGGGTGAAGTTTTAGAAACAATAATCAAGGAAAAAATTAACGGGCACTTGGAGAGGTTTAAGCTAATTAAGGAGAGCCAACACGGGTTTGTAAAAGGAAGATCGTGTTTGACTAATCTAATTAAATTTTTTGATGAAGTAACAGGAATGATTGATGAAGGGAATGCAATGGATGTTGCCTACATGGATTTTCAGAAGGCGTTTGACAAAGTACCACATAGAAGGCTAGTTAACAAAATTGAGGCTCATGGAATAGGTGGGTCAGTGGCAGCTTGGATAAGGAATTGGCTTAAGGACAGAAAACAGCGAGTTGTGGTAAATGGCTGTTTTTCAGACTGGAGGATGGTAGACAGTGGTGTTCCCCAAGGGTCAGTGCTGGGGCCACTGCTTTTTTGATGTATATAAATGACTTAGATATTGGAATCGAGTAGAATTTCTAAATTTGCCGATGACACCAAACTTGGGTGTGGCAAACTGAGGATGATGCCAATCGACTGCAGCAGGACATAGAAAGGCTAGCAGAATGGGCAGACAAGTGACAGATGGAATTTAATAGAGAAGTGTGAGGTGATGCATTTTGGCAGAAGGAACAGGGAGAGGCAATATACACTTAATGGCACAGTTTTAAAGAGTGTGCAGGGACAGAGGGACCTGGGAGATAATGTGCATAGGTCCCTGAAGGTGGCGGGACATATTGAGAGAGTGGTTAGCAAAGCATATGGGATCTTGGGCTTCATAAATAGAGGCATTGAGTACAAAAGTAGAGAAGTTATGCTGAACCTTTATAAAAGTGCTGGTTAGGCCACAACTGGAGTATTGCGTCCAGTTCTGGTCACCACACTTTAGGAAGGATGTGTAGGCCCTTGAGAGGGTGCAGAGGAGATTTACCAGAATGGTTCCAGGGATGGGGGATCTTGGCTACAAGGACAAGTTGGAGAAGCTGGATTTATTTAGAGCAAAGGCGGTTGAGGGGTGATTTTGATAGAGGTGTATAAGATTATGATGGGTTTGGATAGGCTAGACGGAGAAAGGCTGTTCCCACTAGTTGATGGTACAAGGACTAGGGGACACAGATTTAAAATTTTGGGCAAGAGATACAGGGGGGATGTGAGGGGAAACTTTTTACGCAGCGAGTGGTGAGGACCTGGAACTCGCTGCCGATGGAAGTGGTGGAAGCGGAGACACTCAATGTTTTCAAGGGGAGACTGGATAGGCACTTGAGGGAAATAAACTTGCAGGGCTACGGGGATAGAGCGGGGGAATGGAACTGACTGGATTGCTCTACAGAGAACCGGCACGGACTCGATGGGCCGAATGGCCTCCTTCTGTGCCGTTATGACTGATTTGATAGCAAAATACTGCGGATGCTGGAAATCAGAAATAACAACAGAAAACGCTGGAAAAACTCAGCAGGCCAGGCAACATCCATGGAGAGAGAAAGAGAGTTAACGTTTCAGGTCGAAACCCTTCGTCGGAACTGATTTTGTTTGGCCACAGTTGTATTGCAGCTACAGATCTGAGACCAGTATCTGCTGTCTGTGATGTGCAGTTGGCAGACCCTTGCAGTTTTTAGAAACCTTTTTTATTTCAAGCTAATCATTACTTACAAATTCAAACAGAACAAAAAATCAGTTAATGATCAAAGTATAAACTTTAAAAAGTTTTTGTAAAAGACAAATCATATACTAGTTGACAAATTGATACAGTAGTACAATATAATCACGTGGTGTTTACAAGAGTACATTGATGGCATAGTTTGCAGGTTTCAAAATTGTGGCAGCCATTGTGGAGTGGTGGGGGAGGGGACGAAACACACAGTATGCAGCTGGACAAGGGGACCTGGGATATCCTTCTGAATGTGTTGGGTTGGGTCACTCTCTTGTAGCTGAGAGCTTTTGGTGGTGTGTTCCTGTTGTCTGTCTGGTACCAGCCTGTTTCCCTTCTCGCTGCATTATTTATAAAACTGATTTTGTAAGAAGTGACCTGCATGGGCTTCATGGCAAGGGTTTGAGACTGCTTGGTACTTTCTCCGTTCTAGTTGGATATCATACATGGCATGGTCTGACTGCCCATCTGTCCCAGAGCTTTCTGATGCGATAGGATGTTGTCAAAATGGGGGCATGGAATAAATCTTCTCAGCGCAACCAGTGAGTTTTGCTGATTTCTGCACCTCAGTGGATCTTGCACCACCTAGAGGCAGGCCTAGCAGACAAGGGAATGGGTCTGTGGGCATATCACTGCCGGTCTTAGCCTTTGTGGCATCCCATAACACAGCCCACAATGGTTTGGTCTGGGGGCAGTATGAAAATGTGTCTTTTAGCATGATTGGCCTTGTCCTCTCGAGTATTAGTATGACGAGGAAGGGTGGCATCTTGTGTGGCATGTTTAGTTTATTTTCCTTGTAAGTGATCTTGGGAGGGTTTATTTGATGACCTAGGTCTCCCTCCCATAATCCCTTTTAGATATTCTGTCAGTGTGGAGGTTACAAGTGCAGTTTACAAGGCAGGGCTGTGTTTATGGGTATCTTGGGGTTAGAGAATGTGCAGCTCTAGAGCACAGGTATTCACACTGGGGTTCCCCAGGCATTAGAGGTCTGAAGTCGTCGTCTTCTGTATTTTTCTCCTATTGGTTGACTTAATAGTGTATTATTTTCTGTGACTCCTATACCAAGTGGCAAGTAATATTCGCGCCACACAAGTGCCAGGCAATGACCATCTCCAACAAGAGAGCGTCTAACCACCGCCCCTTGACACTCAACGGCATTACCATCGCTGAATCCTCCAACATCAACATCCTGGGGGGGGGGGGGTCACCATTGACCAGAAGCTTAACTGGACCAGACACACACACACTGTGGCTACAAGAGTTGGGTATTCTACAGCGAGTGTCTCACCTCCTGACTTCCCAAAGCCTTTCCACTATCTACAAGTCACAACTAAGAAGTGTGATGGAATACTCTCCACTTGCCTCAGAGAAGCTCGACACCATCCTGGACAAAGCAGCCCGTTTGATTGGCACCCCACCACACCTTAAACATTCACTCCCTCCACCACCGGCGTACTGTGGCTGCAGTGTGTACCATCTGCAAGATGCACTGCAGCAACTCGCCAAGGCTTCTTCGACAGCTCCTCCCAAACCCACGACCTCTACCACCGAGAAGGACAAGGGCAGCAGGCGCATGGCAACACCACCATCTCCAAGTCACACACCATCCTGACTCGGAAATATATCGCCGTTCTTTCATAGTCACTGGGTCATAATCCTGGAACTCCCTCCCTAACAGCACTTTGGGAGTACCTTCACCACACAGACTGCAGCGGTTCAAGAAGGCAGCTCATCACCACCTTCTCGAGGGCAACTAGGCATGGGCAATAAGTGCTGGCCTTGCCAGCGGCGCCCACATCCCGTGAACAAAAACAAAAAAATAATTCTGCACTTGTAGCTCTGTTTTCCTTTTTGGGTAATTCATGCTGTCTTTCTGAAGTTAGGGCAGGCAGTCCCTGGGAACGTGTCAATATTTGCAATAGTCTCCCCTCACGAGTTTGAAAGCCACTGCAGAACATTGCTAGCTCCTGGAGGAAGTGCTTGCTTTAGAGGTACTTGAACACCACCTGCTGAATGATCTAGAAGTTGTTTTTCATTGCTGAACGGACAAGGTGTTACCCTTGTGCAGAAACGGGCTGAGCCTAGTGGCGGTCTTTTTTATTTCCTCGGCTCTCTATTTTTCCTAGGCTCTGAGTACATTTGTGGCTGATGTGTAATCAGTTCTTCTTTGTTGCTTGGGGAGAGTCCAGACAAACTCAACAGGATCATCAATTGTACAGTGGCCTCTTTCCAGATCAATAGTATTAGTGCAACAATGGGATGCTTCTTTGATCCCTCTGGCCTCCTGCCAGGATTATGAAGGGTTAGATAGGGGAGTAGTTTGGGAAGCTTGCTGACCAACATCAAAGTGCACGAACAGAACTCTGCCTGTTCAAACTACAATATGTGCAATGCACTGCTCTTTCTTGGTACTCAATCAGCTGCTCTTTCCGAATATTAAAGAGAATTGACCGTAGTTTTATAAAGTTCCCAGGTGACCCAAGGCGTATACTCTTACAACTTGGGTAGTGAAATTCCACTTTTTTTAAAAGGCAGTCATTTTCTCTCTCTAATCTGTGAATGACATTTTATTCTTGGCAATCACACATTCCAAAGCTGCATGCATCTGCAATTTTAATGGGTCATTACTTATGAAAATCAGATCTTCCCTATATTAAAGGGAAATTTCACCCCTTTAGTCACCAGTTGGGTACTTTATGTATTCGATGTTGCCCCACCCACATTATATTTGATTTGTACCATACTGAAGCATGTAGCCAGATATTTGGTCAGTTTATTGTTTGTGGATGGTTGCTTCAGTGGCAAACTGGTACCAGGAGTTTTTGATGTCTGCTATTGCAATTCTACAGAGTGGTTCCAAGTAGCCCTGGACATATTGCCTTCAAGATTTGGTATTCAGAGTGCCTTAGAGCTATTGAACGGTGGTACAAGTTCCTCACCTCAGAAACTCGAGTTTTGTGGTTTGTTTATTTGGCAGATATCTTTGTGATATCAACCCCATTTGAGTTCTTTAGGTGATAAGAATTCATCACTCATCGACCTGAAACGTTAACTCTGTTTCTCTCCACAGATGCTGCCTGACCTGAGTATTTCCAGCATTTTCTGTTTTTATTTAAGAATTCTTCACTGTCTGATTTAACCATATCAACTAATCCACTGTGCAGCTTTGAGAGAAATCTCTTTTTTTCTCCACCATCTATAATTCTCAACTTAGGAATGTGATGGAAAGCTCACCACACCTGCATGGTGCAGCCACACTTAAGCTTGACACCATCCAGGGCAAAGCAGTCTGCTTGATTGTCACCCCTGCCATTGAACTCCATATCCATCCACCTCCACCACCAGCACACTAACTGACTGTAGCATATGTTATCTACAGGATGCACTGCAGCAACTCACAAGGTTACTTCAACAGCATCTCCCAGCCCTGTGACCTCTACTACTTGATGGGCAAGGGGCAGCAGCATTATGAGAGTGCCATTTCTTGAAAATTCCCTTCCAAATCACACACCATCCTGACTTAGACATGTATTATTGTTCCGACATCACCGTTGAGTCAAAATACAGTAATTCCCTTCCCAATGCCTCCACTAGAGCACCATCTGCATAAGGACTGCAGCAGTTCAAATAACAGGTCCAAAACGATTACCTCAGGGCAGATAGGAATGGGCAATAAATGCAGCCTTGCCAGCATCACCCACATCCTAAATGCATACTAAATATAAAATCATTTTTCAGCCAAAGCAAAGTTATAAATTTAAAATGTGGTTCAATTCTCTGTTATTTTATCGCATTTGGTGCTCGGTATTTTCCTGGGTTTTTTTCTGTCTCCTATCAACTATTGGAAAATATATTTGGCAGTGAATGGTGCCTACCACATATTGAAAGGAGAATAGTTAAACATGTTGAGTTTAAATATCTGTTGTCTGTCTCAGACCCTTTTCTGACAAACAGACTTAATTGGGGAGGGATTCGGGAGGGTAATGGTAATGGTAGAATTGGCATCATTGGACTATATGCTGGTTGGAACTTAAAATAAGTTTGAAGTTTTGTTTTACATTTTTTTTTAAGGCACTAACTCTGAAAAAGAGAATTCTGTTATTTTGCAGACCAAAAACCTTTAATAAAGATCAGCTGATGGATTGTATAAGAGGAAGAGCGAGACCTATTTCTGGCCATTTTAGAAACTTTTAATAAATTGTACGTGAAGTTTTTTAAACAATCCTGCTTTATTTAACTTTAATTTATCCACTGGTGTCAGAACGTTGGTATGTTGAAGGTTTTTGCTAAAACTACAGGTATCTGAATTTGTTTTGACTTGTCTATAAAATTTTGCACTAACTTGTTGAACTATTTAGAAAATGTGGGGGTTTCTCTCTCTCGCTCTCTCTCCTTTTCTCTCGCTCTCCTTTTCCCTTTCTTCCTTCCTTTCTTTTTCTTTCTTTCTTTCTTTCTCTTTCTTTCTTTCTTTCTTTCTTTCTTTCTTTCTCTTTCTTTCTTTCTCTCTCTTTCTTTCTTTCTCTTTCTTTCTTTCTTTCTCTTTCTTTCTTTCTTTCTTTCTTTCTTTCTTTCTCTTTCTTTCTTTCTCTTTCTTTCTTTCTTTCTCTTTCTTTCTTTCTTTCTCTTTCTTTCTTTCTTTCTTTCTTTCTCTCTTTCTCTCTCTCTCTTTCTTTCTTTCTTTCTTTCTTTCTTTCTTTCTTTCTTTCTCTCTTTCTCTCTTTCTTTCTTTCTTTCTTTCTCTCTTTCTCTCTTTCTCTCTCTCTTTCTCTCTTTCTCTCTCTCTTTCTCTCTTTCTCTCTTTCTCTCTTTCTCTCTCTCTCTCTTTCTCTCTCTCTTTCTCTCTCTCTTTCTCTCTCTCTTTCTCTCTCTCTTTCTCTCTCTCTTTCTTTCTTTCTCTCTTTCTCTCTTTCTCTCTTTCTTTCTCTCCTCCCCCCCCCCCCCCCCCCCCCTTTTTGGCAGTCCCTCGGAGCCGAGGATGACTTGCTTCCACATTAAAAATGAGTTCGCAGGTGACTGAGTCCAATGCGGGACCTACAGTCTGTGACAGGTGGGGCAGACGGTGGTTGAAGGGGCGGGTGGGTGGGGTGCTTGGGTTGACGTGCGCTGCCTGAACTTGGCTTCGGCTTGCTCCCGGCGAAGAGACTTGGTGTTCAGCGCCTTCCCGGATGCTTCTCCTCCACTTTGTGTGGTCTTGGGCCAGGGATTCCCAGGTGTCGGTGGGGATGTTACACTTTTTCAAGGAGGCTTTGAAGATGTCCTTGAAGCGTTTCCTCTGCCCACCTGGGGCTCTCTTGCCGTGCCGGAGCTCCGAGTAGAGCGCTTGTTTTGGGAAGTCTCGTATCGGGCATGAGGACAATGTGACCCGTCCGTCGGAGCTGATCAAGCGTGGTCAAAGCTTCAATGCTGAGGATGTTGGCCTGAGCAAGAATACTGACGTTGGTGCGCCTATCCTGCCAATGGATTTGCAGGATCTTGCAGAGGCAGCATTGGTGGTACACCTCCAGTGCTTTGAGGTGCCTGCTGTACATGGTCCATGTCTCTGAGGCATACAGCAGGGCGGGTATCACTGCTGCTCTGTAGACCATGAGCTTAGTGCCGGGTTTGAGGTCCTGGTCTTCAAACACTCTCTTCCTCAGGCGACCGAAGGCTGCACTGGCACACTGAAGGCGGTGTTGGACTTTGTCGACGTCTGCCCTTGTTGATAGTAGGCTTCCGAGCTATGGAAAGTGGTCCACGTTGTCCAAGGCCTTGCCGTGGATTTTGATAATCGGGGGGGCAGTGCAGTGTGGCGGGGGCAGGTTGGTAGAGGACCTTTGTCTTACGGATGTCTAGTGTAAGGCCCATGCTCTCGTACACTTCGGTGAAGGTGTTGACGATGGCTTGGAGTTCGGCCTCCGAGTGAGCGCAGAAACAAGCGTCGTCTGCATACTGTAATTCGACGACAGAGGATGGGACGACCTTGAAATCTGGACTGGAGGCGACGGAGGTTGAACAGTTTCCCGTTTGTGCTGTAAATTAGTTCCACTCCAGTGGGGAGCTTACTGAGGGTGAGATGGAGAATTGCAGCAAGTAAGATCGAGAAGAGCGTTGGTGCGATGACACAGCCTTGCTTGACCCCGGTTCGTACGTGAATTGGGTTGCCCATTACTAAGTAGTACTGTACCTGCTGCGACTGGACTTTTAACAGGAAAAGGCAGGTCACGGTATCGAGACTCCAGTACTGTGTTGCCTAAATTGATCAGTCTGTATTCTTATCTGTGGTGACACTTACTGAGAATGTCCATTTGACATTAAAGTGATTATATTTATACAGCACATTGAATCTGATGAGCCTCATTTTGTGCATTGTGTTCAGATTTGTGTGGAATATCAGCTCGCTTATTGTGTAAAAGATATATCTTGGGTTCTAACTTTTACACTACTTATCATGGTATTATGCAAGTTTCACCAGAAAGATCCAGGTTTTATCCTCGATTGGTGCTGGGTTAGCACTGACTGGGGTTAAACCTAGAACCACCTTGGTTTCAGCAGTGGTGGCACTACAGTATTCGGGTAAGGAGGCAAGGAATGAGCCAGAGATGTTGCTCTGATCACCATCCAGTAACACCTGCTAAAGTGTTTCACTATTTACATTTAGCAATCAACAGGCTATGTGAATAATGACTACAGTACTTGGGCCTGATACTCGAGTGCTAATCCTATGAACCTTATCCTCCACCTTCAAGTCGAGGGGAGAGAATTGTGAAGGTGGTATTTATTGCCATTTAGTACAGTTGTTTGCTTCTGTGGAACAGCACTAGCCAGGTTCAGTGCTATAGTTCAAATGGCCCAGAAATTTGACTCGGAGGCTTGCCGCGGGGGTAAGGATCGCGCGCGATATCACACTCCGTGCCGGCCTGTTGTGTTTTGGGCCCACAGGAACTTCGGGTCCTGGGCCTCTCCCTAGTGCCGGCGCGCAGTGTGTGCGTGTCCCAGGGGCGCAGTTAGTGCGATGCGACCTCTGGGATCACGTGGGCCATGGAGAGCCAATGGCAGCAGACCATCTTTCATTCATAGATTTGACAGGAGACCTGTCAAATCTGTGAATTGAAAGAGACCCCAAAAGAACAGCTAAACCTCAAATAAATTTTAAAAAAAACATCACATTAATAAAATAACTATAGTTAAATAAATTAACCACTTTAAACAAAAATTTAATTTTTGAAAAAATTTAAAAATTTTTAAAGTTATAAAAATAAACTTACCTTTCTTTAAAGTCTCAAAAAAAAAGATGAACCTGTTGAGAAAAATTAAAAATTATACTTAATTAACTACTTACCTTGTTCAAAAGGGGTCTTACGCCTCCTTTTTTCTTGTGTAAACTCTTCCATACTTACCCTCGCGTTGAAACCTGAAAAAAAACCTAAGTGTGCTGCGTGCGCGCAGCCTGTAGTGCGCACGCGGTTCACCTAGGAACCGCCCCCTTCGCCATACCGGAAGTGCCGGTTTCCCGCGCATGTGCAGTGCATGCAGGAAACCGGCACTTCGGGACTGAATACGGGTGAGTACACAGCGGGTACTCCCGTATTTGGCCGAATTTTTGGGCCATTGTGGCTCCGAGAGCCCTGGAATTGCACAAGCCATAGGTCACCAGAATTCTATAATAGTTTTCAACCCCATCAAATCTTCTGCTCTTAAGAAAAAATCAATTTGATTTTTTTCTTATTTCATCTGCAATAGTATGACTGCTGTATTACTTTTTGTACTGACTCCTCCTAATGCACCTTTCTTCCCCTCTCACCCCCATCCAATTTACTCCCCCCTCTCCTGAACACTTGACTCTTGCTGTTTATGTCTGAATATGAATTTGTTATAATGGGTGTTTTGTTATAAAGAATTAACCTCTAATATGCAGGGTATTAATTGCATGAGGTATGTTCAGTATCCAATAGTTATTTTGTAGTTTGATGGAAATAGGATTGACTTTCACCAGTGGAATATCTGGCCTTGAGCCTGCTGGAGGTAATTATTGTAGTACCAGAGTGGGTAAAATATGCTGAATATAGTTGAAACCATTTTGTCTTTCAGAGCGGGCCCAGTTGCCCAGAAACATGATTGAAAACAGCATGTTTGAAGAAGAGCCTGACGTCATCGATTTGGCCAAGGAACCACGCCTTCATCCTCTGGAACCCGATGAAGTTGAATATGAGCCGCGTAGTTCACGGTTGCTGGTGCGTAGCTTGGGAGAACATGACCTGGAGGATGATGAAGAAGACTATGAATCATCTGCAAGGTTGCTAGGCATGTCATTCATGAACAGGAGTTCCAATCACCGCAATAACATGTCGGAGGCTTATAACCGGGAAGCATCAGGGGGACCTTGTTCAGTACCTTCTGCTCGGACTGTACTTGTTGGAGCATTTGTTGTGGTGATTATACTTTCTATAGCTATGGTAGTCTACTTTCTGCCAAAATGTACCTTCACAAAAGAAGGCTGCCATAAAAAGAACACAACTTTAACACTCGTATATCCCTTGGCAACCAATGGTCAGGTATTTCCTTGGCCAAAGATGAGATTGTCTAATGCTGTTGTACCAATGCATTATGATCTTGCTTTGCAGCCCAATCTCACCACCATGAATTTCACAGGCTCTGTGCAGATAAGCCTCCTAATCAAGGAGGATACCAACAACATCACTCTTCACAGCTTGGATCTCAAAATCACCAAGGCAACCATTACTCCAGAAGCAACCAGTCAGCCAAAGGATGTCCAGGTTTTGGAGTATAAACCACATCAGCAAATTGCAATTAAGGTTAATCCAATACTGTCCAGAGGAGAAAAATACATTCTGAATCTGGAATATTCAGCAAACCTGTCTGATGGTTTTTCTGGATTTTACAAAAGCAGTTATCAAGATAAAAACAAAACAAGGTAAACCAACTCCTGCCTGTCTGTTTTTCTTAACTATGTAATTATTATTTCCTGATGGGTTACATTTTGTATATTGTCTTTAAAGACACTTTGAAGGAAATAAGCCTCTTCGCTTGTGTTTGATTTAGTCTGTAGTGCACTGTTGTCACCACCTTATTGGCGCATCTGTTGCTTTCCTCAAAGTAGTCATGATGCGGAGATGCCGGTGTTGGACTGGGGTGGACAAAATTGAGAGGTCGCACAACACCAGGTTATAGTCCAACAGTTTTATTTGAAATCACAAGCTTTCGGAACTATCGCTCCTTCCTCAGGTGAAGCGATAGTTCCGAAAGCTTGTGATTTCAAATAAAACTGTTGGACTATAACCTGGTGTTGTGCGACCTCTCAATTTCCTCAAAGTATGCAGTTAAGTATTAGCAATGTGCCTAGTGGCTACAAAAACTGGCAATTTACAGTATGGATGTGAATTCGGTAAATCTGGTCATTTGTGGGCTTGCGCTAGAAAACTTGGCCATACAAGTTGTCAGATTGTCATTTTAAAAACCCAAGTGGTTCCTTCAGAAAAGGAAACCTGTCATCCCTACCCAGTCTAGCCTACAAATGATTCTAGTCCACATTACATAGTTGAATCTTAGTGCACTCTGAAGTGTCATAGCAAGAGATGGGCAATAAGCGTGGCCTTGTCAGCATTTTCCAACAATTTTTTTTCTAAAGGGTGAAAATGTGACCACCACCTCCTTTACCCATTCCCTCCATTCGGTGATTGATTCACAACCCCAGCATAGCATTTTTTTCCCAGTGTGGTTTGGCCACAGCATGAGTAGAAGTTAAAGAAACCTAAAAGTTTAGATTTTTGTTTAAGAAGCGCTGAGCTGCTCTGAGCCACGCTCACTTAAAATTTATTTAAAAAGAAAATATTTCTTCTCGAACTTAAGGTTTCTTCTGGTCGTCTTCACTGGCAAAAGATTGCAAGCTCGCTACAGGAGAGAGAGAACAGTTTGAGTGAGGTGGTGATCCTGTTCGGTGTACAGTGTTTCGTAGTCAGTCTTGTGTACCTGCTTAGCCAGTGGAATTGGAATTCTTTTGGGATTGAGTCTTGTGTATGAGCGGAGTCTCGGACAAGTCTGAATTCAGGTTGGTCATTTAGTTTCCCAAAAGGATGTTAAAGAATAAAGAAATCTGACCTAGCATGGGCTTTGTTATAGTGTTTCTCAACTGGCTTAATATTGTGAGCCTGAATTCAAACAAAATGAAAATGCTCTCTGCTGAGCTGTAAATGCAATGGGTTTGGTCAGCTTTCATTCAGTTTCCAGCACCTTGCCCTCCAATCTGGCTGTTTTAGTGGCCATTGTTCGTTCTGAACTGAGTGGGTGACTCAGACCGTTTAACTCTGTCTTTGCCCTATGTGTGGTGCAGTGCATGCGCATATAAACACACACACTTTCCAGAAGGTATCTCTGGTTAACCGTTAGAACAGTTATATATTTGAAAATAATGTGTTTCTGCTGTCACTACATAGATCCCAAAACAGCTAGGTATTTTCTTTTCGTTATTGAATTTGTCGTCTTCTGCTATCTAATGATCATCTGACTTATTTTACAAAAAGATCATCAAATGAGATGGCTTCAGTAACTGAGGCAGGCTGCAATGTTATGGGAATTAACGGCAGTTTATCGGACCCTTGCATGATGAATTGCTGTAATCTTAAATTGCATTCTGGTAGGGTCAAGAACTGCACTAGATCTGTACAGAAAAAATGTTTTTTTTTAAGAACCTGTTTTTCTCTCCTTTATAGAATATTGGCAGCCACTCAGTTTGAGCCATTTGCTGCACGAAATGCTTTCCCATGCTTTGATGAACCAGCATTTAAGGCCACGTTTACGATCACGATAATCAGGGAAGCTGACCACATCTCATTATCCAACATGCAGAAGGTACCTTTTAAGGCAAACTTTTATTCTTTTAATTATCTTACCTCAAAAAATAATGTCCCAGATTTTGCTTGAGTGTGCCCTGTTAGTTAGACTAATAATTGCACGTTTAGGTTTTAAAAATATTTTGCCCACCAAGTTGAAGTGCGAGCTGATCACAGCATGGCGAGGGCAACAGGGCATCTCTGACCTTGGTGAACAATGGCACAAACAGTGTATCACCTTAACCAATGAAATTAAAGGATTGCGAAACAAACGGGAAGGACTGAGGAGGGTGAATTAGAGTGGGTGCATTCATGGTCAAATCAGGTACAGATAGAGAAATAAAGGGAGGGATATAAAGATTGGATTGAGAGAGAGGGTGGGGGGGAAAAGAGACACAGGAAAACAAGAAAAAAATGTTTAAATGTGACATTTTTAAAATCTCCTAAAACAATTCAAATCCTGAAGGAATGAGACTACACTTAATTGTTTACTTACTGGACAAGAGAGGTTGATGGGCAGTCATTATCAAGTCGTTAAAGGGTACTTGTGCTGATAATTACTAGACTTAAATTTCTGTGGTGAGGTCAGTGGGCAATTAATATGTAACTGCAACAATGTCATGAAAATTAAGGGGTGGTTAAACGCAAGATGCTGTTTTCACGAAGCTAATGGCAGAGCGGCACAAATAAATGAAGGTTGCGGGGTGGAGACTGGCGATATTACGGAGGTGGAAGTAGGCATCTTTGAGGGAGAGGTTGGAAGCTCAGCTTGGGGACTAATAGGACACTGAGGTGGCGAACCATCTGGTTCAGCCTCAGATAGTGGAGGGGGATGGAGACGGCATGGGAACAGTGTTTGTGGGGAGGGGTGAGGACGATGGATTTGGTATTCCCAATGTATAACTGGAGGAAATTTCTGCCTGACAACACAGATGCAGTGGAGGGGTCCAGAGTTGGTGGTGAGGTAAAGCTAAGTGTTGTCAGCGTACATGTGGAACCTGACACCATATTTTCAGATTATGTTGTCAAG
This sequence comes from Squalus acanthias, assembly GCA_030390025.1. NCBI lineage: Eukaryota > Metazoa > Chordata > Chondrichthyes > Squaliformes > Squalidae > Squalus > Squalus acanthias. The sequence continues at coordinate 164,719,222 of CM059425.1, forward strand.
GGGCAACATGTAGCTGAGGAAGAGGAGGGGGCCAAAGATAGATCCTTGTTTGACTCCAGAGCTGATGGTGCGGGTATGGATAGTGAAGCCATTGCTGGAGAGCTCTGGCTACAATTGCACAGGCAAGAGTGGACAAAGTGAGGGCAGTCCTGCTGAGCTGGAGAGAGAGAGGTGTTGGATGAGGATAATGTGGTTGACTGTGTCAAAGGCTGCAAAGGGGTTGTGAAAAACGAGGAAGGATAGTGCACCAGTCCCCGAGGATGTTATTTGTGCCTTTTGGTTAGGACCGTTTCGGTGCTGAAACCTGATTGGAGTGATTTGGATATGGCGTTGCTGGAATGATGGGCATGGATTTAGGAGGCAACAGCACATTCAAGGACTTTGGAAAGGGAAGTTGTAAATAATTAAGTCATAGACCAGGAAGTTACCACAGATTCGATCATCGGGCAATACAGTTGGTCTCACTATTTTAAACACCGGGTTTCTACTACTGATTTACCATCCAGTGAACATTGCCAGTAGTGGATATGTGTGAACACCATGTAAGGGTTGGGCTTGCCTATGATGTCTTCACACTTATTGTTCAGGCTCATGTATGAAGTGTGGCCACCTGAGCATGGTAATGTTGCCTGTGGATCTGTACCCCAGTATACAGAGTCAGTACCTTCAGGAGAGGAGAAAATGAGTAGAATAAAGAGAGAACACCATTTCCTACCTTGTCTGCAGCGTTTGAAGTTGAAGTTAATGCTAGGAATGGAATGTTGCTATTGCTCTATTTGTATTTGTCAAAATAGCATGAACTACTCCACCCTTAGCTCTGATACTTTATTTTTTTTTAAAATGCCTTCAAAAACTTCCCCTCTAGTTCATTTAAAATGTATTCCCCAGTGTGGTACAATGCACAATAGACCTGAGCTTGATTCCTTCGCTTGAGCTGAGTTAGCTGATTACAGCCAGGGTGCTCGAACTGCATCCAGTGTCCTTTTGGTTAGGAAGTAGAAAAAGCATTAAGCTTTCTAGACCGATCAACTATCAAATGATCCCTGTTGTAAAGTGCATGTTTAGATGTCACATGAGGCTGAGATGCTGGATTTTGCTGTGATGTTCACTCCCCAGGCCAGGTCAATAATCTTGACACACATTTGGACTCATTGATGAAAAATGGCTACTTAAGCAAGGTACCAGAAGGCTCCTGACATCCACACAGCAGTACCATATCATGATTGATACCTTTGGAATAAGACGGGAGACAAACTCCCCACCCTTTTATTTCATTCATTCATGTCTCCCAGTGATTGTGGCATTGGCTCCTATTCAAGTGTCACAGCCCAGTGGTAGGAATCTTGTACCTTCCTGTAATGAAAAAGGGCAGTTTAGGACTGTGCTAAAACATTTACATTAGCAAGAGTCTGATAACAGCACTTCATGAGCAAATGGGTCAGATTAATGCATTCAGCATCTACAACTTGCATCAGCTTCGCTTATGGACCTGTTGTTTCCAGATTTTTCTGTTTTTGTTTGTTTTTCCAGCATTTGCAGTACTTTGTTTTTTATTAGCTATATGAATAAAAGTTCACTTAAAGATGAGAACGGAAGCGACTATATATAATGTATGTGTGAACTGTAGTGCTCATTTTTAATTGATGCTGTTACAGTACACTTAACAGAACTGGCTTCTTTTAACATAAGTGTGTGGGGGGGGGAAATGTGGCATTTAAATTAATAATGGCTCTGTAGTGAATGCTTTTCCTAGAGCATAAAACTGGGAGCAACAAATGATTAGTACAGAAGTGTTTAAATCAGCAAAAATGAGCAGGAGTGACATGCTATCGCCATGCAGTTCGTCTTGTATCCAAGATAGCTGGTACCACACTTGTGAACACAGCAGTTCAAACAATTCAAAAAATTTAAATATTCTCCCACTAAGTATTCCATTTCCAATACCTAAATCAGGTAACAAGTTCACTCGATAAAATTCTTGTCATAAAGATCGGCTTGAGATGCTGGCAAAAATTTAAAACCTGCATCATTATTACAAGTGTTCAAAAATTCTACGTGAAGAACTGAAAATGTTAGTTACCTGATTATGCAAAGATCAGAGCTGTAGTGGTCCCTCATGTTAATGATTAGGCTGTTTTCAAAACTGTTAACATTACAAAGCATTTCATATACTGGAAAGTGCAGGGATATTTTCTTTTTATCTACGTTAGTGTCTGTTTATTTTTGCTTTTATCCTTTCGTTTTTCCCCTCCAGTCTCTCTACATCATACATTTTCATTGGTTAAGAGAGTGAACAGGAGTCCCCCCTCCCAGGCCCCTGCCAAAGGTGCTATGTAGCTGGCCACTAGCTAGAATACAAAAGCAGCTCGGGGTGACGGGACATTTTTGTTTTTCCTTCCCCTGATGTAGGGTAAGTGCCTGCCTCTACTCTGCACCTTCCCATGATGGTATCACGTGAGGAAATATAGCTTTCACTTGCTTTATTCAGAGAATAACTATAAAAGCTACTTGGTGTTACCACCCCCCCCCCCCCCCCCGAACATCTAGTAAGCCAGGAATAAATACAAGAGGCAAAAACAGGAAATGATGGAAATACACAACATCTGCAAAAAGAAAATCAATCCAAAACATTAACTTGCCTTTTCCCTTTACAGTTGATGTGTATTTCCAGCATTTTCTGCTTTTATTTCCGATTTCTAGCATTTGCAGTTTTTTTATTTGTAACCAGCAGAAATGTTTTAAGCATTGAGTGATGACTGTGAGGAAAGAGTGGGTAGAGGAAGTGGCACTTCTGTGCTGAAATACCTTTTGAACAAGATGTTTTGTACACTTGAAGTGGTATTGAAGCAGCAACATCAGAGGCCCAGAAGTAGGTAGTCTGTCTACCTGCCCTTTTCAGTCAAGTGGAGATGTTGTGTAAGATGGGGGAGGGCTGTAAGAAGCGAGAGATGGAAGTATTTTTATATTTTGGAAGTAGGGGCCAAGAAGAGGCCATTAATGATGGTCTTTACCAAGAGCACAATCTTTCGCAGCTGGAGTCACATGATGTCGGGTGCTTGGCACATTACCTTTCATGCAGGCCAGGAATAATCAATATTGGGCATGGTTGCCCACAAAGTGGTGGAATGCAGGTTTATTGATGCAATTTTGGAAACAGTTATTTGCCTAATTCGTGACTATGCCACTGGGAGCAACACAGATTGGATTCTCAGTATTTACTGAGAGAATGAGATCGGGCAGAGAAATTCTCCAAGGACTCGACTCTTACTCTTTCTGCCCCACCCCCATCATTCAAGACCAATAAGCCCCTTCCTCTCCTCCACTCCAGTGAGCAGAGTACCTAAACACATTTTCAATAGAGACCAAAAAAAGCATTTTGAAAAGAACATGGTAAGAGACAAAACTACTGCTAGGGTTCTGATTGATTTATTCGGCCTTGGCAAATGCTCAAAATTAGAATTCCGTGAATTATTTTTGAAAGGGGATAATAAGTGAATGTCTAAATCTGTGTTGTCCAATAGACGTCACTGACTAGCCACAGGGGTAGCTACGGCGACAGCATTTTAGCCACAAACGCTTATTTATAGTAGAAAACACCTTGCACACAATACAGGTTAATGTACGTGATGTGTATATTTACTTTAAAAAAAAACTTCTACCACTATTTAGTGTGAAACTTTGCAGTCTTTTTCTTTTACCAAAGTTTGGAGTTCCGACATGACTTGTTCAGACACAGCACATCTCAATGCAGCTTCTAGGTTTTTGCCCAGCAGTTGAGTGGTGCTTTGACTTCAGCAGCGTGATTGAGCGAGCCAACATTCTCAACAATGAAATGCGCCAGAACTTCCTCGACTCTCTACGTAGATCACAGCTGGATGCTGCTTTCCCTTTGCCATGACCTGCCCTGCTGGGGCTGCTTGTTATTGGTTGGGCTTTCTTTTTTCCACTGTCCTGGAGCAGTTATTCTGATTGGTCAAGCTGAGTTTTTAACCCATGTTGCGCACCATTTTTTGCAGATAAACAATAAGCAGTAACCAGAGTAGTGTAGCACTCCATCTCTGCTTTTCACGCCATGCAAATATGAATATTGAGATCTGCAGACTCGTGCAGGAGTATGGTTCTATGCACTTCATTGGTTCTCTGGTACTCTGCCAAAGTGACATAATTATCTATCATAAATGCTGAATATCAACAGGCTGTCGTGGCTAAGCATATCAAAACACATTGGGAAATTCTGACCTGTTCTATAAAAGTGTCTGTCAAAATATTTTTTTTAAATCTTAAAACTTTGTAGATTTGCACAATCAATTAAAATAATAAATAAATAAATAAATAAATAAAATTAAAAAATAAGAGAACAGTTAAGGCAATTTCTGTCCAGTTTACACCTCAAATGCAGTGATAGTAGCCCAAAAATGAGTGGCTGCTGCTTTTACTTGCAGTCTAATTTTTGGCCGAATGTGTACCCTGGCAGCTAGAGCTTCCACCTGAAAGAGATGGGAGCCTCATTAATATGTGCAAATTTGGGTTCAGTGATGTAATTTAGAGTCAATACTATTTTCAGGACTCATTACTTGACTTCTGCCAGTTCCTGCTCCTGCCCAAAAACCATGGGTGGTACAAGTTGTGAGGTGCCACATGCAGTGATTATTTAAAGACATCCTCAGATGTCCACAAGTGAAGTGGTCTAGAGGTTTTGGCGACTTTTTTTTGCAGTGGCTTGTTGGAAATTTCACTAAGTATTTCAAAGAGCTTGTAGTAGCTGCTCTAGGTTCTGAACTCCATGTTACCTGCTGCTCCACAATTTTGCTTCTTCTGTGCCACACAAAATGAATCTCGCCTTTAACCTGCTGCTGAAGGATCTTGAGAAGGCCCCAGGTCAACAATCTGCCTATGGGAAGCGCGTCTTCGCTGGCCGCTTGCCTACCACATTAATGAGGGGCGTGCCAGAAAATCACATGGATCCCCCACCGACTCCTCCTGAGCGGTTGGTGCGCTCACCCTGTATACATATTTACTGCTCGCACACAAAAATTGGCCAAGTGGTCCTTCAACTGGTCACCAAATTCTATAATTGTTTTGATTCTAGTAAACTCCGAATACAAATTTGTGACAGTGGGAATACACAGCTGCCTCCAGCCCTCTTGTAACAAACAGCCTCATTCTCCTCTTTGTGGTTTTAACCATTTTTGCCTTCATTTAGGTTAAATCCTTTGTGCGTGTTAACTGGTGTATGTGTGCTCGGTACCTTCATTATTTTATATTCAAATTCCTATCTTGATGCTTACTCCAAAAATCTTTCATTTTATGGTGAGCTGTGTTTTTCACTGCTGCTCAGCATGGGTTCCTGTTTGTTAAGAACATAAATAGGAGCAGGAGTAGGCCCTTCGAGCCTGCTCCGCCATTCAATGAGATCATGGCTGATCTTCTGCATCAACTCCATTCACCGGCCCTATCGCCATATCACTTGATGCCCTTACCAGTCAGAAATCTATCGACTTCTGTTTTGAATATACCCAATGACTGAGCCTCCACAGCCCTCTGGGGTAGAGAATTCCAAAGATTCACAACCCTCTGAAGAAATTTCTTCTCATCTCAGTCCTGAATGGCCTACCCTTTATCTTGAGGCTGTGGCCCCTGGTTCTAGACTCCCCAGTAAAGGAAACATTCTCCCAGCATCCATCCTATCAAGCCCTGTAATAAGTTTGTATGCTTCAATGAGATCCCCCCTCATTCTTCTGAATTCAAGAGAATACAGGCCTAGTTTACTCAATCTCTCTCATACGACAGTCCCGCCATCCCAGGAATCAATCTCGTGAACCTTCGTTGCACTCCCTCTATGGCAAGTATATCCTTCCTTAGATAAGGAGACCAAAATTATACACCGTACTCCAGGTGTGGTCTTACCAAGGCCCTATATAATTGGAGTAAGACTTCTTTACTCCTGTACTCAAATTCTCTTGTAATGAAGGCCAGCATACCATTTGCCTTCCTAATGGCTTGCTGCACCTGCACATTCGCATTCACTTTCAGTGACTCATGTACAAGGACACCCAGGTCCCTTTGAGCATCTGCATTCCCCAATCTTTCACCATTTAGGAAATACTCTGCCTTTCTGTTTTTTCTACCAAAGTGGATAACGTCACATTTATCCACATTATATTCCATCTGCCATGTTCTCGCCCACTCACTGAGCCTGTCGAGGTCCCCTTGAAGCCTCTTCACATCCTCTTCGCAACTGACACTGCCACCTAGCTTTGTATCATCAGCAAATTTGGAAATGTTACATTTAGTCCCCTCATCCAAATCATTGATATAGATTGTGAATAGCTGGGGCCCAAGCACCGATCCTTGCGGTACCCCACTAGTCACAGCCTGCCATCCTGAAAAAGACCCGTTTATCCCTACTCTTTGTTTTCTGTCTGTTAACCAATTCTCAATCCATGCTAGTATATTACCCCCAATTCCATGTGCCCTAATTTTGTCACCAACCTCTTGTGTGGGACCTTATCGAAGGCCTGCTGAAAATCCAGATACACCACATCTACCGGTTCCCCTTTGTCTACTCCACTAGTTACATCCTCAAAGAACTCCAATAGGTTTGTCAAACAGGATTTCCCTTTCATAAATCCATGTTGACTCTGCCCAATCTTACTATTAGTTTCTAAGTGCCCAGTTATTGCATCCTTTATAATAGATTCCAGCATTTTCCCAACTACTGATGTGAGGCTAACTAGTCTGTAGTTCCCCGTTTTCTCTCTCCCTCCTTTCTTAAATAGCGGGGTTACATTTGCTATCCTCCAATCTGCAGGAACCGTTCCAGAATCTATAGAATTTTGGAAGATGACAACCAATGCGTCCACTATTCCAATGGCCACCTCTTTCAAAACCCTAGGATGTAGGTCATCCGGTCCTTGGGATTTGTCGCCTTTTAGTCCCATTAATTTTGCTAGTACTGGTTTTTTTTTACTAATAATTTCTTTAAGTTCCTCATTCTCGTCACACCCTTGGTTTTCTCATTTATGGGAGGTTTTTTGTGTGTTCCTCCGTGAAGACAGAAACAAAGTATTTATTTAATTTCACTGCCATTTCCTCATTCCCCATTATAGATTCTCCCATCTCTGACTGTAAAGGACTGACATTTACCTTCGCCAGTCTTTTCCTTTTGTCATACCTATAGAAGCTTTTACAATCCGTTTTTATATTTTTTGCTAGTTTGTGCTCATATTCCATTTTTCCTTTATCAATTTCTTGGTCCCCATTTGCTGATTTCTAAAAAGATCCCAATCCTCAGGCTGACTGCTTTTTCTGGCAACTTTATAAGCTTCCTCCTTTGACTTAATACTAGCTTTAATTTCTTTTGTTAGCCATGGTTGGATCACCTTTTCTTTTGGGTTTTTATGCCCTATATGTTTGTTGCAAATTATGCATTATTTCCTTGAATGTTAACCATTGTATGTCCACCTTCATACCTCTTTTAGTGTAGCCTCCCAATCTACCATGGCCAACTTGTCCCTCATACCCTTGTAGTTTCCTCTGTTTAGATTGAAGACCTTAGTTTCAGATTGGACTACATCACTCTCAAACTTAATGTAAAATTCAATCATATTATGGTCACTTGTCCCTAAAGGCCCCTTTACCACAAGATTATTGATTAGCCCTTTCTCATTACACAGTACCAGATCCAGAATAGCCTGTTCTCTGGTTGGTTCCTCCACATGCTGATCCAGGAAACCATCTCACATGCATTCCAAGAATTCGTCCTCCACACCATTAGTGGTAATTTGATTTGCCCAGTCAATATGTAGATTAAAGTCCCCCATGATTACCGTATTGCCCTTGTTACATGCACTTCTAATCTCTTGATTGATACTGTGCCCTATTACCATTACTGTTTGGTGGCCTATACACAACTCCCACCAATGTTTTCCGCCCTTTGCTGTTTCTTAGCTCCACCCAAACTGATTCCAGTTCAACATCACGATCTGCCAAGCCAAGATCTTTTATCTCTACCGTACCGATCTCATCCCTTATTAACAGCGCTACGCCACCTCCTTTTCCTTTTTGTCTGTCCATCCTAAATGTTGAGTACCCTGGAACATTCAGTTCCCAGCTTTGGTTACCCTGCAACCATGTCTCTGTAATGGCAATTACATCATACCCATTTACTTCTATTAGTGCCATTAAGTCATCCACCTTGTTGCGAATGCTACGTGCATTTAGATGAAGTGCCTTCAACTTTGCCTGTTTAATATTTTTCTGCACTTTGACCCTCTTTACTGCTGGCCTTTGTTTCTGCTCCCTACTAGTTTTGCTGACTACTTTTCTAACTTGCACTTCCAGCTTTGTTTCTCTCCGTTCTGGGCCGACACTTGGGTTCCCAGCCCCCTGACAAACTAGTTTAAATCCTTCCTAACAGCACTAGCAAACCCTCCTGCGAGGATATTGGTCCCGTTTCTGCCGAGGTGCAACTCGTCCAGCTTGTGCAGGTCCCGCCTTCCCCAGAATCGGTCCCAATGCCTCAGGAATTGAAATCCCTCCCTCCTATGCCATCTCTCCAGCCACGCATTCATCTAGTCTATTCTCCTATTTCTGCTCTCGCTAGCTTGTGGCACTGGGAGTAACCCTGAGATTGCTACCTTTTGAGGTCCTGCTTTTTAATTTATTTCCTAGCTCCCGATATTCTGCTTGCAGGACCTCATCCCTCTTTCTGCCTATGTCGTTGGTACCGATATGGACCATGACCTCTGGCTGTTCACCCTCCCCCTTCAGAATGTCCTGCAGCCGCTCAGTGACATCCTTGACCCTGGCACCAGGGAGGCAACATACCATGCTTCAGATGACACTGCCATCCTGGAGTCACATCTACGGCCGCAGAAATGTCTGTCTGTTCCCTTTACGATAGAATCCCCTACCACTATTGCTCTCCCACTCTTTTTCCTCCCCTCCTGTGCAGCTGAGCCACTCGTAGTGCCACGGACTTGGCTCTTGCTGCATTCCCCTGAGAAACCATCTCCCCCAGCAGTATCCAAAATGGAAAATCTGTTGGAGAGGGAGATGGACCCAGTTGTCTAATTACCAGGTAGTCATTGGCTCCAAGATCGTACTCCTGGTGATGAGATTTGAGAAATGGCTCTATCCTCTGTTACAGACTCTGTAATCTGATACCCGAGGAAGGCAGGTCTGCAATACTCCAAGGTGCTGTCAGTGGGATTTTGTGGGCTAGACCTATCGCTGGAGGCTGGGATTCTTTCCACTTTGCTTCAGATGACACCACCCCATTAATCTAGGTTGTTGCTAACTGGACCAGTAGCGGGATGTTTACCAGTGCCCTGTGCTGGCCGGCTGTGCAGTTTTAATTGGTTAAACTCCTCTCAGTACTTTGGAGTCCCTAAAATCTAGTTTGGGCTAACCTGTACCTAAATCTCTAGGTTTCGGTAAGTGACTGTATCTCTAATGAGTGGTGGGTTGGTATGTGGCAGACACTAGGCTGACCAAAAATATCTAAAGCTTGCGCACCATGGTGGATTATTTACTGCTGTGTGTAACGCTGAACCAAACTCTGACTTCAAAGCTGTAATATGATGAGAGTTCACAAAAACTGTTGAATTTCCAAAGTTACCCTTTCCAAACAACTTTTCAAAAAAATCCTCGCTTTTCTTTTGTGTCTTTCCCCAAAGAAGTGGAGGTGCGGAGGGGTAAATTAAGCTTCAGGATGTCTCTGCAGACACCTTCTACCCTCCACAGTTTGTGAAAAGGTGCTCCATCTCCCTCCCCTCAGCCCAAGTGTGAATGTCAGTACAGGGATTTTAGTTTGGTTCTCTAGCTGACTGCAGTTCTCTAGCACTGTACCTAAACCACCAATTTCAGCATGAAATTAATGTAAGGAAGGTATTCCTTTTGGCAAGCTAGGTTTTCTTTAAAACTGCAAAATCTGATTAAAACACTGCGGATATTTTCAATAATGTTCCAATATATCGGTCTGCAATCTGTTCCAGAATACCACAACTTTAATTGCCAATGGACTGTGTCAAGACACGTTTTGGAAAAGTGTTAAAATGAGCACTTATCTGGTGGCCTTTATTGTGGCTGATTTGAAGAACGTCAGCCAGGAGACTGCAAGTGGAACGCTGGTAAGTTCCCTACTATTTTTTTATTTATATGGGTGATGTAGGCAAGGCCGCATTTATTATCCATCCCCATTTGCTCCAAGGTGGTGGTAGTGGGCCTTCTCCTTGAATCACTATAGTTGTGCTAATAGTGCTCCCACAATGGCGTTAGCTAGGAATTTCAGGATTCTGACCCAGCAAAGATGAAGGAATAGATGATATAGGTCCAAGTCAAGAGGATATGTGACTGAAGTGATTTTGTTCCCACAACATTGCTAGTCTTGTTTTTCCTGTTGGTAGAGGTCACAGGGGAGGGAGGTGCTAACAAAGTAACCATGGTGAGTTGCTGTACTTTATCCTGTAGATTTTACATACTGCAGCAACAGTGCACCAGTGGTGGAAGGGGTGGGTGTTGAGTCCAGTAGCAGGAGGATTAGTCAAGCGAACTGGTCCATCCTGGATGCTGTCACATTTCTTGACTGTTGCACCTGCGTCCATCTAAACGCGTGGTGAGCATTCCATCTCACTTCTGACTTGAGCCTTGTAGATGGTTGAAAGACTTTGAGGGGTCAGGAGGTGAATACCCAGCTGCTGTCCTGCTCTTGTAGTCATAGTGTTGATGTGGCTGGTCCAGTTCAGCTTCCGGTGAATAGTGATCCCCGGGATATTGATGTTGGGGACTTGGTGATGGTGGTGCAGTTCCAGGTCAAGGAGAGGTGGCTTGGCTTTCACTTCGAGATGATCAGAGCCTGCCATTTATGTGGCGCAAATGTAACCTGCCACTTGTTAGACTAAGTTTGGATGACATTGGCTGCTTCATTATCAGGAGTTGTGAATGGAGCTGAATGCTGTGAAATTATCAATGAACAGCCCCACTCCTGACCTTACTATGGAGGGAAGGTCATTGATAAAGCAGCTGTAAATGGTTGGGCTAAGGACACTTCTCTGAGGAACTCCTGCTGTATTGTCCTGGGGTTGTAATAACTGGCCTTGGCAGCCACAATCATCTACCTTAGCATCAGGTAAGACGCGAACCATCGGAGGGGTTTCCCTTTGGTCCCCATTGACTTCAGTTTTGTTGAAGCTCCTTGGTGCCATACTCAGTTGAATGTCTTGATGTCCAGGGCAGCTACCTTCACCTCTCCTTGATATTCAGCTATTGCAGCCATCCTTGGATCAAGGCTGTGATGAGGTCAGGGGCCGAGTGGTTCTGGTGGAACCTGAACTGAGCATCGGTGAGTAGGTGTTGCTTGATGGTGCTATTGATGACTCCTTGCATCACTTTACTGATGATTGAAAGGAGGCCAATATGGTGGTAATTAGCCAAGTTAGATTTCTCATGTGTTTTGTTGATCGGGCATACCTGTCAATCTTCCACCAGTGTCATAGCTGTACTGGAACAGCTTGGCTAAGGGAGCTTTCGTACACAGGTCTTTATCATTACTGCTCATAGCCTTTGCAACATCCAGTGCACTCAGCTGCTTCTTAATCTCATGGGAAGTGAACCAAATTAGCTGGGCACTGGTATTTATGATGATGGGGACCTCGGGAAAAGGCCGAGTCAGATCATCCACTCAGCACTTTTGGCTGAGGACACTTGCAAACTCTTCAGCCTAGTCTTGTGCACTCATATTGGACTCTACCATGGCTGAGGATATGGATATTCATTCAACCTTCTCTTCCTGCTAGTTGCCTGGTTGTCCTCCACCATGTTCAACTGGATGTGGTAGAACTAGAGCTTTTCTCTGATTCATTGATTATGGGACTGCCTAGCTCTTTGTTTGGCATCTAGGTAGCCCTGTGTTGTAGCTTCACTACATGTGTACCTCATTCTATGGTATGCCTGGTGCTGCTTTTTCCACACTCTGGAATGAACCACAGTTGGTATCTTGGCTTGATGGTGGATCAAGAAGAGATGTGCCAGACCATGAGGTTGCATATTGTGATGATATTTAATTCTGCTGCTTATGGCCCACATTGACTCATTGATGCTCAGTTTTGGGTTTCTAGCTCTGTCTTTTGTCTGTCCCACTTGGCACAGTACTGACACACTACACAACCAAGGATGTCCTGACCATGGAGACGAGTGTTTGTCTTTAAAAAGCTAATGTTCTGTAGGCTCATCTCATTCAAGAGGTTTTCTGGTGATGTAACTCTTGTGGCTAGACAATTCTGATTTAATACTTCTGATGCTCTTATTCCCTTGTACTTGATTAGGTATCTGTGTATGCTGTTCCTGACAAGATGGATCAAATGCATTATGCATTAGAAGCAACAGTGAAGCTTCTGAAGTTTTATGAGGGCTACTTCAATATATCCTATCCCTTAAAGAAGCTAGGTAAGGTAAAATAAAAACCGCTTTTAATAAAGCCTGGACGCGCTGCTGCTGTCTGTCCATAACTGAGACTGATAATAGCCCTAATATCTCTACTGCATGAATGACATTTGGCAAAGTGTTGGAATGTCCTGGTGTGCCTCCAGATTAAATTTTGGCACGCCCTAACACTGGAGGATTTAAAACCGAATCATGCCTGTGATCTCACTCCGGTTTTAGCTTACTGACTATTACTTGTGAATGCACGTACAGCCTGCATGCTTAAAAGGTATACCCTACTTGTGTGTAGTACTATAGCATATTGAAGAAAATCTTCAGCCCTGAATGGAGTAGTTGGGTGTGATTTTTACAAAAAAAAACTAAGCAAAGTCAATGCAGTGAAACGTTTTAATTTTGTTAAAGTAACATCATTTGGACGTGTGAGCAGAAGAGTCATATACTGGCCAACTTCCATGTTTCCTTTGATGACTTCTGTGTGGGAATGTGCACTTGCAGGAATTATCTGCATGGCTTGATCCCATATCACACTATACAAGTGCACTTCATCTTAGCTGACAATCCATATTGCCAAAGAGAGCAAGCATCTGTTCTTTCGTTTCCTATTGAATATAATGGCATTCAGAGTTTAAGATTAATTTCTGCATGGTAGAAATTGCTTTGCTAAATGTCAACCGTAACATTTAAACCAACCTTCTATTAGTTTTACTTCAATAGACACTGTAATTGAGAATCTGCGACCCCAACTGAGCCCATGGAAGCGTTGCTTTACTGCAATGTATTCCAAGTAGACCAAAGTTCTACAGTTCCAGATGCAGCTGTTTCAGAATTTCACAAAGACTGAGCAGAATTCTATTCAATTTGTGCTGACACCAAATAGTTAGGTGCCAGCGGAATGGATGGTACAGTGAGTCAGATCATTGCACTTGCATCTCTAAGAGCTTGGCATGAGTTCAGTGCAGACCAGTAGGATGCACGTCTCCACTCTTATCAATTGTAAGGGTCCAAATTGAAATTGGTCTCGGCAGTCGCATCCATTTCCTAGTGGGCAAGTTTCCCACAGTCGAGGGGGAAAAATACTACCTGTAATTAATCACTAAACTGGTACTCATTCAGAAATAGTTTGAGGGAATTAGCACTCTTTGGAGGTTGGATTTAAATTTATTGTTGGTACTCTACCAGAGCTGTGTGACACACAACCTGGGAGTGCTCCAGCAATAACAGTTGTCACTTTGATCAAAAATTACTTTTTTTCTGCTGAAGTAAATTGTTCGAACCATAATAAACTTAACTAAACAGGATGGCATAAAGAAAGCATGTTTTTAAATGTATTAACAATGTAGAACTTGGCATGCTGCAGGTGGGGAGAAAGTTGCCAATTCAGTTTAATTTTTGTTGGGTCATTACCACAGTTAGGCCACCCTAGTAGTGGCCAACCCATCACTACTCCTCTGCCTTCCTACTCTCCTACCACCATCCCAGGCTTGAATCCACCTTGGAGAAGCCCACAGTTGTCCTCTGTGCCTCACTTGGCTTTCTCGGAAGGGCCCATCGAAGTGTCTGCCGCTGCCTCCTTGCAAGCAGCAACCCCAACTGTTTCATGCTCCTTTCTCTCGTTGACCTTTCCTCCCAGCGCATCTGCGAGGGGCTTATCTCATCAATTTCCTTCCCGTCCTGCTCATATCATCCTCCAATGCACTTTTGGACTCTGCCAGCGGATCAACAATCTCCGCCCCCTCCACATTTCCCTCCAGAAGGCTTGTCCACTCATGAACATGGCCCTCCTTTCCTGTCACGTAAACTCTCCTAGTTATAATCACGACCATCCCCTCGACCTTGCCATCTCATGTGACCTCTCTATTGCCATGGTCTCAGTCACAGAAAAGACCATCTCTGACTGTTTCCTTTTGTTCCCCACAACCCCTATCCATTTCCAGCCCTACTTGCTTCCACGTCCACCCCGGAATAAACTCTCCTCCAAGTTCAGGGACCAAGGACACAGAAGTTGGGTCAGACCATTTCGCAGAAAACCTTGGCAGCCATCTAAAACAGGTGGTCGGTCCCTCAAATATACAAATTTCTAAATTTTTATTCGAAATGAAATGTACAGACATGAGGGATGTTTGGGGGGGGGGGGGGGAAGAAACGCTGGCCCCAATTTTAACTCTCACTCCCCAAGGTGGAAATCAGGCGAGGGCACAGTTGAAATGGAGTGGAGGATTTACCCACTCCTTTCCCTCTCCAATCTGACCACCTGGCAAGGCACCTGCCCAAGCCGGCAGGGTTCTCTTTAAATATGCAGAACAGGGCTTGATGATGTCATCGTGCCTGATCTGCTATTTTAACCAGATTCCTGAGCTGGGAGCAGTGATGACTGCCCCCCACCAGGCCAAACCTGCTAGGAGGGTCAGAAGAGGGTAAAGTAAATTTTAATTTTTGGGGGGTTTCCTTGAGGTTCCTCCAGGCCCCAAAAGGAAACATTGGGCCGTCCTTGCCCCAGGTCTTCCCCCCACCCCCCCCCCAAAAAAAAAAATTCATGATTGCATCTGGAGTTCCCCCTTAATACACACCTGACTGCCGGGGACCATTCCCGCTGATCCCCAGTAGCGACTTCCTTCAGTCCGAATTCCTATTCCTGGCTGCTGGCCGTGCAGTGATTTCTACCAGGTTTAGGCTGGAGTTGGGTACTGAATATTAAAAGATGCCCGGGAGTTAAATTCTCTCTGGGCCACGACATACGAGCCCAGGTCCCTCACAGACTGATCTCACCCCGAGGTAAAATTAGGGCCAGTGTTTGATTCTGCATTTCATTCTTTCTGTCCTCTGAAGGCTCACTGAGACGGTGCCTTTGTTAACACTATGCCAGGTTTAATACATTGGGAAACTACAAAAGATTGCACTGGCAGGACTCTGTCTCCCAATTGAAACCCTTTTTGAATAATCAGTATTTTAATTGTTTTCATTTTAGTACCAAAAATGTGAAAGCTGCTGAGCTAGTGTCCGATCAGCTTAACTGCTTCAAGCTTCCATTTTTCCAATCTTGTTTGAAGCATGGTACTGATATTGGAGATAAACAGAACAAGGTATTTTTTTTGTGCAAGAGCGCAAGCAGATAATTTGAACTCTACGTGGAGCACTCTAAGGAACGCATTGTGGGTAATGATCCCTCACACTCCTACTTTTTCACCAGAATTCACTAGTACGGAGGGGATTTTGAACCAGGAAACTAAGCCCTCTATTTTCCCTTAACAGAGCGAGATGGAAAATGGTCTGCAGTGACGCTGTATTGTATTGACACTGTATTGTGTTCTACTGTAAATTTTCTGAGGGCTCTGTCTCCCTTTATGTTCAGAAAGGTTGAAGCCAAGGCATGACCAAGCGTATACAAACTAGAACAGTAAATGCAACGAACATTGTAAAATTATTAAGGAAGAAAGGAAGTTGGCCTTTCTGTTTTCACTTTATCTCTCTCTACCCATGATAACAGTGTGTTGTTTGTTCTCCAGCTCTGTCAGTCTGCTGGGCAAGGACATGTCAACATGGAGTCTTTGTGTATTCTCTTGTAGTTGTCAATAAAATAAGGACATCACCTCTATCATTCCTGTTCTCATGTCCTTGTTTTGAGCAACTGTTCAAACCATGTACCCTTCAAAGAAATCAGTCGATCAATCTGCATGCTTTGTGTGAGCTCATAGCTATTCTGTACTGTAGTTGCTTGCATATGCCAAGGCTTGAAATTAAAGATAGTGGACAAATAAGTAAGAAATTTTCTTAATTTAAAAAAAATTGGAATCAACAAAACTTCAGTACATATGGTACTTGACGTGCAATATGGGATTTTGAATTATGTTGCACTGACAAGATACAATGTAGGGTTGAACATAAGGATAGAAGTAAGCCCTTCAAGTCTGTTCTGCCATTCAATTAAATCATGATCTGTAGCTCAACCTCATTTTCACTCCTTTGATCCATATCCCTTGATACCCTTGCCTTGCCTACAGTTGTGCCACTGTCCCTGTAGATTATGGTAGTGTCACCAGCAACCTTGGATTCTAAACTGAATATAGTATACAAGAAATCTTGTCTGTAGATGGCTGCTGGACCTAATGGGCTACAAGCTCAAAGCGATGCCCCCAAAAAAGAATCTGTTGCTGGTAAAACACTTATTTTGAAATTCTGCTGTGTTGATTAGGAGGGGATACAAGGGGATAGAACTCTGGCTCACTAAATTAACCTTGTGGAAGGCTGATTATTATTTTATATTATATTAATTATTTACATTTGCCTGTAATGCATTCACATTTGGCATTCTTTGGATTAAAAACTTATTTTTTCCTTTCCTAGATTTGGTGGCTGTCCCTGATTTTGAAGCAGGAGCCATGGAAAATTGGGGCCTAATCACTTTCAGAGAGATAGCACTCCTTTACAGAGAAGAAACTGCATCAATACTGGACAAACAGATAGTTACCATGGTGATAGCTCACGAATTGGCTCATCAGGTATTTGAAGCTTAATCCAATAATGTATTTTGAAAGCTAATGATAAACCACAACAGATGTACGATAGCTAGTTAAGTAATTTGTCTCATGAATATTTCTATAGCCTAAAGCTCTTGAATTCTGATGGTGCTAACTTCTATGCACAGTGCTTGTGTCCTGTTGCTATATGCATCTTGAGACTGCCTAAGGACTCTCGTGTCCTGCACCATAAACTCTCAATTATTCCACTTGCTGAAAATACATCACCAGTACAATCTCTTGTTTCCCCCTCTTTTGTTACAGAAATGCAGTATCTACAAAGTGAGCTAACTTTCATTCTGATAGCAGAAGTTCTTCACTACCTGTTGGTGTTACCATGTTAGTCAAACATGTTTGCCCCACCTAAAACTCCTTGGAAAAAGAGTTGTCACTCTAACTTTAGCACTCTGAGTGTCTTGTGCTCAGGAGTGTACCCAGACTGCCCAATATCTAACTATACAATAGCGTAACTTAGAGGTATAACAATAGGACCCCCTTATGATCTAAATGTGATATCATGTCTCTTGCATGTATTCTCGTGTGTTTCTCCAATATTTTTGAAGGAAGACTTAACCTGGTAAGATGAGGCCAAGTATGAATTGTTAAACTGCTTTATTTCAGAGAGCAAGTGAACATACAAGGTAACAGTCAAAGCAAATTCCACTTACTTAATTTCACTTATTTCCTTGAAAAACAATGAAAAAAATAAATTACGTGTCCTGTCCCTTTTTGTGGGCCAATTTGTTTATTAGCATTCCTTTCTCTCTGAACAGCTTCTAATCGCAAGACCAGGTCTCCTGCATTTTTAGCTTCCAGCTCTAGCCCAGGAGCTCTGTGTGTGTCGGTCCTTTGTTAGAGCCCAACTGTGCCGGACCAGGGATTTCCTCTTTTATTTTGTTAATTCTGACCATGGGTAAACAACGAATTCGTGCCTTTGACACCACCTCATGCAGGGATTCGCAAACAAATCTGTCAACCGCGCCAACTACCCATTTTCTCTTGAGTACATTCTCTGCAGACCCCTTGTGCCATGTCCACATTCCTAGAATGATCCTCACAATGGCCATGTATTTGTTGGCCACCTGTGACATGGTGACAAACTGCTTAATATCCCTGGTGATGTTGGCTAATGGGTTTAAAGATGAGACGATATCCTGGTATCAGTTTGAAATGAGTTGTGACATTCTCCAAGCTGGCTCATCTGGCTTTAATGCACATTTCCCAATGCCCTGTGGCCTTTCTCCTAGATTTTAATGAGTTTACAAAAATAGACCGAGACCATGCATGTTTTTAAGTGTTTCAGTTTTCTTTTCATTTAAAGGACCTAGGTGGCCATGGTCCAAAATATCCAGGGAGTTTGTCAGCACTGAATTCATCCTGTATTGTATTCTACATTTTTGACATTCAAATGAATGTAAAATAGCTACATTTCCTGAATTTGTTTTATTCTCCTCCTCAGTGGTTTGGTAACCTGGTGACTATGGAATGGTGGAACGACCTTTGGTTAAATGAAGGATTTGCCACCTTTATGGAATTTTTTTCAATTGAAAAAGTATTCCCTGAACTCCAAGTGGTAAGTGAAATAAATTTCAACTTGTGTTTCATCTTGTTCATCATCTTTTAAGTGCTGTTTGTTGTCACTAAAGGGAATAGGTTGTTTGAGATTCTCTTTCGATTCTTACCCATAACTACAGTTCATGCAAGGAGCTAGGTGTGGTCTATATTAAAGCTAAAGGAGGCACAAGAATATAATGACGCATCCCAATTTTTGTTTCTGCAATAAAAAAGGCTTGTGAGGAATTCTAGCAGTCAAAAACTAAGTAAACTCTCTCAAATATGTTAGTAATCTAAGCAGCAAAAACTGGCCTTGGAATCTAACCCATGACATCTGGTTGGGAGGCAAGCAGTCTGTTCAACTGTGCTGCTGGTATCATTGTGCCAGTGAGGCTAATCCTATTTGAAAACGATTGTCTGTGTGAAGGAGAGGTGGTTGCTAATTCTCAGCAGCGCTCAGCTCTGTTGGTCCTGTTGGCAAAATTAACTGGCACTGCACAGCTGATCTACCTGCTTACAGCTCCCCATGCACTCACCTGTGAACCTGCCACAAACCACACAGCTAACCTAGAAATGCTCCACAACTCCAACAATATGCTCCCAAGCTACAGAGACAAGTGCTAAAGGAAGTATGTGATCCTCTCCAGTGGTACCATTGACAGCCTCTGCAGCATTATTCTCCATGGAACTGCCAACTTCAAAATCAGTGGAGTCAGTCTGTTCAACCATGTTCTTCAGCATAGGGAAGGAAGGAGTGAGGCAGTGCATTCAAAATTCAGAGAGCAGTGAGCAACATACTTTGG
The DNA here is from genome assembly GCA_030390025.1 of Squalus acanthias. Classification (NCBI taxonomy): domain Eukaryota; kingdom Metazoa; phylum Chordata; class Chondrichthyes; order Squaliformes; family Squalidae; genus Squalus; species Squalus acanthias. The sequence continues at coordinate 164,738,537 of CM059425.1, forward strand.
AAACGCTCGAATATCAACCAGGTTCCATTTTTGTTGGATTCTAAAAGCATTTGACAAATATTGTATGTCATAGAATTAATGGTATAGTTCTCTGGAATGAAAACTGGCATCACAATGTTTTTTCCCCACAGTGGAAGTGTGAAGAGGATTCCCAAAGTTAGTAAATAAAAACATAAAGAGGTTTTAATATTCTATGGAGAAATGTACAAAGATAATGTAAAGATAAAATACTTTTTAATGAAACCATGGTTTCTCAATTGCTGCAACCATGGAAATTATATCTTCGATTGTAAACAGTCGATCCAGGATGTATAATGTAGGATGAAAGGTCAGATAGATGTTGTGAATTTTGTTCAATTATTTTGGAGTGCGTGGAAGAAAGGGTCAGGCAAAAACTGAAGATGGGTAGGGTGCATGTGAGGACAAATTGTACATTGTGTGGAAGAAATAGGCTTGATTAGCTGGCTTTTTTTGTACTGTGCTTTCTATGTTTTGTGATCACTGGAAATTATAGAATAAGTTTCAATGGTCCCATGCATTCAGCAGGGAGTTTTACTCAGTAGAAGCATAGGTTGGGAATAGGGTTGTAACATAGTATTGCCGATTTCTAACTTTGATAAATAAATTCCTTTTTATTTTTGTGCTTTGTTTACAGGGTGACTACTTTTTGCAAACTCGCTTCAAGGCAATGGCGACGGACTCAATGAATTTGTCCCACCCGCTCTCCACTCCAGTTGAAACTGATGAACAAATTGAAGAAATGTTTGATTCAATTTCATATGAAAAGGTACTTAAGTTAAGCCCATAATATTTTTTTGGTGTTAAAGTTGTACATAAATTGTAGGTTTACCTCCAGGTGGCAAGTAGTTCAAACCCAGTGATTCTACATGTGACGTTCTAGTGTGGTTGGACATTTAATGGGATTGGCAGCAAAGTATTTCTTCACAGGGAGGGAGAGAAGGTTAGAAGTCAATTTATAATGCCCTCGTCAACCTCTGGTTGTCTATGGCCATTTGTGAAACAGCAGATCCATGCATGCAGATCACTGTTTGCAGTGACTCAGATTAAGCTTGATAGTGAGAGTGAGGTTGCATACTGTCACGTTTGATTCTGAGATGAGCTCCACATCCTTGCCACTGCCATTTGGTAGATCTGTCACTGGGCCTGGGATTCTTCCCATCTGATTCTAGATAACCCTGGAAGCTAGTTCCCAGTGAACAGGATGATCAGAGCTGGGCAAGCAGCTTGAAAGGGCTCTGAAGACTTGGCTCTGCCAACCTGCGCCAAAGCTCTCCAGACTTGGGCAGGTGGGATGTGTCTCAATGGAAGAGTGTGCATTCGTTACTGGGCAAACAAAAATCCAACATGTGGGTGTAGATATCTAAATAGCTTGATTTGGAGAATCTTAAAACGTGATGGATTTCCGTGTGTGTCAGACACCCATCTGACCAAAAAAATGTAAAAGCAATCCTCCTTGCCCAATTGTCTCCTCTCTTGAATCACTATTCTCCCCCACTGTCAAAACTGCTGTAATCCCCGTGTCTTAAAAAGACTACCCGTAAACTTGTGTCTTGTACACTGCACCTGAAATCATTATCTAGGTCAATAGTAGCTCTTTGACCTTTGTGTCAGAAGGTTGTAGGTTTAAGCCCTATTCCAGGACTTGAGCACATAATCTAGACTGACAATTCAGTGCAGTATGAAGGGAGTACTGTATTGTCTGATGGATGAAACATTAAACTGAAGCCCTGTCTTCCCGCTCAAGTAGATGTAAAAGATACCACGGCAGTATTTTAGGAACGGCTGAGGATTTCTTCTGATGTCCTGGCCAATGTTTGCTCTTGACCAGCACCACCAAAAAAGTATCTGGTCACTCATCACATTGTTGTTTGTGCGACCTTGTGTGCAAATTCGCACAGCAAGTTCCCACACTCAAACTTTCTTGGTTTAATCCCCTTCTTGCCACATCTCTCCTCACCATTAAAATCATCTTTAAAATTCACTACTTTAAATGCATTTTTGTCACCTAACCACCTCCTATTTGTGCTCAGTTCTAACATCCAACCGTGGAGTCATCTGGCACAATTTGCTAGGTTAATGGGTTGCTGCTGCAGCTGCATTTAACTGAGATCAGCCCTTGAAATGCAACATCATTTCTGAGTTTCTTTTATTTAAAATCAGATGTTGACCAATGTGTGTCTCCAGCTGTTTGGGATCACTGGTTAAAAAGTAAAATTAATTTTGACTGATTTCAAGCACAAGCTCTGGAACAATGATATTTATTGTCTGGTGCTGATGCTTTATATGTAGGAATAGCCAGTGAAAGTAAAAATTAATATCACTCATAATAAATGTAATTTATGATGCATATTTATAAATGATTACATCACTTCCAGCCAACTGGTAGAAGCTTTTACAATCCGCTTTTATGTTCCTTGCAAGTTTACTCTCATGCTCTATCTTTCCCCTCTTAATCAATCTCTTGGTCCTTTTTTGCTGAACTCTAAACTGCTCCCAATCCTCAGGCTTGCTACTTTTTCTGGCAACTTTATATGACTCCTCTTTGGATCTAATACTATCCTTAATTTCTTTTGTTAGCCATGGTTGGGCCGCTTTTCCTTTTGTGTTTTTGCGCCAGAAAGGAATGTATAACTGTTGCAATTCATGCATTCGTTCCTTAAATGTTAGCCATTGTCTATCCACCGTCATGCCTTTTAATGAAGCTCCCCAATCTATCATGGCCAACTCACTTCTCATACCATCGTAGTTTCCTTTGTTTAGATTTAGGACCCTAGTTTCGGATTGGACTTCTTCAAAGCGCTTTACAACCAAAGAAATACTTTTGAAATGTAGTCACTGTTGTAATGTAGGAAGTGCGCTGCAAGCTCCTACAAACAGCAATGTGATAATGACCAGATAATCTGTTTTTTGTGATGTTGATTGAGGGATAAATATTGGGGATAAATACTGCCCTGCTCCTCTTCAAAATAGTGGCATGGGATCTTTTACGTCCACCTGAGAGAGCAGGCAGGGCCTCAGTTTAACGTTTCATCTGAAAGATGGCACCTCCAACAGTGCAGCACTCCCTCAGTACTGCACTGGAGTGTCAGCCTGGATTTTTGTGCTCAAGTCTACGGAGTGGGACTTGAACCCACAACCTTCTGACTCTGTCCTTGTGTATTTTAAGACCTTCTCTACACAGCACTGCAACTGGGTCATTTGTGTTTTTCAGGAAAGTTGTCATTAAGTTTCCTACTGAATTTCAGTATTGAATTACTTTACTGTCAATTGCAGTCTCTGCTAGTCAGAACAATAGAAACATCTAAGTGTTTACAAACCCACACAAGTGAAAAGATACTGCTTTGAGCCTGCAACTGCAGGAAAGAATGGTGGAATTCTGTAAATTCCAACTGTTTCAGAATCAAAACAATTTGCATTTCAAGAAAGACATTCAAAATGAAAAACAATCTTCTCCCTTTCTCTTTCAGGGGGCTTCCATTCTGTTGATGTTGAAGAACTTCCTTAATGAAACAGTTTTCCAGCAAGGGATTGTGAGATACTTGAATGAACATATGTATGGGAATGCTAAAAATGAAGACTTGTGGAACAGTTTTGCTAACGTATGTATCCTTATCTTAATATTTATTGTAAATTCAGACTAAATATTTTGATCTTTTCAGATGCAGTTGTAGATATTATGAAACAATATTGGTCCAGAATTTGCTGCCAAAATATTGACGAGTTTTATGTATGCCATTACTAATGTGTAAATCGTCTAGCAACTTGTGGCGAGGAAGAGATACCCCTTGAATTGCAAATCGGCACAAGTTGCTGGACAATTTGCGCAACTCCACCGTTGGCTGTCGCGAAACCGGCAACTTGTCCTCAATCTCCCCATGAGTTTTATGAAGTTGCTGCATTTGAGCATTAATTAACAATTAGATTTGATGCAGAAAGTTAGGGCTGCTACGTAACAGCAGAAGTACCTTTTTAATGAGATTTATATTTCACCTGTCCTAATAACTCCTTATGTGGCTAGTGCCATTTTGTTTGATAACGCACCTGTGAAGTGCCTTGGAATGTTTTACTATGTTATGGGCGCTATATAAATGCAAGTTGTTGTTAGATATTTTTAATTTAAAATTTAAAAAAATCTTTCTTTTCCTTTGTCTCTTTTTTCCTCCCTTATTTAATCCAATCTTCCTTTCCCTCTCTATTTCTCTTTCTGTACCTGATTTGATGCTAATTTACCCACTTTAATTCACCTTCCTTCTGTCTCTTTTTTTCTCAATCCTTAAATCGCATTGGTTAAGAATATACACTCTTGGACCCGTTGTTCATTAAGGTCCCAGATGTCTCGCACTTCCATCACCTTACAGGGAAAACATTTTTCGGGCTGAAGGGTGAGCGAATAACTATTGGGACACACCCTTAGATGCCCTGCTCCAGCAAATTCTGGGCCATTATTTAGTAATCAAATGTAGAGTATCTAAATGACAGTAGATAGGAACTAAGCCACGTCTGCATATGATTGCTCAAGGTACCTGCTGAGGGATTTGGTAAATCAGATTAATGTCTATTTTTCACCTCTCAAAAGGTCATACTAGTGTAGACAGGATTAAACTCTACAGTTTCCAATGACTGGTAATGGTGAGAAAATAAATAAGGTGTAGTAGTCTGTCTAGTTTACATCATCAAATACTCCTGCAGTATTTTCTCAGTAGAGAAAAGAAAGAAATTGCATTTATATAGCGCCTTTCACATCCTCGGACTATCCCAAAGTGCTTCACATAAAATTAATTCCCTTTTGCAGTTGCTGTTTTGTAGGCAAACGTGGCCACCAGTTTTTCCACAGCAAGGCCCCACAAACAGTAAATGACCAGTTCATCTCTTTTGGTTATATTAGTTGAGGGATAAATGTTGCCTAGGGCACAAAGGATAGCTCCCTTGCTCCTCTTTGTCTGTTCAGGAAGATCCCACTGCAGTATCCAGACAGGATCTCACCTGAAAGACAAAAAATGCAGCAGCCCCCTCAGTACTGCACAGATGTGTCAGCCTCGATCATTTCGTGAAAACTTTTGCAGAAAGAGAATGTGGTACTAGGTTGAAAATGTTAAAGTACTTACACCTTGCAAGGCAACTCTGGCAGGGGAGGGGTGGGTGGTGCACATCTAGTTCTACCAATCTATCCCATTTCAATTCTAGCAATTATTTGCAATGTATTTGGAGGGAGAGTGGGAATTGTTCTATTAAGATTTCCCCCCCATCTTAATACTTCTGAAAAAAGACACCACACCAATCATGTGTAGAGAGAAGTGGGCAGGAGTGTTTTTCAATTTTGTAATCTTTACTGAGGTAAATGTCTTGTAAATCATATATTCCAGTTATATATAATGTATTAAACCCTTCTGTTAAAGAGTTTAGGACTGACTAAGATGGTTGCCTGATAAAAGTTCAACTGTTAAACCAGCTCAACAGTTTAGGATGAATTGCCTGAATTTAAAGAGCATCTCTTTCTCCCCAGCCCCCGCCCCCCCCCCCACCACCAACCAAAACCGATAAATTAAGTGTTATTTAGGATGTCTCCTATATATTCCATTTTGCTGGCCAAAAAGGACCCTGCTTTCCTTTGGTCTTTTAAGTAAACTGACCTTGGCTGCAGTGATAGCAGGAGTGTTCCAACTGCTCTGTACTCCTTGGCTGGGGGTGGGGGGTTATGCAGGCTTCCTACTCCTTGCCGCTATCCATCAAACCCTGTTGGAAATGTGCTTGTGCACATATCGCATGTGGAAGGTATTGGGCTCACCTGTGATGCCTGCCATCCCAGTTGAATAGCCTGATGATGCTGGCTGTTGAGCCTGATGAAGAATGGTGGTTTGAGTGTGCATGTGGAGCCATAAGTCTACACGAGTCACTGTACTGCAGGAGGAGAAAAATATAACCATCCACAGGCTTCCACATGCTAGCACAGGTATTCATGGCTGCCAGTCTTGGTGAATTTAGCAGTTTTGTCTTCAGGTTGCAACCTGTGCATTGGGATCCAGCAGTCTTGCATGGTACACAAACAGCTTCTGTGAACTGGAAAAGGTCTACACAGATGCCAAATGAATGAAAATGAACATTCCACAAAAGATGTTATTGTTTAAGTACTTTGTAAAAAGGGTCTGGATTGTGAAGGTTTTTATAAAAAAAAAAAAAAAAAAAAATTGTAATTTTGTCCACAAGCTAGCTGACATCTGTGAGAAACCACTGTAATGCTATGGTGCTAGAATTCAGTTGTTGGTGGTGTTGGTATTATTGTGCATTCTCGGTACTAGAAACTGCATTAAACTAACTCTATCCCAATCGAGCTTAGTTCTTTGGTGTCCAAAATATGGAGCTTGAGGACTCCAGTTTTGTTCATAAATCGGCTTGATTTACTGTGTCTTTTTTAAATTGTATTTATGAAATTACAAATATTGCACCAGTAACTAGTCTTTGTACAAGCAAGAAGTTAAAATAATAAATGCATTTTCTTTCAATATTTACACTGTATGCTGCTGGTAGATAACTAATCTTCAGCTGAGAAACCTGGCTGTGATTTGGTCTAATCTCTCAGTACATTGTATTTATTTCACAGGTTAAAAGTGTAGATTTAAATATGAAAGAAATGATGAAAACTTGGACACTGCAGACAGGGTTCCCAGTGATCACTGTTAAATTAGACACAACTGCTAATAAAATTCACCTCAGTCAAGAACGTTTCCTCAGGATCTCCATTTCACAGGATCCATCAACCTCACCCGATTCCAGGTACAACTGGTGCAATTCCTGAAAATTTTAAAGTGATATTGAAGATTCAAAATCTGTCTTCTGCCTTTGCGCTCCTCAAGTGAAGAGTTTGTGTAAGAAACTTTTATCCAGTGCTATTCTACTTCTACTGCTGCTCTAAGTTGACCAGTAGGGAACTTGGCATCGTAGGTTTTTATGTCACTGTTTTCAAACGAGCATCTCTGCCCCCTGCCAATAACATGCAATAGTTTTACTGGCAAAATAAAGCATATCAACACAGAGAGGTTGAAGTGTTTACTACTCTTTTCTCATGAATGTAGACCTGGAAGGTGGGGGAGGGGAGTTTGGTAGCAAAGTAAATAAATGCACTACACTATTCTATAAACTCTTGGATCTGGGTTTGAATGAGATTCAGACTGACACAATAAGTCTTTCAGTTGGTTGTAGGTGAACTGAGTGAGTTTGGTCATTCATGACCCATGTGGATAGCTGGTATGGGGAAGTGGAAGAATTCACACTGGTGTAAGATGGCCAAATCTGGTTGGACGTATTCCTAGAGGTTTGATGACGTGACGCTTGCCGTTTGCAAATGTTATTGCATTTACCTTTTATAAAGGGTGGGTTCCCTGTAGTTGAGTGCCATTGATCCTCGTGAGCCTATTAAAATATTTTTGCTCACTGGCGGGGTAGACTGGGTATTGAAAAATTTCCTGACTGTTCCCCTGGATTGTTCACTACCACCCCTGAGTTGCACCCTCTGATCTTCCACTACCTCTGAGAAATCAAAGGTGGTCAATTTGTTATAATCTCTTCATAATTTTAAAAACCTCAAATGTTGGTGAAACAGTTCCACGTATAAAAAATAAAGGCCTATATTTTCTGTTAAGGTTGGGCTGGCTCTCAGGAAGTTGGGCGGGAGGTTCTTTGAGAGCCACCAGGCTGGTTTCCTGATGGTTCCCACCACTTTTGGGATCACCTACCAGAAGTGACAGAAATAAGACAGTTATGTCGCTGTGACACTGGGCGCAAGAGACACCCTAGTGTCTAGCTTTGCCATTGGTGGCATGTTTCTTCTTCCTTTATGAAAAAATAATTTCAAAGAAAAAAATCAAGTACTTTAGCCAGACCATGCTACAACAACAACTTGTATTTATATAGCGCCTTTAACGTACATCCCATGGCGCTTCACAGGAGTGTTATCAAACAAAATTTGACACTGAGCCACATAAGCTATTGGGACAGGTGACCAAAAGCTTGGTCAAAGAGGTAGATTTTAAGGAGCCTCTTAAAGGAGGAGAGAGAGGTAGAGGGGCTATGCTTCAACTGCATGAATGACCCTAACCCCGGAAATCTGCCGGAGTCAAGGTTGTATCCTTGTGATGGCCAGAACTCCTTCACTGATGATGAGGAGCCAGGATCTGCTGTAGAAGAAAATCTAGGCCAAGATGTACACAGATTTGTTTTTTCGTATTTTGTATTACAAAAAATCTACCTTTAGAGTTGAGTTCTAAGAAGGGTTGTGGATTTCTATTTGTAATTGTGAACAACTATGCATATAAGCTCCAGAGGCATTTATCCAAGTTCTAATGTATCCAAATCTTGCATCATAAAATCTGCTCAGAGCATGCCATTTCCTTGGAACCATCCTGGTCCAAGAAGCCTAATTTAGAGTATGAGGAGCAGTTGCACTCGTGCCACAGGAAGCTCGTATTTCTGAAATCAAGGTTAAAGGAGCATTATTAGGACAAATCGAGGCTAGCCAATTGTAACCATTCAAACACTTTGTCCAACAATACCATTCCTCTCATCAGTGGACCAGAAACACACATTTTGATGGATTGGACCTCTTTCTCAATACATTGCTGACCTTGAAAAGAACTTGGATCTCCACTTTCCTGAGTCAAAATATGTTATAGAAGGAATTATCCAACCTATTGAACTTTGAGGAAAAGTAATTACTTATGAATACCAGAAGTAGTTATTTTCCAGCTGCAAGCATTCAGTTTCAATCTCCCCTTAATTTTGACATCTGGTATTAATTATTACCAAATACCATAATGCAAGTTTTATAATTGACCTTGTGACTGACATATTGAGATACAAGTGGGATAATGTGAAGAGGATGCAGCAAATGATTGTCATACAGAGGCTCTTGTATATAAAGCATCATTAGGGAGTAAAAGAGTGTTAGAATGAGTTGCATGTAAGAGACTGGGTAGTTTACTTTTTCTTAAGAGATGACATGCCACACATTGTAACACAACTGAATATATTATTAGTTAATAAGTTGGGACCCTTTTAATAATGCATGGAAATACTAAATTTTTCATATGTTTTCCTTAAGCACAGAATACTCTGCCTTTTACTATGTTAAAGGTGCTATATAAATGCAAGTTGTTAGCACAGAAGGTGACTACTACATTAGAGAGACATATGTACCACAGCTCAAAACTTGAGATTAATTTCTCAATATTCTCTGACATGTCTTAGTTTATTTAGCTGTTTCTCTATACTAACCTTTATTTAGTACTTTCAACAAGGTGAAACTAATTGAAGCTCTGGTTTGATTTTTCTCAGTTACCTGTGGCACATTCCACTGACGTACATCACCAGCAGCTGTAGTAATTATAGCCAACCCAAGTGCATCAAAACATGGCTTCTTAAGAACAAAACAGGTGATTATTTTTAACTTCAAGTAGCAAAGTAAATGTGAGCCTCTGCTTAGCAGCTTTTAGTGGGGCTTTGGCCAGTGACCAGGTTTTACAGGGGCTGTGGTTACTGATCACACCGGTGTTGTGCGGGAATATGAGACTGACCTCTACTTATACTTTCAATTATCTCAAAGTCCGAGTCTTTATATAGATTCCTTTGTTCAGAATTAAACATTTTACACTTTTAAGTAAACCTTTTTTCCCTTAAACTGTTGATGAACACGTTTCCTTTATTCTTGTGCTTTAATGGTTGCTGGCAGTTGACTAATGTTCAATCTTACTTAATGATGTATTAACAAAGTACGTTTAGTTTACTCCTTTTTAAAATAGTATACTTCTACCCTATTTTATCCATGCTGATCAAGTAAAAGTATTCAGCCAAAGCAGAACAAAAAAGTTATTTAATAATTTGAAAATGAATACAACACTTTTGCATTGTACATAATTAAAATTATACATCATTATTCCATTCATGAAATATATTTTTGTTTGGTGTTAATAGGATAAGTCTTTCTATTTTCTTCTGACTGTGGAGGATAACCACTGCTCGGCAATTTGTAGTCTTACTCCAAAATATATTTAAAATTGAATATAATTGGATTAATTAGAACATTGTGGTGTCAACCACCTAATGTTGATCTGGTTTATTGTGAAGTGTCATCCAAACTCCCGAGCATTACATTTTCCATATACACCCACTGCAAAAAGTTTACTTGTACCACTGGCTGTTCCTGTCATGTGATTTTTCTACCAGAGAGAATTCACTGTCAGGAATTTATCGTGCCCCCGCCCTTTCCTTTGACCTGAGTTGAATCCACAGTGGCAAATTGATAACTAGCAGACGTTCAAAATGTGCAGCCTAATAAAATAAAAATTTAGTCACAGTAAGTGACTCCTTGGTGGCATCATGCGCTAGAGCTCCAGCAGGTTACACTCCAGAGTAATAGGGCTCGATTTTAATTCCCGAGGTGGGTTGGAGTCGGGTTGCATGGTGGGCGGGTTCAGGAGCCGCTTCCGGTGGGAACAGCTGCAGAGTTGCAATTTTTATTAAACTAGCTTGTTAATTTCATGGAGGCGCACTGGTTGGTCCAATGAGTGGGATCGGGTCGGCTGGCCGCATCTGATGACGTCATAATAGCAGCTGCTTTTAAAGCTGCCATCCAGCCTGAGCCTTTCCATTGTGGTTTCCTGCACTTCTTTTAAAAGCTATGACTTCTTCCAGAGGCAAGGCAACTCCTCGTTTTAATGATGAGTCCCTCCAAGTTCTTGTGGATGCTGTCAGAGGGCGCAGGGAGATTCTCTTCCCGCCTGATGGCCGGAGGAAGCCTCCTCAGTAGACCAAGGCAGCCTGGCTGCGCATTGCTCAGGAGGTGAGCGCAAGGTCCATTTATGCACGGTCATGGATCCAGTGCCGCAAAAGGTTTAATGATCTTGTGAGAACATCAAAGTGAGTATCCCATCACACTTGCCTTCACTCTGCATCCCTTCTCTTCTCATCACCAGCATTCTGCGTTGTAAGCCTCCTCCTTCACATCCCACCTTACCCTTACTTCCCTTGCACCCTTTCCTATCCATCTCTGTCTCTGCACTGAATCACTTCAGCATCCTGCCTATGCAACCCTTACACTCGCTCTCACTGTCACGCAGTGACAATAACTAACAACGCACAGGGAGCTAGCTTCCTCTTGTCACCTTACCCCATCTTCGTCTCCCTCAAAGCTTCTATGGTAGGGATTATTGACCCTCACTCCATCACTGTGGCTGAAACACCGCTTGTCTCCCTCCGTGCAGGAAAAGATAGCCCACAATAAGAGGGAGAGAGCAATGATTGGAGGAGGAACACCTACCCTAGCCACATTGACCAGTGCTGAGGAGGCAGCAAACGAGATTGTTGGAGGTGGCGAGGCCCTGGAAGTGGGCGATGGAGAGACAGGCACACTAGAGGAAGCTGGTGACATAATAGAGGTTCATTCCTCTCAGAAAGCAATGTAATATGATGTTCATAGAGAATCACTTTGTATCATCTGCTCAAAAGGATGTGTCTAATTCAAGCCTTTACTCTCCCACAGGACCATTGACCGCCCCCCTCCCCGTGATCCATCTCCTCAGAGGAACCTGAAGCCTCTGAGGGAGCAGCGTCACCAGGACTCAGCGCACCCAGCACCAGCGCAGCAACGCACACCTCGGTGGGGCCATCGCGAGTTAGAGTAGTGTTGCCACCTGGTCTATCACAGCGCACAAGTGAGCATCAGCAGATGGTAGCGACAGCAGTGGAGAGTCCTCGGCGGAGGTCACAGGACTCTCCTAGCTCTGCAGAGCTGCATGCAGACGCTGTGCCTCTGGGGCCATCCAGAAAAAGAGCGGTTCGTGAAATAGAGGAACAAGTGCAGGTGTCTCTGGAAGGGTTTGCCTCCAGGGTTAGTGCGAGTGTGGAGAGATGGAGGAGTCCATCTCTAATATCAGCACTGCCGCGGTGGAGGCAATGGCGCATGAACGCACCACCATGGCTAGGATGGCAATCTCCGTGGAAAGGATGGCTATGGCCATGGAGGAAATAAGTCGCCAGAGTCAGGAATACATGGTGACTGTTCAGAATAGCCTGACATCTCTGGAGGAGCGATGGGCAGCTATTGAGCAGAGAGACCAGAGCTTCATGGACGTCCTTTTGAGGAGGACTGCCAGTGCAGATACGGGTCCTCATGGCCCTCCTGAAGTGCAGCAAGGTGCTCTCCAGCCACTTGCCAGCACTGAGGTGCGGCTGACCCATGAGAGGGATGTTGTTGGCAGGACAGAAGGAAGTGTGGGCTCCTCTCAAAGCGCTCGTACGACCATGCCACTGTGGAGCCCTCGGTCAGAGACCCACTTTGCAGAGACAACTGAGATGGCCGTTTCAGCCCCTGCACAACTGCAGGAAGAACAGACTGTTGAAGAGCCCGTCCAGGTTCCCAAACCCAGAGGATGCTCGCCAAAGGCGTCTAAGCAGGCGCAGCATCCTAGTCAGCAAGGTGCATCTACATCTGCTGAAGCCACAGGGGAAGTACCACGTAGAAGCACGTGTAAGAGAAAGATTTAGCACCTATAGTCACAAGGGGAATCACTTGGGTGATGTTTCTTTTTTTGCTGGTATATTTTGCCATGTGTTACCAAGATAAATTATGTCAAACAGTTGATTGTATGGCCTATGTATTCTGGGAAATGGCAAAAGTGCATTGAGGGCTCAAGGCGACGTGCATTTGTAATGCTGATGGTAAAAGTGATAGGAAATAAGAGGGTATAGCAGAGATGAAGTATGATTTTGGACACGTGTCGCCTACAATTACAGAGCCATATGGTGGCCACCTATGGTCGAAGAGTAAGCCTATGGTAGTGTGGCATAGCAGTGTGCATAGCCTGGTTGACGGGCAGCAGTGAACTGCAGGGATGCTGCATTGGTCACAACAGGGCATGCAAGGCTCCCCTCATCCTCCTCCTCTTCCCACGAAGATCTGTGGTGAGCCACGCGGCTGCTACTCTCCGAATGATGAGGACCAGAATGAGAGGGCATAAATGTTTCCCATCCCCTTGCTATAGATTTCATTTGAGGCAACAATCTTGCAAGCGCACAGTCGAAGTGGCCTGAAATATTTCCATTCATGACACTGCAGATGGGTGTCAGCTTGAACAGTCAGAAGGTCAGTAGATGTGCAAAATCTTATCCCATACCTACAAGAGCAAAGTTGTTGCATTTGAATGTCAGCCATGTTTCAGGGGCGCTTTTAAAGCGCTCCACCAATGCATACAAATCATGTCGTCCAGCAACCCATCTCCTTGAACCTGACCTGTTTCTGACTAGTTGGGAAACAGGAGCCAGTATCAGGAAAATGGGAAACCACTTTGAAAATAGGATTAGCAAGGCAGTTAACATGATGTTGTTAACCTTAATTACCTGTCCCACCGGTTGGAGTCGGGTCAGTTTGGGAGCGGCTAAACAGACACTCAGGAAAATCGTGTGGGGGTGGGATGGAGGCGGGTTGGGTGTCTGAAGCGATTTTTCCAACAGACCCGCCTCCTCAGGGCTATTAAAATCGAGCCCGTCGCATGCAGCTCCATGCTCATGATTCTGCACTTGATAAATTGCCAATCTCTACAATGGGGATGAATTGCCAATCTCTACAATGGGGATTTGCAGAGCAAGGACATGTATTTTCCACCAGGAAGGAAGCAAGTAAAAACACCGGTCACCACACTCCTGTACCTCCTTGTGGCCTATACAGCAGCATTAACAAAAATCTGAGGGCAGATTCCCTGCCACACACACTGCAGAGGCAGAGGAAACCACATAATGTGAAAGGCAAGGTTTTGCATGAATTATTGTAACACTGACTTGGAGTGTATAAATGGCTTGTACACAGTCTTGGGGTTCTGACTACATAAACCACTTGAGCTGTGCTCACTGTTTATGATCCCATTTAAACTCCTTCAATGGTACATCCTCAAAATCTCTCTCCCAGCCAGTTGGTTTCTCTTCTCCCCAACTCCACCCCCCCCCCCCCCCCCCCCCCCCCCCCCCAAAAAGATGTTGCAATCTTGCTGAGGTACAGTCTTCCAATGAGCCTTGACTGTGATGGAGTTTCACCACGGGGCCATCATGGCTAAAGTTGACCCTGTCCTCACCTGATGTCCACATGTGTAGACTTCTACCAGAGATTGCTGGATAGCAATCGGGAACAGGAAGCTTAACCCATTTTCCTCTCCCTAAAATAGGGTACTTGGGCCAATTCTAGCATCCAACCACTGCCCTGACTGAGGTTGAACCTGGGATCTTCCTGGTCTGCATGGCTCAGCTGCTCACTGAATACATTTGCTGCACTATTGGACAAGCTAAATAGTTCAAAACGCAGTCCCGTCGAGGCTTTGATGGCTTGTGTATAGAACCATTATCCTTCTGACAAAGGGTCATCACCCTGAACCGTTAACTCTGTTTTTCTTTCTCCACAGATGCTTCCTAACCTGCTGAGTACTTCCAGCATTTTCTATTTTTATTTCAGATTTCCAGCATCTGCAGTATTTTGCTTTTACGTTATCCTTCTATACTTGAATTAATTTCATCAGACATTATTATTAAAGTTTCACATGTTAGAGTCTTGTTTCATCAGTGAACTAGAATTTCATAGATATGTTTATGCATTTTATTTTCCATTAGACACCATTGACCTTAAAGAACCAAATGTGTCCTGGGTGAAGTTTAACATGAATATGAGTGGGTATTACATCGTACGTTATGAAGGGAACACCTCAAAGGAATTAATTGGATTATTAAAAAATAATCATTTAGCGCTCAGTGACCATGACCGAGCCGGCTTCATCAATAATGCCTTTATGCTTGCAAGGTAATCAGCTGCTTTTAACCCTTTTATCTTTAGTATTATTGTTTACTTTCAGTACATTACAGCATATATATCTTTCGTACTGTTGTCCATTGTTAATCCGCATCACTGTGCTGTTTCAGTCAAGGTATGTTGAGCAAAAATAGAATATTGTAGTTGATAGAAGAGCTTCATCAGTATCTTTATAATATTTCTTTCTGCTGTAACAGTCAAGTCTGAGTCAAATTTTCTTGCTCATTAGTTAAATGTATTTTCTTCTTCATTTGGTTAAGTCTTTAGTTATTCTACTTCTCTAATTGTTTATTTTCTACTTTAATTATTTACCAATCTTATTGGGTAAAGCCTTTCTTCCCATTTCATTCCCCCCCCCCCCCCCCCCAAAAAAAATGAACCACTCAATCTCATTGCAGCAAAACTTATCCTCATGACACAGCCACCATGACCCTTTATACCCCACCTAAAAACTTGGGCTTGAGGAAAGCTTTTTGATATTGGTGATGATTTAAATGTTTTGAATTAAATATTTTGAGGAAAAGTGAGAGAACCTTCACAAGCCTGCAATGCTATTTATGCTCGAGTAGAAATGTATGGGCCCCACCCACAGGCTTTGGATTCTATTTTAAACAGCCTACATTCCCCTCTGCCTGTACTGCCCTTCCAGACCCATCTGTGCTCCACTCTCTGGCTCAAGTTTTTACATTTCATTTTTTTTCTAAATCTACTCACCTCCCCAACACTAAGCCCTGCTATCTGCACACTACATACCTAAGTCCAAAACACACCCTCATCCTAAGTCTTGATGCTGCTTTCTACCCTTCACCCAAAACCTGCCTTCCCTGCAACTGGATCTAGCAGGCAAACAATGAAAGCTGTTCTCCAACACTGTGGGAAGTTTGCTCATTTTATTTATAAAGTCACATATTTGCGACCTCATTGGGATATATTCTTTTGGTTATTAATTTTCCCTTCAGTATTTATGGCTCCATTTGCATGTGGGGCCACCCTAATAACATACACCTTCAGTATAGGTAAGTGTGAGGTGGTATATTTTGGTAGGAAGAATGAGGACACACACTCCTTGGAAAATAAGTGTCTAAATGGGGTAGAGGAGTAAAGGGGTATAGGTACACAAATCACTAAAAGCAGGTTAATAAGGCCATAAAAAAACCATTGCGCACTGGGTTTCATTTCTGGAGGGATAGAATTAAAAAGCAGATAAGTTATGTTAAACTTGTATCGAACCTTGGTTAGACCACACTTTGTGTACTGTGAACAGTTCTGGTCTCTATTATAAAAAGGAGATACAGCCACTGGAGAAGGTGCAAAAGAGATTTCCTAGAATGATACCGGAACTATCCTAGGGTTTTAAGAGGTGGCTATAGAGATAGTGGATGCATTGGTTGTCATCTTCCAAAATTCCATAGATTCTAGAACGAATCCCGCGGATTGGAAGGTAGCAAATGTAGCCCCACTATTTAAGATAGGATGGAGAGAGAAAACGGGGAACTATAGACCAGTTAGCCTGACATCAATAGTCGGAAAAATGCTACAATCTATTATTAAGGACGTGGTAACAGGACACTTCAAAAGTAATAATAGGATTGAGCAGAGTCAACATGGATTTATGAAAGGGAAATCATGTTTGACAAATCTGTTAGTTTTTTGAGGTTGTAACGAGCAGAATAGATAAAGGGGAACCAGTGGATGTAGTGTATTTGGATTTTCAGAAGGCATTTGATAAGGGGCCACACAAGAGGTTATTAAAGAAAATTAGGGCTCATGGAATTGGGAGTAATGTACTAACATGGGTTGAGGATTGGTTAACGGACAGAAAACAAAGAGTAGGAATAAACGGGTCATTTTCGGGTTGGCAGGCTGAAATTAGTGGGGTACCACAAGGACCAGTGCTTGGGCCTCAGCTATTCACAATCTATATCAATGATTTGGATGAGGGGACCAAATGTAATATATCCAAGTTTGCTGATGATACAAAGCTAGCTGGGAATGTAAGTTGTGAGGAGGATGCAAAGAGGCTGCAAGGGGATATAGACAGGTTAAGCGAGTGGGCAAGCACGTGGCAAATGGAATATAATGTGGAGAAATGTGAAGTTAGCCACTTTGGTAGTAAAAATAGAAAAGCAGAGTATTTTTAAATGATGAGAGATTGGGAAATGTTGGTGTTCAGAGGAACCTGGGTGTCCTTGTACACGAATCACTGAAAGTTAACATGCAGGTACAGCAAGCAATTAGGAAAGCAAATGGTATGTTGGCCTTTATTACAAAAGGATTTGAGTATGAGAGTAAAGACGTCTTACTGCAATTATATAGGGCCCTGGTGGAGACCACGTCTGGAGTACTGTGTACAGTTTTGGTCTCCTTACCTAAGGAAGGATATACTTGCCATAGAGGGAGTGCAACGAAGGTTCACCAGACTGATTCCTGGGATGGGGGGATTGTCCTATGAGGAGAGATTGAGTAGACTAGGCCTATATTCTCTAGAGTTTAGAAGAATGAGAGGTGATCTCATTGAAACATACAAAATTCTTACAGGGCTCGACAGGGTAGATGCAGGAAGGATGCTTCCCCTGGCTGGGGAGTCGAGAACCAAGGGTCACAGTCTCAGAATAAGAGGTCGGCCATTTAGGACTGAGATGAGGAGAAATTTCTTCACTCAGAAATTGAAATTCTCTACACCAGAGGGCTGTGGATGCTCAGTCGTTGAGTATATTCCATGCGGAGGTTGATAGTTTTTTGGATATTATGGGGATAGTGCAGGAAAATGGAGTTGAGGTAGAAGATCAGCCATGATCTTGAATGGCAGAGCAGGCTCAAAGGGCTGATTGGTCTACTCCTGCTCCTATTACTTATGAGAGGTTATACTTATTCGGAAAGATTGAACAGGCTGGGGGCTCTTTTTTCTAGAATAGAGGAGATTGAGGGGCGACCTGATAGTGATAGGGTAGACTCAGAGAAGATGTTTCTATTTGCAGGCGAGACCAAAACTAGGCCAAAATATAAGATAGTCACTAATAAATCCAATAGGGAAATCGGGATCAACTTCTTTACCCAGAGGGAGGTTAGAACGTGGAACTCGCTACCACAAGGATAGTTGAGGCGACTAGCATAGATGCATTTACGGGGAAGCTCGATTTAAAAACATGAGGGAGAAAGGAATAGAAGGATACATTGATAGGGTTAGATGAAGAAGGGTGGAAGGAGCCTCGTGTGGAACATAAATACCAGCATGAACCTGTTGGGCCGAATGGCCTGTTTCTGTGCTGTAAATACTATGTAATACACTACTGAATTGCTCACGTGCCCTGGAGCATCTTCAGACCACAGTGGAGGTATTCTGGTGCGCACTCTCCTGAAATTTGTTTTCTCAGTTTGAGCACTTCTTGATCAAGCTTCAGATCAAACAGAAGCATGAGAGTTGCCCTTAAATTTCTTTAATTTGTGCTTTCAGTGTTGGTCTTCTGCAGTATTATACTTGCTTTAAAAGCATTTCAGATTCCCAGAGATGTGAAGAAATTTACTTTAGTGGCTAAACAGCATCCCATCAGATCATGATTTGTATTTATAATGGTGAAAGCTCAATTTTCTCTTGGATATTTTAATGAAGTAAAGAGCGCTGTTAAAGTTTATGGGATCCATGGCTTTTTAAATAGAGGCATATACAAAAGCAAGGAAGTTATGCTAAACCTTTATAAATCACTGGTTAGGCCTCAGTTGGAGTATTGTGTCCAGTTCTGGGCACAACATTTTAGGAAGGATATCAAGGCCTTGGAGAGGGTGCAGAGGAGATTTACCAGAATTATACCAGGGATGAGGGGACATTAGTTATGTGGAGAGATGAGAGAAACTGGGATTGTTCTCTTTAGAGCAGAGAAGGTTAAGGGGAGATTTAATAGAGGCATTCAAAATTATGAGGGGCTTTGATAGAGTAAATAAGGAGAAACTGTTTTCACTGGCGGGTGGGTTGGTAACCAGAGGACATAGATTTAAGGTAATTGGCAAAAGAGCCAGAAGCGAGATGAGGATACATTTTGTGATGATTTGGAATGCACTGTCTGAAAAGGTGGTGGGAGCAGATTCAGTAGTAACTTTCAAGAGGAAATTGGATAAATACTTGAAAAGGAAAACTTTGCTGGGCTGTGGGGAAAGTGCGGGGGAGTGGGACTAGTTGCGTAGATCTTTCAAAAAGCCGGCACAGGCACGATGGGCCGAATGGCGGCCTCCTGTGCTCTATGATTCTGTGAACACTATTCTGGCTGTAAATAATGCTTTACATGCCACAGTGGAGTTTAAAAATACATTCTTGGATTCCAGAGTTGTGTGGACTAATGTGTTTTTTCTCATTACCCTTAGTGCAGGGAAAATCTCAGTGAGAAAGGCACTGTCCATGACCAAATATATGAAGAATGAAAGCAGCACTGCACCAATAACTGAAACATTGTTTCAGCTCAGCTGTATCTACAGGCTTGTGCAAAAGAGGGGAATGCTGATGCTTGCTGGTCGGGTGAAGGTATTTGCTGTTTTTATCCTTTAGTATCTTGTAAATTTGTGTGTGTTCTGGAACAGAGTTGTGCAACATTTTTGTGGAATTATTCTATTCTACCTGCCATAGCGTCATAGACATAACCGAAGGACACTGAATCTTAACTATAAGGTAAATGTAATTGTGGAAAAATACAGAAAAAGCCTTTTTTTTGTTTTTCTCATAACTTTGTCAATATGTGTAATGCTATTTATGCTAATTTGCTGGTTTCTTTTTAGAGCATAAAGTTGGGCTAGCCAATGTTTTGTTTTAAACCACTCTCCCAACATTCCTTTTTTCTTTATACAAAATTTTTCTGAGCAATTCTTACCCTTTCCCATATCGGTGGGAGTGGAGGGGGGGCTTTATATTTATCTATATACAGGAAACTTTTGTTTATCCGGCACCCAAATATCCGGAATTCTCGCTTAACCGGCAAAAATCATCCTCCGAAAACTCCTCTCAAATAACCGGCAATGTTGCCGAGTCGCAGTCGAGTCTCCGCGAACGCCGAGTACTCCGAAAACTCCTCAAATAACCGGCAATGTTGCCGATCCCGAGTCCAAGTCCGCGAACGCCGATTTAGTTAGTAGGGGTAGTTTTCAAAAGTGCCACTACTCGGCCTCCTGGCGCTGTCCGAAGTATACTGCACATTTCTTGATTTATTTATTTTTCTTTGTTAAAAATAGCCTCGGTAGATATAACTCTCCGTTATCCGGTACTTTTGATAAACCGGCACCACACCGGTCCCGTCGGTGCCGGTTAATAAAGAGTTTCCTGTAGTATATTAAAGGTCTTGAGTTGTTCTGGGACAACTTGGAATTGTTGTGGAATAAAACTGTTGTGGAATGTGATCATTGCCACTAATGAACTTTTGTGTGTCCTACCCAAATGTCTGTATTGCAGAAATATATTTTTGATCTTTTTGGAGACCTGATTGATCAGCAAACCTGGAGTAACAATGGATCACTGTCTGAAAGGCAACTTCGTTCCACACTTCTTGATGTTGCTTGTGATTACAACTATAATACATGTGTCCAGAATGCAAGTGACCTGTTTACCAAGTGGAAGGATTCTAAAGACTTCAGCTTGTAAGTGGTTAAGCTGACATTACCTTCTTGCTGTATTTGCCTTTTCAAGTATCAAAGGGCCTATAGGCTCCACTTTGAGTCTCTAATTCTTTTGATAATATTTGTAGAAATAGATGTCATTTTTTATACTTGAACTGCATCTGTGTGTTTTATTCAGCATGTCTTCCAAATATGACATATGATTGATCATTTAAAAAAAAAGTCTCCACAGGAATGGGCCAGAAATTCGGCTCTCCGGCTTCCCGCGGGTGCAAGGATCGCGCGCGTACTTGCCTGCCGTTGTGCTTTGGGCCCGCGTGGACTTTGGCTCCTGGGCCTCCTGCAGCTGACGGCGCGCAGTGCTTGCGTATCCCAGGGGCGCAGTTAGTTCGAAGCATCCCCTGGGATCACGTGGGCCATGGAGAGCCAATCGGAGCAGGGAATCTCCATTCATAGATTTTGACAGGAAGACCTGTCAAATCTATGAATAGAGATCGGCCCCAAAACCTCACTTAAACTTCAAATAAATTTAAAAAAAAACATTTTTAAAATAACTGAATTACATAAATTTAAATTTTTGTTTAAAGTAGTTAATTTTTGAAAAAATTAATTACACTTTTTAACGGTGCTAAAAATAAACTTACCTTTCTTTAAAGTATGTAAAAAAGATAAACCTGTTGAAAAAATGTTTAAATTCTACTTAATTCACCACTTACCTTGTTAAAAGCAGGCCTTGCGCCTCCTTTTTTCCTGCGCAGCTTCTCTGTACTTACCCTCACGGAGAAACCTGAAAAAAAAAATGAAGTTTGCTGCGTGCGCGCTGCCTCTCCTGGCGCACGCGGTTGACCCTCGAACCCCTTTCACGAGACCGGAAGTTCCGGTTTCCCGTGCATGCGCAGTGCATATGCGAAATCGGCACTTCCGGTGGCCCTACGGGTGAGTACACAGCGCATACTCACCCGTGGAGACCCGAATTTCTGCCTCATTATTATCACCAGTGTGCATGTGTAGTGTAGCCCAGCCATAGTTCAATGTGCACTTCAAAGAGAGAGAGAGAAAAGAGAAGTAACTTGCATTTATATAGCACCTTCCACAACTTCAGGACGTCCCAAAGTGCTTTATAGCCAATGAAGTACTTTTAAAGTGTAGCCACTGTAATGTAATATAGGGAAAGTACAGAGGGAATTAGTAGACTCCTAGTAATTCACCCTGCTTAAATAACCACGTGTTTATTTAATTACAGTCCCCAGTACTTGCACTGTCCCTGCTTATCCCGGACAGCCACCTATATTGGGCCATTTGCCTTTACTATAGGTGTCAATTACAAAGGAGCTGCTTAACTGCTCAAAATTGGGCCAGCTATTTCAGGCAGTTAAAATGTGATTATCTGTTTGCCCCCTGGCCCCCCCCCCCCCAATGGCCTCTAGAACTTGAGCCACTGCTGCAAGCCCTTCTTGCTGGCTTGCTGAGTTGGACACATTTTAAATTTTGGGAAAAGGCCAACTTAAAAATAATAAAGAATTGAAGTGAAACATTCTGACTCTGTTTTCAGATGAGAGCACGTACCCGGCCCTTTAACTCGCCCTTCTACAGACAGCTGACAGTTCCAGGGTTTTAATCTCAGCAAAGTTGACACATGCATCGGTTGTCAGTGCAGGCTTCTGAATCACCTTCTCTGTGCTGAACATAATTATCCTGAGTTCTTTTATGCCTTCACACCATCATTTATCTCTTACACTGACCAGCAACACACTCTCTAAGCAGTGGGAACTGTACTTGCAGATCATAGTTTACTTTTTTTAATTTGTTAGATATTTTATGGAAACTAATGATTTTGGCCTTTTGCTGGCAAGCTGTCTGTTTGGAAACTTTCTTTTTCATGCCTAAAAATTTGTCATTTTATTGATTGGGCCTGTGCACTCTGAGTATACTTGCCTTAGACCCATCTGTCATTTTTACCCTCGGACTCTGTCCACTGATCTTCTGATCTAGTAGATTGTCCCTACAACCCACTTCTGAAGAATGCAAAAGATCACTAGTACATTTGATTCTTTTTGTCACAAAACTTACTTACAGTGGATAGTATCATTAAGAGTCCATCTCATTCAAATTGCCTCCCTTGTAATGGTTGTTTAGGCATTAACAAGATTCTATTTTAAATTCAGGGTTACTCGGTGGTAGCCTAGTGTCCACAGCCAGATGGAGAAGCCCTCGTGTATGACTGGTGCTCCTGGCTGGTTTTTCACTGCATATGTTGCTGATTCTACTGAGTTATGACTCTTTCACACTGTCTCTGTACAGATTATGCATGTTCCATGAACACTAACAAGTCAGAAACTTCAGTAAGCAATCCAAAATCGTTCAATTACAACTTGTTGACTTCGATTTAAGGCTGGCTGGCAACCAGTTTTTTTTTTCGTGTGAAGATTGTTATTGTCACAATGTAAAGTTTAAGCAATGAAAATTCACTCTATCAAACATTTCATGGCAAAATCATAGTTGAAAATCCTATTTTACTTCATGCTGTGTCTGAATGAATGATTACCGTGAGGTTTGGGGGTGGTAGTGGTATGCTACCCGATTTAGATGAGTATCTAGACAGTTTTTAAGAAGTTAATTAAATCCCATGACTGTTTCATGATTATAGCAGTACAATCTCAAACCAGCTGGCCTGGCTGACTTGTGCATTGCCTGCGTTACGATGACAGATGCAGCAGTATTTGCATTGCATCTGTCCTTAATTTAAGGACTAAGGTTAAATACTTGGTGGTGGCAGGGTGGGGGGGGGGGGAGAGGGTGGAATTTGTGTACGCCAAGGGAATTGTCGGTATCACTGGCAGCTCGAGTTAACGGCCGCTGAAAATGGCTGCTGCAGCGCTACCGGGCAATGGCGATGTGCAGCGCTAACTTACCATGCAACCTGGTGTTAATGGAGGCCTCAGACATCAGGTTACCGTCCACAGTCAGCGTTGCAGCTTCTTACAGCCTCTGGGAGCGAGACTGTGGAGTTTGCAAGGAATTGTGGGCAATTAAAGGGGCAATGCATTCAGAACTAATAAAAGTTAGAGTGCAGTGAAAAAATGTAGCTTTCAGCCCTTACTGCCTTTCAATAAAAATTTAGCATTAAAAAGAAGCCCCAAATGGGATTCTTCAGCACTTCAAAGCCGAATTCCCTTCTGAAACTCAAAAAATGGGAAAATTGCTTTAGCACTGACGCAAATAACTCAGCAAGCCAGGGAAGAGGCACCCAGGATCTCTCGCAGCACTCCAGCTTTGCGCAGGGCGTCAACACTGCAAGAGCGGCCCTCTACCCACAGGGGCCAGGAGACCCTCCAGAAAGAACAATGTGGGACCAGATCATTAAGGTTGTTACTGCCAGCAATGTCGTCCCCACCACCTGGCTCCAGTGCCCAAAGAAGCTTCATGACCTGAGACTACTGGTCAAGCTCAGTGAATGCATCTTCATAAGCCATCTCTTACCAACTGCATCACTAGCCTCACACACTGCTCAATGCACGACTCTGCCCCCCCCCCCCTGTCACTCACCTACCAACAATCTGTACCAATGATGAGCACATCTCCTATTCCGAGCCTCACCTCACCCTCTTGGAGGAGACAGTGCTGGCCATTATTGGCAGGGGCATGGCTGAGCCCTTGGCCAACAGCAGGGCTGAAAGGATACAAGATACTGGTATCTGCATACGTTATCCTCCTTCTCGCATGTGCCTCTTGCTTTCCCGCCCTCCCTTCACCACAACTCCACCTTTGTGTCTTCCTCATTTCACACACCCAAGAAATGCAGCCTGCCCAGTCAGTGGTTGACCAAGAAGAGGGAGAGGAGAGTGAAGAAGATTGAATTGACACTCCCAGCCACCAGCTCCTCGTGGTCGACCAGCAAGGCCATTTGCAGTGTAGCTGTTTTGAATGCTTCAGTTGGGTTTACATTCACTGAGTTAGTCGACAACTTATTCCATAAGTGTACAATTAGTGCAAAATAGATACTCAACTTCCATTTTACTTCTATATTTCCTTAGCTTCTAACCATGGCCCGGATATTCCGATCCCTACGGGTGTGTACACGCTGTGTACCCACCCATAGGGACATCAGAAATGCCGGTTTCAGGCATGCACAGCGCATGCGCTTAAAGCCGGCATTTCCAATCTGTCAAGAATGCTCTTGACAGATCCTCCGGCCTGCCCTGGAGAAGGGCCTCTGCGGGCTGAGAGTTCCGCTTTTTGGAGACCCTCTGCCCACAAAAAACCCTTACAATTCTTATGCCTGGTAAAAGCAGGCGTAAGGCCTGCTTTTACCAGGATAAGAGTTGAAAAAAGTATTTAAAAAACACTCTTTTCACTGATTTATCATTTAAAAATACTTCCAAAAAAAAGTAAGTTTCTTTTAGCCCTGTTAAAAAAAAAAACTTCAATTTTTTTCAAAAATTTAAATTTTTGTTTAAAATGTTTAATTTATTGTAATTTCAAGTCATTTTAAAAATGTGGGTTTTTTTAAATGTATTTAAAGTTTTACTATGTTTTTGGGGTGATCTCCATTCATATATTTGACAGGTCTTCCTGTCAAGTGTATGAACGAAGATTCCCTTCTTTGATTGGCTCCCCATGGCCCACGTGATCCCAGGGACACTGCGAACTGCCTGCGCCTCTGGGATACGTGGGCCTTGTGCACTTGGAGTTTGGAGAGGCCCAGGATCGGAAGTGTGTGCGTTCCGGGAGCTCTCGGGTAAGGGAGTAGATTTTTCCAGATCGCAGGCCACCGCACGCGGGAGGCCTGCGATCGGAAAATACGGGCCATTGTCTCTAAATTTACTGTTCCTTTTTCAGTACAGGTAATTTCTTTTCCATGTTCATTCCACCTAGTCTTTTTTAAAGTATGTATGTGTATCAGTTTAGCTTTCTTATTGCAGCCTACCATCTGATCTCATGACAACGATCTACAGTGTTGGAGCACGTAACGACGAGGGCTGGACATTCATAATCCAGATGTATAATCACTTGCAGTCGGAAGCAGAGAAAAGCAAAATGCTGATAGCCATGGCAAAGAGCAACGATGTTCAGCATCTGATCTGGTTTGTAGAACACCAACTCTACATTTTCATGCCTACTAACAGTTTGTTGAAATAAGAGTATATTCACAATCAGCAGAGAAACCGTGCTAACGTGCATTTATTTCCCTTCCCTTTTCTGTTCTGTTCCTTTTGAAATGCTATTCATCAATTTTGGGGCAGAAATTCGGCTGTTGTCGGGTGAGTACGCGCTGTGTACTCACCCGTGGACGGAACGAAAGTGCCGGTTTCTTGCATGCACTGCGCATGCGCGGAAACCGGCACTTCCGTTCCCCTGAGGAAAGGGGTTCAGAGGTCGAACGCACAGCCAGCGCGTTTGCCTCGCACTCAGATTTTTTTTACAGTTTCTCCGTGAGGGTAAGCACGGAGAAGATACACTTTTAAAAAGGATGCGCAAGGCCTTTTAACAAGGTAAGTGTTGATTTTATTAAAATTTAAACATTTTTTTCACATTTATCTTTTTTAATTACTTTAAAGAAAGGTAAGTTTAGTTTTAACCCCGTTAAAAAATGTAATTTTTTTCAAATTTAAATTTTTGTTTAAAATAGCTATTGTAATTTATAGTTATTTTTAAAATGATTTTTTAAAATTTATTTGTAGTTTTAGGGATGTTTTGGGACCGATTTCAATTCATAGATTTGACAGGTCTTCCTGTCAAATCTATGAATGAAAGATGGTCTGCTGCCATTGGCTCTCCATGGCCCACGTGATCCCAGGGGACGCATCGCAGTAACTACGCCCCTGGGATACACGAGCACTGCGCACCGGCAGCTGCAGGAGGCCCAGGAGCTGAAGTCCCCGTGGGCCCAGAGGTCAATGG
This sequence comes from Squalus acanthias, assembly GCA_030390025.1. Taxonomy (NCBI): domain Eukaryota; kingdom Metazoa; phylum Chordata; class Chondrichthyes; order Squaliformes; family Squalidae; genus Squalus; species Squalus acanthias. The sequence continues at coordinate 164,764,893 of CM059425.1, forward strand.
CAGGCGCAGTAGGTAGGTGCGCGCGCGATCCTTGCACCCGCGGGAAGCCAGGGAGCCGAATTTCTGGCCCAATATGTTTCAACTCTGACGAAGGATCGATACGTGTTATGTTAACTCTTCTGTTCTCTCCAAAAATGTGACTGACCAAGTGTTTCCAGCATTTTCTGTTTTTGTTTAAGAAATACTTTATTAGTTTTGTCCATAAGGGCCAGTTGTATGAACCCAAGTAATGTATAACTTGAATACTGCTTGTTAAATCTTTAGCCTTCACTGTTTAAACAAAATGTTAGAAAAATTGATTGAAGGTGACAGAACAAGACAACAGGCTCTTGGTCATAATTCCTCATAATTGATTTTTTTTAAAGTAGCTCAAATAATGAATGAAGTCCTCTGCTGCTTTCTAGAAAAATATTCATGAAGACCCTTAAATGATTATATACTTATTTGCCTTGGGAAAGGCAGGCATTTTGGACAGGGATTTCCTCTGTGCTATTCTTAACAAAATTGTAATTATTTGTTTAAAAAAAAGTTTAGAATTTCTCTACAAATAGCATAGAGAAAATCTCCTCCTGTCTGTTTAAAATTAACTAATCAAATCTTCAACTAAACAAATTAGCCCAAGAGCAGAGGTTTTGCTTGAATTTCTGAATTGTCTTATGGTTTTAACAGCCGGGATCATTCCTCCCTAATTCATGTATTGTTTACTTTTAGGTATTGCTTTGTAGATACTGAACAGAATATTAATGCTTCATTTCCTAGGTTGATGCATGAGAGCTTGCAACAGGGTATGATAAGGACGCAGGAACTACCCACCATTCTTGCTACTTCCAGCAAAAGCCTAGTCGGATATCTCTTTGCTTGGGATTTTGTTAAGGAAAATTGGGATAATCTGGTTAAAAAGTAGGTTCCTGATACTGAAATTCTTAAATTCACTAAATGTATTTATTCATAATATAAATGTGGTGCCATCAGATCCTTATGAAAATGTTCATATGACTTTACAAGCCTTATGTTATACATAGAAATTCATAAAAGGTTTATTTACCTCTTGGCTTTTTTATTCTATACCTTGTGATTTAAAAAAAAACCAGAATTCCATTAATTTTTTAATGGATTTATCAACCTGAGGGGCTGCCTATAATGTCCTGTGAACCTGTACCCCCAAATTCCTCTGCTCTTGCACAACACCAAGATTACTTCCATTCAGATATAATGCCCGTTAACTACTCAAACAATTCTGAGGTTTGTTGCGCATGATTGTTCCGTTTGAAATCTGTGACAGCAACTTCTAACTATTTTCTCTAAGAATTAAATTACCTTGATAAAGACTCTTTTTATAGGCGATCCCACAACCAACGGATCAGATCAAAGCTCTGCAGTCCTGCCACATCCAGTTGTGAATGGTGGTGGACCATTAAACAACTAACGGGAGGAGGAGGCTCCATGAATATCCCCATCTCAATGATGGTGGAGCCCAGCATGCGAGTGCAAAAGACAAGGCTGAAGCGTTTGCAACCATCTTCAGTCAGAAGTGATCCATATTGGCCTCCTCCTGAGGTCCCCACCATCACAGAAGCCAGTCTTCAGCCAATTTGATTCTCTCCACGTGATATCAAGAAATGGCAGAGTGCACTGGATACAGCAAAGGCTGTGGGCCCCGACAACAACTCGGCTGTAAAAGAAAGACTTGCATTTATGCAGCGCCTTTCACAACCATCGGACGTCTCAAAGCGCTTTACAGCCAATGAAGTACTATTTGAAGTGGAGTCACTGTTGTAATGTGGGAAATGCGGCAGCCAATTTGCGCACAGCAAGGTCCCACAAACAAAAAACCTGTTTTTGTTACGTTGGTTGAGGGATAAATATTGGCCAGGACACCAGGGATAACTCCCCTGCTCTTTTTCGAAATAGTGTCGTGGGATCTTTTACGTCCACCTGAGAGACCAGACGGGGCCTTGGTTTAACGTCTCATCCAAAAGACGGCACCTCCGACAGTGCAGCACTCCCTCAGCACTGCATTGTGGAATAAACGAACACCTCATGACTCTTCGGCTCACTCTAGCCCGGAACCAGTGCGCTACGGCCATCAGTGCGTACGCCCCAACACTGGAAGTCACAGACGAGACAAAGGAGGAATTCTACTCCAGCCCCGAACAATCCTTGTTCCAAGTCCCAACGGGCGACAAGCTGATCCTCCTTGGCGACTTTAATGCCAGAGTTGGAAAGGACACAGACCTCTGGGGAGGTGTGATCGGCAGAGAGGGGGGTAGGGAAAGCCAACTCCAACGGTACCCTCCTCTTGACGAAATGCTTAGAACATGACCTTGTCATAACCAACACCTTGTTCCGTCAGAGAGACAAGTACAAGGCTTCATGGCAGCACCCTCGCTCCAAGCACTTGAACCCACAACCTTCTGACTCAGAGGCGAGTGTGCTACCAACTGAGCCACAGCTGAGACAGTGGTGCTGAAGACCTGTGCTCCAGAACTAGCTGCGCCTCTAGTCAGGCTTTCCCAGTACAGCTACAGCACAGGCATCTATCCGACAGTGTGGAAAACTGCCCAGGTATGTCCTGTCCACAAAAAACAGGGCAAATACAATCTGGCCAATTACCGCCCCATCAGGTTACTCTCAATCACCAGCAAAGTGATGGAAGGTGTCGTCGACAGTGCTATCAAGCGGCAATTTCTCACCAATAACCTGTTCACTGATGCTCAGTTTGGGTTCTGCCAGAACCACTCGGCTCCAGACCTTATTACAGCCCAGGTCCAAACATGGACAAAAGAGCTGAATTCCAGAGGTGAAGTGAGTGACTGCCCTTGACATCAAGGCAGCATTTAACCGTATGTAGTATCAGGGAGCCCTAGTAAAATTGAAGTCAATGAGAATCGGGGGGAAAACTCTTCACTGGCTTGAGTCATACCTAGCACAAAGGAAAATGGTTGAGGCCAGTCATCTCAGCCCCAGGACATTGCTGCAGTAGTTCCTCAGGGCAGTGTCCTTGGCCCAACCATCACCAGCTGCTTCATCAATGACCTCCATCATCAAGGTCAGAAGTGGATATGTTCGCTGATGATTGCACATTGACCAGAAACTTAACTGGACCAGCCACATAATTACTGTGGCTACAAGAGCAGGTCAGAGGCTGGGTAATCTGCGGCGAGTATCTCAACTCCTGACTCCCCAAAGCCTTTCCACCATCTACAAGGCACAAGTAAGGAGTGTGATGGAATACTCTCCACTTGCCTGGATGAGTGCAGCTCCAACAACACTCAGGAAGCTCAACACCATCCAGGATAAAGCAGCCCGCTTGATTGGCACCCCATTCACCAACTTAAACATTCACTCTCCACCACCATCTGCAAGATGCAGTGCAGCAACTCGCCAAGGCTTTTTTGACAGCACCTCCCAAACCCGTGACCTCTACCACTTAGGACAAGGGCAGCAGGCGCATGAGAACACCACCACCTCCAAATTCCCCTGCAAGTCGCACGCCATCCTGACTTGGAAATATATTGCCATTCCTTCATCATTGCTGCGTCAAAATCCTGGAACTCCCTCCCTAACTGCACTGTGGGAGTACCTTCACCATACGGACTGCAGCGGTTCAAGAGGCGGCTCACCACCACCTTCTCGAGGGTAATTAGGGATGGGCAATAAATGCTGACCTTGCCAGCGATGCCCACATCCCATAAAAAAACAAATATAAAAAAAAAATTCCCTACCACCAATGTTAAACTAACTGGCCTGTAATTACCAGGATTAGCTGCCTCCCTTTTTAAATTGGCCAATCTCTGGTCCTCCAGCATGCCATAGAGCCCTGAAATATAAATTCTAGGGCATCCGCAATTTTCCCCCCTCATCTCCATCTAGACTCCAGCATATATTCTGTCGGGCCCTGGCACTTTGTTTTCCTTTAGTTTAACGAACTTGTATAAGGTTTTCTTTTATCCATTATAATATAGCTCATCTCGTTCCCCTTCTCTCTGCCATCTATCTCTCTTTCTCAGGCAACGTGACAATGCAATTTTTTCCTTGTGCCTCTAGTGCCTTGGAATTTTTTTTTCCTATGTTAACGATGCTATATAGATGCACGTTGTTGTATTTAACCTAATAAAAGCATTTTAAATGTTTTCTAATATGTAACTTTTTTATTGGACATACTGTAAATTTTATTGCATGAAAATGTTTACTTTTTTCAAACTTATTAGGTTTCACCTTGGATCATTTCCTATTCAAACCATTATCGCTGCAACAACATCACAATTTTCAACAAAGAGCCACCTGTCTGAGGTCAGTGGCTTTTTAATTGTGCAAAGATTACTAAATATTTTAATCTTTCTTCGATGTGTTGTATGAATTCAGTTGACCGAGTAAGCTCATGTGTGTCCCTGTGGTTTGATTAAGAATAGCTGAGGTCTTGGAGTGGCTTGCTTTGTCGAATGGGGAATGATCTAGCGCCTAAAGATTTTAAATATGGTGTGCTTAAAATTTTTAATTTAATTACTAAAAGCAGTATTTAAATATAAGTTATCATCTCATCAGCTTTACCCTACAGACACTGATGAAACTGCCTATAGCAGTGGCTATGTCAAGCATCTTAAGGAAAAAACATGCTGCCCAGATCAAATGATTTGTCATGAGTATGCCATATTTAACTTTATCTCAACCATTCCAGGTCATGGATCAAATTAGGAAATAAAAAAAGAAAATATTCTGACCATGCTAATCTTGTGATTGGTTCATAGTCCATGCTTTCTTCCCCCTAGACCAGTCAGCAAGTTCATTTATTACATTTGAGAATCTTTAGGATAGTAATTGTGGTTTAGTGCTTAGCTGCTTGTAAACTTTGTCGTGAGGAAGCCATCTTTAAATCGGGGTTTCAAACATATACTTAGTTGCAAAGAAATATCTACTCATGGCTTAAAAAGCTCCTTGTAAAATAGAATCGGGAACAAGTGGTTTTTAGTCCAATCCAGGTAAGGACATTTGAGATAATGGGCCAGAAATTAGGCACTTGCTGGGTGAGTACGCGCTGTGTACTCACCCGTAAGACCTCCTAAAGTGCCAGTTTCCTGCATGCGCGGGAAACCGGAACTTCTGGTTTCGTGAAGGGAGTGGTTTAGAGGTGAACCGCGTGTGCGGGAGAGGCTGCACGCACGCAGTGAACTTAGGGTTTTTTTCAGGTTTCTCCGGGAAGGTAAGTATTGAAGAAGCTGCGCTTTTAAAAAGGAGGCGCAGGACCCGTTTTTAACAAGGTAAGTGGTTAATTAATTACAATTTAAAATATTTTTCAATAGGTTTATCTTTTTTAGATACTTTAAAGAAAGGTAAGTTTATTTTTAGCACTGTTAAAAAGTATTTTAATTTTTTCAAATTTAAATTTTTGTTTAAAGTAGTTAATTTATTTAACTTAGTTATTTTAAAAATGTGATTTTTTTAAAAAAAATTTATTTGAAGTTTAGGTGTTGTTTTGGGGCCGATTTCAATTCATAGGTTTGACAGGTCTTCCTGTCAAATCTATGAATGAAAGATGGTCTGCTGCCATTGGCTCTCCATGGCCCACGTGATCCCAGGGGACGCATCGCACTAACTACGCTCCTGGGATACACAAGCACTGCGCGCCGGCAGCTGCAGGAGGCCCAGGAGCTGAAGTCTCCGTGGGCCCAGAGGTCAATGGCAGGTGCGGTAGGTAGGTGCGCGCGCGATCATTGCACCCGCGGGAAGCCAGGGAGCCTAATTTCTGGGCCATTAAAAATTGCACTGGCTGAAAATTGTATGCATGTGTATGTGCATAAACCTATATTCATAACCATATTTCTTTCCTCAGCACCTGCCTCCATCTCCCAACTCATTGTTACAGGCACATGCATTCATACATCTGCGCGCACACATATTCTGCTTTTTTTTCTCTCTCTCTTTCTCATTTGTGCATGCACTCTATCTCTGTCTTGCAGTAGCATCAAGTACGGTCTAATTATGAAATTAATCACCAGAACGATTCTATTATCTTATCCCTCAACTGTCACTTTAACAAAAAAATGTTTTCTTTGGATAGAAAAGCCTAGAATCTCAACCAACTCCTGAATGCCAGACAATACCGCCATCCTTCTTCCCTTTCACTTACCTTTGGCCTGAGCTAACCAACTAATCTCCCTCCTGTCTGTTTATCTCTTGTAAGATTATGTGGACAGTTTGTGAAATTGATCAGAGTTTATCCAGTGGATTACTATATCGAGCAGTTTATAGAACTTGCATGTACTAAATCTAAGTAAAAGATGTGAGCACAAGCAAATGTTTTATGTAGTCACTAAAAGAAAATCTTCTTGCATTCCTACAGTCTGATCAGGAAATTTGTTTTTGGTTTTCCATTTTTTTTATAAATAAAATTAACTTTTTTTAATCACAGGTCCAAACATTTTTTGATTCACTGACGGACAAGAGTTCACAGCTGCGGACTGTCAAAGAGGCACTTGAGATGATTCGCCTGAACATTCAATGGATGGACAAAAATTTGAAAAACCTGGAATTGTGGCTATAGAAATGATTCTGTTTTTCTCTTTAGTAAATTAAATACACCTATGTGATAAGTGATGCTAAATTGCAGTAGTATAAAGCAGGGTGAAGTCGGTTGTCACTCGCAACAACGTCAGTTTGCACTATTGGAGGGTTGTAGTTAGCTCAGGGCAACTGTTACTGTTCGTTCGATCATTGAATTTTAATTGTGATTGCAAGGAGCTGCAGACCAAACTATGGGAATTTGGTGATGGGTATTGGTATTTGCAAAAAAAGCATTTTATTAAGCAAAACATTGTCATTATGAGTTACTAGTTTCAACCATTTAGTATGTGAGTGGAAGGTTAAGAATGTGTGCCATATAGCATATAAAGACAGAATGTTCAGCTTACCTGGCAATTTAACTTTATCTTACCATGTGCTTTGCAGTAAAGGGTGCTTTTTTGCAATTAGGCTTTAGATTTATTAGGACAATGCTTTGTGTCGTATTGATCGGGCCCTTATCATAATGACACCTACTGCAAAGTGGAGACTCACTCCTTTGCTTTTGTGTCATGACTATGCTTTACAATCATAATACAGGAAACTTTCGTTTATCCGGCACCCAAATATCCGGAATTCTCGCTTAACCGGCAAAAATCATCCTCCGAAAACTCCTCTCAAATAACCGGCAATGTTGCCGAGTCGCAGTCGAGTCTTCGCGAACGCCGAGTGCTCCGAAAAATCCTCTCAAATAACCGGCAATGTTGCCGATCCCGAGTCCGAGTCAGAGTCCGAGAACGCCGATTTAGTCAGTAGGGGTACTTTTCAAAAGTGCCACTACTCGGCCTCCTGGCGCTGTCGCAAGTCCGAAACATTGCAGTAGCAGGAGTAGATTCTCCTGTGCTGCTTGGAGTCTCTTTGTTAAAAATAGCCTCGGTAGATATAACTCTCTGTTATCCGGTACTTTCGATAAACCGGCACCACGCCGGTCCCGTCGATGCCGGATAAACGAAAGTTTCCTGTATAGTGTATGGTGTATTTCCCTCTATTGCATTAGAAATACCAGCCATATGAACCCCTATATCTTCAATTACTACATCTTTATCAAGGCCACTGTTTTGACAGAAAAGAACAAAATCATAGAATGTGATCCCCAAAATAACTTTAAAAAAAAAAAGAAAATCCTGTAATCCCACAAAACAAGAATTTGACTTAATTCAGTCATCATAAACCAGTGCCCCTAGCTTTTATACATTTTCAGTTGTTTTTCATCACCTGCCTCATGCAGTCTCTACTGAATGATTTATAATAGTTTTTTTTTAAAGCTATAGATTATATTTTATGAAAAACTGAAGCTCTGAGTTCACAACAGTTTTTATCCTAGGGTTCTGTGATGAACTATTGAGCTTTGCTATCATGAGTTTTGATGTCATCAGAATCACTCAACGGAATTAGTGCTACATCTCACCGACAGCCATCTATATGTATTTGACAGATGTGTGTTTTAAATACAATTGCTGTTTGTGAATTATACAAGACCAATCAGAATTTAACAGGATTATTAAAAGCTAGTTCTGTACTGTAAATCAGAATGTACTGCAATAAATATTCTAAAACGGTAATCCGGTGTCAAAAAAATGCAAAATAAATTTGCAAATTATAGAAGTTGGGCACTGCTTTTGAACTATGAGAATGATCTAAGAGTATGCAAAGAATGTAGCTAGTTCTAGTGTTGAGCTCATTTATTAACCTCAGGTATTGACCTCATTAATAATGTGGATTAAGAAATGCTAAATGGGATGTTAACTGATAAGTCAGGCTGGTTACAAGTAGTGCATAGAATCATGCTCTCAGTAAATTGTCTGAGGAAAATGGGAGGACCTGCACAAATGATACTGATTACAAGAAATTAATCCACAGAAGTACCGTTATGGCACAAGTAATTTGTGTATTGACCTTTACTCTGTTTCTGTTTTTTTTCTCTATCAGCTGAGCACTTTTTTCTTTATAATTACCATTAGCAAATTTCCAAAGCGTCTTTTCTAATCGTTAAAGTTGCTTTTGGTAGTAAAACTAGAAATGTGGTAAATGGTTTACCCTACATGTGTGCAAGTTAAATGGAAGCCATATTCGCAAAGTTGAAAAACAGAAAGGAAAGGTCTACCCAAAATGTTGCTACTGTATTGACATTGCTCATCTCAGGTGTAAAGTGGTAATGCATTAATTATTTGTTTGTGGTTTGTAGGAGTTCAGTGTTTTAGAGTGAAAACCGAAGTGCTGCAATTTGGAAGCCTACAAGTTATTTTGAGATTTTAATAATGTGAATTATATAAATCTCAATTTACAGCTGTTTAAAAAAAATAAAAAATAAAAATAATAAAATATATCTTTTAACTGAAAATTTCCATAGTGTTATATGTATTAAAGCTGTTTGGTTTGTATTCTTTCAAGCTTGTATGATTGCACAATATTTGCCTGTAATAAGTAAGGTCTACAAACAATGAAAAACATGATTAAAGTACTATTCTTTTTCCGTTCTTTCCCCTATGAGGCAGATTAATAAATTTTATTGGAATTTTGGACTAATGTGTTTGCTTATTACTGAATTGCAAACAAGACATGTAATGCAAAAACACTGGTGCATTTTGTGAAGTAAAAATAAATTACTTGATGATGGAGTTTCTGAATAAACAACTCTGGAAATTGGTTTATGTATAATTTTATAAACTCTTGTGTACTTGCATTTTACTAAACTTATTTAATTTGATACAAAAATAGTGGTTAAAGGCTAAAACTCCATATGACTTGGGCTGTTCTAAATCTGTAGCCTGAAAGGCATGTTTTAGGCAGACTGGGTTGTTTGAGTTATGAACAACTTGTACCATACTGCTGTGACATTCCCAATCTGGTTCAGCTCGGCACATGTTTTACATCATTTTCTTTCATCTTTTTATCGTTCTCTTTGGATAATAATGTAGGCTATGTACGACAGCACAAATAATGATATTTTGCAAACAAATATGCTAAGAGACATCATGTTGCAAATGTAATGCAGAATCATTTCTTGCTTGATGACAGCAAGCAAATTATTGGGAAAGGGAAACTCTACCCTAATAAGGAGACTATATGGGTGATCTTCTGATTTTGTGCTTCCAATGGAAAGCCATGCTGGAAGTGCAAAGTTAGAAAATTACACTGTATATAAAATTGCACAAATGCAATAGGTTGCCAGATTGACAGCCAGGAGGTCCTGGAGTCACAAAACAACAAATATATTGAAACTACTCTCCTAAAAAGACTGAGTCCAGTCTGTGATACTGTGATATTAAAATTGGCATTGATTTACTGTAGTCCACGAGTGGTTAATCCCCTGACTGTTTCTGGGAGTTGAGGCTCAGCTGGTCTTTTGATTTGCTGTCCTCTCCTCTGCTAATATTGCCCTAACCAAAGGCCTCTCCCTCTACAACATTCTCAGAAGCAAAAGTAACTTATACATTCCTCCTACTTCCATCATGTTCTTGACTCCTGTTGCCTGTCCTTAACGGCCCTGAGAAGGTGATGGGTGCTGCTTTGAACTGCCACAGTGCTTGGGGTGATGATGCCCACCAAGATAAATTTCTGATAAGTAATCATTTTAAATTAATGAGAATGTAGTTTTGAACTCTGAGAAGATGAGGTGGAATTGGGCTGATATGACATGTAATTTAACATGTGCAAATGTGCTAGTTAAAGAGTAATGAAGTACAGGACACAACACAGGAGGGAGATCTGGGGATACTAATGGATAATGTGTTGAAATGATTAGTGCAGTGTGCAACAAGAAATCGGGCAAGTAAAATATTGGTCCTGAAATGATGATGCAAGACACTAGCTTAATGGATTTGTCTGAAATTTCTCCCTGCTATTTTAGCCACAGCGTTAACAAATTTACCTTCATGCCTCCACTAAAATAGGAACAGAGGATGTTTGTAATTATGAATTAAATACTTGTATAATAGTAACGCACTTCATTATTTCAAGGCCTTTCTTGAGGTGATAGCTAATATGAGGGACTAGTCGGTTACATTTGGAGTACGATATACAGTTCTGGTCACTACTACAGTGAGAACATACTGGGCTTTAGACACCGGCTGTGAGGACAGACCAGGTAAGCTTTGAATGTTTACACTGGGAAAAAGGAGTAATATGAAAGTTCTCAATTCTATATCATTAGTAAACATGGGTAAGAAAGGGTTAAAATGCAGCTTCAGCACATTGCAACATAGTTGGGGGAATTTTAACCCCTAACAGGTGCGTTGGAAAGGTGAGAGGTTAAAATGTTTTGATTTTAGAGTGGGAGCATATCTGGCTCCACCTTCTGGGCTTAACTGATGCGTATTTGGATGTCGGCAAGAAACCTACACGCTGAAGTCATTGATTTTAATTGTTGGATGCGGGCGGGTACTTAGTGGCGCAATTAACGTCCTTGGGAGATGTTAATGAGGTTTTTTCAAATTGTTTTTAACTTGGCTCCAAATTTAACTTGTACAACACGGGTTTCCTGGGGCTCAGGAAACTGACCAGGGAAATGGAGGCAAGTTGAAACAGCAGTTCAGATAGGTATTTAAATTTCTCATTGTCCCATCTGGATAAAAGCTCACATTGCAGCAGGTGTCTCATTTCTCTCTGGCAAATGTTTGGTGTGGATACAGCTTTTTTCAACATTGAAGGATTTCAAAGAGACCAGACCAGGATGGAGGCATGTTGGATGTGTTTGACAGCACATCCGAAGAGGAAGACCATCACCATCCACGGCAGCGACAACATGCTGTGATGGGATCAGCACGTACATAGGAGAGGGGTCAAGCTCGCAGGAGGCACTACCCACATCACAGGGTTTACAGGCAGAGATGCGGCTTCCTTGACCTCTCTGAAGAGCAGTGCTTCCATAGGCTGAGATTGCTGCATCAGGTGGTGGCAGACATCCACTGGTGGCCACGCATTATCAGTGGCTGTGAAAGTGACCACTGCCCTCAATTATTGTGCTACCGGAGACACCGGATATCCCAGTTGGCTGCACATAAATGCATACTGCAGGTCACTGATGGATTGTTTGTCAGGGCTGACAATTATGTAAATTTCCCGTGATAATATCCAGAATGAGTAGGCATTCGGATTTGCCAAGGTACAGCGTGCCATTGACTGTGCACACATGGCAATCTGAGCGCTGCTACAGCAACCAGGAGTTTTTTTTATAAACCGCAAGGGCTATTCGTCCATTAATTCACAGTTGATGTGCAATCACAGGAGGTTCGTGCAGGTTTGTACCAGATTCTCTGGTAGTTGTCATGATGCCTTCATAATGTGGCATTCCAACATGCCAGACCTTTTCATTCCAGGAAGCAGACATATGGGCTGGCTCGTTGGAGACAAGGGATACCCCCTTCAAACTTAGCCTGTGGCTTCTGCGAGGAACCCCATCAATGATGTGCAGGAGCACCAGATGTGTCATCAAGCAACCCATTGGAATGCTGAAGATGTGCTTCAGGTGCCTAGATAGGTCTGGAGGTACCCTTCAGTACTCGCCAGCCAAGGTCTCCAGCAATGATAGTGGTGTGCTGCGTCCTGCAAAATATTGCACAGCAGAGAGGATTGCAGGTGGAGGATGATGAAGGGGCTCATCACTCATTTTTGGATGAGGAGAAAATAGAGGAGCAAAAGGATGAAGATGGGGCGCCCAGCGCCAGAGCAGCTGCTTACATTGCTGCCAGGGATGCCCTAAGATTGCAAAGGTTCATCTAGTGTGAAACATAAATGAAATCCTGCCGACCACTCCTACCACCAGGACCACCCCCAACACCACCCGCCCCCCTCCTTTGCACTAAACAGTGCTTCAACCACTCATCCATCCATTGCACATCTGCCCAAAGTGTCCCTGTATTGAATTGACATTTATCATGAAACATGTGAAAGGGCGAGTTGACACTTTGGATGTAATAATGGGCAAAACATGGAAGTGATGTTAATCAATAAATTTTATGTGCTATTATAAAAAAAGGAAAATTAACATTTCATCAAACATCCATGTGCATACCCTTGGTGAATTAAATTTCTGGACTTTACACTTCCTACCACTTCTACGTGGTGCATCGTCTGTCTCTTCAGCAGAGGTAGAGACAGGTTGCTCAGATCCCTGCCCTGACTGCTGAGATGATTTTTGCCTATGCCCTCTGGATTTTAGCATCCCTGAGGGCGCAGCCAAATACTGCTCCACCTGCACCTATACAGGGGCGGACACAGCCCTCGGGAGACAAGGCAGCATGTCAGGTACTGGCTGGGGGGTGCAATGGGTGAGAAGTGGAAGAGTGGAGTTCATACTTCCATATCTCCTTTCACCACCATCCCTCTCCTGGGCCAGTGCCACATCACTCCTACCACTCTGCTGCAGACCAGCTTGGTGGAGATCAGTGACGTGTTGTAAGGCCATGGTTATGGTATCTGTCGTCCTGTTTAAAGTAGCAGACAAATTGGCATCCAAAGTCTGCACGGCCGTAGTCATGGCCTGCATGGACTCATTTGAGACTCACGCTTCAATCTCCTTGGAGGCGGCGATTCTCTCCATGGCAGACATTCTCCCAATTCCCTGTGCCACCAACCCGCTAACGATCGAGTTGGACTCCCATCCTCTCCGCTATTGTGGAGCGTGTGCGTGGCACGTCTGTCAGTACCTGGCTAAGTTGTTGATGCACCTCTAGCATTCTCCTCAATGATAACCCCCGGGGTTCAGCATCTGTGTTCAGCTGAGCAGAGCTTGGAGAGCATTGTGCCCCCAAATGTGAACTCTCCACAGCTGTCCCTACCACCACTGTCTGCGTGTGCTTTTTGCACTCTCTTATACAAGGGGTGAAAAAACAGACCTGTGAGTGAGCGAAGGTGAGGTATTGACCCACTGGATGATTATACACATTGTATAAGGATTGGGGTGAGTCGCAATGGTGGATGGATAAATGGGGAGGTAATGAAGTGCATAGAAAATGAGGGCTAGGTACTGCTGAAATTTGAGTGGAAGTGATGTGATGGAGTACGCTTAGCAAGACAGAGTGAAGGGGGTGCTTAACGCAGAGGGTGTAATTGAATCAGCAAATGTACTCACTTTTCCTGACCTGGTTAGGTCATTATACCACTTCCTACATTGCATCCAACGTTCCTGCTCACCTTCTCAGCCACCTCCAACCACCTCTTCTTGGTGAGAGCAGTAGGTTTCTTCCTCCCAATGCTAGGGAAAAGTATGTCACTCCTGCAATAAAAACAGAAAATGCTGGAAATGCTCAGCAGGTCAGGCAGCATCTGTGGAGAGACAAACAAAGTTAACGTTTCAGGTCAGAACTGGAAAAGGTTAGAGATGTAATAGGTTTTAGAGGCAGGGAAAGGGGAGAGGGGAGGAAAGAACAAAAGGGAAGGTCTGTGATAGGGTGGAAGGCAGGAGAGATTAAATGACAAAAGGGCTGATGGTGAAAGGAGATGGTAATGGGACAAGTAAAGAAACAAAAGATGGGTCCAGAGCAATGTTCTCTGTAAGCTGCGCAGCGCTCCTGGGAACCCGTGCAGCCGGCTTGCCGACTTTTCAATACAAAAACCTCGCACGCATGGTATTTTGGATGGCCCGCACAGCCCCTTAAAGGGACTGCACACGACCAAACAAAACTAGAGGGAACATTGGTCTAGAGGAGGTGTGAATGGGAATATCAGAATCATCAACAGCTGAGGTCGCTCCTGCTCCTGCCTGCACCCAGCAGTAATTCCAGCGAGGTGTCATTGAATCTGGGTGCTGTCCTTGCTCTATGTCCACCATCCACCCTACTCACCACCAATTTCCATTTGTGCACTGTCCCTTTAAATACAGCTGAGATCACATCATGCAGGTGCACAACATGCCCGCTGCCCAGTTTGGAAATGCAAATTCCAGAAGTCAAATTAATTGGTATAATTGAGTGCAGGGTGCAGATACTGACCCACTCATTTGACTTCTGGGTTTCGCCCCCGCAATTCCACCCTTCTCGCTCAGAAGCAGGCTTCATATTAATATCGGGGCCAGTGTGTCACAGGCAGAAAGGTTCTCCCTCTATACCAAAAGCACTTGAGAGAGACAGAGAGAGAAAGCCCCTACTTAAAATTAATGCCTGCATTTTTATCACGGCTTTGACTATGAGAGAGAATACTACTAGACACTAGCCTTGAGACTTAATTAAAATGTTGACCTTGAGAAGGAGCGAAGGAGTGGAAAGCAAGATGTTTACAATTTCACCCATGTCAGTCAATAGAAGTATTGTAAAATTACCCATTAGTCACTACTCTTAAGTTTAAAGATGTAAAGCCATACATGTGAACAAGACGAGATCATGTCTGTGCAGCTTGCCATATATGGGGATTTTGATGAGGAATGTGTAGCTCAGAAATGTATAAAAAGTAGCAGACTTTATTTTGGATTTGGATTTGAAGTGTTTGATCAACCTGAATACTGAGTTCAGAACTGTAATGCGTTAAGAATTCCCAACCGTCAGGTGTGGCTGTAAGAACTATTTTAAGGGTATGCCTATTATATAATTAATAAATCTATGAAGACTTGACCTTACCATCAAGGAATTTATTGATTTTGAGGAATAGTTAGAAATCTAATAAATAAAAACCATCCTCTAACAGGTATAGATAAATTAAGGCCAAATAAATTGTTTGACATTGCCACAATGTAACCAAGGGACATAGACTTGAAATCGGAGGTTGGAAGATGATTAGATCATTTAGATTTAACAACTCCACATGCGGTGGCTATGTGGCTGGAACAAACTGCCTGGAAATAGTTGAGGTGGATAATGTCAGCAAATTGAGAAGGGAGCTGGATTTTTTTTGGCACAATAAAATGTGTGATTTGTGAAGTATAAGAAATGCAGTATGAGATGTTTTGAATTTTGGGGCCATTCAGATGGACCACAATGGTCTTTTCTAGTCCACTGCATTCCAAGTTTTGATGTTCCTAAGTCATGTGGCCTCCATGGCCCTTGCTGTAGGAACACAACCATTCCTATTGTATTATATAAAATAGCACAAGAGATGGTTAAGAGGCTTTTCACCATTTTACGCCTGCTGATGCAGCCTTCCCGACGGCGGGAAACCCCGCCAGGGTCAGCGAGGCGAGCTGTGGGTCTGCTGCAGTGTAAGTGTGCAAATTACAGCTGCAGAGGTAGTGTGATGGGTGCAATGGTGCACAGGTAAGTATGACAGGTGAGAGAATGTAGTGAGAAATATTTTTATTCTGTTTATATGTATCTGAAGGTAACAAGATTTGATGTTTCTGTGAAGCCTCATCTGATCGGGAGAATTGACAGATAGTTTCTGCAATCTCACATGCAGCTGCCATCTATTTTCTCCTAAGGAGAGAGTCATTGGTGTGTCTGGGTGCAAGGGCTCACCTTTGGACAGTGATTGTCAGTGTTTGACAGCACCTCAATGCTGTCAAACACTGTCAAAAAATTGTGGGGTCTGTCACTTTAACAAAACCGGCAGATGAAGCGTCATGCACTGACATCATCTGACACCGGCTTTCCCTTAATTGGCCGGCAAGCCCGCAGGGTGAGCTTAACAAGGCCAATCAGGGTAAAATAGCGTCAGACGTCACTGGGGGCAGGACTAGAACCCGGAAACCAGCAGTCCCGCCCCCAACGCACCTCCTCAGGGAAGATCCCAGCCAAAGAGTCTGCAAAGGATATAGATAGATTAAGTGAGTGGGCAAAAATTTGGCAGATGGAGTATAATATGGGAAAATGTGAAGTTATCCACTTTGGTAGGAAAAATAAAAAAGCAAATTTTTATTTAAATGGAGAGAGACTACATAATGCTGCAGTACAGAGGTTTCTGGGGGTCCTCGTACATGAAACACAAAAAGTTAGCATGCAGGTACAGCAAGTAATTAGGAAGGCAAATGGAATATTGGCCTTTATTGCGAGGGGGATGGAATCTAAAAGTAGGGAAGTCTTGCTACAACTGTACAAGGTGCTAGTGAGACCACACCTGGAGTACTGCGTGCAGTTTTGGTCTCCTTATTTAAGGAGGGTTATACTTGCATTGGAGGCAGTTCAGAGAAGGTTCACTAGGTTAATTCCTGAGATGAAGGGGTTGTCTTATAAAGAAAGGATGAGCACGTTGGGCCTATACTCATTGGAGTTTAGTAGAATGAGAGGGGATCTTATTGAAACATATAAGATTCTGAGGGGGCTTGATAGGGTCGATGCAGAGAGGATGTTTCCCCTCATGGGGGAATCTAGAACTAGGGGGCACAGTTTCAGGATAAGGGGTCACCCATTTAAAACGGAGATGAGGAGGAATTTCTTCTCTGAGGGTCGTGAATCTTTGGAATTCTCTACCCCAGAGAGCTGTGGAGACGGAGTCATTGGCCCAGAAATTCGCCTCTCCGGCTTGCCGTGGGGGTAAGGATCGCGCGCGCACTTACCTACCGCGCCTGCCGTTGTGTTTTGGGCCCACGGGAACTTCAGCTCCTGGGCCTGTTCCAACTGCCAGCGCGCAGTGCGTGCGTGTCCCAGGGGCACAGTTAGTGCGATGCGTCCCCTGGGATCACGTGGGCCATGGAGAGCCAATGGCAGCAGACCATCTTTCATTCATAGATTTGACAGGAGACCTGTCAAATCTGTGAATTGAAATCGGCCCCAAAAGAACAGCTAAACTTAAAATAATTTTTTTTAAAAACCATCACATCTATAAAATAACTATAGTTAAATAAATTAACCACTTTAAACAAAAATTTAAATTTTTGAAAAAATTAAAATACTTTTTAAAAGTGATAAAAATAAACTTCCCTTTCTTTAAAGTATCTAAAAAAGATAAACCTGTTGAAAATTTTTTTAAATTATACTTAATTAACCACTTACCTTGTTGAAAACGGGTCTTGCGCCTCCTTTTCATAAGCGTAGGTTCTTCACTACTTACCCTCCCGTAGAAACCTGAAAAAAATCTAAGTTTGCTGCGTGTGCGCAGCCTCTACTGTGCACGCGGTTCACCTAGGAACCGCCCCCTTCACCAGACCGGAAGTTCCGGTTTCCCGCGCATGCGCAGTGCATGCAGGAAACTGGCACTTCGGGACGTCTTACGGGTGAGTACACAATGCGTACTCACCCGGGAAGGGCCGAATTTTTGGCCCATTGAATATATTAAAGGTGGAGATAGACATATATTTGAGCTACAGGGGAGTCAAGGGTTATGGGGAGCGGGCGGGAAAGTGGCGTTGAGGCCAAGATCAGATCAGCCATGATCTTATTGAATGGCGGGGCTGGCTCGAGGGGCCGAATGGCCTACTCCAGCTCCTATTTCTTATGTTCTTATGTTCTATCTCTGCAATCTCCTCCAGCCCCACAACCTTCCGAGATATCTGCGTTCCTCTAATTCTGCCCTCTTGAGCATCCCTGATTTTAATTGTTCAATCATTGGTGGTCATGCCTTCAGCTGCCTAGGCCCTAAGCTCTGGAATTCCCTCCCTAAATCTCTCTGCCTCTCTACCTCTCTTTCCTCCTTTAAGATGCTCCTTAAAACCTACCTTTTTGACCAAGCTTTTGGTCACCTGCCCTATTTTATCCTACGTTAAAGGTGCTATATAAATACAAGTTGTAGTAGTAATAGTAAAGTTATAAATCGAAACACTTCTGGTGAGGTTGTACCAAAATGGAAATAACTATTTAAACACATTATTACCTGTCATTTCAAATGCGTAAGTGAGTGGGCAAAACTATGGCAGATGGAGTTCAATGTGGGAAAATGTGAGGTCATCTACTTTGGATCTGAGAAAAATAAATCAGAATATTTTCTTTATAGTGAGAGTTTAGGTGCTGTGGAGGAGCAAAGGGGTTTAGATGTCCACGTACACAAATCACTAAAAGCTAGTGCAAAGGTACAAAAAGTGATCAAAAAGGCTAATGGAATGTTGGTCTTTATCTCCAGGGGATTTAATTCAAATGTGAGGAAGGGATGTTTCAGTTGTACAGTGCCTTGGTCAGACCCCATCTGGAGTATTGTGTTCTGTTTTGGGCACCACACCTCAGGAAGGATATATTTTCCTTTGAAGGGGTACTGTGCAGATTCACCAGAGTGATACCAGGGAGTAAAGCGTTAAATTTCAGATCATAACCTCGTACCCTATCATATATATATTTTTTATCCACACTCTTTGTCTTTTTTTCTTCTCTCCCGCATGGCAGCTGTCTTTCATTCTGCCAACACAATTTACACTTCATCTAGATCCATCCTTTGTTTCTTAACCTGTCCCATTACCATCTCCTTTTGCCTTGAATATCTCTTAATGTCTCTTAGCCTCTCCTGCCTTCTATCCTATCACAGACCTTCCCTTTTGTTCTTTCACCCCCTCCCCCCTTTCCCAGCTCCTACACTTGCTTAAAAATCTGTTCCATTTCCTGCTTTTTTCCAGTTCTGACAAAAGGTCATCCACCTGAAACAATGGCCCGAAAATTAAACCTAATACGCGAGAGTACGCACTGTGTACTCTCGCGTATTAGATCCCGAATTGCCGGTTTCCTGCATGCACTGCGCATGCGCGGGAAACCGGCACTTCGTGAATTGAAAAGGGGGCGGTTCCTAAGTGAACCGCGTGCGCGCTACAGGCTGTGCGCACGCAGTGCACTTAGTTATTTTTTCAGCTTTGAACGTGCAGGTAAGTGGTGAAGATTTTACACACAAAGAAAGCAGGCGTAGGACCCCCTTTTAACAAGGTAAGTAGTTAATTAAGTGTTATTTTACATTTTTTTCAACAGGTTCATCTTTTTTAGAGACTTTAAAGAAAGGTAAGTTTATTTTTATAACTTTTAAAAAGATTTTAAATTTTTTCAAAAATTTAATTTTTTGTTTAAAGTGGTTAATTTATTTAACTATACTTATTTTATTAATGTGATGGCTTTTATTTAAATTTAATTGAGGTTTAGCTGTTCTTTGGGGGGGTGTAGTATTCATAGCTTTGACAGCTCTTGCCGTCAAAACTATGAATGAAAGATGGTGTGCTGCCATTGGCTATAACTGAATCACGTGATTCCAGAGCTCGCACGAACTAATTGCGTCTCTGGGTCACGCAAGCACTGCACGGTTCCAACAGAGAGAGCCTTTGAAACTAAAGTTCGTGTGGGCCCGGAGCAAAAAGGTAGGCGCGGAGTGCGATATCGCGGGGAATCCTTACCCCCGCGGGAACCATCCATGTTTAATTTCTGGGCCATTAACTCTATTTCTCTCTTCACAGATGCTGCCTGACCTGCTGAGTATCTCCAGCATTTTCTGTTTTTATTTCAAAATGCTAAGCTTGAATAAAGGAGACTATGAAGGTATGCGAGCGGAATTGAGTAGAGTGGATTGGGAAAATAGATTAAAGGGTAAGACGACACATGATCAGTGGTGTACATTCAAGGAGTTATTTTACAACTTCCAAAAAAAATATATTCCACTGAAAAGAAAAGGGTGTAAAAGAAAGGACAGTCATCCGTGGCTAAGTAAAGAAATTAAGGATAGTATTCGACTAAAAACAAGGGCATATAAGGTAGCGAAATCTAGTGGGAGGACAGAGGATTGGGAAAACTTTAAAAGGCAGCAAAAAATAACAAAAAGATTGATTAAGAAAGGGAAGATAGATTATGAAAGTAAATTAGCAAAAAATATAAAAACAGATAGTAAGAGTTTTTATAGTTATATAAAAAGAAAAAGGGTGGCTAAAGTAAATGTTGGTCCCTTAGAGGATGAGACCGGGAAATTAATGGTGGGAAATATGGAGATGGCAAAAACACTGAATGAATATTTTGTATCAGTCTTTACAGTAGAGGACACTAAGAATATCCCAACACTGGACAAACAGGGGGCTATAGGGGGAGAGGAGCTAAACACGATCAAAATCACTAAGGAAGTGGTACTCGGTAAAATAATGGGACTCAAGGCGGATAAATCACCTGGACCTGATGGCTTACATCCTAGAGTCTTGAAGGAAGTGGCGGTAGGGATTGTAGATGCATTGGTAATAATTTTTCAAAACTCCCTGGATTCCGCTAAGGTCCCGGCAGACTGGAAAACTGCTAATGTAACACCCTTATTTAAAAAGGGCAGTAGACAGAAGGCTGGTAACTATAGACCGGTTAGCCTAACATCTGTGGTAGGTAAAATTTTGGAGTCCATTATTAAGGAAACAGTAACAGGACATTTGGATAATCATAATTTAATAGGACAAAGTCAGCATGGTTTTACGAAGGGGAAGTCATGTTTGACAAATTTGCTGGAGTTCTTTGAGGAAGTAACATATAGAGTGGATAAAGGGGAACCAGTGGACGTAGTGTATTTAGACTTCCAAAAGGCATTTGACAAGGTGCCACACAAAAGATTATTGCTTAAGGTAAAAAATCACGGGATTGGGGGTAATATTCTGGCATGGATAGAGGATTGGCTATCTAACAGAAAGCAAAGAGTTGGGATAAATGGTTCATTCTCAGACTGGCAATCAGTAACTAGTGGTGTTCCACAGGGGTCAGTGCTGGGTCCCCAACTCTTCACAATCTATATTAACGATTTGGAGGAAGGGACCAAGTGTAACATATCAAAATTTGCAGATGATACAAAGATGGGAGGGAAAGTAGTGAGTGAGGAGGACATAAAAAACCTGCAAGGGGACATAGACAGGCTAAGTAAGTGGGCAGAGATTTGGCAGATGGAATACAACACTGGAAAGTGTGAGGTGATGCACTTTGGCAGGAAAAATCCTAGAGCAATTTATTATCTTAATGGCAAGAAACTGGAGAGTACTGAAGTGCAAAGGGATCTGGGGGTCCTGGTGCACGAAACTCAAAAGGTTAGTATGCAGGTGCAGCAAGTGATTAAGAAGGCAAATGGAATGTTGGCTTTCATTGCTAGGGGGATAGAATATAAAAATAGGGAGGTATTGCTTCAGTTGTACAAGGTATTGGTGAGACCGCACCTGGAATACTGCATACAGTTTTGGTGTCCTTACTTAAGGAAAGACATCCTTGCTCTCGAGGCAGTGCAAAAAAGGTTCACTCGGTTAATCCCGGGGATGAGGGGGTGGTCATATGAGGAGAGGTTGGGTAGATTGGGACTCTACTCATTGGAGTTCAGAAGAATGAGAGGCGATCTTATTGAAACATATAAGATTGTGAAGGGGTTGGATCGGGTGGATGCGGGGAGGATGTTCCCGATGACGGGTGAGACGAGAACTAGGGGACATAGTCTTAGAATAAGGGGCTGCTCTTTCAAAACTGAGATGAGGAGGAACTACTTCACTCAGAGGGTGGTAGGTCCATGGAATATGCTGCCACAAAAAGCTGTAGAAGCTACAACATTAATTAAATTTAAAACAGAAATAGACAGTTTCCTAGAAGTAAAGGGCATTAAGGGTTACGGGGAGCGGGCAGGAATTTGGACATGAGTCTAGGTTCGGATCGGTCATGGCCCTGTGGGTAGTGGAGCGGGCCCAGGGACTGTGTAGCCTGATTCTGCTCCTATTTCGTGTGTGCAATTCTGTTAGATGCAGGAGATGGTTCTGTGATAGATAGTAGATTGGCGGTTAGGATCAGATCAGCCATGATCTTATTGAATGGCGGAGCAGGCTCGAGGGGCCGATTGGCCTACTCCTGCTCCTATTTCTTATGTTCTTATGTTCTTATTTCCAGCATCTGCAGTATTTTCTTTTTGTGTTAAATTATGAGGACAGGCTTGTATTCCCTTGAGTTGAGATGATTGAGGGGTGATCTCAGTGAGGTGTTTAAAAATAATAATGAGATTCAATAGGGTAGATACAGAGAAACTAGTAGAGAACAAGAGGTCATAATCTTAAAATTAGAGCTAGAGACACGACAAAGCACTTTTTCACAGGAAGGATAGTGGAAATCTGGAACTACCCCAAAAGGTCATGTATACTGGTCAATTGACATTTTCAAGACTGAAATCAATAGATTTTTGTTGGGAAAGGGTATCAAGGTTTAAGGAGTAAAGGTGGGTAAATGGAGTTGAGGTACAGATCAGTCATGATCTAACTGAATGGTAGAACAGGCTCGAGGGGCTGAATGGCCTACTCCTGTTCCTTTGTAATAGTTTTATTCATTAAGCAAAAATGGAACCATACTTTTTTTCTAATGGTGCATTTCCCGTCCCCAAGCGAAGTGAGAGTGAATTGCTTCAGAGTTGGTTGAAGGGTTGAGAAGCCGATTTACACTGACTTTCCCAATCGGTTTGAAGCGCTTTGATTTTTAATGCCGCCCGCTTCAGGAATGCTCTTCCCCGGGGCAGGACTCGGAGGCGTGAATCGGAACTGCAGAGGGCAGTGTTTGCACCGCTGCCTGGGATCTGTCGTTGGACTGTGCAAACCCAGCTGCCGCGGGTAACTTTTGTGAAGGAGGGGGAGAGGGCATAACATTCACCCCGGTGTGTAAATGCAATCTTCGAATACAACAGGAGAAACTGCTTGGAAATACTGAGCTGTAACTAACCATTCGTCAACCAAACACAGACACACAGCGAGTAATGCGGAGAGATACTGGCAGTGTAAAGAGGCATGATGACAGTGGCCCGGGCTGAGCATGAGCTGCTCTCTACACTGACACCAGGAGGGGGAGCAGCGGCATTGCTGTCGCGGAGCAGCTGGGGCTCGGCTGCCGGGTTCAAGTCATGTTCTGTCTCATTTCACTTGGCCCTGACAAAGTGGCGACATTGCTTATTACTGTTGCTAATTAAGATTCTGCATTTAAAGTTGCACCGTCGCTATTTTGCTTATTGTGTTTTTGGCTTGTATAAAGGCGCCCCCTGAGCGCTGAGAGCTGGTACTTCTGGTGAGTGGCTTCTGGTGTTGGTTACTGTTGTAAACAAAGCGCAGGCAAAGGCGGCCGCCTCTCCGCTACCCCAATTGCTACAGAACTAGTAGCAATTCTGGCAAACAGTACACGCAGTACACGTGAGTATTCTTATGAAGACTATGGATAAATCCCGTATGTTATGCTGGTGTAGATTCTTAAACGTTACAGTGCAATTTGTATCATCTTAAACAGTGACCTGGAATTTGCGGTCTGGATGATGGCGAACTGGCGGTGTTCGCCATCATTTCGCCTTTGAAACTGACCGCAACTTCAGGATTTAGCGCAAGCACAGCCTAATGCAGAAATGCTGAAGTTGCTGTGCCCCCCCCAGAGCCGGCAATCAGTGAAATCTCTCAAATCATGGAAACTAACGAAAACTTCCGCTCTTCCGCAGTAATTATACAGTTAAATGCCCCATTAAAAGTTAAGACGCAAAGGGATTAGGTGTAACTGAGGTTTTAACAGCGTATTTTATTGACTGCTAAACAAAGGTTATGGCCCTGAAAAAGTAGTGGCCCATATTTTCCGAACCCTATGGATGTGTACAAGCTGTGTACACACCCGTAGGGGCCTCGCAAGTGCCGGTTTCAGGCTTGCAAAGCGCATGCGCTGAAAACCGGCACTTCCGATCTGTCAAGAATCCTCTTGATAGATCGCACGCCTGCCCTGGAGAAGGGCCTCTGCCTCCGCTTTCTGCAGAACCTCCGCCCGCTGAAATCCCTTAAAAATCTTACGTCTGGTAAAAGCAGGTGCAAGGCATGCTTTTACCAGCAAAAGAGTTTAAAAAAGTAAAAAAAAAATTTTTTTTTCACTCATTTATAATTTAAAACTACTTTTAAAAGAGGTAAGTTTATTTTTAGCCCCGTAAATAACTTTAATTATTTTTTTCAAAACATTTAATTTTTGTTTAAAATATTTAACTTAATGTAATTTTGACTAATTTTAAAAACGTGATTTAAAAAAAAAATTATTTAATGTTTTAGTGTTTTTTGAATGATCCCCATTCATACATTTGACAGGCCTATGTGGAGAGACCTGTCAAAAGTGTGAAGGGCGATTCCCTTCTTCCATTGGTTCCCCATGGCCCACGTGATCCCAGGGACGCTTGCAAACTGCCTGTGCCCCTGGGATACCTGGGGCGTGCGCACCAGGAGCGGAAATGTCCAGACCTCCGGAGCCCTCAGGTAAGGGCGTAGATTTTTTCCAGATCGGAGGCCTCCGCACGCAGGAAGCCTATAATCGGAAAATACGGGCCAATTTTAATTTTGTGCCGTGCCAAATTTATCCAGTTTAATAAAAATTAAAATTTTTAGAAACTTTAAAAAATATAATTTAAAAAAAAGTTTGTCCATCTTTATTTCAGGTTTGCCTTTTCCCCATGTGAGAGCCCCAATCTTAGTTTTGCTCTCTCGAACATTTTTAAAAAGTTAGAATCAAAGGAGCCTGGTTCGCTGTCTGTGAGAATTCTGCGTTTTGATTGCCTGCTTAGACAGCCTGTTAACATCACAGCAGCTGAGAATCCCCATTAACTTACATTGATTTCAATTACGCGTCAGAAAACCTGAAATTCTCACCAAAGAGATTGCGAGACCTTTGTGCGAAGCTACCTTCGGGGCCAGCAGCGAATACCTTTTCTTCGCCGCTGACCACAAATTCCAATATTTTGTATTAGGATAGTAAAGGAAAAGGTGATTATAAGCTTTCATGGTAATGTGAAACTATAAACAGTAAGACACTGGAATGTACCTCAAGGGCATTTGATTATAAATTTTAATCAATTGGGCAGAGTTGAAAAATGGAGTTTGTGTGGTTTAAATATTCTAAACATATATATCTGTATCTTACAGCACAGCAGGAGGCCATTCAGCCCATCGTGCTGGTGCCGGCTCTTTGGCAGAGCTATCCAATTAGTCCCACTCACCTGCTCTTTCCCCATAGCCCTGCAAATGTTTTCCATTGGTCCACAACCAATTCGCCCATTTTAGACTCGTTTTCAAATGAGTAGGTGGCCTCCTTATTCCTCCTACCAAAATGCAACACCTCACACTTATCTATATTCAAATTTATTTGCCATTTATACGCCCATTTTGCAAATTTGTTAATACTTTTGGAGGTTGCAGGAATAAGAATAGACAGAGACTATCAAATGCTCCATGGAACATAATGGTTCCTGTCCTGCTAGAGCCTTAGAAAAAGCTACAGATAGCAATTGGTCAGAGTTGAAAAATTGAGTTTGTATGGCTTATGGCATATACTTTTGGTGAATACTTTTGTCAAGCAGATATTTAGCAGAATTTTATCCTTGGGTGATTAAACAGAACCCATGACAGAGTAAATTATACATGACCTGTGGCAGGAGTAGGCTTGATGGGCCTTTCCTTGTTCCATACATTATTGCGTTCTTTCTTTATATTTTCTCTTGCCTTAAGTGGGGGAGTATTTCCATGGGGCTTCTCCCAACTGTTGTAACTTCGACAGAAGATCTGCAGAAATCCTGAAGAAATGGCATGAACAATGTTCTTGTTTTTTCTCCAGGGTTTCTGTGGATCTTCTGCTGAAGTTGCAGCAGAAGATCGGGAGATCCCCCATGGAAATTCAACCCCAGTACTTTTACCATCATCTTTGAAATTTTTCTTCAGACTTATTTTTTAACCGAAGACATATATAAAAAGGTCACCTAGATTTTCCTGTATCCAAATAGCAACCCCAGTTAATTAGTCTTTTCTGCCATTTTCATTCAAATTACAATTTCGCTTGCATTTCACGTAATCATTTTATCTGATGTTTGTTGAATATTTGCAGAATTTCTAGATGGTCTTCAGAAACTGATGGACGTATCATAAGATAATGCAGGCTATTAAATCCTACAACTGTGTGCGTTGTGGCAATGACTTTGCCAGTCAAACAGCCCTAAAGCATCACTTTCAAGCTAAACATATTGGAAGAGTATACTGTGACAAGTGTGGGATTGAAGTGCTGCAAGAAAAACTGAAGGAGCATGAAGAGGTGTGTATCCGGAAGTATTCTCTATGATTTATCATCTAGTATACAGTGGAGCTCTACAAGTGAGGAAGGTTAGAAATTATAAAAGAGAAAAATTAATCCTGATTAGATCAACATAGACCATTTAGTGAGAAAGCATGTTGCTTTTAAAGGTTGTGAGGCGTAGTATATCAGCTCTTTTCTAAATTGGTCTCGTAATGCTGTGGAAAATACTGCTAAAACTACAAGCAACTGTTCTTTTCTGGTTTAATACTTTCTAACTCTATGAATTTATTGCCCTGAAAATCTCTGGGAACCTGCTTTGTTTGGGCAAGTACAGGAGAGCAGAGCCCCTACCCACCTTAGTCCCAAAATGAACGAGGTAATTTATATATCTGGCTTCAGTGTCAGCCGTGGCTCAGTGGTAGCACTCTCACCTCTGAATCAGGTGGTTGTGGGTTCAGGTCCCACTCCAAGAGACTTGAGCACAAGATCTAGGCTGACACTGAGGGAGTGTTTCACTGTCGGAGATGCTGTCTTTCAGAGGAGACGTTAAACCGAGGTCCCGTCTGCCCTCTCAGGTGGATATAAAAGATCCCATGGCACTATTTTGAAAAAGAGCAGGGGAGTTCTCCCTGGTGTCCTGGCCAATATTTATCCCTCAACCAACATCAGTAAAAAAAAAAATTGATCTGGTCATTATCACATTGCTGTTTGTGGGACTTTCCTGTGAGCAGATTGGCTGCCACGTTTCCTACATTACACCAGTGATTACACCTCAAAACTTAATTGGCAGTAAAGCACTTTGGGATGACCTCAGGTCATGAAAGACGCTATATAAATGCAAGTCTTTTCTTTTTTTCTTTATAGGCTGCTAGTACCTCCAATAGCGCATCACTGACGCCACCCCCCGACCCACCCTATCCCAATCCACCCTCCTAAGGTGGAGTGTTGCCTTACTAGTCCATCTGAAACAATCAGAAGCCCAAATGAGCCGAAGAAAAACAAAATTCCAGTAAGTCTTTTACTCCAATAGGAGCCCCTCTGCTGCTCGAGAGGATAATTGATCCCCTCCAGGATTGATTATCAGATTCTAGTAAAGGTTTGTGGCCTCAAAGGGACTCACACTGGATCTCAACTGACCTTTCAAGGGAGTAAAGGGAGGAATTTCTTGGCAAAGCCCAAGAACTCTCCTCCCAGTGTGCCCGCTTGACATATGGCGGCTCAGCTCCCCCGCCCTCCCTATCCCGACTGGAATTTGAAAGGTTAGTCTAAACAGAGTGGAACCCCAGCAAAACTGGGTTCAATCCCATGTTCTGGGGGCACCCCCCAGTGAAAATCAGACTTAGGCTCTCTCCCAACCCAGGAATTTGGGGGCAATTGCGTTTGCTACAAATATGTAATCATAAAGTTAGAAGCACTTAGTTGTAACAAATGCTGATACAGTGTTCCTAATTACCATCTTATGGATATGTGTACATGTAATATATGCACAAGCCAGGAATTTAGAAAAGAACTGAAACGTTAATGAAAACAATGTAGTATTGCACTATTGGCTGAAATGTATAAAAATATATCTTCACTGTTTTGTGTTTTTATAAATTGCAGTTATGCAATAAAACTGCTACAAACTATAACATTCTAAAAGGTAATGCAATCATTGCCAAAGCAACATGCTGACTGTGAGCTGATTGTTTTAATGCAAATATCCATTTTTAAATAAGTGTAACTGGAAGAAAAAGGTGGTGGTCAGCAAGAATGAGCTTGCAGTTGGTAGAATGGGCTTTGAGATTTCAATTGAGGTGTGTGGTAAAGTATGGGATACAAGTCAAGTGGGGTATTGAGAGAATATTGCTCTTCCATGAGCAACTGCTCTTTTATTGTAGTAAACATTGTAGTAAATTTTCATTAGGTTCTCTTATTTTAAAATAAACTGTCCATCTGTTTTTCCAATGAATTTTTTGAAGAGGTGACTAATGTAGTGGACAGGGGAATGTCTATGGATGTTATTTATATGCACTTCCAGAAGGCATTTGATAAAGTCCCTCATAAGAGAATATTAGCTAAAGTTGAAGTTTGTAGAATTGAAGACAAATTATTGACCTGGTTAGGAAATTGGCTGAGCGGTAGGAGACAGAGAGTAGGGATAATGGGCAGGTACCCTAATTGGCAGGATGTGATTAGTGGTGTCCCACAGGGATCTGTGTTGGGGCCTCAACTATTCACAGTATTTATTAACAACTTAGATGATGGGATAGAGAGCCACATATCCTAGTTTGCTAATGACACAAAGATAGGCGGCATTGTAGGCAGTGTAGATGGAAGTATAAAATTACAAAAAGATATTGATAGATTAAGTGAATGGGCAAAACTGTGGCAAATGGATTTCAATATAGACAAGTGTGAGGTCATCCACTTTGACCCTAAAAAGGATAGATCAGAGTACTTTCTAAATGGTGAAAAGCTAGAAACAGTGGAGGTCCAAAGAGACTTGGGGGTCCAGGTACATAGATCATTAAAATGTCATGAACAGGTACAGAAAATAATCAAAAAGGCCAATGGAATTCTGGCCTTTATATCTAAAGGACTAGAATACAGGGGGGTAGAAGTTATGCTACAGCTATACAAAGCCCTAGTTAGACCACACCTGGAGTATTGTGTTCAATTCTGGGCACCACACCTTAGAAAGAATATATTGGCATTGAAGGGAGTGCAGCGAAGGTTTACCAGAATGATACCTGGATGCCAAGGTTTAAGTTACGAGGAGAGATTACATAAATTAGGGTTGTACTCCCTGGAATTTAGAAGGTTAAAGGGTGATCTGATCCAAGTTTTCAAGATATTAGGGGGAACTTATAGGGTAGATAGAGAGAAACTATTTCCGCTGGTTGGGGAGTCTAGGACTAAGGAACATAGCCTAAAAATTAGAGCCAGACCTTTCAGGAGTGAAGTTAGGAAACATTTCTACACACAAAGGGTGGTAGAAGTTTGGAACTCTCTTCCGCAAATGGCAATTGATGCTGGGCCAATTGTTAATTTTAAATCTAAGATTGATATAATTTTGTTAACCAAAGGTATTAAGGGATATGGGGCAAAGGCGAGTATATGGAGTTAGGTCACAGATCAGCCATGATCTCATTGAATGGCAGAACAGGCCCGAACGGATAAATGGCCTACTCCTGTTCCTGTGTTCCTAACTCCCCAAAACCATGTTTTCTGAAAACTAAATTGAAAACTGCACAACTTAGGCTTTAAAAATAACCTCAAAAGGATTGGCAAATAAAACAGAATCCTCTATTTTTCTAAACGTTACTTATAGAAAATGCCAGAATTTTGCTAAGATATTTCTGCAACATCTTTATGAAAATGTAATGATTTCAATAAAATTAGGCAAAAAATTGCAATTGTTTTGTAACGTGCACAGGAAATATGTTCATTACTGTACAATATCACAATCAGTAAGTAAGTTTATTGCTAACTTTTTATGGTTTTGTACATTGGTAGCTGAAAGTAATATTTTAAAACTATATGCAGTCAATATATTATGCTTCAACTGTAGACTGTACATTGCAAAGATAAACATAATTTGTCGTATGAGCATCCGTACTGGGATGAACCCTTGCAACGAGAGGACAAGTTTGTGGCATCAGAAAAGAGTGTGTCTTGCCGGATGTGTGGCAGAGTGTTTGGAACCATGCACAGCAGGGAACAACATGAGAGGCAAGAACATCATTTTACAGCCAGCCAAAGAGGTAAACTACATTCAAAAAATCTCGTTACTCACAGATGTTTGTTGTGTACTAGCTCAGCAGGAAGGAGTCCTTTTGGGGTGGGTAAACTAACTCAAAACTTTACTGTCTTCAAGATAGAGTTCTAACTCTTAGACCTAGTTTTTCCTTGTGATTACCATCTGTTTTTGGGTGGATTTAGGGTGGCTGGAAGAAGTTGTATTGCTGACTCCTTGTTTGTAGAAAGCCCCGTGAAAATTTTCCTCTGAATGCGATGTTGATGACCATCCAGCTCCTGCCAAAATACAATTCAATGCATGAAAATTGTATTTACATTTTACGTTAATACCCCACTTCGAATTTCCTTCCCTTGTTGCCTGTGACTCACCTCCTTGAAATCAACATCAATATAAAATAGTCATTCCGACAGGTGGCTGTGGATGAGCAGGCCATCTTCTGAAGATTTATAGTAGCTACTACTTTACTGTTGAAGACTTATATATTTTAATTTTGAGCTTTTTCCATCTCAAGCTTGTGGATACATTTAGAATTGCTCCTGCTGCTTTGTTGTCTTAGTCACCATCAGCACAGAACACAATGATGCTTCCATTAGGAATTCCTCTTTACCTGGGCTTTAAAGAGAAAGAACAGGAGGATGAGGAAGGCCAATGCAGGGAAGCTAGGCTGTTCAAGCATGATTGGAGGTGTCAGGCACCCACCCTTCTATATTTACAGTTATCCGCAGTGATATCTAAACCTCCCCAATCAGTTGTACACAAAAAGACGGGCCGGAATTTTCAGAGGTAAGTGAAAGTTGAAAAACCCCGACTCCAACCCGCCCACTTTCACCTTTCACTCAGGCGATGGGGGTGCGGGCTGCATATTACTGTATAATGAGGCCTGAAGCCTCTACTTTAACCTGCTTTGCAGGTTTTACTGCAGGCGGCCGGGGATCCTGGAGCCCGGGATTCCAGGTGGCTGCAATGAGGCGGCCTCAGCCTTGGGGAGCAATGCTTGTGGGCCGGGAGGAGCAGGAGTGCTTCCTCCCGGCCCCCCAAGCTCCCCCACCATCAGCCTGTCCTCCCTGGAATTGGGGTTCAGACCCCCCCCCCACCCCAGGATCACAACACGGCCCTGGGGTCAGAGATCAGACTCCGTCCCCCCCCCCACCCTCGGGGGACTACGACTCAGACCCAGGGTCGGGGATCAGACCCCCTGCCCCCGGGATCGGGCCGCACCCCCCCCCCCCGCCCCATCCCCGGGCCTGAAACACCAGCCTCGGGATCGTGACTCGGCCCCAGGGTCGAGGATCAGACAGCCCCCCCACCCCTCCTGGGGGATTGCGACTTAGCCCCACGGTCGAGGATCAGACTCCGCCCCCGGGATCGGGCCGCACCCCCGTGCCTGAAACACCAGCCCCGGGATCATGACTCGGCCCCAGGGTCGAGGATCGACAATCGCGACAGCCCTGGGATCGGACCCCCCGGGCTTGAACCCCCTGCCCCCCCATCCTGGGCCCAGCACTTGTTGCTGTGGCCTCCTTCTCCGAGTTGCCTGCACGACTAGACCCCAGCCTATCAAACAGGCTGACTTGCGGCCCTGATGTCGTACACGTGTCGTCTCCTGGGTCCCCCTGCACCATGCGGGTGGGACCTGGCAAAATCCAGCCCGAAGTTTCCCTTGTGAGGCAATAGAGGAGTAATTCCACCAGTTTAGCACAGACCTGGAGCCTTCCTCTTCCAGAGGCATTGCATTGCCAATGTTAGTCAAAGTCACAATGACACTCAACTTCTACGCCACTGGCTTCTTTCAGGCCGTATTAGGGACATATACAACATCAGAAATTTAGCTGTCCACTGATGTATAAGTTATTGTTTGAAATGCTTGAAATGCATAGTTCATCATCAACAACAACAACTTGCATTTATATAGCACCTTTAACTTAGAAAAATGGGGGCTTGGGGGCATTGGGGTTACATAGAATTATATAGAATATACAGCACAGAAACAGGCCATTTGGCCCAACCAGCCCATGCTGGTTTAGGTAGGAGAATGAGAGGGACTGGGGTATGGGGCGAGTGTGGGGCCCAGCACTTGCAGAGCTCAGAGCAACAATGTGGGAGTGAGAGCAGCACAGAGAGAGGACCAGTCAGTAAAGGGGTGAGTGAAATCTTGTGACTTTACACTGGGTACATCGCGAAAGATTGTTTCCACTGGTGGGCGAATGGGGAACAAGGGGACAGACACAGATTCCCACTGGAAGGTTTTTGCACCGAGGGCTATTAAGCCATGGGATGCTTCAACACAATGTGCCCTGTGAGAAGTACCCCAAAAAATGAGTCCGCTGCCCTTTGTGAGATCTCTCGGTTTGGTTCAGGTCAGCCAGTGCTGGCCAGTTTTGACATGTGAAGTCCAAGTACTTATTGGCGCTGACTGAGGCTCTCAGCTCAGAGTTGTCACCTGCCCAAACCAGGGTCCAAGGAGATAGGAAGAGAGATGGGGCCTGTTAAAGGTGGCATCGACTGGGGAGCCTGACCGCACCTTGTGTAGTGCAGAGGGAATTAGGCTGTAGTTACAGGGTGAATATAAGCGGGTTACAGGATTACTATTAGTTACAGGTAGGATATTGGGGCATTACACATATTGCTACCAGTTACCTATAGACTATCAGTGAATTATTGTTAGTTATGAGAAGAATCTGGGGGAGAAATTTATTATAGCCCCGTTTGGAGTGCTTAAACTTTGGAAGCGGAAAAATTATCGCCAGACGCTAATGATGAGAGGCTCCCGCGAAATTCAGTTGTAGTGCTCCAAGAGGGAAGTGGAGCGCTAAATCAAGCGCTACCACTTCCCTTGGAGCACTAAAGGGAGTGAGGGGGCGATATCGGCAAAGTGCTGATCAATGTTCCGTGCAGCACTGCCGGATTCGCAGGCTCCTTCCCTCCCTTAAAGGGAAGGGCCAATGCTCACAGTAGTTAAAGGTAAGGCTGGGGCTGGGTCGGCGATGGCATCCGCGATCCGCGAGGAGCAGCCCCAAGGGGTGAGAACAAAATTTTGGCCTACCTGACCATCAATCCCTTTAATTACCACTCCCCAAGCGGCCGGCTGAGGTCACAATGCCTCCTGCACTGCCATTGCTGATACCCGGCAAATCTGCAGGGGGCGGAAGTGAATTTAGGATCCAGGGCGGTAAAGGGGTGATGCGCACCGGATGACGTCACAATCTCCGGGGCGCAGGAGATCGAGGCAGTAAGTTTTACCGCCGGTGCTACCCCCCATTGAATTTCACGAGAGTCGTTTCTTTCGCCACGCCCGGTCGGTAAGTCGTTAGCGCCCTGTTATTGCCCTCCGGAGGCGATAACGGGAGGCGCAAAGGAGACCAATTTCTAGCCCTCTGAGTGTTACCAGTATTACAATTAGTTATCAGTGTAAGTTCATTGAGTTACTATTAGTTACTGGTGGACTCAAAGTTCCTCCCACCTCTGGTTTCCCCCGGCGACTCCCTCCCCCACCCTCGGTTTCCCTTTGTTGCCTGCTGGTGGCCTACTGGTTCTCGGAACTTCTTGCACAACATCTAGGAGCGCGAAACCGCGAGCAAAGATACTCAACTACAGGAGACACAACTTTTATAAGATAAATGCATTAACATTTGCAGATGTCACATGGTCAGAATGTCATGTGATTAAACTTCCAGGAACGCCTCCAACCAGAGTTGGCAACCCAATCGAGAAGACTTCCTTTCACTGGGCATGCACCATCCCTCTGGTTGGCTGCTTCCTTCAGTGCCAAAGATTGCCTGACTTCAGCCATTCTATCTTAGTGGAAGAATCAGAAAATGTGGGGACTCTGTGTCCTGATGTAGCAGCCTCAGACACCCTTTCTTTTCTGACAGTAGTACAATTTCTTGAACCAAATAATGGCTGGCCTGCCCTTTTAAATTGCAGCAGCCAATTAAATGCTGCACCATATTTCCCCCCTCCACCCCCTCCCCCCCCCCACCCCCTCCCCACCCCACCAGAAAGCTCCCCCAGTAGAGGAAATATCAGTGACCGCCTGCCCAAAGCATAAAAAGTAAACTGACCCAAGAGAATGTAATTGAGGTCAGAGCAGTGTCATATCAGCAAGCAGGAGTGCTGTCCTGACACACTTCTGACAATAACCCCCGACCACCACTTACGGAGCAAAAATTGAGGCCCTTATCTCCTTTTGATATACAAATGTCATTTAGTTTCCTTTGGCGTCTCCTACTATTTTGTAATGAATCTGACTGCACATCTGTTTGGGATTTGCAAAAAAGTCATTTTTTAAAAAGAAAGCAATTGCATTCGGACCCAAGAAGGCATTTGAAAAATAACCATTCAAGTTACAGGAAATCAAAAAATGGAAAGCTAAATTCTCCATCAGAATGAGTGCTATAAGAGTAGATTTTTATGCAAACCTGAAAGCCCAGTGAAAGAAGGAAATTAACTTTCTTGAATGTTAAGACTGTGCTATAGTAAAGGGTTAGAAAGCTGGAGATAGGTGCTCCAGTGGTTCAGCAAGTGCAGCTGAACCATGCAGGCCAGGAAGGACTCCTAGTCAATCCCCCAATCTGTGCTGAGTTGGCAGCAGGGGTCTGGCCAAGCTTACTGGTTTTGATCACTATTCACTAAACCCTGTCTGGAGTGTGCGTGTGTGAGTGAGTGAGTGGCGTGTGTGAGTGCGTGTGTGCGTGAGTGTATGAGTGTGCGTACGCATGCACGTGCAAGTGTCAGGTGAGCACAGGATCATGCTCAGCTGCAATGCCCCCTACGTCAAATACACTGATGACACCACAGTCAAAGCTCACGTATGAGTAATGGCCACTTGGGTAAGTTCATAAAGGCATCTGATGCCTGTGGAACTGTAGCCCATTAATAGTTAAGGCTTTCGGGAGAAAAGAGCAGTAAAATTTGGCAAACAAAAAAACCCCAGAAAGCTGAATCATTTAATTTCTTAACCAAACTGACGTGAAGGAATGTAAAAGCAGGTGACCTCCCTGCCTTTTGGCTGGGAATGGTGCTTGCAAAGTGTAAGATAAATAAAATTGAGAGGGAGAAATAAAGCAGTTCGTTCTTAAATTATTATAAAATAGTCTTTGAAAATAAAATGTGATCATTTTATTTTGGTTTTCTGTGTAAAGTTGAATGTTTAAATTATCAATTTATTTTCAATGTGGTATGTTGTCAATTGGAAATGAATAGATATAAGGGCCACTTTTCTAAGTTGATACTACTGGCGAGGGGTCCAGCTGGGCAAATCAGTAAATTGTGGGCATGCTACCCAAGATTCTCTGTCCATTAAAATGGACAACAACAACTTCCATTTATATAGCACCTATAATGTAAAAAAAAATCCCAAGGCACTTCACAGAATAATTGAATGAAAAACAGACCCAGAACAAAGCATAAGGAAGAGTGACCAAATGCCTGGTTGAACAAATTATTTCTGAGGAAATTTGTAAAGGGGGAGAGAAAAGTGGAGGGAATTTCAGAGGGTAGGATCCAGGTGCCTGAAGGTCTTGCAATTAATGGTGAGGTGAAAGGGAGGGAGATGCACAGGTGATTGGAGTCAGAAGAATAAAATGTTCGAGAATGGGGTGGGGATATAGAGCTGGAGGAGATTGTGGGGATAGGATGAGACAAGGCCATGGAACAGTTTAGAGATGTAAATGAGGATTTTAAACTTAAGGTGTTGGTGGATGGGGACCCAATGTAGCTTAGCAAGGACAGAGTGATGGACGTGCAAGACTTAGTGTGGGACAGGATACATGCAGCAGAGTTTTAGACAAATTATAGTTTATGGGGGTGGAGGATGGGCAGCCAGTAAGGAGAGTCTTGCAATAATTGAGTCTAACGTGACAAAGGCATGTACAAGGGTTTCAGTGACATGTAGCACAGAGGTTGGGGTGGAGCCAGGAAATATTACAGAGCTGTAATTAGAGTCTTAGTGATGGAGAGGATGTGGGGTCTGAATCTCAGCTGAGGTCAAACCTGGCACCAAGATTGTGAACAGTCTGTTTCGGCCAGAGACCTTGATTTGAGACTGAAGTCGATGGCTTTGGTCTTCCTAGTGTTGAGCCTGTGATTTTCTGATATGCACAAGATAGCGCACACGCAGAAAATTACCCCCATAGTAAGCAATCTAAACAGGGAATTCTAGTGTCGAAAACCACTTCTCATTCATTTCTGGTATACACTATTATTAATCCAAACATGAAGCTTAAAACAAAAATAGAAAATATTTCTGAATTTTCGGTATACTCTATCGAGTCATCCCACTGTCAGATTTCACCCAGTTACAGCTGCTCATTTTAGACACCTGAATAAATTTCTGTAAAATGTTTTTGTTCAGTATTTTCATATTTCTTTTATAGACTGAATAATATAATTAAATGGAGTATGGTGCATTCCAAATCAAGTATAACATTTATTAGCGGCATAGTTGAGTATTTATAGGGATTGAACTGTGCTACTTAACACAAGGATTAAGGTGTAGAACTTGATCTTTGGTGCAAACTGGCAGCTTTCTAAAGCATTTTAAATGGGTAATACAAAGTTTTTTTTCTATTTTTAAGCATTTTAAATTGGCTAACTACTTAAGTAGCTTTCATTTACCAATTGTGTAGGTTCTTCTAAAAATTAGAATTTTTGACTACATTTTTATAGCAAGAATGTCAACAGCATTCTCGCCAGACAGTATATTGGATCATGGAAGTCCACAGCTATTACAAAAATTCATGGAAACGTACCTTCGACCAGAGGTGGGACTCGTGAGAATGGCTTGTGCTGGAGAAGTAGTAAAAGTCATTGACTTAATTCAAGAGTGCTGTCCCACATCTGTGACCCGACTCATCAAGGTAATGGGTGCGATCTTCAAAAGTGTTTTATTTGGGGGGACTGAATTCTGGGAAATGTTAGACAATTTGCAGTTGGTCTGTATTTTTTTTAATGGAAATAGCACTATTTTGCTTTCTGTGGACCCAATTATCTTAGTTTCAAAAGATGTGGATGGCCAATTTTAACAGACTTTTCAGCTGAGGATTGGAAGGGTATATACCAGGCCATTCCCACAATTTATACATATAATTGTTTGCATAAAGGCAAATTCACAATCCTGTATTGGACCTACTATACACCAGCTCATCTGTACCACTGGTCCTAATTTCTTGATGTGTGCTGGGGAAAATATGGTGAGGTTGGCACCCTCTCACTTTTTATGGATATTGCTACAATTGAAATATATTAGCCTACAATTTGAAGAAGTTATAATACTATTATAATAATATTTGCCTTTATAGTTGAACTTAACTTACTTCACTATGTGTGGGACTCTTGATAGAAATCACTTTGGATCCTGATACGGGACACCTTTTTGCTGCACGTTGATGTACCAGACGTTTTGGGGTCAGGTTGGTAGGCCTTTAGGTGCTCTAGGTCAAGAGGATATGAAATTTAAACAAATTAAGAGGACCATGTATTCTTTCCTCCTCAAAGTTCATATGTCTATGGTACTCTTTGCTTTGCTATGCCATGGAAGGCACCCTGGTTTGCTGTAGATATGGTCCCCCTAGGTAGATATACCTGCTGGGTAGAGATTGTAGCACAGTGGGTTCCCCAAACTGTAGTAATGAACTCTGGAAAGCTGGAGCATAGTGGACTTTCTGAACCACATTAAGGGATTTGGGGAAACCTGAAGGGTTAATGCTGAATGTTGGGGTAACAACTTTATGAGAAAGCAATGGCACTTCTCACAGACAGGCCACAGATGATTTGGGGCCACTTAGGTTATATCTGAATCATTTGGTTTCTGAAACCAGTTAAGCAGCTTGCAGAGCTGGCCCTTACCAAAACATCGAAGCCAGTTTTATGGCTGCAGTTGTGGTTAAAATGCTTTTGGAAGTAAAAATGATAAAAACATGGCCAGGATTTCTGCTCTCATCAGATTATGTAGCAATTAACCATCCAGCATGTCTGACATATGCCTTTTCAGGATTGATTGGCAGATTGAAAGTGATTCAGTGACCTGCTCAAACCTTCTTAACTGACATTGGGCTTTGAATATGGAGAAAGGGTTCATCAGTAAAATTTATGCTTTATAAAGGACTGTCTTTTGCCCCCAAGTCAGTCAGTCAGCAGGTTGAAGTCAGTTCACTCAGCTCAGTCAGTCCAGTCAGCTACGGCAGAGTCGACTTACTCAATTAACAGCAGGAGGCAGAAGTCAGTAAGTTGGTCGCGCATTCCTCATAGCAGTCAAGCACTTCGGTAAAGTTAGGCCCCAGAACAAGCTGAAAGTGCTCAAATCCAGTTACCAGAGTGAATTCAAGCCAAAAAGGCCAGCATTAAGAGTTGAAGTTGTAAGCTGAATATAGGTTTTGTATTCAACTGGCAGAAATAAAGCTCATATAATTTATCACCACAGTATTTAAACTCAGGCCTCTGAGTATGTAAGCATATTACTGCAGTAACCTTGCTGGATAGCTGTGCCCGGAAGTGAAGATGAACCAGAGAGATGGCTACAGACGGGGATGCATCGCAAGCCTTCAGTTAACTGATGGACCACAGAAGGATAAGGTGACTTCGGACTAAACTGTTATCATCTACGACTAATGCACAGAGAGATGTTTGTGCCAAGAACAATTTAGTGCTCTGTTGATTTATAACCTTTACCTAAATTCCTAAAAACTTGGGGATAGAAATTCATTATAGCCCAGGAATGGGCAGTGTCATTAGAAAAGTTGGAGAATTAGCGCCAGGCGCTAATGCTTTAGACTGCACACAAAATTCGTGCTCACTGCTCAAAAAAATGATTGGAGTCCTAATTCAAGTCTTAAAGCCCAAGCTCATTGGCGTTACACTCAAAGGGTGGACCAATAGCAGGTGCAGTCTAATCGCAAGTCATGATTGCCACAAGCTTTTTTCAGTTCTTAAAGGGGCGGTTCATTGATGCTGCAGAACCTCAATCTCAGCATTGCTGGCTGTGCAGCTGCCTCAGCAAGCAGCAGCAGGACAAGGTGAAGGAGCCAGAGGACTGAAGTAGCTGTAGTCATGGCAGAGCCATGCCCCAGGGAGAGAGTCCGCAGATTCTGCGATCAAGCATTGGAGGCGTTGGGTGTTCGCTGTAGAGA
The DNA here is from genome assembly GCA_030390025.1 of Squalus acanthias. Classification (NCBI taxonomy): domain Eukaryota; kingdom Metazoa; phylum Chordata; class Chondrichthyes; order Squaliformes; family Squalidae; genus Squalus; species Squalus acanthias. Next base: position 164,804,135 of record CM059425.1, read on the forward strand.
GACGGAGGGTGGTGCTTTACCCGGCAAGTGGCAGGAGGCCCTCGCCGCAAGTCTTCTGCACCATATGGAGGGAGGTAGCGCAGCACATCTCAGGCAGCACTGTGGTCCCCAGGACCCCCACACAATGCAGGGATAAATTTAACAACCTCACTCGGGTGGTCACGGTGAGTGAATGCTTCAACAAATGCTACATACCACCATCTGAACCATAGGACTGGATTTTACCAGCCCTGAGGAGGCAGGTTTGGAGGCGGGACTGCTGGGAAAATGGGAAAAATTGGGAGCAGGTCCCAACCCGCCTCTGAACCATCTTCCCAGGAGGCGGGTCCCTGACTTGCGCAGGGACCCGTCTCCTAGCGGCAGGAAGGGGATTAGAGCCAATTAACAGGTAGTTAACAGGCAGTTAAGAGGCTTTTCCCCATTTTCAGCCTGCTGATGCGGGCTTCCTGACATCGGGAAACCCCGCCAGGGTCAGCGAGGTGAGCTGTGGGTCTGCTGCAGTGTAAGTGTGCAAATGACAGCTGCAGAGGTAGTGTGATGGGTGCAATGGTGCACAGCTAATTATGACAGGTGAGAGAATGTAGTGAGAAATAGTTTTATTCTGTTTATATGTATCTGCAGGTGACAAGATTTGATGTTTCTGAGAAGCCTCAACTGATCGGGAGAATTGACAGATGGCTTCTGCAATCTCACATGCAGCTGCCATCTGTTTTCTCCTAAGGAGAGAGTCACTGGTGAGTCTGGGTGCAAGGGCTCACATTTGGGCAGTGATTGTCAATGTTTGACAGCACCTTAATGCTGTCAAACACTGACAATTCATCCGTCAAAAAATTATGGGGCCTGTCACTTTAACAAAACCGGCAGATGAAGCGTCATGCAGTGACGTCATCTGACACCGGCTTTCCCTTAACTGGCCGGCAAGCCTGCCGGGTGGGCTTAACAAGGCCAATCAGGGGAAAATAGCGTCAGGTCGTCAGACGTCACTGGGGGCAGGTCCATAACCCAGAAACCAGCAGTCCCGCCCCCAACGCGCCTCCTCAGGTAAGATCCCGGCCATTGTCTTCACACACTGCCCAAAGCACCACACCCCCAGCACTCAACCACCAACAATCTCTACCTACCAACACTCACACCCACATCTCACACCTTGCACACAATGACAGCTATTCAACTATGGCAGGCACATCACCCAGACACATTGCTCCACACTCACTCACAAACTTTCCTTTCTCTTGCAGGCTAAGGTGGCTCACAAGGAGGGAGCAGGAGTGCACAGGCGGGGGACAAGCTGACACCCAACCACTGTCTGCGCTGGAGAATAGAGCACTGCAGATTATTGGGTGCCAGGTGGTGGGCCCTGTGGCCACCGGCTACGTTGACCCTCTTGGGGACAACAATGGTATGTTCATCCCTACTCCTTCTTCTCACATCCCACTTCCCCCTCACCCCACAAGCGTTTCGCACTTTCCAGCTAATCATGCTGTATGCATGCATTTCTCCCTTCCTGACCCCTCCCCTCACCTTAACCTGACTCTTGTGCCTTTATGCTTTCAGATAATCAGCAAGCACCTGTGCAGCCTGTCCCTGAAGGCACCGTAGAGAGAGAGGCGGGAGAAGAGGAGGAAGAAGAACACACCGCGTCACTGCATGTCTCACCCACAGACAGCAGCTCAGATACTGGCACTATGCGTTCTTTAGAGGGTAGCATAGTGGCGGGATCTGCACAGGGTGTGGCACTGGGAACGAGTGGCTGCAGCAAGACCAGGGGGAAAGGGTATCTTGGGGGCCAGCTCCCCGGAGGGCGAGTTCTGCTACACAGGACTCAGATGAGGACCTCGATGGGGAGACATTTAGAAGAAGGGTGATGGGCATGCACGCGGAGATGATAGGTGCAATGGCAAGGGTGCCTGAGAGCCTCTTGGCAATGATAAGGAGTGTGGAGGAGTCCATCTCCAACATTGCACAAGGCTCTGAGCACACCATGGAGCCCATCATTTCCAGTCTGCAAAGGATGGTAGACTCCCAGAGAGACCATGGCGACCCAGACCTGATGCCGCGTGTGATGGCCGATCTTGCAGTTTCCATTGCAGCACAGGTGGAAGCAACGCAATGTCTTAGTGCTGTAATGCAGTCTATGCTTGGTAGCATCCAATCTGACATTGCTCTTATGCAGTCTCAGCTCGATGCCATGCAAACTCTGACTGCTGCCATCGTGGCTGGGTCTACCACCATCGACCGGGGCTTTCACGGTGTCGCAGCAGCCCAGCAATCTGTGCTCCATGCTAGTGATGCTGAGGTGCTGTCCCGGGGGAGTGGCAGTGGGTCAGTGGAGCAGGAACCTGCTGTCCTCTCATGATGAAAGCATTCCTGCTCCCACCACTGCCACTCCACCATTGCCCTTGTCGCTGCCTGTCATCCAGCCAGCCCAGACTGCTGCCACCCAGGCTGCGAGATGTTAGCTATGTCTCCTGTTGCACACTAGAAGGATCCGCTGGCGAACAAATTGAGGGCGACGGTGACCTTGACTACCACTGAGAGAACCGTGGTGGTCATCTTGATCTGAGGCTGGAGGTCTGGTTGCAGGAGGTGGCAGAATTCTGTGACCACCTCCTTGGTGAAGCGGAGCCTTCTAATACACTGCTCCTAGGTAGGAGAAGTGCTCTCGGAATACCCTCGGAGGGTAAGGCCTCTTGTTGAGAGCCCTGATGACCCTCCTCCTCCCTCTGGGCACATGTTCCAGTCTTTCTCACTGCCTCCACTCCCTCCACCGTAGATCCTGGTGGGCGAGGTCAACTGCCAGTACAGCCCCCATTAATGTAACCAAGTGTAGCAGTTTGATATTTTTAAGAATAAATGAAGCTGCATTTTAGTTGCCACAACACTCCTGATACAAAATAACCTTGAAATTACTAAATTAAACTGTTGGACTATATGAAACTGACAAGAAAGCACTGAAACTCCACTAACCTGACAGCTGCTCCTCATTACTGATGATCCCTTTAAATAATGTCCCTGGAGCCGGCTTCCTGGTGCTTTACATCAGCTCTCCCTGTCGATGTTTACTCCAGGCTAAGGTAGGTGGCGACAATCAATTTTGCAGATTGGGCAGTCAGTGAGCGTTGCACACTCACTGATGTCATGATCCACCTGGCGTTGAGGCTCCTGGCGATAACTGTTACCGGTGGCGCTGGGGGGGGCGGCAGGATTTGGCGTGCGGCGCTGGATTTGCCTCACCCCGGCGATAATGCTCTAGAACCCCGTTAGTGCCATCTGCTGTTGCTAACGGGAGGTGCTAAGGTACCGAATTTTCCCCCCTTGATTTGTAAATTATGAGTCTTATAAAATAAACCAGGAATGTTACCTGTACAATATCCCTGATATATTTGAGGGAATTGTTTAAATGGGATTGGAGAGTGTGAGTCAGAAGGTTGTTGGTTCAAGCCCCACTCGAGACTTGAGAGCACATAATCTAGACTGGCATATCTGTGCAGTACTGAGGGAGGCTGCAGTGTCGGAGGTGCCTCTTTCAGATGAGATGTTAAACTGAGGCTCCATCTGCTCTTTCAGGTGGATGTAAAAGATCCCACGGCACTATTCGAAGGCGAACAGGGGAGTTCTCCCGGTGTCCTGGCCAATATTTATCCCTCAACCAACACCTAAAGTAGATGATCTGGTCATTTATTTCATTGCTGTTTGTGGGAGCTTGCTGTGTGAAAATCAGCTGCCACGTTTCCTACATTATAACCGTGACTACACTTCAAATGTACTTTGGGACATCCTCAGGTCATGAAAGGTGCTATATAAATGCAAGTCATTCTGTCCTGTATTGTAATTTATGTAATATATCTTCACAGGGTGGCTCTTACTTCAAAGGGACAGACACCAAAGGTTGGTCTGATATTGATGTTGTGATATTTAGTTCCTCATTTATAAGCATTGATGACTGCAAAGAGAAGATATCATACGTGCTATGTGGCCTGGAGAATAATTTGAAGATATCTGTAATGACCAACAGGTGAGACAAAGGAATGTTTTAAACAAAAATAAAAGACTGTTAATGCTGGAAATTTGAAATAAAAATAGAAAATAATGGGTAAGGCAAACCAGACCTGTCGCATTTGAAAAGGAAAGGTAAGTTAATGTTTCAGGTAAGATCCTTCAACAGACTGCTCAGTTAACCGCCCTTTCTCTTTCTGATGCTAACTGGCTCTACAGTTGCAGTATTCTCTATTTTTGGTAGTATTGTGTTGTGTCGGGTGTTCTCCCCACCCCCGTCACTATTCCGCCTCTATTTGCAGCTGATAGGCACATTTGTGGGCGGCTCCTGAGAAATGAGGTCTACCCTCTGCAGCAGTGTCTACGACCCATGCTCAGCTCAGTTGGGCCTCAGTGGAGCGCTGATATAATGAGGTTCATAATTCGCAACAAATATACATTCCCCAAAGGAATAAAAACCCCTCGGGGTTCGTAGTCCAACCATGGCTAACAAGAGAAGTTAAAGATAGTATTAGATTAAAGGAAGAAGCTTATAATGTTGTCAAAAAGAGTAGTAAGCCTGATTGGGAGGATTACAGAATTCAGCAAAGGATGACCAAGAAATTGATAAAGAAAGAGAAAAGAGAATATTAGAGTAAACTAGCAAGAGACAAAAAAACATTGAAAAAGCTTCTATAGAGATGTAAAAAGGAAGAAAGTAAACATAGGTCACTTAGAGGCAGAGACAGGAGAAATTAGGGGAATAAGGAAATGGCAGAGACATTAAACAAATACTTAGTATCTGTCTTCATGGAAGAAGACACAAATAACATTCCAGAAATATTGGGTAACCAAAGGTCTAGTGAGAATGAGGAACTTAAAGAAATTAGAATTAGTAAAGAAATAGTACTGGAGAAATTAATGGGACTAAAAGTCAACAGATCCCCTGGACCTGATGGCCTACATCCTAGGGTTTTAAAAGAGATAGCTACAGAGATAGTAGATGCTTGGTTTTGGTCTTCCAGATTTCCCTAGATTCTAGAACGGTCCCCATGGATTAGAAGGTAGCAAACGTAACCCTGCTATTCAAGAAAGGAGGGAGAGAGAAAACGGAACTGCAGACCAGTTAGCCTGACATCAGTAGTAGGGAAAATGCTAGAATCTGTTATTAGGGACGTGGTAACAGGGCACTTAGAAAATCATATGATTGGGCAGAGTCAACAGGGATTTATGAAAGGGAAATCGTGTTTGACAAATCTGTTAGAGTTTTTGAGGTTGTAACTAGCAGTGTAGATAAGGGGGAACCAGTGGATGTAGTGTATTTGGATTTTCAGAAAGCATTTGATAAGGTGCCACACAAGAGGTTATTACATAAAATTATAGCTCATTGGATTGGGAGTAATATATTAGCATGGATTGAGGATTGGTTAACGGACAGAAAACGTAGAGTAGGAATTAACAGGTCATTTTAGGGTTGGATGGCTGTAACTAGTGGGCTACCGCAAGAATCATTGCTTGGGCCTCAGCTATTTGCAATCTATACCAATGACTTAGATGAGGGGACCGAGTGTAATGTATCCAGGCTTGGTGACATCACAAAGCTAGGTGGGAAAGTAAGCTGTGAGGAGGACGCAAAGAGGCTGTAAAGGGATATAGACAGGTGAAGTGAGTGGGCAAGAACATGGCAGATGGAATATAATGTGGAGAAGTGTGAAGTTATCCACTTTTGGTAGGAAAAATAGGAAGGCAAAATATTTTTTAAATGGTGAGGGACTGGGAAATGTTGGTATTCAGAGGGACCTGGGTATCCTTGTACATGAATCAGAGAAAATTAACATGCAGGTACAGCAACAATTAGGAAAACAAATGGTATGTTAGCCTTTATTACAAAGGAATTAGAATATAAGAGTAAAGAAGTCTTACTACAATTATGTAGGGCCTCGGTGAGACTGCACCTGGAGTACTGTGCACAGTTTTGGTCTCCTTACCTTAGGAAGGATATACTTGCCTTAGAGGGAGTGCAGCAAAGGTTCACAAGACTGATTACTTGGATGAGGAGATTGTTCTATGAGGAGAGATTGAGTAAACTAGGCCTATATTTCCTAGAGTTTAGAAGAATGAGAGGTGATCTCATTGAAACATACAAAATTCTTAAAGGGTTTGACAGGGTGGATGCTGGGAGGATGTTTCCTCTGGATGGGGCATCTAAAACTAGGGGTCACAGTCTCAGGATAAGGGGTCGGCCATTTAGGACTAAGATGAGGAGAAATTTCTTTACTCAGAGGGTGGTAAATCTTTGGAATTGTCTACACCAGAGGGCTGTGGCTGCTCAGTCGTTGAGTATATTCAAGACAGAGATTGATAGATTTTTGGATACTAAGAGAATCAAGGAATATGGGGATAGTGCAGGAAGGTGGAGTTGAGGTAAAAGATCTGCCATGATCTTATTAAATGTCGGAGCAGTCTTGAAGGGCCAAATGCCCTACTCCTGCTCCTATTTCTTATGTTCTTATGTTCATGGTGCCACCAGAATCCTAAGAGCAGACTATTGACATTCTAAGCGAGTGCTTCAGGTTACTTGATAGATATGAGGGAGCTCTGCAATGCTCACTGACAATTCCACGGTGTTCAGCTCCTTTTGATAATGAAGCAGCTCATGCTAGTCTACAGGAGGATCTGGGTAACATTCAGGCTTGGGATGACAAGAGACAGGTACCATTCACTCTACATATATGCCAGGTAATGACCATCGTAAACAAGAGAAAGCCTAGCCATCTCCCCTTGACCTTCAACAGCACCACTATTGCTGAACCCCCAACAATCAACATCCTAAAGGTCACTTTGTCCAGAAGTTTAACAGGATCAACCATATTAACAACATGGCTACATGAGAAGCCAGAGGCTGGGTACTCTGCAATGAATGGCTCACTTCCTGACCTCTTAAAGCCTCTCCACTGTTTGCGTCCTCCTCACAGCTTACTTTCCCAACTAACCTTGTAACGTCACCAAGCCTGGATACATTACACTCGGTCCCCTCATCTATCAGAAGTGTGATGGAACACACAGCACTCGTCTGGATGGTGCAGCTGTAACAACACTTAAGAAGTTTGACACTATCCAGGATAGAGCAGTTTGCTTGATTGGTACCTCTGCCACTAGACTCAATATCCAATGGTGCCAATGAGATTGTTGAAGCTGTTGTCTGTATTCCAACCCCAATCATTTGGAAGCCAGAAGGAACAGCTGACACTACTTTGCCTCCCACTGTATCGAGCAGCAGCCATAGTTTCAATGCCAAAAGATACAACTGTCATTAGGTCCCTTTTTTAGGAGGCCTCTGCCACAGATTGTTCTGGAGTTGCCATGCACTCATGGTTGACTGCAGTGTTGAGCACTCAGCCATCATGGTGCAGCATATATGGTTCGTATGACTCTTCCAACTGAGCTACCATCTTTAGCACATTTCTGGACACCATTCCCAATGCCTGTACTTATTTTTGATAGAAGCATAGAAGATAGGAGCAGGAGTAGACGTTTCTGTGGCAGCAAACGAGACTCCAGGATGGTATGTTGCCTCCCTGGTGCAAGGGTCAAGGATGTCTCAGAGCGGCTACAGAGCATTTTGGAAGGGGAGGGTGAACAGCCAGTTGTCGTGGTACATATAGGTACCAACGATATAGGTAAAAAACGGGATGAGGTCCTAAAAGCAGAATATAGGGAGTTAGGAGGTAAATTAAAAAATAGGACCTCAAAGGTGGTAATCTCAGGATTGCTACCAGTGCCACGTGCTAGTCAGAGTAGAAATAGAAGGATATTTCAAATGAATACGTGGCTAGAGGAATGGTGCAAGGGAGAGGGATTCAAATTCCTGGGGTATTGGAACCGGTTCTGGGGGAGGTGGGACCAGTACAAACCGGACGGTCTACACCTGGGCAGGGCCGGGACCGATGTCCTAGGGGGAGTGTTTGCTAGTGCTCTGGGGGAGGGTATAAACTAAAATGGCAGGGGGTTGGGAACCTGAGCAGGGAGACAGAGGAAAGGGAAACAAGGATAAAAGCAAAAGATAGGAAGGAGAAAAACAAAAGTTGCAGTCAGAGAAAACAACGGTTTAAATCAAACATGGCCACAGTAAATACTAATTCTAATAGGTCTAAGAGCGTTAAAAAAACAAGCCTGAAGGCTTTGTGTCTTAATGCAAGGAGCATTCGGAACAAGGTGGATGAATTAGCTGCGCAAATAGAGGTAAACTAATATGATTTGATTGGGATTACCGAAACATGGCTCCAGGGTGGCCAAGGCTGGGAACTTAATATCCAGGGGTACTCAATATTCAGGAAAGATAGGCAAAAAGGAAAGGGAGGTGGGGTAGCATTGCTGGTTAAAGAGGGGATTAACACAATTGAAAGGAAGGATATTAGCTCTGATGATGTGGAATCTGTATGTATGGGTTGAACTGAGAAATAACAAGGGGCAGAAAACGTTAGTGGGAGTGATATATAGACCTCCAAACAGTAATGCGGAGGTTGGGGATGGCATTAAAAGGGAAATTAGAGAAGCGTGCAATAAGGGCACAGCAGTCATCATGGGTGACTTTAATCTACATAAAGATTGGGCTAACCAAATTAGTAACAATACTATGGAGGAGGAATTCCTGGAGTGTTTACGGGATGGTTTCCTGGACCAATATGTCGAGGAACCAACTAGAGATCAGGCCATCTTAGACTGGGTATTATGCAATGAGAAAGGATTAATTAGCAATCTTGTGCGAGGCCCCTTGGGTTGGAGCGATCATAATATGATAGAATTCTTCATTAGGATGGAGAGTGAAGTAGTTGACTCAGAGACTAGGGTCCTGAATTTAAATAAAGGAAACTACGATGGTATGAGGTGCGAGTTGGGTAGGATTGATTGGGGAATGTCACTCAAAGGGTTGACGGTGGAGAGGCAATGGTAAACATTCAAAGACCGCATGGACGAACTACAGAATTTGTTCATCCCAGTTTGGCATAAAAATAAAACAAAAAGGGTGACTCAACCATGGCTAACGAGGGAAATTAGGGATAGCATAAGATCCAAGGAGAGGGCATATAAATTGGCCAGAAAAAGTAGTAACCCTGTGGATTGGGAGCAGTTTAAGATTCAACAAAGGAGGACAAAGGGATTAATTAAGAAGGGAAAAATAGAATACGAGAGTAAGCTTGCAGGGAACATAAAAACTGACTGTAAAAGCTTTTATAGATATGTGAAGAGAAAAAGATTAGTGAAATCAAGCATAGGTCCCTTGCAGTCAGAATCAGGGGAACTTATAATGGGGAACAAAGAAATGTCAGACCAATTAAATACATATTTTGGTTCTGTCTTCACAAAGGAGGACACAAATAACCTCCCAGAGATGTTGGGGAACATAGGGTCTGATGAAAGGGAGGAACTGAAAGAAATCAGTATTTGTAGGGAAATGGTGTTAGGGAAATTGAAGGGATTGAAGGCCGATAAATCCCCAGGGCCTGATAATTTACATCCTAGGGTACTTAAGGAAGTGGCCCTAGAAATAGTAGATGCATTGCTGATCATCTTCCAACATTCAATGGAATCTGGAACAGTTCCCATGGATTGGAGGGTAGCTAATGTTACCCCACTATTCAAAAAGGGTGGTAGAGAGAAAACGGGGAATTACAGACCGGTAAGCCTGACATCGGTAGTGGGGAAAATGCTAGAGTCCATTATAAAAGATGTAATAGCTGAGCACTTGAAAAACAGTGACAGGATCGGACAAAGTCAACATGGATTTACAAAAGGTAAATCATGCTTGACTAATCTATTGGAATTTTTTGAGGATGTAACTGGTAAAATAGATAAGGGAGAACCAGTGGATGTGGTGTATTTGGACTTCTAAAAGGCTTTTGATAAGGTCCTGCATAAGAGATTAGCATGTAAAGTTAAGGCACATGGGATTGGGGGCAAGGTATTGACTTGGATAGAGAACTGGTTGGCAAACAGAAAACAAAGAGTTGTAATAAATGGGTCTTTTTCCGAGTGGCAGGCAGTGACTAGTGGGGTACCACAGGGATCGGTCCTTGGACCCCAGCTATTCACAATATATATTAATGATCTAGACAAGGGAACTAGATGTAATATCTCCAAGTTTGCAGACGACACAAAACTGGGTGGGCGTGTGTGCTGCGAGGAGGATGCCGAGAAACTCCAGTATGATTTGGACAGGTTGGGTGATTGGGCAAAAGCGTGGCAGATGCAATATAACATCGATAAATGCGAGGTTATCCACTTTGGTGTCAAAAACAGAAAGGCAGATTATTATCTGAATGGCAATAGATTGGGAGAAGGGGAAGTGCAACGAGACCTGGGTGTCCTTGTGCACCAGTCGCTGAAGGTAAGCATGCAGGTGCAGCAGGCGGTTAAGAAGGCAAATGGTATGTTGGCCTTCATAGCGAGAGGGTTTGAGTACAGGAACAAGGATGTCTTGCTGCAGTTGTACAGGGCCTTGGTGAGACCACACCTTGAGTACTGTGTGCAGTTTTGGTCGCCTTATCTGAGGAAGGATGTTCTTGCCATGGAAGGAGTTCAGTGAAGATTCACAAGGCTGATACCTGGGATGGCAGGAATGACGTATGAAGAAAGATTGTGTCGATTGGGCTTATACTCGCTGGAGTTTAGAAGAATGAGAGGGGATCTCATTGAAACTTATAAAATTCTGACAGGACAGGACAAACTAGATGCAGGAAGGATGTTCCCGATGGTCGGGGAGTCCAGAACCAGGGGTCACAGTCTAAGGTTAAGGGGTAAGCCATTTAGGACAGAAATTAGGAGGAATTTCTTCACTCAGAGAGTGGTGAACCTGTGGAATTCTCTGCCACAGAAGGCAGTAGAGGCCAATTCATTAAATAGATTCAAGAAGGAGTTGGATATATTTCTTAAGGCTAAAGGGATCAAGAGATATGGGGAGAAAGCAGGGACAGGGTACTGAATTTGGATGATCAGCCATGATCGCATTGAATGGCGGAGCAGGCTAGAGGGGCCGAATGGCCTACTCCTGCTCCTATCTTCTATGATTCTATGAGTAGGCCATTCAGCCGCTCGAGCCTGCTCCGCCATTTAATGAGATCATGGCTGATCATCCAAATTCAGTACCCTGTCCCTGCTTTCTCCCCATATCCCTTGATCCCCTTAGCCTTAAGAAATATATCTAACTCCTTCTTGAATATATTTAATGAATTGGCCTCAACTGCCTTCTGTGGCAGAGAATTCCACAGGTTCACCACTCTCTGGGTGAAGAAATTCCTCCTCATCTCAGTCCTAAATGGCTTACCCCTTATCCTTAGACTGTGACCTCTGGTTCTGGACTCCCCCGCCATCAGGAACATCCTTCCTGCATCTAGTCTGTCTAGTCCTGTTAGAATTTTATAAGTTTCAATGAGATCCCCTCTCATTCTTCTAAACTCTAGCGAATATAAGCCTAATCGACCCAATCTCTCTTCATACGTCATTCCTGCCATCCCAGGTATCAGTCTGGTAAATCTTTGCTGCACTCCCTCCATGGCAAGAACATCCTTCCTCAGATAAGGCGACCAAAACTGCACACAATACTCAAGGTGTGGTCTCACCAAGGCCTTGTACAACGGCAGCAAGACATCCTTGCTCCTGTACTTGAATCCTCTCGATATGAAGGCCAACATACCATTTGCCTTCTTAACCGCCTGCTGCACCTACATGCTTACCTTCAGCGACTGGTGCACAAGGACTCCCAGATCTTGTTTCACTTCCCCTTTTCCCAATCTATTGCCGTTCAGATAATAATCTGTCTTCCTGTTTTTGCCACCAACGTGGATAACCTCGCATTTATCCACATTATACTGCATCTGCCCAATCACCCAACCTGTCCAAATCATACTGGAGTTTCTCTGCATCCTCCTCGCAGCACACACGCCCACCCAGCTTTGTGTCATCTGCAAACTTGGAGATATTACATCTAGTTCCCTCGTCTAGATCATTAATATATATTGTGAATAGCTGGGGTCCTAGCACCGGTCCCTGCGGTACCCCACTAGTCACTGCCTGCCACTCGGAAAAAGACCCGTTTATTCCAACTCTTTGCTTCCTGTCTGCCAACCAATTTTCTATCCAAGAAAGTACCTTACCCCCAATCCCGTGTGCTTTAACTTTGCACGCTAATCTCTTATGCGGGACCTTATCGAAAGCCTTCTGAAAGTCCAAATACACCACATCCACTGATTCTCTCTTATCTATTCTACCAGTTACATCCTCAAAAAATTCCAGCAGATTAGTCAAGCATGATTTACCCTTTGTAAATCCATGTTGACTTTGTTCGATCCTGTCACTGTTTTCCAAGTCTATTATAATGGATTCCAGCATTTTCCCCACTACCGATGTCAGGCTTACCGGTCTATAATTCCCCATTTTCTCTCTACCACCTTTTTTAAATAGTGGGGTTACATTAGCTACCCTCCAATCCATGGGAACTGTTCCAGAGTCTATAGAATTTTGAAAGATGACCAGCAATGCATCTACTATTTCTAGGGCCACTTCCTTAAGTACCCTAGGATGTAGATTATCAGGCCCTGGGGATTTATCGGCCTTCAATCCCGTTAATTTCCCAAACACCATTTCCCTACAAATACTTATTTCATTCAATTCCTCCCTCTCATTAGACCTTATGTTCCCCGACATCTCTGGGAGTTTATTTGTGTCCTCCTTTGTGAAGACAGAACCAAAGTATGTATTTAATTGGTCTGCCATTTCTTTGTTCCCCATTATAAATTCACCTGATTCTGACTGCAAGGGACCTACGCTTGACTTCACCAATCCTTTTCTCTTCACATATCTATAGAAACTTTTACAGTCAGTTTTTATGTTCCCTGCAAGCTTACTCCTATACTCTATTTTCCCCCTCTTAATTAATCCCTTTGTCCTCCTTTGCTGAATCCTAAACTGCTCCCAATACTCAGGTTTGCTGCTTTTTCTGGCCAATTTATATGTCCTCTCCTTGGATCTTATGCTATCCCTAATTTCTGTTGTTAGCCACAGTTGAGTCACCTTTTTTGTTTTATTTTTATGCCAAACAGGGATGAATAAATTCTGTAGTTCATCCATGCAATCTTTAAATGTTTGCCATTGCCTATCCACCGTCAACCTTTTAAGTAACGCTCCCCTATCCATCCTAGCCAACTCGCGCCTCATACCATCGTAGTTTCCTTTATTTAAATTCAGGACCCTATATGTGTCTATATAGGGTCTATATGTGTCCTTATTTTAAATGTCAGACCCCCAAGATCTGGATCCCAAGGCTCCTTAACCAAAAGCAGATGTCCCCCATACCTTCCGATCAACAATAAATGCTCTCTTTTCTTCTACCCCTGTTCCTTCTAGCCACTCGTGCTCTGTACATTATATCGTGTATAACTCTCGGGCTCACTAATGGCTCCCCCCGGGTGGGTGTGTCTAGACTGATGCTTGGAAGTTAGACCATGAAATATAGAGGAGCCTGACTGAAAGGTCACCTTCTTCCACTGTGATTGGACCATTCCTTTTGTTGGCCTCTTTCCCTCAGCCCCAAGAACAGCTCCCTTCTTTGCATCTTTTGAACCAACAAATCCTCTACAGAGGAGTATGAAAACTTAACTTTCCAATCAAAAGGAACATCTACCTCACTGTCTCTGAGGCAATCTCTTACAAGCTTCTTGCCAAATCCTTTCATTGGAGATGTACACCTTTTTCCTATTCCCACACCCCAGAACCGTTGTGTTAAAAAAAATTGTTTTAATTTTGGCTACATTTCATGAAAGCATTGTGCCATATATAGAAGGCACAATAATATCAGCCCATTATCTTAAATGTTGATACGCACATATATGATCCAAACTGTTTTTCATTTCAGGATATTGATGGAAAAGAAGGCTTCACTTTCTCTCCGATTTCAGTTCAAGTGTTTCAAAGATCTGCATATTCACCACTTTGATGTTATGCTTTGCTATGATTTATTAGGATCCATTCCATCCCAAGGTTTGCATTTTATTTTCCACTGTATTATTTAGATCTGAGCACATAATGCATTTTGCTGTAGGCAATGTATTCAAAGGAATACAGCTTTGAAAAAATATTCAAGCTATTTAACAGATTGAGAACAATCACTTAAAGAAATACTCCATGGCATCTTTCATATGATGGCTTTTCATACACACATTTTTGGGAAAATATATTCTTTGCAGCAAATTAAGTAATAAGATTATACTTTTTTCCTTGGTAGCTTCCAAGTAGAGCTGTTATTGTCTTAATTTTTCTCCATTTAAGGCACACATGGAATACCAAAGCATGACCTCCCATTGCCTAGGTTTACTTTTGCAACACTCATTCTCCAAGTCAGTGAAAGATCAAGCATATTCCACAAATGAGAAAGACCCTCATAACTTGCTTGTGACTTCAGCACTTGTATTTAACTCTTCCCATTATCTTCTCTTTATTATGCAAGAGGTTTTTTTTCTTCGAATGGGATAGCCATCTCTATTCAATTTGTAAAATAAATTAAACTAGACAATAACTCATCACATGGGATTGGAGGTAGTTTCTTTTCTGGCATATTCCTCCTTGTATACCATCAGATTTTTTTGGTGGTCTCTTTTGTTTGTGTAATATTTATTTTATTTTTTGGCTCACATTGATTTCATTTTCTTTACTGTATTTTTATCCATACGGCTATTTTTACTTTTAACTTATTGGGTAAAATAAGGTCTTGGTTTATTGTTTACTTAATGCTTTGTCTTGTTTCCTGTTCCTTGCTACTTTTCCATATTTATTAGTGGGTGGTGACACAAAGGATCAGATGCCCTCTCCCCTGCTCTCCCAAAGGTAGTAGCCTGGATTTTATTGTGTGCCCATCTAGTCTTCATGATGGAGCTTCAGAGGCACAGGCAGCAAGAGTAGCAGCAGCCTGAAGATGATGCAGAGGATAGCCTATTGCCACCTTCAACAGACATTCATGCTACTCTCATACTAGAGACCTTCTCTTGACTACAATAACTGCAACCGTCCTGAACTTTCATACAATGAGGTCATTTCAGGCTGTCACTAGGTGGGGGATTTCAATATCTGTGTACAGACGCAATAAGCAAGTCACAGATGCATTGCTTGTCAGAGCAAGAAGATTCAATTCCTTCCCAATAGGCAATTGGCAGCAGTGCGACAAGATACTACAGTTTTAGAGAGTGGCAGGATTCCCAAAGGTCCAAGGAGTCATAGATGCCTCAGACTATGTCAATAGAAAAATATTCCACTTTCTCAGTGTAGTTAGTCAATTCTGATTATGGTGCAGGAATGGAGCTCATTATATTAGTGCTCAGGTTGTGTCGTGGAAAACTATACAGGTTTCAAGGAGTTCTTGAATGATTAAATGCCTTAAAATGATGGCATCATGGCTATTCCCAGAGAAGCCAATATTCACTTGCAAGATGTTCAGTAAGAGTAGCAGAGGGCAATCCATTGCAAACTGCAAGAAACTTATTCAAGAGATCTTCTCTTGACTATAATATCTGATCACTCCAATGCCAGTCTGCATACACAACAACTGTAGTGCAACCCTAATTTTAATGTGAAATCATATTATGTGTGTGCCTAGTGTTTCTTCCTACACTGCTTTCCCTTGGTACCAGTGTATAAAGAATGTGCTCTTAAACCTAGCTGTTTAGTTCACCTAGGCGCTATCCCAATGGTGTGTGAGATGGCTGAGTTGCTACAGGTGCCTCCTGTGACTTAGGTAGCCCTTGTTTCAAAGTAGCTTACTCCTGAGATTGACCTGCTGTA
The DNA here is from genome assembly GCA_030390025.1 of Squalus acanthias. Classification (NCBI taxonomy): domain Eukaryota; kingdom Metazoa; phylum Chordata; class Chondrichthyes; order Squaliformes; family Squalidae; genus Squalus; species Squalus acanthias. The sequence goes on from CM059425.1 coordinate 164,819,939, forward strand.
GGCGGGACCTCTTATGCTGCTTCCTTTCTGCTGCACGTGTAGGCTACGCTGCCTCACACACTAGAGAAAAATTGGGTGTTAAAGTGAATCACGATTCTTCATAACTATTTTGTTTTCAAACTAAACAGGCAATTTTTTTTTGTTTGATCACTTTTATTTTACCTCTTAAATGCAGGCTTTATTCAGTTGATGAAACTATTGCACTGGGAATGGTAGTGTAGTGGTAATGTCACTGGGCTAGTAATCCAGAGACATGAGTTCAAATCCCACCATGGCAGCTGGGGAATTTAAATTCAGTTAATTAAATAAATCAGTAATGGTAGCCATGAAACTATCGGATTGTCGTAAAAACCCATTTGGTTCACTGATGTCCATTAGGGAAAGAAATCTGCTGGCCTATATGTGACTCCCGACCCACAGCAATGTGGTTGATACTTAACTGCCCTCTGAAATGGCTTAGCAAACCGCTACGAAACAAAATAATAAGAATCAAACTGGACGGACCACCTGCCATCGACACGGCAACGGCACACCCAGCCCAGTCAATCCTGCAAAGTCCTCTTCACCAACATCAGGGGACTTGTGCCAAAATTGGGAGAGCTGTCCCACAGACTAGTCAAGCAACAATAATAACAACAGAAAACGCTGGAAAAACTCAGCAGGCCAGGCAGCATCCGTGGAGAGAGAAAGAGAGTTAACGTTTCAGGTCGATGACCTTTCGCCAAGCAACAGCCTGACATAGTCATACTCACAGAATCATACCTTTCAGCCAATGTCCTGAACTCCTCCATCGCCATCCCTGGGTATGTCCTGTCCCACCGGCAGGACAGACCCACCAGGGGTGGCGGCACAGTGATATACAGTCGGGAAGGAGTGGCCCTGGGAGTCCTCAACATTGACTCTGGAGCCCATGAAGTCTCATGGCTTCAAGTCAAGTCAAGCATGGGCAAGGAAACCTCCTGCTGATTACCACCTACTGCCCTCCCTCAGCTGATGAATCAGTACTCCTCCATGTTGAACACCACTTGGACGAAGCACTGAGAGTAGCAAGGGCACAGAATGTACTCTGGGTGGGGGACTTCAATGTCCATCACCAAGAGTGGCTCGGTAGCACCACTGCTGGCTGAGTCCTGAAGGATATAACTGCCAGTCTGGGCCTGCGACAGGTGGTGAGAGAACCAACACGAGGGGAAAAACCTACTTCACCTTGTCCTCACCAACCTACCTGTTGCAGATGCATCTGTCCAGTATTGGTAGCAGTGACCACTGCACAGCCATTGTGGCGACGAAGTCCCATCTTCACACTGAGGACACCCTCCATCGTGTTGTGTGGCATTACCACTGTGCTAAATGGGATAGATTCAGAACAGATCTAGCAGCTCAAAACTGGGCATCCATGAGGCGCTGTGGGGCAGCAGCAGAATTGTATTCCACCACAATCTGTAACCTCATGCCCGGCATATCCCTCACTCTACCATTACTATCAAGCCAGGGGATCAACCCTGGTTCAATAAGGAGTGTAGAAGAGCATGCCAGGAGCAGCACCAGGCGTACCTAAAAATGAGGTGCCAACTTGGGGAAGCTGCAACACATGCAAACTAAAAAGCGGAAGCAGCATGCTATAGACAGGGCTAAATGATCCCACAATCAATGGATCAGATCAAAGCTCTGCAGTCCTGCCACATCCAGTCGTGAATGGTGGTGGACCATTAAACGACTAACGGGAGGAGGAGGCGCCATGAATATCCCCATCCTCAATGATGGTGGAGCCCAGCACGTGAGTGCAAAAGACAAGACTGAAGCATTTTCAGCCAGAAGTGCTGAGTGGATGATCCATATCGGCCTATTCCTGAGGATCACATAAGCCAGTCTTCAGCCAATTCGATTCACTCCACGTGATATCAAGAAACGGCTGAGCGCACTGGATACAGCAAAGGCTATGGGCCCTAACAACATCCCGGCTATCGTGCTGAAGAATTGTGCTCCAGAACTAGCCGCGCCTCTAGCCAAGCTGTTCCAGTACGGCTACAACACTGGCATCTATCCGACAATGTGTAAAAGTGCCCAGGTATGTCCTGTCCACAAAAAGCAGGACAATTCCAACCCAGCCAATTACCGCCCATCAGTCTACTCTCAATCATCAGCAAAGTGATGGAAGGTGTCATCGACAGTGCTATCAAGCGGCACTTACTCACCAATAACCTGTTCACAATTGCCCAGTTTTAGTTCCGCCAAGACCACTCGGCTCCCAACCTCATTACAGCTTTGGTCCAAACACGGACAAAGAAGCTGAATTCCAGAGGTGAGCTGAGAGTGACTACCCTTGACATCAAGGCAGCATTTGACCAAGTGTGGCATCAAGGAGCCCTAGTAAAACTGAAGTCAATGGTATTCAGGGGGAAAACGCTCCACTGGCTGGAGTCATACCTAGCACAAAGGAAGATGGTTGTGGTGGTTGAAGGTCAATCATCACAGCCCCAGGACATCGCTGCAGGGGTTCCTCAGGACAGTGTCCTCGGCCCAACCAGCTTCAGCTGCTTCATCAATGACCTTCCCTCCAACATAAGGTCAGAAATGGGGATGTTCACTGATGATTGCACAGCGTTCAGCGCCATTCACAACTCCTCAGATAATGAAGCAGTCCATGCCCGCATGCAACAAGACCTGGACGACGTTCAGGCATGAGCTGATAAGTGGCAGGTAAAATTCGTGCCACAGAAGTGCCAGGCAATGACAATCTCTAACAAGCGAGAGTCTAACCACCACCCCTTGACATTCAACGGCATTACCATCGCTGAATTCCCCCACCATCAACAACCTGGGGGTCACCATTGACCAGAAACTTAACTGGACCAGCCACATAAATACTGTGGCAACAAGAGCAGGTCAGAGGCTAGGTATTCTGCGGTGAGTGTCTCACCTCCTGACTCCCCAAAGTCTTTCCACCAGCTACAAGGCACAAGTAAGGAGTGTGATGGAATACTCTCCACTTGCCTGGATGAGTGCAGCTCCAACAACACTCAAGAAGCTCGACACCATCCAGGACAAAGCAGCCCGCTTGATTAGCACCCCATCCACCACCTTAAACATTCACTCCCTCCACCACCGGCGTACCGTGGCTGCAGTGTGTACCTTCTACAAGATGCACTGCAGCAACTCGCCAAGGCTTCTTCGGCAGCACCTCCCAAACCCGCAACCTCTTCCATCTAGAAGGACAAGGACAGCAGGCGCATGGGAACACCACCACCTCCAAGTTCCCCTCCAAGTCACACACCATCCTGACTTAGAAGTATATCGCCGATCCTTCATCGTCGTTGGGTCAAACTCCTGGAACTCCCTACCAACAGCACTGTGGGAGTACCTTCACCACACAGACTGCAGCCGTTCAAGAAGGTGGCTCACCACCATTTCTCAAGGGCAATTAGGGATGGGCAATAAATGCTGGTCTTGCCAGTGATGCGCACATCCCATAAACGAATATATATAAAAAAAAAATTTGAATCAGAAGTTTGTGAGTTCAAATTCTACTCCAGGACTTAAGCCGTTAATATAGACTAACACTTCAATGCGTGAGGGAGTGCTGCATTTTCAGAGATGCTGTAGTTCAGGTGAACCATTAAACTGAAGCCATATATGCCTGTTATTCTAGTGGATATGAATGATCCCATGGCAGTATTTATATTCTGGCCAGCACTTTTCTCTTAACCAGCACGCCAAAAATAGATTAACTGCTTATTCCTCTGCTGTCTGTAGGATGCTATGTGCAAAATGACTGTTCTGTTTGTCTCTGCCTTAAAAACATTTGCTGCACTTCGAAATAATTCATTGTGCAGCTCTTTGTGATGCTTCTAACAGATGTTGATATCTTCTTCAAGCGGTTTCTTTTTTAATATTGTACAGATGTTAAAAGGAGCTTATATCGACAACTGTACAATTGTGGGGATGATGTAAAAATCCAGCTTTATTCAATCTCTCTGCTGCAATACCAGGTGGATTTTGTGAAGGTATCTACTGTTGGTGTAAAGGATCTGATTCGTCTGGTTAAACATTGGTTTAAGACCTCACTCGCTAAGCCCACTGAGGCCAATAGGTTTGTATATATTTGCACTAGATTGTTTCTTTTTATGTTGTAATGTTTAATAAAAGTATAATGTGACTATTTAGCTTTAGAAAATCGATATCAAATTGGTGAACTATCTGTCTGGATAAAAATATATAATAGTTACTACTTATCATGTGAATGCTGATCATGCTCAGTCAGAATCCTCTCTCTACCATATTAGCGGAGGCATTAAACTACTAAAAATAAATGATTTAATGTGACCATTCATAGAAAGAACTTGCATTTATCTAGTGCCTTTCACAACCTCAGTATGTCCTAAAGGCTTCATAGCCAATTAAATACTTTTGAAGTTTATTCATTCTTGTAATGTAGAGAAATTGCAGAGAGAGCAATTTGATATGAGCAAATTAAGCGTTCGCACAATAACATCACCAACAGTAATTTCCACCCTATGGTTAAGATCCTGGTAGTTCAGTACTTTTGAAGTTCTAATATTACTGCCTCACATCTCCTGTATCACAAATGTTAAATGTGAAGTGATCAGTTACAATCTGAGGCAATAATCTAGTTGTCTAAAGCTATTTAATAAAAGGAAAGTTATTTGAGGTAATGTAACAGGAAGAAATACTACTTCATTATCACATCCAGGCATGAAGATGATTTGTACTGTTGCCAGTGAAAATATACTCCACTGAGACTTGAAACATGGATATAAGATATAAAAGATGCAAAGTTCTAATTACACCTTAACCCGCTTTCAGTTAACTGTAGGGGATGAGTTGGATGTAGAACTGGTCGAGATAGGATGAAGCAAAATTATTGAGGGGTTTGTAAATGAGAACAAGGATTTTGAATTCAGAAACAGAGAGACAGTGAAGACCAGTAAGGACAGTGTTGATGGGCGAATGAGACCTAGTGCAGGAAAGGATACAGGCAGCAGAATCTTGGTCAAGTTGGAATTTATATAGGGAGGAGTTCAGGAGACCAGTAAGAAGTCAAGTTTGAGGTTAAAAAAAACCCTGAATAACTGTTTGAGCCATGGAGGGGTGAAATAGGAGCAAAGGTGGGCAGTGTTATGGAGGTCTAAGTATGCAGTCTTGGCAATGGATTGGCTATGTGGTTTGAAACTCAGCTCAGTGTCAAACAGCACACTAATGTTGTGTTGTCTGTTTCAGCTTGAGTGAGAAGTTAGGTAAGGGAATAGAGTCGAGCAAAAGGATACGTAGTTTTTGACAGCAGTCGAATAAGATGACTTCAGTTTTCCGAATATTCAGCTGGCTCAGTTGGTAGCATCCTCGTCTCTGAGTCAGAATAGAAACATAGAAAAATAGGAGCAGGAGTAGGCCATTCGGCCCTTCGAGCCTGCTCCGCCATTCAATATGATCATGGCTGATCCTCTATCTCAATACCATATTACCGCTCTCTCACCATATCCCTTGATGCCTTTTGTGTCTAGAAATCTATCGATCTCCTTCTTAAATATATTCAGTGACTTCGGCCTCCACAGCCTTCTGTGGTAGAGAATTCCACAGGTTCACCAACCTCTGAGTGAAGAAATTTATCCTCATCTCAGTCCTAAATGTCCTACCCCGTAACCTGAGACTGTGACCCCTCATTATAGACCCCCCAGCCAGGGGAAACATCCTCCCTGCATCCAGTCTGTCTAGCCCTGTCAGAATTTGTGGGTTCAACTCCCACTCCAGGGACTTGAGCACAAAAATCCAGACTGACACTCCAGTACAGTGCTGAGGGAGTGCTGCACTGTCAGAGGTGCTGTCTTTCGAATGAGATGTTAAACCGAGGCCCCGTCTGCTCTCTCAGGTGGACGTAAAAGATCCCATGGCACTATTTTGAAGAAGAGCAGGGGAGTTATCCCCGGTGTCCTGGCCAATATTTATCCCTCAATCAACATCACTAAACAGATTATCTGGTCATTATCACATTGCTGTTTGTGGGAGTTTGCTGAGTGCAAATTGGCTGCTGCGTTTCCTACATTACAACAGTGACTACACTTCAAAAAAAAAAGTACTTCATTGGCTGTAAAGCGCTTTTGGACATCCGGTGACCATGAAAGGCGCTATATAAATGCAAATCTTTTCTTTCTGGTTTATTCAAAACTTGATGTCAGACAACACTAACTATTTCGGGATCGTGGGTGGTGGTGGAGAAGTGGAGCTGGATGTCATCAGCATACGTATTGAAACTGACCCCATGTCTGTGGATAGTGTTTTCAGTGGGTGGCATATAAATGAGGAAAAGGACTGTCCTAAGGATGGACACTTGGGATGCTCTGGAAGTGACTGTGCAGGGGTGGGAGGAAAAGCTGTTGCCGGAGATATGCTGACTCTGTTGGGACATGGAGTGGAACCAGTTGAGGGCAGTCCCCCAAAGTTAGATCACAGATGAGAGATAGTGGAGTCGGGTGGAGTCATTGACTGTGCTGCTCTTTGTGGAGAGGCTTAAGAAGACAGGGTGGGAAAGCACATAATGTAGTCACAGAGGATGTCGTCGGTGAATTTGATTAAGGCTGCCTTGACATGTATCATTAGTTAAAAGATGCTCATCTGGATTGTGTTCCTGGCAATCAATCTGAATGCAGTATTAGTGGTCTTAAGGTGCTGCTGTATTAGATGGAAGAGTGTCCTTTTTGGCTATAAAATAAAGCCATTTTTTCATCCTGACGTGGGTAAAATACCCATTACTGAGTCAATTTGATATGTCTTCATAGATTCCGGAGGCTTCCTTCTTCCTATGCCATGGAACTCATCACCATCTATGTCTGGCAGTTGGCAGGAAAGCCCATATTTTTCAGTTTTGTCCAAGGACTCCGAGCAGTACTCAAGTTCCTGGTTAATTGCACTGATATTTTTATCATCTGGTGTGATCACTATGATGAAAACTTTTATATTGTGAAGAAAGTTCTTCAGAAACAAAGCAGGTAAATACCAAGAATAAGTTAACAAAACCCAAGCATGAATTTGCACTGGTCTGAATTGAACTCTACACTCATTTAGAAAAAAAAATCCAGATCAGTTGCTCCTTTAAATGAAATAATAGCATGTATGCACAGATACAATTAGTGTCATTGAGTTACTTCTGTTATGTTATACTTCTCCTCCTCTCAGCATTTAGGTGACCTATGATAAGTTTAGTAAGTCTAGCCCGAGAGGCCTCGTAGGTAAAGACACTGCCCGATATGACACTAGGCCATACAGACCAGAGTGTCACAGATTTGATTCCTGGTCTGTGCTGAGTTAGCTGATCAAACAAGGTCAAGGAAACCTCTGGCTGATCACCACATTTCATGTCCCCCCGCCCTGCACCATCTCAATTATTGAACGCCACTTGGAGAAATCACCAAGAGAAGCAAAAGCACAGAATATACTCTGGGTGGAGGGCTTCAATGTCCATTGCCAAGCGTGGCTTAGTAGTACCACCACTGACTGAGTTGGTCAAGTTGTGAAAGCTGCCAGACTGGGTTTGCATCAGGTGATGAAAGAACCAACATGAAGCAGTAGCCTGCCTGACCTCATCCACACTAACCTAACTATTGCAGACATGTCTAACCATGAGAGCATTAGTATGAGTGACCACCACATTGTGAAGACAAAAGGGATGAATATCTTTGGCCTTGTTTTGTTAGCGGAAGTGCACCGGAGTAGGTGCCAGTGGCCTCCATTTCTAACCTCACCAGAGTATCTAGTATCTGAGCGGAGTCACTTAATTTGAATACTGCCAGCAGGCACCCATGGGCGCTTCTTGGGTATTTGCCGTAGGAGGGGAATCGGTCAATAGATGGCCGATCCAGACAACAGCTTCCAGTATTTCCAGAGACTTAAAGGCCATGTGCCCCTGGTGGTGTAGATGCCCACCATTTGCCAGTAAATTAGGAAACCTTCCCCTGACCTGAGGAAGTTCACTGATCGGCACTGAAGGTTCCTGGCATAAGTGCCAAGATTGCTGGTCTGAGGACTTTTAGGGCCCATATTTTAATGTTTGAAATTCCCAATGTTTGAAATTCCCAAGTAAGTGTAAATGATAATATTGTTTGTTTTCAATTCCAGACCTTTTGTTTTGGATCCGGTTAACCCCACTTTCAATGTCTGTGAAAATAGCAATGCTTGGGATGAAGTGGCTCACGTGGCTCGTCAAAGTCTTCTGAAGCCTCTTCTCAGTGGTGTGCAAGTAAATGTTCCGTGGCTCTTCACCAGTAATTGGTGACATTCGTTTTATTACCTGAGCAGTATACATATCAGAGTATGCCCTAGGTAACTACGAAATACGTTACAAAGGAGAAGGTGTGGCATTTATGCAAAACTATGTGTAAACTAATATAATAGAGCATTTTACTTAATTCTGATGCCTGTGCGCAAGTGAGGAAGAAGGGACCTGAGCTCCTGCCTTCTAAGATAGGACTCCGGATCGGTATCATACATGTTGACCTCGCAAATTAGCAAAATCTGATCAATTGTGTCAAAAAAGCTGAAAACCAGAGAATGTCCCTGATTATAAACCTGTAATGTGTGAAAACAAATAATTTCATGGGCTTTGTACCTTATGCTATAGGGATACATAACATTCCTCCATTTGAAAAACGTAAGTAAATGAAAGCCTGAAGGACGTAATCCAAATGTTGAAGGCACAAAATTGCTGTCCTGGAAAAAGTTGAGCTTTTACATTAAAAATGAATCATTCTGGTTAATTTTAAGCATTTGACAGATTTTTAATATTAAAAAAAATAAAGTTAACATTTGGATTTTCAACAGACCAACTAGACTATTACTTCCCTAAAGATTACCTTAACATTAGGTCTCAAATCTAACCACCCCCCCCCCCCCCCCCCACCCACCTCCCTCGCTCATACCAGTTCACAGAGGCACAATACCCCAACAAGGGAAATTAGGGATAGCATAAGATCCAAGGAGAGGGCATATAAATTGGCCAGAAAAAGGAGTAACCCTGTGGATTGGGAGCAGTTTAAGATTCAACAAAGGAGGACAAAGGGATTAATTAAGAAGGGGAAAATAGAATACAAGAGTAAGCTTGCAGGGAACATAAAAACTGACTGTAAAAGCTTTTATAGATATGTGAAGAGAAAAAGATTAGTGAAATCAAGCATAGGTCCCTTGCAGTCAGAATCAGAGGAAGTTATAATGGGGAACAAAGAAATGTCAGACCAATTAAATACATATTTTGGTTCTGTCTTCACAAAGGAGGACACAAATAACCTCCCAGAGATGTTGGGGAACATAGGGTCTGATGAAAGGGAGGAACTGAAAGAAATCAGTATTTGTAGGGAAATGGTGTTAGGGAAATTGAAGGGATTGAAGGCCGATAAATCCCCAGGGCCTGATAATCTACATCCTAGGGTACTTAAGGAAGTGGCCCTAGAAATAGTAGATGCATTGCTGATCATCTTCCAACATTCGATGGAATCTGGAACAGTACCCATGGATTGGAGAGTAGCTAATGTTACCCCACTATTCAAAAAGGGTGGTAGAGAGAAAACGAGGAATTACAGTAAGCCTGACATCGGTAGTGGGGAAAATGCTAGAGTCCATTATAAAAGATGTAATAGCTGAGCACTTGAAAAACAGTGACAGGATCGGACAAAGTCAACATGGATTTACAAAAGGTAAATCATGCTTGACCATTCTACTGGAATTTTTTGAGGATGTAACTGGTAAAATAGATAAGGGAGAACCAGTGGATGTGGTGTATTTGGACTTCCAAAAGGCTTTTGATAAGGTCCCGCATAAGAGATTAGCGTGTAAAGTTAAGGCACATGGGATTGGGGGCAAGGTATTGACTTGGATAGAGAACTGGTTGGCAGACAGAAAGCAAAGAGTTGCAATAAACGTGTCTTTTTCCGAGTGGCAGGCAGTGACTAGTGGGGTACCGCAGGGATTGGTCCTTGGACCCCAGCTATTCACAATATATATTAATGATCTAGACAAGGGAACTAGATGTAATATCTCCAAGTTTGCAGACGACACAAAACTGGGTGGGCGTGTGTGCTGCGAGGAGGATGCCGAGAAACTCCAGGATGATTTGGACAGGTTGGGTGATTGGGCAGAAGCGTGGCAGATGCAATATAACGTGGATAAATGCGAGGTTATCCACTTTGGTGTCAGAAACAGAAAGGCAGATTATTATCTGAATGGCAATAGATTGGGAGAAGGGGAAGTGCAACGAGACCTGGGTGTCCTTGTGCACCAGTCGCTGAAGGTAAGCATGCAGGTGCAACAGGCGGTTAAGAAGGCAAATGGTATGTTGGCCTTCATAGCGAGAGGGTTTGAGTACAGGAACAAGGATGTCTTGCTGCAGTTGTACAGGGCCTTGGTGAGACCACACCTTGAGTACTGTGTGCAGTTTTGGTCGCCTTATCTGAGGAAGGATGTTCTTGCCATGGAAGGAGTTCAGCGAAGATTCACAAGGCTGATACCTGGGATGGCAGGAATGACGTATGAAGAGAGATTGTGTCGATTGGGCTTATACTCGCTGGAGTTTAGAAGAATGAGAGGGGATCTCATTGAAACTTATAAAATTCTGACAGGACAGGACAAACTAGATGCAGGAAGGATGTTCCCGATGTTCAGGGAGTCCAGAACCAGGGGTCACAGTCTAAGGATAAGGGGTAAGCCATTTAGGACAGAAATGAGGAGGAATTTCTTCACCCAGAGAGTGGTGAACCTGTGGAATTCTCTGCCACAGAAGGCAGTAGAGGCCAATTCATTAAATAGATTCAAGAAGGAGTTGGATATATTTCTTAAGGCTAAAGGGATCAAGGGATATGGGGAGAAAGCAGGGACAGGGTACTGAATTTGGATGATCAGCCATGATCGCATTGAATGGCGGAGCAGGCTAGAGGGGCCGAATGGCCTACTCCTGCTCCTATCTTCTATGATTCTATGATTCATTCAACTCTCCATCCTTCATGGAGACACACTCGTCCTCCAAATCATACTGGCACTCTTCTCCCTCTCCTCCTCAATTCAATCTAGCACTCCTCTCCCTCTCCCCCTCCCCCAATTCAACCTGCACTCTTACACCCTCTCACCCTGTTCAAACTTGCAGTATTCTTCCCTCCCCCAACTTCAAGCTGGCACTCATTTCCTCCTCCTCCAGCCCCACCACTTGAGGCTGGAACTCACTTCCATCTATTCCAACAACAACTTACATTTGCATCGAGCCTTTAACGTAGAAAAGCATCCCATAGTGAATGAATGCCAACCCAAGAAGGAGATATTAGAAGGGGTACCAAAAGCTTGGCTAAAGAGGTAGATTTTAAGGTGGGTCTTAAAACAGGAGAGAGAAATTGAGGGCTTCAGGCAGAGAATTCCAAAGCATGGGGCCTAGGCATCTCAAGGCACAGCTGCCAACGGTGGGGCGAAAGGAACAGGGGATGCCCAAGGCTAGAGAGTAAGATTTTGCTGGGGACAAAGGCATCAAAGGTGGAGGAGAGAGCGTGGTTGAGCCAATCAACAGATGCAGAAGTATCATGGTGAATGGAAGGTCAAAGGTTAAGCAATTGGGAGTTTGAAGAGTGTTTTTCTGGGGTGGAGATGGGATTCTAAGGGGATAGAGGGATGTGGGTGATGAGGGATACAAGGAAGTTGTCGGAGATGGCCTTGTCTGTGATCAAAACCATGGAAATAGAGAGGCCAAGAGGAAAGAGAGAGAGAGAGGGACAGTTGTAATGGGCTTGGGTCCAGAGCTGAAGCCAAATGTTCAGATTTTTGATTTATTTCACAAATGCATTTTGGCTCAGCTGAAAAAATCTGGAAATAAAAAGCTGGCTTCAGTAAAACTGGCCATGAAGCTGTCGGACTGGATTACTAATGACCTTTAGAGAGGGAAACCTGCCATCCTTACCCGGTCTGGCCTATATGTCACTTCAGTCCCTCACTAACATGTGGCCCAGCAATCTAGTGGCCTAGTATCAAACTGCTATCTGCAGTGGTTCAAGAAGAAGGCTGAAGGGATGGGCAATAAATGCCAGCCTTGCCATCAATGCCTATATCCCGAGAATGAATATAAAAAAGAAACATTTCAAATTTTCTATAGTTGTGTGTGCTGCTCAAATTCTACTTAATGATTGTCACCTTTAGAAACTCACAAATATTTTTAAATTAAAATTGTTTTTTGCTCAGCAGGGTGTCTGACATGTGCACAAAGCCATCACCATGTTTAAGAGTCTCCAAAGCAAATGACAAAGAAATCTGCAGCTGTAGTATTTCTGCCTTCCTAATACAGCGTACACACTTCCCCCCTATAGGTACATAACCCACTTAGCTAAGGCTGGAGAACTTGGGTGTAGGTTGGCAGAGCCACAACTTAGGGACAGGGGTACTTTTGGAGTTTAGCCAACTAAAACCACGCAAAACAGACCACTAGTAAGCACTGCTCTGCTTGTCCAGCTTGGACCACCCGACCTGTACAGCAGTGACTTACAAGGTTATCAGGAGTGAAGTGGGAAGAATCCCAGCCTCAAGTAACAGGTTTACCTTCCAGGTTCCATTAGTGAGCCAGATTAGCTGGTCAATCATTAACAATGCACTGGAGAACTGCAGAAGTGCCTGGTTCAGATTATCGAGTCTGCCACAGAGAGTTGACTTGGTTTCAAATTTCCAAGACTAAGGGGGAGTAATTCAGTTGGTTAGCACCTCCCATTAGCGCCTGGCGGGGGCGCTAACGGGGCGCTGATACAGTAGCACCGGAGCGAGGCAAATCCAGCGCCGAATGCCAAATCCGCCCCCCCGCCCACCCCTCGTCGCACTGCCGCTAACAGTTACCGCCGGGGACTTCAACGCCAGACAGATCGTGACATCAGTGAGCTGGGCGCCCGATCTGCCAAATTCATTTTCGCCCCCTGCCTTAGCGCCAAACTGCCACACTTGGTTACATTAATGGGGGCTGTACTGGCAGTCGACCTTGCCCACCAGGATCTACTGCAGAGGGAGTGGAGGCAGCGAGAAAGACTGGAACATGTGGCCAGAGGGAGGAGGAGGGCCATCAGGGCGCTCAACAGGAGGCCATACCCTCCGAGAGTATCCCAACAGCACTTCTCCTACCTTCAATGAAGCGAGGAGCAGTGTATTAGATGGCTCCGCATCACCAAGGTGGTGGTCACAGAACTCTGCCACCTCCTCCAAACAGACCTCCAGCCTCACACCAGGATGACTTAAACCCCAGATCCCTTTTGGTCACCACATGCCCATCATGCCATCCCTCTGTCATGCCATATCACAGCGTCCTCCTGGGTGCAAAGTTGAAATGAGAGAGACCACAAAATATTGCAAACTCCAGGAATAAATTTATGCATAAACATATCACACATATCTGTGGTGATGATGACTTGAGATTAGACTGCACCTGCCATTGGTCAGCGCTTTGAGTTTAATGCCACTGAGCTAGGCCATTAGCGCTTGATTTAGCGCTCCAATCCTTTCTTTGTGCAATGAGACTGAATTTTGCGTGTAGTCTGAATCATTAGCGCCTGGCACTAAATCTCAAACTTTTCTAAAGTTAGCGCCGATTCCTGGGCTATAATGGATTTCTCCCCCTAGGTGTGTTACCTTGGAGTCTCCTCAACTCTCAACAATGTTAAACAATATAATTGGAAAGTAAAAGATGCTGCAGACTATTCACAATTACATGATCGATTGCCGTACCTCTCTAAATTCCGTGCCAATGCCACATAATTGGTGAGTCTCAGAAAGGAAGCACAAATCATCACTGCCAGAGGGATTTGCAGCACCTATTCTACACATTCTGAGTAAGGCTTTCAGAGATATACCTACAGTCTTGAGGATCCTCTGGGGCTCAGCACAATGCAACTTCTGAGGAATATATACTGACCACACAAGCCAATGTAAAGATCCCTTAAAGTATCTTTTTCCAGACCAGGACACCTAAACAAACCTCAACTCAACTGTAGGTAGGTCCTGATTAATGATCAGGTCCACACTTAGGGCCTCATTTGTATCTGGGCCCGTAGGCCCTTCAACTATGTAGTAACCACAGAACCTTAGACAATGGTCATTGACCATTCCACATATTTCCTGCAAGACAAGGACACAACCCCATTCCTGGGAAAGGAAAAGTCCAATCTCTAGGTTCCTACCACCTAAGGAGTTGCTAATCCAGGCAGCAAAACAGAGGCCAGACCTTTGAGGAGAGTCCTTATGCTCCTGTGATGGAGTGACCACTGAGAATGTTGACTGATACAGTGCTCAGATAAATGCATGTATCACCCATGCTCATGACGAATAGCCTTAGTACTTTGGCAAATTGGGTTGCCTGAGCTGGATTTTTTCACTCGTAATGGCCCCAATATTTACGGGGAGGTGGTTGGGGGCGGCAGGGTTGTAACGGCCAGGAAACCCAGAAATGCAGGTAACGCGGAGGTCCTATTGAATTTAACGGCAGGACCTCATTTGAATTTTTTTCTTTGTTTCCCAGCTGGCAGCCTAACAGATTAGAAGGCTGTTGGGCGGGAAGGCCTGCACTACAAGGCTGCAGCCGGGGAGTGGAGAGGAGGGAGGGAGGGAGAGATTGTGAGGGGTGGAGGGGAAAGACATTGCGGGAGGGAGGGGGAGAGCGTGGGGAATTTGGAGATAATGAGTCGATTGCGACAGGCTATCTTGGGAGGCCGGGGGAAAGCACTCCTGCTCCTCCTGGCCCACAAGCAGTGATGAAAAAGCACTTGCCCACTGCATCCGGCCATTCTCGCCTCCCTTCAGCTGCCGAGTTTCCCAAACCCTGGGAAACCTGCCCCGCAGCCACGAAATATAAAGGTCTATTAAAACCTGTGGCACACAGCCTTGATTAGCATATTTAAATTACTGGCCTGCCTCCCGAGAGCGGATTACTCGGCTGCCCGCCCCCCCCCACCACCCCCAACAAGCCGCCCCAGTTAAACCGGAAGTAGGCACATTGGGATCGGCTTTCAGGTTTTTCAGAAGTTAACCACCTCCCTCCCCCCCCGCCCCTGACCCTATCACACCCGTCCTGGGGGTTTAAAATTCTCCCAATTTTTCTGTAATGCTAGATTCAGCACTTTTTCTCAAAAAGAAGGAAAGACTTGCATTTATATAGCACCTTTCACAACCTCAGGACGTCCCAAAATGCTTTACAGCCAATGAAGTACTTTTGAAGTGTAGTCACTGCTGTAATGTAGGACATGCAGCAGCCAATTTGTGCACAGCAAGCTCCCACAAACAGCAATGTGATAATGACCAGATAATCTGTTTTAGTGATGTTTATTGCGTGATAAATACTGGCCGGGACACCGGGGAAAACTCCCCTGCACGGCTTCAAAATAGTGCCACGGGATCGATTACATCCACCTGAGAAGTTTAACATCTCATCTGAAAGACGGCACCTCCGGCAGTGCAGCACTCCCTCAGCACTGCACTGGAGTGTCAACCAAGATATTTGTGCTCAAGTCTCTGGAGTGGGACTTGAACCCACAACCTTCTGACTCAGAGGCAAGAGTGCTACCAACGGAGCCACAGCTGACACTCAACAATAAGCCAGCATCCTGAAAGTTTGTTCAGGCTCATAATGGGGAGGTACAGTCTCAAACATTTTATGTTATTGTGAATAGATCAGTACTTAACGATACCTGAGTGTCTACATAATGTTCCATTCCATTCACACAGCTAATCAGTGCTGGAGAGCATCCTGTTCACATATCAATGAGTAGGCATTTACCCTCACTGATGGACTTAGACCCCATCTCATCAGTTTAACGTTCGAGGTTTAAGAGAGCTTTCACTTTCTCTCCCTCAGACGCAGAGTGGCCTGTGTTTTTGCAGCAGCAACAAGAAGCTGTCTGTCTTTGAAAAGCCTGAAACAGCACAAGCTTTGCAGTAGAAATGTGCTTGTGCCCAATTATTACTAATGCGGAGTGTGTCTACTCCTTGTAGGTATGCCTCTGGTGGTTACTGTACACGTCTATAACGAAAATATATACATAATTTCAAAACTGGAATGGCATTTTAGTGCTGAAAGGGAAATAGGGCTCAACTTCAGATCTTCTGCAGATAATTGAAACCAAACATTTCAGGTTTCCAGTCACCTATCTTCAGCTTCATTGAGCCCACATAATTGACCACTCTTAAAGTTCGGCTATTACTCACCTGAATGCCATCAAAGCCAACTTCTGAATTCTTATTCCTAAAAGGGAGCTTATAATGGAACTTCACACAAACTTCCTTGGTAAATTTGATATCTTTTAACATTTCCATTGCAAAATCAATGTTAACGACACAATTTATGTCCCACTAACTCGACCACCCAGATATCCAGGAGGTTGGCTGCTTTTTTAAAAATTCCAAGCCCCATTTTTAGTTCCTCCAAATCAACTGTCTGCCAAAAACTTGCCGTTTCTAGAAGATTAAATTTCCATGGTTTCGTGATTTAAAATTCTGTCAGCAGGAAAATTGAATTTATAAGCCAGCAGCTCTGCTGAGATCAGCACAGTGAAAGCTGCTGACGGGGATCATTGGAGTCATGGGCTGTGAGCTGTGACCCAGCAGATTGGTTGTGAATGATCTTGCTGGCGAGCACTGCAATAGCTGATCCATCAGCTGATTCTCAGCTCACAGACAAATAAGGCAAACACAGTGATTGAACACCGAAAATATCTTCTGAATACACACTGGGATCTTAAAATTACACTGTGAGATAGTATTAACTTAGTATTACAGGAAACTTTTGTTTATCCGGCACCCAAATATCCGGAATTCTCGCTTAACCGGCAAAAATCATCCTCCGAAAACTCCTCTCAAATAACCGGCAATGTTGCCGAGTCGCAGTCGAGTCTCCGTGAACGGCGAGTACTCCGAAAACTCCTCTCAAATAACCGGCAATGTTGCCGATCCCGAGTCCGAGTCCGAGTCCGCGAACGCCGATTTAGTCAGTAGGGGTAGTTTTCAAAAGTGCCACTACTCGGCCTCCTGGCGCTGTCGGAAGTATACTGCACATTTCTTGGTTTATTTATTTTTCTTTGTTAAAAATAGACTCGGTAGATATAACTCTCCGTTATCCGGTACTTTCGATAAACCGGCACCACGTCGGTCCCGTTGGTGCCGGTTAATAAAGAGTTTCCTGTAATATGTTCATCTGAAATTCCTCTCTGCATTATTTTAGTAAAGGTGTTACCCTGGTAAAATAAGTGGGTTAACAGTACCACTGAAATAACAGAGGGAGAATTTTTTTTCTGCCACTGGGGTTTTCCTCATGTCTGGGTCTGTTGTATACCTGGTGATAGAAATTCATTGCTATGATTATGTCAACAACTCCATTATTGCTGTATCATGCAACTACCAGGATGGTAGAAAGCGAACTAGGTAGACCTTAGGTTTTTTTTGTCTAACAATTCCTATGTTCCTATGAGTTCCACACGAATATGTTAAACATTTGGATTCATCATTCCACAGCATCATTTTAGAGCCAGAATGTTTTTCAAATGATTTCTTCACAAATACGAATCAAAGAATCTTAAGGCCCAAAATTCCTCAGAACGTGATCCTGGTGGTTATGCTGGCATTGCACCTGCCGGTGCCTTCCAGTGTTGACCCTGCTGGAGTTTACAGTATGAGGGCACATAATGTGCATGAGGTAGGCTGACGCAAGTGTCCCCCTCAACACCTTGTGAAAGGGTGCTGATCTAGAAAAGAAAATGAAATGCCCCGTCTTCAGGGGGCCAGAGCACTTCGCCAGCCTGGACCCCAATGATTGGGTCCACTTTTGCCCATCTGGACACCAGTACACCTCAACTCGCTCAGTGCGCTGACCTCTGGGAACTACTGGCATAGGGACTACCCTCCCCACTGTTGTCACCCCTGACGACGTCTGCCTTGTACAGGCCAGGAGGAGGGTCTGGCCCTTACAAGTCATTTGGTAAACTCTTGGAAATGAAGATCTCCTAGCGCAACTAGGTCGCTGCCATTTTCTAGGAGGTTCCACCGGTTTCCCACCAGAGTTACAGTGGGAGACTGGCAGAATCCCTATGGATTTTCAGCCCCATAGAATGAGGCCCAACTTGTGCAGGTTCTCTGAAGGAATTATCCATTCAATCCCATTCCTCTGCTTATTCCCCATACCAATTTAATTTTTAATATTTATGCACTTCCCTTTTAAAAGGTATTATGGATTCTGCTTCCATCACTATTTCTGGGAAGGCATTCCATGCCCTAACAGTCCGTGAGTAAAATACAAAATTGTTCTTTTGGTGATGATCTTAAATTTAAGCCATTTAGTTACTGACTCAGCGACTAATGGAATAATTTTTCCTGATTTAACTTATCAAAAACCCTCATAATTTTGACCATCTCTGTCAGATCTTCTCTTAACCTGCTTGTTCTCGAGTATTTCCTCATTATTAAAGCCTCTCATCAGTAGTGAATCCCTTCTCCATGACATTGACATCCTTGCTAAAATAGGAAAACTGGACACAACGGGGAGTGGGTGAATTTCAAATTGCCCTCCCACTTTTAAAGATTTGTGTATTTGAAACCCTAAGGCCGCGAAATTCCCATATATAGCGCCAGCTGTTAAGGCTGGTTTGAAGAAAAAAATGGAGCTCACCACACTTCCGCCGACTTCTGGCGCAGGACGCGCTGGTCGCCATATTAGCACGGCAATTGCCTGCGTGTGGCAGAACAATTCAAATGAGGCAAATCGGCTGATTTGACGCGCGACCTGCCATTTTAGATGTTGCCACTCCACTGTACGCCCTCTCCTAAGCAGGCACACAATGGACCCTCCACCAGCACTACTTAAAGGGACAGAATGCAACTTTGAGGTAAGTTGCTTTTTGCTTTTGTACTGGTTCCTGTCCAGTTTATTTGAGTAGTGCCTGGTGTAAGGCATTTAGAAAGTTGGGAAAGTATGCAAGGCGTTGGCTCTTAAAGGAAGATCTCTGACTGCATCACTTGCTCCCAGTTATGGGGGCTCTACTTGCAGTCCCCCTCGTGCTGCAGCATGACAGGGAGATGGAGCAGAGGCAGCAACGACAAGCTGCTCGCAGAGGGAGGAGGAGGAGGGGGAGGACGGCTCTCAGCAGGACACCTTACCCACCCAGGGTCTTCAGGGAGCACTTCTCCTACCTGCACCTATGCCAGGAGCAGTGTGTTCGGAGGATCCGTTTCACCAAGGAGGTGGTCACAGAACTCTGCCACCTCTTGGAACCAGATCTGGAGCCTCAGAGCAGGGCGACGACGGCTCTGCCAGTGGCCTTCAAGGTAACTGTGGCCCTGAATTTTCTCACGAGCGGATCCTTCCAGGCTGGAGCAGGAGATATAACAAACACCTCGCAGTTCGCCGTCCACTGCTGCATCCGAGAGGTTACAGAGGCTCTCCACTCCAGCAGAAGGGACTTCACTGTCTTCTCTCTGAACAGATCAATCCTGAGATGAACTGCAACCGCAAAGGCTATCACTCTCTTAATGTGCAGTTGGTGTGCGACCACGCCCAGCACATCATGATGGCGAATGCCCGGTATCCTGGCAGCAGTCATGATGCCTTCATTCTGTGCCAGTCCACTGTGCCAGCAATCTTCTAGCCACTATGTCGAACCCGAGGGTGGCTGCTCGGAGACAAGGGCTATCTGCTCTACACCTGGCTGATGACTCCCCTCCGCAACCCCACCACTCGTGGCCAGCAATCATATAATGAGAGCCATACTGCCACAAGGAACCTCATCAAGCAGACCATCTTTTTTTTTATTCGTTTATGGGATGTGGGCATCGCTGGCAAGGCCAGCATTTATTGCCCCTCCCTAATTGCCCTTGAGAAGGTGGTGGTGAGCCGCCTTCTTGAACCGCTGCAGTCTGTGTGGTGAAGGTACTCCCACAGTGCTGTTGGTAGGGAGTTCCAGGATTTTGACCCAACGACGATGAAGGATCGGTGATATACTTCTAAGTCAGGATGGTGTGTGACTTGGAGGGGAACTTGGAGGTAGTGGTGTTCCCATGCGCCTGCTGCCCTTGTCCTTCTAGGTGGAAGAGGTCGCGGGTTTGGGAGGTGCTGACGAAGAAGCCTTGGCGAGTTGCTGAAGTGCATCTTGTAGAAGGTATTCACTGCAGCCACGGGGTGCCAATCAAGCGGGCTGCTTTGTCCTGGATGGTGTCGAGCTTCTTGAGTGTTGTTGGAGCTGCACTCATCCAGGCAAGTGGAGAGTATTCCATCACACTCCTTACTTGTGCCTTGTAGATGGTGGAAAGGCTTTGGGGAGTCAGGAGGTGAGACACTCACTGCAGAATACCTAGCCTCTGACCTGCTCTTGTTGCCACAGTATTTATGTGGCTGGTCCAGTTAAGTTTCTGGTCAATGGTGACCCCCAGGATGTTGATGGAGGGGGATTCAGCGATGGTAATGCCATTGAATGTCAAGGGGCGGTGGTTAGACTCTTGCTTGTTGGAGATAGTCATTGCCTGGCATTTCTGTGACGTGAATGTTACCTGCCACTTATCAGCCCAAGCCTGAATGTCGTCCAGGTCTTTTTGCATGCGGGCATGGACTGCTTCATTATCTGAGGAGTTGTGAATGGCGCTGAACACTGTGCAGTCATCAGCAAACATCCCATTTCTGACCTTGTGTTGGAGGGAAGGTCATTGATGAAGGTTGGGCCGAGGACACTGCCCTGAGGAACTCCTGCAGCTGTGATGATTGACTTTAAACCACCACAATCATCTTCCTTTGTGCTAGGTATGGCTCCAGCCAGTGGAGAGGTTTCCCCCGATTCCCATTGACTTCAGTTTTACTCGGGCTCCTTGATGCCAGACTCGGTCAAATGCTGCCTTGATGTCAAGGGCAGTCACTCTCACCTCACCTCTGGAATTCAACTCCTTTGTCCATGTTTGGACCAAGGCTGTAATGAGGTCGGGAGCCGAGTGGTCTTGGCGGAACCCATCTGGGCATTAGTGAGCAAGTATCGCTTGATAGCACATCGATGACAGCTTCATCACTTTGCTGATGATTGAGAGTAGACTGATGGGGCGGTAATTGGCTGGATTGGATTTGTCCTGCTTTTTGTGGACAGGACATATCTGGGCAGTTGTCCACATTGTCGGATAGATGCCAGTGTTGTAGCTGTACTGGAACAGCTTGGCTAGAGGCGCGGCTGGTTCTGGAGCACAAGAGCCGGGATGTTGTCGGGGCCCATAGCCTTTGCTGTATCCAGTGCGCTCAGCCGTTTCTTGATATCACATGGAGTGAATCGAATTGACTGGCTTCTGTGATGGTGGGGCCCTCAGGAGTAGGCTGATGTGGATCATCCACTCAGCACTTCTGGCTGAAGATGGTTGCAAACGCTTCAGCCTTGTCTTTTGCACTCACGTGCTGGGCTCCACCATCATTGAGTATGGGGATATTCATGGAGCCTCCTCCTCCCGTTAGTTGTTTAATGGTCCACCACCATTCACGACTGGATGTGGCCGGAGCTGCAGAACTTTGATCTGATCTGTTGATTGTGGGATCGCTTAGCCCTGTCGATAGCATGCTGCTAGTCCTGTGTTGCAGCTTCCCCACTCATTTTTAGGTACGCCTGGTGCTGCTCCTGTGCATGCTCTTCTACACTCCTTGTTGAACCAGCGTTGGTGCCGTTGCTTGATGGTAATCGTAGAGTGAGGGATATGCCAGGCCATGAGGTTACAGATTGTGGTGGAATACAGTTCTGCTGCTGCCCCACACGCCTCATGGATGCCCAGTTTTGAGCTGCTAGATCTGTTCTGAATCTATCCCATTTAGCACGGTGGTAGTGCCACACAACAGAGGGTGTCCTCAGTGTGGAGATAGGACTTCGTCTCCACAATGACTGTGCGGTGGTCACTGCTACCATGGACAGATGCATCTGCGACAGTGAGGATGAGGTCAAGTAGGTTTTTCCCTCGTGTTGCTTCTTTCACCACCTGTCGCAGGCCCAGACTGGCAGCTATGTCCTTCAGGACTTGGCCAGCTGTGGTGCTACCGAGCCACTCTTGGTGATGGACATTGAAGTCCCCCAGCCAGAGTACATTCTGTGCCATTGCTACTCTCAGTGCTTCTTCCAAGTGGTGTTCAACATGGAGGAGTACTGATTCATCAGCTGAGGGAGGGCAGTAGGTGGTAATCAGCAGGAGGTTTCCTTGCCCATGCTTGACCTGAAGCCATGAGACTTCATGGGGTCTGGAGCCAATGTTGAGCACTCCCAGGGCCACTCCTTCCCGACTGTATACCACTGTGCCGCCACCCCTGGTGGGTCTGTCCTGCCGGTGGGACAGGACAAATCCAGGGATGGTGATGGAGGAGTTTGGGACATTGGCTGAAAGGTATGATTCTATGAGTATGACTATCTCAGGCTGTTGCTTGACTAGTCTGTGCGACAGCTCTCCCAATTTTGGCACAAGTCCCCAGATGTTGGTGAGGAGGACTTTGCAGGGTTGACTGGGCTGGGTGTGCCGTTGTCATGTGCGTAGCCGTTGCCGAGGTCGAGGTCGATGCTGGGTGGTCCATCCGGTTTCATTCTTATTATTGTGTTTCATAGCAGTTTGTTACAACTAGGCCATTTCAGAGGGCAGTTAAGTGTTAACCACATTTCTGTGGATCTGGAGTTATATATAGGCCAGACAGGGTAAAGACAGCAGATTTCCTTCCCTAAAGGACATTAGTGAATCCGATGGGTTTTTACGACAATCTGATAGTTTCATGGTTACCATTACTAGCTTTTTATTCCAGATTTATTTAATTGAATTTAAATTCCCCAGCTGCCGTGGTGGGATTTGAACTCACGTCTCTGGGTCATTATTCCAGGCCTCTGGATTACTAGCCGAGTGACATTACCTCTATGCTACCATTGTCTGGGTTCTGAAGCAACGGTACCGCTGCCTTGACCGCTCGGGAGGAACACTCCAGTACTCGTTGGAGCAGGCGTCCCAATTCATGGTGGTCTGCTGCATTCTCCACAACTTGGCCATCGTGAGGGTGCAGCCCTTGCAACCACGGGTTCCACGATGACCTCAGGAGGAGGAGGATGAAGGGAGGAGGCAACCTGCAAATCTCCATTCCGGATGGACTGTCTGTGAGCGCATCATCAGACTCCGGTTCCACTGACTGAAACTCCAGCTCCTCATTGCTCAACACTTCCCCATCTTACCATCCCTCTGTCACAGAACATCACAGTGTCCTCTTGGACACAATGAAAGAAAGACTTGCATTTATATAGTGCCTTTCCTGACCACTGGACGTCTCAAAGCGCTTTACAGCCAGTGACGTACTTTTGAAGTGGAGTCACTGTTGTAATGTGGGAAACGCGGCAGCCAATTTGCGCACAGCAAGGTCCCCCAAACAGCAATGTGATAATGACCAGATAATCTGTTTCTGTTATGTTGTTTGAGGGATAAATATTGGCCAGGACACCGGGAATAACTCGCTGCTCTTCTTCGAAATAGTACCATGGGATCTTTTACGTCCACCTGAGAGAGCAGACGGGGCCTCGTTTTAACGTCTCATCCGAAAGACGGCACCTCCGACAGTGCAGCACTCCCTCAGCACTGTACTGGAGTGTCAGCCTAGCTTTATGTGCTCATAACAAGGTTTCTGACTAGTAAAGGCATCAAGGGATATGGCGATAGGGCTGGTAAATGGAGTTGAGGCAGAAGATCGGCCATGATCTCATTGAATGGCCGAGCAGGCTTGAAGGGCTGAATGGCCTACTCCTGCTCTATTTCTTATGTTCTTATGTAACCTTCTGACTCAGAGACGAGTGTGCTACCAACTGAACCACAGCTGACACAATGCTGAAATGAAAGCCACCACAAAACTATTCCAAACATAATTTATAAATTACTAATTAAAATATAACATTAGAAAGTCAACTAATCACCCTTGTGCATTCCCTTAGGGCTCAATTTTACTAATGGAGGCGGGTTGAGGGCGGGCTTCCTGATGGGCGGGTTTCGGACCCGCTGCCGGTTTCAGCTGCTCCCGGTGTCCCATTTTGCGTTAATTGTATTAATTAGTCCTGTCGTGCACGCTGCCTGCTGCATTGCCTGGGAGCGGGTCTGTTGGTCTGCACTGATGAGGTCATTGCTGCACTTGTTTTTAAGGGCTCCATGTAGCCTCAGCCTCTCATTTCTCGTTACTGCTGCAGCTGGAATGGGCCAAGGTGACCATGAGTGCTGCCAAAGCCAAGGCTGCTCCCCGATTCACTGAGGAGTCCCTGCAAACTCTTGTGCAGGGAGTAAGAGGACACAGGGAGATTCTGTTCCCTCCCGATGGCTGGAGGAAGCCTCCTCAGCAGACAAAGGCAGCCTGGCTGCAGATTGCTGAGGAGGTAAGCGCAAGGTCGCTATATACACGCACCTGGGTGCAGCGCCGAAAACGCTTCAATGATCTTGCGCGAACCTCAAAAGTGAGTATCACATCACACTTACCTTCAAACTGCTTCCCTTCTCTTCTCATCACCAGCACTCTGCATTGTCAGCCTGCTCCTCCATATCCCACCTTACCCTTACTTCCCTTGCACCCTTATTCTCTATCTCTCTCTCTGTACTGAATCGCTATTCTACTATGCAGCCCTCACACTCGCTCTCACTGTTATGCAATGACAACTAACAACGCACATTAACAAACGCTGAGGAGGCTGCTCACGACATCGTGGGAGGTGGCGAGGAGCTGGAACTGGGGGACGGAGAGATGGGTGCATTTGAGGAAGCTGGTGACAGAATGCATTTTCATCCCTCGCATTTACAATTCATGATTGACTGCAATGGCATATGATGCTCATAGAGATTGACTTCTGATCATCTGCACAAAAGGATTTGTCTGCTACCTGAAAATCTGATGTCTAAATCATGCCTTTACTCTCTCACAGGACCATCAAGAGCCCCCCTCCTCACTGTCCAGGAGGAAGAGCCGGAATACTCCTCAGAGGAACCTGGAGCCTCAGAGGGAGCAGCGTCACCAGGACTCAGCGCACCCAGCACCAGCGCAGCAACGCACACCTCGGCGGGGCCTGCGCGACATAGAGAAGTGTTGTCACCTTATGTATCACAGCTCACAAGTGAGCATCAGCAGATGGTGGAGACAGGGACAGCAGTGGAGAGTCCTCGTCGGAGGTTGCAGGATTCTCATAGCCCTGCTCAGCTGTATGCAGACGCTGTGCCTCTGGGGCCATCCAGAAAGAGAGCGGTGCTGGAACTCCAGGAACAAGTGCGGGGTTTGCATCCAGGGTAACTGCGAGTGTGCAGAGAATGGAGGAGTCCATCTCTAACATGAGCACTGCCTTTGTGGAGGCAATGGCGCATGACCGTTCCGCCATGGAGAGGGTGGCAACCGCCATGGAGGACATAAATCACCAGACTAATGAAAACATGTTGACTCTTCAAAATAGATTGTCTGCAATGGAGGAGAGATGGGCATCTATTGAGGAGAGACACCAGAGCTTCATGGACGTCCTTGTTATGAGGACTGCCAGTACAGAGACGAGTCCTCATGGTCCTCCTGATGTGCAGCAAGGTGCTCTCCAGCCACTTGCTAGCACTGAAGTGCCGCTGACCCATGAGAGAGATGTTGGTGGCAGCCCACAAGGAAGTGTGGGCTCCTCTCCAAGCGCTCACACGACCATGCCACTGCGGAGCCCTTGGTCAGAGCCCCAGATTCCACACCAAACTGAGATGGCCGTCTCAGCCCCTGCACAGCCGCAGGAAGAGCAACCTATGGAGGAGCCCTCCCAGGCTCCCCAACCCAGAGGACGCCCGCCAAAGGCATCTAGGCAGGCGCAGCATCAAAGTGAGCAAAGTGCCTCTACATCTGCTGAAGCCACAGGGGAAGCACCATGTAGAAGCATGCGTAAGAGGAAGTTAACACACAAATAGTCACAAGGGTAGTCACATGGGTGTTTTATTGTGCTGTAAATTATCGAGTGTCCTCCTTTTGTGATGTCATTAAACAAAAGTGATGACAAGCAGTTGAGGTTCTGGTCCATGTGTTCTGGGAAATGGAAGTTGGGCTCAGGGCTAATTCCATTTATAATGATGGTGGTGACAGTGATCGTAAAGCACTGTTTATTGGACAGATGATGTATGGTGTGTTAAGAGTCTTGACCTTATCTTCATCTCCATCTGCCAGCCACCTGTGTTTGATGTGTAAGCTCATGTGAATCTGGCATGGATGAGTGCATCCCTTGCCTGACGGCCAGCAATGTGGTCGCCTGCTGCTGGATTGGCCACAAGGCATCACTCCCCATCCTCCTCCTCGTCCTCTTCCTCGTCCTTTTCATCTTCCTCTAAGGAGGCTGTGTGCTGAGCCACTTGTTCATCCGGCAGCACTAAGCCGCGCTGCTCTTCCTCCGAATCTGACGATCAAGATGCGAGGATGTAAATGGTTCCCATCCCGTTGTTATAGATTTCAGTTGAGGCAAGAAGCTTGCAGTTGCACACTCAAAGTGGCCTGAAATTATTCCAATCAGTTCAAACAGCAGATGTGTGTCAGCTTGACCAGTCACAAGGTCAGTAGATTTGCAAAATCTTATCCCAAACCTCCAACAACAAAGTTGTTGCATTTGAATGCCAGCCATGTTACAGGAGCGCTTTTAAAGTTCTGCACCAATAACGACTACAGATCATGTCCTCCACCAACTCGTCTCCTTGCAGCTGGACTGTTTCTGACAAGACGGGAAACAGGAGCCAGAGGCACGAAAATGGGAAACCTCTATCAAAATAGGATTATCAAGGCAGTTAACAGGCTCGTAACTGCCTTAACTACCTGTCCCAGCAGTTGGAGTCGGGTCAGTTTGGGAGCAGCTGAACAGACACTCACGAAAATCGCATAGGGGCGGGATGGAGGCGGGTTGGGCATCTGAAGCCATTTTAGCAGCTGACCCGCCTCCAAACCCGTCTCCGCAGGGCTGTTAAAATCGAGCCCTTAGTGTCTGTTTTTTGTGTTTCTTTGCCTGTTCTACTGCTTCTACACAATGCTACCCCAGTGGCTGCAGCATGGCTGGTGGAAGGCTGCTGACTTTCAGTGGGGGAGACTGCAGATGGCCTTGCAGGATGACCTCAAGTAGCTCTGGGCCTAGAAGGCCCGGCTGTAAACTGCACCACCTCGGCATGGGCGGCAGCAGTCTGGGCTGGCTGACAGGCAACTGCAATGGCTCTGGCGGAGTGGCAGTGGTGGGACTAGGAATGCTGTCATCCTCAGAGAGGACAGCAGGTTTGTGTTCCACAGAGCCTCAGCATTCCTAGCTATCTGTTGGAGGACAGATTGCTGGAATCCTATGAGACCCTACAAGCCCCTTTCCACACTCGTAAACCCAGCCACGATGGCAGCAGTCTGTGCTTGCGTGGTAGCAAGCTGATCCTGCATGACAGAAGTCTGAGCTTCCACTGCAGCACTCAGACATTGGGTCGCTTCCGCCTGTGCTGCAATGGAAGCTGAGACATCGCCCATCACACCCAGCATCATGGTTGGGTCCACAAGTTCCCTAATGGAGTTGCCCATCACTTCCATCCTGGAAATCATGGGCTCCAACCTTCGCGCAAAGCCGCGTGCAATGTTGAAGCCGGACTCCTCCATGCTCCTTGACAGTGACGAGGCTCTCTGACAGGTCTGCCATTGCACCAAGCATTTCTGTATGCATGCCCATCACCCTTCTTCTGAAGGCTGCCCCATCGAAGTCCTCATCTGAGTCCTGTGCAGCAGAACTCGTGAGCAACCTCGCCCTCTGGGGAGCTGGCACCTGCGCTAACCTTTCCCCAGCCTGGCTGCAGCCCACTCATGTCTGGTGACTCACCACGTGCAGATCCCGCCTCTATACTACCCTCTAAAGTATGCGCAGTGCCATTTTCTGAGCTGGTGCCTGGAGTGTCAGATTGAGTGATAGTACCTCTTCTTCTCCATCACTCTCCTCCTCTAATTCTTGCTGCAGAGTTGGGCTGCTGGCAGTTCTTGGGTATCTGAAAGGGGAAAGGCACAAGGGTCGGGTTGTGGTGAGGGGAGGGGAGGGAGGGAAGCAAGATGTCCATGCTTACACCATCAGTAACTTGTAAATGAGAAGAGATTGTGGGATGAGGGGCAAGTGAAGAAGGATTAGGTATGAGCATACCGTCATCATCAATGGTTTCAGCCTTGCCCTGCGCCACAGCCTCAGTGCAGAAAAGATTTACGAGAATGATTCCAGGGATGAGGGACTTCAGTTACGTGGATAGACTAGAGAGGCTGGGGTTGTTCTCCTTAGAGCAGAGAAGGTTGAGAGGAGATTTGATAGAGGTATTCAAAATCATGAGGGGTCTAGACAGAGTAGATAGAGAGAAACTGTTCCCATTGGCAGAAGGGTCAAGAACCAGAGAACACAGATTCAAGGTGATTGGCAAAAAAACCAAAGGTGGCATGAGTAAAATCTTTTTTACGCAGCGAGTGGTTAGGATCTGGAATGCACATTGGGGCTTATCACTATATGCTGGAGGCAAATAAAGGCAAAACAATGTTGGAACTTCAGGTAATATGATCATTATCTTTTCTCTGCCTCTCACTTTTTATGGCTGATTTTCTTGACTTTTGCCCCCCAGGAATGCCTTTTCCTGGGCATAAAGACACTTTTTTACACAGCGAGTGGTTAGGATCTGGAATGCACTGCCTGAGAGTATGGTGGAGGCAGACTCAATCACAGCTTTCAACAGGGAATTGGATAAATACCTGAAGGAAATTTTTTTGCAGAGCTACAGGGAAAGGGCGGGGAGTGGGACTAGCTGAAGTGCTCTTGCAGAGAGCTGGCATGGGCTCGACGTGCTGAATGGCCTCCTTCTGTGCTGTAATCATTCTATGATTCTATGATTCTATTCACTCACCTTGACCGCTTGAGTGAGGCCATTAAACTTATGGATCACTGTATCCAGGTCCTGGCGGCAACACTGGTGGCACTGATGACTTCTGCTATTTCCTCTCACTGCCTTTTTACAGTGTGGCTGGAAGGCCTCCTGCCCTCCTGCGGGTACAGGACCTGTCTCCTCCTGTACATCCCCTGCACCAAGGCCTCCAGTGCTGCATTGAAGAACCGAGGTGCACGCTCTCTCCCCTGTTGAGACATATTTATTGCTCGAGCTCCACTAAGAATGACTAGCTCCAAGAATGACCAGCTCCACCAACAATGACCAGCTCCACCAACAATGACCAGCTCCACCAACAATGACCAGCTCCACCAACAATGAGGTCCTTCTGATTCAGAGCACCTCCCCTTTAAGAAGTGCAGACCAGCCTGTGACTTTGCAGGTAACCTTTAAATGAGAGCAGACTGCACAGGATTCCCTGTTAAGCGCGGTTCCAACCAGCAGTGCATTTAGTGCTGAGCTCATCGCTCCAATCATTATAATGAGAGGGCAGCATGAATTTTGTGTGCTGCCTGCACTACTTGCAACGGACGCAGGCAGTTCGCGCATCGCAATCCCTGCGTCTGTTTTCCAGCCTAATCGAATTTAGCCCCCCCTAGTGTCTCTGCTCCTCTACTCCTCAAAGTTTTACCATTTAGTGTATATTTCTTTTCCTTATTCTTCCTTCCAAAATGTATGCTTGGTAACATGCTAAATATAAATTGGTCTCCTCTAAGTTGATCAATTTCCTTTGGTGCTTCACCCGCTCCGCCACATCGACAGAAACCCCGTTTCTGCTGAACTTCAGCCGAAGTTACGCCAGCGGAATGGGAGAAGCCCCAAGGATATTCCTAGCTCATGTTAATATTTAAGAATAGATTAGATAGGTGGTTGAAGGAAAGGAGAATAAAGAGAAATGGGAAAAAGATGGGCACATGGGATTAAAACTAATGCTCACACAGAGGATAATCACAGACTGGTTGGGTCAAATGGCCAGTTTCTATGTTGTAATTTCTATGTAATTCTGTATGCAATGTGAATCTTTGTTTATCTAACAAAATTGCACCTACTGCAATGAGAACAGCTGAACTAGGTTTGTACAAGATACAATTATGACATAAATAACATAATATAGCAATGACAATGATAATACAAACACTATGGCATGAACAAATAACATGATTAGAATGCTACATGATGGGTACCAGACTTTATGTGGTTTCTTTGTGCAGATTATTCCTAATTATTACACAGTCTTGTACATATTACTGCCATTCACATGTCGCTGTGGCAATGGAGAGATTTTGTGAAGATAATGTTCTCCACGGCCAGTCCAGGTGTTGGTTGCTGACACTTGTGCTGTCAGGAGGAGCTTTTATGTAGGAAAAGCACATGTTATCTTGATCATGGTTATAAATTCCTGTCCTGAATGAATTGTGCTAGGTTGCTAAATTTGTGCACAATCCCAACCAATTGGGATCACACATGTTCTGTTCACACATTTGAACATTGTCAGATCCTGACCCAATCTGACTGAGAGCCAGTGTCAGAATTTCTTTCTTTTCTTTGTGGAACCGCAACTCACGTCCAGTTTCCCTGGCTTTCTCTAGGTCTTTGATTGAAGATTGGAGCTCCTGAGAGATAATTTCTGGTATCTTCTTCCCCTTCAAAATCCAATCTAGTGCCATCTGACTGCGCATACAGTCATCCAAAGATTGTTTGGAATAATAGGAAATGACATCCTGTGGAAAGGAAAAGAAGAGTACACTTTAAAACAAATAGTGCATTCGTTATATAATATCGGCACTGTAACCTATGGTATAAAAATCAATTAGGAAAGTTTTGATATTTTGTGCCCTTATAATAACAGATTTTGATATAAAGTAAGATGATAACAAACATGTTTCACAGTACATATTTATAAAATAGTTATTGTTCTAACATATTCCACATTTTGCATTTCTTACTGTCATCTATTGAGTGTATGTTTCGATAAGAAACACATATATCATACTTTACTAGTGGCTGTGCTGTTGCTGAAATACATTCTGTGCTAATGGGAGACTGAACTGCACCTTTTGTACTGCGGACTGTGACAGGTACGCACATGCACACCCCATACTGGATATGCCAGTGGGCATGTGTACAGACAGTACTAAGATGACAGTTGGACATGTATCAAGGCAATGCTAGATGTGACAGCCACACTTAGATACAGCCTTTGCTGGATGTAACAGCGAGATATGTGTACACATTGTTCTGGGGTGTTGAGCGGTTAAGGAATGATGATAGAAACCAGAGAAAGGATGCAGCAGCAGAAAGGAAGTTGAAGGGCTGAATCAGAGGTCAATGGAGCAGAGGTCTCAGCGAACGAGCAAAGGCCAGGACAGCAGACTAGTGAGGGAGTGAATCAGAGGCAAAGAAATTATGATTTAAAGTTAGTCTTTTGAGCATGCCCAGTATTTGCAGGATGGATATCGGGGTTCAGATTTTTTTTAAAGTGAAGTAAAGTATTAAGCTTATATTTGTTTAGTAACTAATGCTTACTCTAACAAACTAATAATTTCTTCATGCCTGCTTTGGTAACTACACCATTACCTGACGGGAACACTTTCTTTCTCTCAGAATTTTCAAGCTTCCATTCCAGTGCAGCAGTTGAAAGACAGTCATTAATTCCTGCAAAATTAGAGAGAGAACGAGCTTTGTTTATATAAGAACATAAGAAATAGGAGCAGGAGTAGACCATATGGCCCCTCGAGCCTGCTCCGCCATTCGATAAGATCATGGCTGATCTTCCACATCAACTCCGCTTTCCCGCCCTATCCCCAGATCCCTTGATTCCCTTAGTGCCCAAAAATCAATTGATCTCAGTCAAAAATCAACGACTGAGCATCCACAGCCCTCTGGGTTAGAGAATTCCAAAGATTCACAATCATCTGAGTGAAGAAATTTCTCCTCATCTCTGTCCTAAGTGGCTGACCCCTTGGGTGGTGTCGTGTCGCTACACCTTTCCTTGTCACTGTTCCACGCAGGCTCTGGCTCGAGAGTTGAAGTCCCTCAGATCTTTAGGTCTGCATGGCTCTGGTAGTAGAGGGCATTCTAGGAGATGCTCCATTGTTTGAGATGCCTCTCCGCCGTCACAGTCGGTAGTATCAGTTTGGCTGTATCCCCACTTCTGCATGAGGGTTCTGCAGTGGCTGACATCAGTCCTGAGGCGATTGAGACACAGCCAAGTAGGCCAAGTATCACTGGCTCCTGTTGGAAGAGATTCCTCTGGATCAAAAGATAGCTTGTGTGGCTTTGTCTGCAGATCCTTTGACCAAGCATCTAGTCTACAGCTGTGGGGATTACATTCCAAGGGCTGGACAGCATGGAAGAAACTGGTCCTGGACTTGAGCCTCTTAGTTGCTGGCTCGTGTTGAAAAAGTGGATGACGGGGATCACTTGTCTGCTTTGACCTTTCCACTCTTGATGGAACTCGTCTTCTTATGAAAGGTGGGGCAATACCTGCAAGCAGGTAAAGATCATTCACCTTCGTAGGTTTCAGGCAGCCAGAAATCGCTCTGCAGGCTACGTTGAGGACTGGATCCATCTTCTTGGCATGTGAGGACTGTTCCCAGACTGGACAGGCATAATCAGCTGCTGAATAACACAGGGCAAGGGCAGTAATTTGTAAGGTCCTTGGGTCAGTTCCCCATTTAGAGTTGGCCAACTTCCTTAAGATGTTGTTTCTGGCTCCCACCTTCGGCTTTGCTTTGATGACATGATCTTTGTAGCTGAGGGTACGATCTAATGTTATGCCAAGGTATATTGGCTTAGAGTTGTGTGCCAGTCTTCTCCCATACCACCAGACATTAAGTTCTCGGTTTGCATCTCTGTTCTTAAGGTGAAAAGCACTGATCTGTGTTTTTTCAGGGTTGGCCCACAGATGGTTGGTCACATGTAGTTGGTTAGCTCAGCTAGGGCATAGCCAAGGGACTTCTCTACTTTATCAAAGGATTGGACCTGAGATGCTATGCACAGATCATCGGCTTAGAGGAAACTTCTGGTGTGTGTATGGATGGACTGGTCATTGGTATAAATGTTAAACAGCAAGGGTGCGAGAACACTACCTTGAGGTAACCCATTCTGCTGTCTGTGCCATCTGCTTCGCTTGCCGCTGAGGTCAACAAAGAAACGTGTCGTAAGAATGAGCCTTACGCGTGGTGAACTTAAAGTAAGTTTTAATCAACTAAAAAGGTGCTACATACAAAAGAGGTCTTACTCTATGCCTCTCCAGGATCCAACTGATCAGTCCAGTATTTATCCTGGACTAATCACAGGAAGTGATGCAATAAAGTTCGAGTCACAGGAAGCTGTATTGTGTTACCACATTCTCCCCCCCCAAAAGATTAGGAGGCCGGGATGCTCCCTCCATTTCGCAGCCGCTGGACGAGGGAGAGCCGCACCCGTTTGGGTTCTTGTAGCGGTAGGGGGCCCCGAGCCCGTTTACCCGCCGCGGGCCGTGGACCAGAGTCCGAGTGATCCAGCCCACTCTGTGAGGGGTCAGGACGATCCTGACTGTGTACTGGTGCCCGAACGGGTGTCGGGCAGGGCTGTGGCAGATCCGTTTCCGAGCGTACGGTACGGGGTGGATCGTGGCTGCGCGTGCGAGCCCCGATGGGCTCATAGTCAGTCTGCCCCAGGTCGGCACGCTGGAGTGAGGTACCAGCCGGCGTCAGATCCAGATCGTGATGAGAGGCACCTGGCGAGCCCAGAGATGTGCCTGGTACAATATCATCCCCTGGTGTCCCTCTATGTTTCGGCGGGCAGGGAGCCAGATCCCGCAATGACACGGTAGATTCCCGACCGTCAGGATACCGAATATAGGCGTAGGTAGGGTTGACGTCAGTGAGCTCAACCTCATCTACCAGGGGGTCATTCTTAGACGCCCAGACATATCTTCGGAGTAGCACTGGTCCCGGTGCAGTCAGCCACGACGGGAGAGATATCCCATAGGATGAGCGACGCTGAAATCGGAAGAACCGTTCATGAGGCGTCGTATTTGTGGCGGTCGAAAGGAGGGACCGTGTGGAGTGTAATGCGTCTGGAAGTACTGCTTCCCATTGCTGGTTGGGTAGGCCCCGAGATCTCAAAGCCAGACGTACCGCATTCCAGATGATAGCGTTAAAACGCTCGACTTGCCCATTCCCGACCGGATGATAAGGCGTTGTTTTGCTGGCAGCAATACCCCGTTCCGAGAGATAGGCCTTGAGTTCTCCTGACATAAAAGAAGGGCCCCGATCTGAATGAACATAGGATGCCATGCCACAGAAAGCAAATACCTGCTCAAGGCAGCTGATAACTGTGGTCGTCAGCATATTGGGGCAGGGAAAGGCAAACGGAAAACGGGAATACTCATCGACCATGGTCAATAGATAAGTGTTGCGAGTTGAAGAGGGCAACGGCCCCTTAAAATCGATGCGAAGCCGTTGCATTGGCTGGGTCGCATGTATGAGTATACCACCCGAGGGGCGGAAAAACCGAGGTTTCAATTCCGCACAGACTCTGCAGTCCGAGCACATCTTCTTTACATCCCCGGTAGAGAATGGGAGATTTCGGGACCGCACGAAGTGTAGCATGCGAGTAACGCCCGGATGACACAACCCATCATGGATGTCTACGAGCGTAGAGGGTGCCATGGCGGAGCAGAATGCTCGTGTGAGGGTATCCGGAGCCACATTCTCCTTGCCAGGTCGATAGTGGATGGTGTAACCAAAAGAGGCCAATTCCAGCCGCCAAAGCTGGATTTTATTATTTTTAATTTTGGTCCGTTTTCGATTATCGAGCATGAAGGCGACCGATCGCTGGTCCGTGATTAAGGTAAAGTGCTGGCGAGCTAGGAGATGACTCCACTTCCGTACTGCCTCTATGATGGCTGTAGCTTCTTTCTCGACTGGAGGATAATGTAGCTCAGCCCCTTGAAAAGTCCTGGACAAAAATGCCACCGGACGACCTTCCTGATTCAGAGTGGCCAAGATCGCCACCTCCGAGGCATCACACTCAACAACAAAAAGAAGACTCTCATCGATGGAGTGAAGAGCCGCTTTCTCCAACTGTTTTTTCAGGAGGTTAAAGGCTGCAACCGCCGCTGTGTCTAGTGGGAATGTGCTGGCCTTCAGTAGAGGTTGGATTCGGTCCGAGAAGTTAGGAATCCATTTAGCATAGTATGCAAACAGGCCGAGGGCCCGGCGCAAGGAGGCCGGATTCTTAGGTGACGGGAGTTCTTGGAGTGGGCGAAGCCTTTCAGGGTCAGGTTTAATGATGCCACTGCCCACACAATAGCCAAGGATGTTGATGGTTGGTTGTGACTCAATGGATTTAGCCGCATTTAATGTCAAATTACGGTGCTGGAGTGCATCCCAAAATCGTTGGAGATTGGCGTCATGTTCCCGCTGATTGCGACCTGCGACAGTAATATTGTCCAGATAAGGAAACGTATCCTTCAAGTCTTCCTGTTTGACCAGGTCATCCATTGCTCGCTGGAAGACAGCCACTCCATTAGTGACCCCAAAGGGGAGGCGACGAAATTGATACAGCCGTCCATTGGCTTCAAAGGCCGTATACTGCTTGTCTGAGACCTTCAAGGGTACCTGATGATAGGCACTTTTCAGATCATATGTTGAGAACACCGTGTACTCAGCCAGATTATTAACCATATCATCGATGCGCGGCAATGGGTATGCGTCCAAGTCCGTATATTGATTGATGGTCTGTGAATAGTCAATGCACAGCCGTTTCTTGTGAGGTTGTAGAGGGTTCTTAACAATAACGACCTGGGCGCGCCATGGCGACGAACAAGGCTCGATGATATCCTCTGCTAAAAGCCGAGAAATCTCAGCCGCAATAAAAGACTGGTCTTCCTGACTGAAACGTCGTGACTTTGTTATAATCGGTTTGCATCGAGGAGGGATACTGGTAAACAGTGAGGGTTCATCCAGTGAAGCTGCTGACAATGCACAGAACGGTAATCGAGGTAGTATATTAGAAATAGTGAGTTCAGGTTTGGATCCGCCGAACTCAATGGTGAGCTTCTTATGCTGCTTTTGAAAATCCAGCCCTAAGATAAGATCACTACATAAGTCCTTGAGCACCGAAAGCCGGGTGGAGGGATACCTGTGACCATTAAGTGTTATTTCAACCATACAAAAGCCAGAAATTCTGGTATTAAGTGATGACTGAGCCATCGCAATTGCCTGGTCCGATGGGAAAACATGTAGCTTTAACTCTGCAACAATCTGTTCCCTAATGAAACTATCAGTGCTACCTGAGTCAATTAAGGCATCTAAAGTATGTCCATTAATTGATGCTTTTGTAGCTGCATGGAATAGGTTCTGAGGACAAGCAGCTGTAATTGGTGTCGTTGCACAAAGAGTGGCTGAAACTCTAGGTGTGTTTCTTCGAGAGGAAACCCGAGAGGAAGCACGATAGATTTTAGCCGGAACATCTTGATAGGCCCTTACCGGGGCAGTTCGGTAGGACTTAGCTTGATAAGCCCTCATAGAGGCTCTTGATAGGCAAACCTTTGCAAAATGACCCTTTTTGTTGCAATGACTGCAAAACGCATTGCGAGCAGGGCAGAATTTCCGAGGGTGAAACTCATCACCACAAAAGAAGCATTTCTTAGATTGCCAAGAGGCTGCCACAGTGGGGTCATCATCCTCTTCATCAGTGAAGTCATCAGATTGATCGTCAGGGATAAAGTCCTCCCTAATAGAGTTCACCTGTGGCCTCTTAAATTGCCTGACTGTAGTTAAGGCAGTAGACCGAGGTCTGGGCACTGTATAAAGGTCTGCATTTCTTTTTGCCAGATCTAGAGAGCAAGCCATGTCATAAGCTCTCTGAAGCTCAAGTGTCTTACTTTCCAGTAGACGCTGGCGTATAAATGGGGAGGCAAGCCCGCAGATGAAAGCATCACAGATCATTTCTTCACGGTACAGCTCAGCTGAGGCCGCCTGAAAGTTACAGTCCATACTAAGTCTGCGAAGCTCTTGGAGGAATTTATCAATGGATTCCTCCGGCCCTTGTTGGGCTGTAGCTAGTAGATGTCTGGCATAGACCTCATTCGGTGTCTTAGTATATAGTCTCTTAAGCGTCCGAATTACCTCCTCGTAACTGCCCTATTCCTCCACATACTGAAATACATTCGGGGTGACACAGTTGATGAGTATCCGCAACTTTGAGTCATCATCAGCCTTGCAATATTCAAGAAAATTGTCAAACGTGCGATACCAGTGTTTCCACACCTTACCGGCTGCTGGGGTGTTTGGGTCCAAGTCAAGACGCGATGGTTTAAGGATGTTTTCCATGATGGGTGATTCCCTGGATCCTTAGTTCCGAGTTCGTCCAAAAAGTTTGAGTGCGAAGTTTTCCAAAGTTGATTAAATTGTCGTAAGAATGAGCCTTACGCGTGGTGAACTTAAAGTAAGCTTTAATCAACTAAAAAGGTGCTACATACAAAAGAGTTCTTACTCTATGCCTCTCCAGGATCCAACTGATCAGTCCAGTATTTATCCTGGACTAATCACAGGAAGTGATGCAATAAAGTTCGAGTCACAGGAAGCCGTATTGTGTTACCACAAAACGTCTGTTGGCCGGCATGTTGCATATCAGCTCAGTCAATCTGACATCTTTTGTTATGTGGAATACCTTCTGCACAAGAATCCGATAATTGACTGTGTCATATGCAGCAGATAAATCCACAAAGGCTGCACCTGTTATTAGCCCAATCTTGTAGCCATCCTCAATAAATTGGGTCAGATTTAGAAGCTGCCTTGTACAGGATTTTCCTGGCCTGAATCCTGCTTCTTCAGGGATAAGACATTCATCTACAAAGGGGGCCAAGCGATTCAGGATGAGTTTCTCAAACAGTTCATAGGTGTGGCATAACAGGGAGATTGGCCTGAAGCTCTTAGGGTTGGCTAGGTCTTTGCCGGGCTTCAGAATTGCCACTATTCTTGCTTGTCTCTACAGCTTAGGAATCTTGTTGGTGGCTAAGCAATTGTTGAGCATGTCAAGTAGCCACAGTAAAGCCACAGGTCCAAAGTGCTTGATTTGTTCATAGAGAATATCGCCAATCCAGCTGCTTTGTTGTTTTGCATCACTTTGATACCGAGTAACACCTCATTCATGGTGAAGGGTCTTGTAAAGTCAGAATCCTCCTTATCAACTTCAGCAGGTCTTGGGTGTTTAACACTGCTGGGACGATGGCCTGGGTTTCCTCGGCTGTTCAAGAGGAGCTGGTGAGCAACTTGATCTGCTGTGATTTTATACTGCAGCTGTGCTTTAGTGAAGTCGTTTCCTAGCATCCTGATGGAAGAAATGGCAAGAACTGATCGAATCCACAGATACGATGCACAGCAGCTGGAAAGCATGGAAAACCATCAGGATGCTAGGAAACGACTTCACTAAAGCAAAACTGCTGACCCCTTATCCTGAGACTATGACCCCTAGTTCTAGACTCTCCAGCCAGGGGAAACGGCCTCTCAGCATCTACTCTGTCAAGCCCTCAGAGGTTTACTACCTCTGCGCTGTCAGAATGGAAGTAATAAATTATAGATTTTTTTAAAAATTACTTATTTATTGTATTAGTACAGGAATTAGTGTATATAATAGTAATTTTAATGAAAGAAGAAACAAATGAATCCAAACAGATTCAGTAAAAATAGGGCAGTAGTCTCTTTCAGGTTGTGCTGGTTTTTTCAGCGCAATTCGCCCGAAATCGGAAACCAGCACAAAAGATCAAGGAATTTCAAGCGTACATTACGTTCAACACAAATCGAGTTTCCACGATCTTTTGCGCTAGTTTAAAAAACATCGAGCTGGAAGCCGGCCCCGCCCACAAAACTGGCCATGCTCCCAGATCGAATTAATCACCATTGCGAATTTCCTCTAATTGTGGCTGTTTTCAGGCATTCGAGGTGGCTCTAAAAATTAAGCTTTTTTTTCAGGCGCAAGGACACTAATTGGCATGTTTTGAAAGCTTTTAAATCTTTTTAATTTACTAAGAAACTGACTACTGTACACCAATTTAACTAGTAAATGTTTCTGTATAGTTTTTAAAGTCATTTTCAGTTATTTAAAATCAGGTTACTCACTGGTGGTGGACTGGACACTCTGATTAAAAATGCTTTAACAAAATTACATTCTAAAATGTTACTTTGCAGATTGTTTTAGCAGCTCAGCTGACACTATGGCCAGGAGTGTCTGCTTTGGGCGCAATCGGTGATCTGGGCGCAAACTGCATTCAAAATTGCGCTATATCCTTGATATATTCTAAAATGCTGCCCAATTGCCGTGGTGCATGGCAGATTTTACGTTCAGCGATATGCAAATGAGTTTGAGCGGAAACTAGAGCAAAAAAAACGACTTCTTAAAACTAGCATAATTTTGAATGCAATTTGGGCCCAGATCACCGATTGCACCCAAAGCAGACACTCTTGGCCATAGTGTCAGCTGAACTGATAAAACAAGCTGCAAAGTTACATTAAATTGTCACTTTTTTTGTTCATGTGGTCATGGGAGGGACGAGAAAAGGAGCCAAGGTGATTGCGCGTGTACTAAGGACGTTGGCCTATAAATTCGGGTGGTTTGCGCCACCCGTTACCGCCATGAAACGGCGAGAAAGCAGCGGTGGATGGTCCCGCGGCAGCCGCCATTTTCGGCAGGTCGGCAGCGCTGCCATTGCCTGCGATCAGCGAAAGTATTTTAATGAATTGGAGCGTGACATCAATCGCCGTGTTGACGTCAGCTCATCCATTTTGGAGTTCGTCACTCCCATTGCCGCCCACTCTAAATCACGCCAGTGCGTGCTGCCGCTAACAGATGTTTCAGCAGCGTTAACGGCCATGAGGAGTCTGGCAGGACTTACGAGGATGGAGGCTGACAAGTGGATGCTGGAACTTCAAACGCCTCCTTTTCTTCTTTTAAACTTTCACTGTTTTGCCCATCAGTGGCGGGGGTGGGGTTGCATTTTCCAGCAGCTTTCCGGGAGAGTGTTTGTGGCTCAGTAAATCAATGGGTGAACTCCATTGCACTGTTTGAAGATGATCTCTGATAAGATCTCTTTTATCTTTATGATAACGTTACCAGAACGTCACCCCCCTGGCAAATCTGGACTCAACTGCTTAAGATTTTAAGGAATTATTCAAAATTCCATAATCAATTATTTATCAAATAATTATTTTGTGTCGAGTATGCAAGACCCACTAACAACTGCCACGACAACTACATTTAAACACTTTCAAGAGTAACCATTGGGAAAAGATTAGTGTTACAGAGAACGCAGATGCATTCATTTCATAAACTATTAAAAAATCGACAAATGTCAGGTGGCAGCTAATACTTTTGGAGCAATTATGGCAACTGATCGGGTCGCTCCTTTCTTCTCCATTTCCCTACACTGCAAGCGGGAGACAGAGGCAACCTTTGGCCTCCTTCTGAGATTAACACTGCAAAGAGCGTTACACCAGGAAATCAATGCCAGGCTGATGTCAATGAGCAGGCAGTACCAAAATGCCGCTACTCTCTGCGCTCTCTCAGCCGGCGGCCGTTATCCTTGGCTGCCACTATTACCGGCAGGTTTCCAGCGTTCTCCAGTTTTTAGCCCATTGTGTTTAACACCAAAAACAAATAGGATTGTCTTATCCTCCTCCCAGTCAGTAATAAGTATCAGTTATGGGTCATGAGAACCAATTCATAATTTTTTGGAAAATTACAATTATTCGAATTATATAGAAATTATAACACAGAAACAGGCCGTTTGGCCCAACCAGTCCATGTTGGTGTTTATCCTCCACACAAGCAATAGTCCTAGTCCCATATGCCTGTCCTTTTCCCATATTTCTATATTCCCATTTATTTCTCTATATTCCCCTATATTTCCCCTATCTAATCTATTCTTAAATGTTGACATGGTCTCTGCTTGAATAACTAACTGTGGTAGTGCCTTACAACCATCTGTGTAAAAAAAGCTTCTTCTGGTTCCTGTCCTAAATCTCTTATATTTAATTTTATATCTATGTCCCCTTACTCTCTGTCACTGGAAACAGTCTGTTTCTATCTACTCTATCCAATCCCATCATCATTTTAAACACATCTTTCAAATCACCCCTTAATCTCCTCTGTTCCAAAACATGTCACTGAATTCTTTCTCATTCATTTGACTAATCAGCAGTTAAGCAGTTGTGCCTACTGTACAGTAGTTGAATGCAGAAGAGATGCATTTTAACAAGCTGCTACACTGAAAGCTGTGGTCTGACACAGTCACGATTGGAGACACAGTACTGTTGCTGAACAACATGAGTTCGTGCTGATGTGGTAGGTAGATGTGTTAACAAGCTATGCTGGGAAGAAATGTGATTCTGGCTCATGCCATAGTCCTTGGTGAGTGCCTTATCCCAGCTCAGCCAATTAGCAGGAGGTATCACACCAAATAGAAACCAGACACAATCCATAGGGAGAGAGAGAGAAAATGACCAGGTGAGTAACTTTGCAAATAGTTATCGGACCCATTGTCAGCACAAGCCAACCACAATCTTCTTGGGCATCCCTGTGTCTGGGTGTCCCACATCCACATTGCCAGGAAATTGAGGCGGGAGGCTGGGAATGCTCCTTCTCACCTCATTTGCATCTTTACAATGAGTCTGCACCAATTGCATATGCTCTGTCCCTTCCAGGAAGCCCCAGGTATCCCAGTGTAATGAAAAGAGGACAGAAACCCCACAAAATGGGTCTCTACCCCGGTTTATAGAATGGTTACAGCACAGAAGGAGGCCATTCGGCCTGCCGAACCCATGCCGGCTCTCTGCAAGAACACTTCAGCTAGTCCCACTCCCCCGCCCTTTCCCCATAACCCTGCAATTTTTTTCCCTTCAGGTACTTATCCAATTCCCTTTTGAAAACCACGATTGAATCTACCTCCACCACCCTCTGAGGCAGTGCATTCCAGATCCTAACCACTCGCTGCGTAAAAAAATGTCTTTATGCCCAGGAAAAGGCATTCCTGGGGGGCAAAAGTCAAGAAAATCAGCCATAATAAGCTTTAAAAAAGTGAGAGGCAGAGAAAAGACAATGATCATATTACCTGAAATTCCAACATTGTTTTGCCTTTATTTTCCTCCAGCATATAGTGATAAGCCCCAATGCTTGTGCTAGGATCCTCTGCATCATTTGTTATGCCCTTATGCAAATGAAAATAAAAGGAACATGCAAAATTAAGTGTTTTTGGTATCTGCCCTATTAATATTTTAACAATGAAGATATCCAACCAATCTGAGTCTCCAAGGGGAGCAATATTTTTCAAGTAAAGGATACTAGACACTTTTAGTGAAAACAGTAAAACAGTCTAGGAATGCAGTAGTATGGTAAACTGAGACTGAAATGGTCTGAAAAATGTGATGGGATTATTGGGTTGAATTTATGAATGCCTAACTAAATGGTTGATTTTAATTATAAATGACATTTAGTGCATTGTGCATGTTTTTCCATTGGCATTTGAGGATCATGATATATGCGTGTTCATTTTTTGGGGGTCACAATGCAGTTAATGTTGGACATCAAGAAATATCAGTTTTGTGGTGTGGAACCTTTAGTATTATCAGGTTATTTTTTTAATTCAATGGAAAAGAAAATCAGGTGGGATGTAAAACAGGCTGCCGATTCACTATGGCCAGTTTTGCGCTATCGCTGAAGACCAATTTCAACCTCCAGATTTCAGTGGGAGATGGAAAAAAAGAACTTACATTTATATAGCATCCTGTCATATCCCAAAGCATTTTACAGCCAGTGAGTTGCTAGAAAGATAGAGAAATATAGCCCGAGATTTTCCTTATGTTTACTGCCCATTTTTGGGGAGATTCAGGGTGACAGGAAGAAAGAAAAGGGTCAGGGATTCATAATGTTAAAAACCCTGCCCATTACAAACCCTATTGAAATGTTCCTCACCACACAATGTGGTGGCTGACAGAGCTCACTGACATATTGTCCACCATGTGCAAATCATACTTAAATGTAACTTTAATGTGCCGTGTTGCATTTCCCTCCTTATTGCCTGTGGCCTGGTTCCTGAAATAAAGCCAGCATAAAAAGTGTGTTTGGATGCTAGACAACTGCAGACATTTGGACATGGAGCTAAGGACCATATTCTGAGGATTCTGTATTAGTTCTGCTTCGCTGATGAATACTCATAAAGAGGAAGAAAAGGTGAATTGGGAGGTGCCATGCAGGGCGGCCAGGCTGCTCAGGTGCTAAAGGAGGCATCTGGCACTCACTCATAGGTACCCATGCCTCTGTGTATAGAGTCCAAGGCAGTCATTTCTCAACCTCAGCAATTAGTAATGCCAAGAAGACGGCACCTCTCTCATGAGCCATTAGAGGAGTTGTGCTGCCTGTTTGCCCCATATATGCAGCCCATCTATACCAGATGGACCACACTGCCAGGCAATGTTGTTAGAAACATCAGTCAATTGGCTGCCCACCACTGATGCATTGTTTGTGGGTGCAGTTCAAGTTCATAATCTATCCAATGCATAGAGTGTACCAGCGTGAAATAGCTGTCTATTGAGTGGCAGCTTTCCCCCAGGGGCAAGCTGCACTTAACTGCAGCCATAAATGTCATATATGCCTCTTTTAAGAATGCTGTAAACTTTCTCAATAGGAATCCATCAATGTACTATTGGTCTGCAATCTGAATCCCCTCGTAATGAATGTGAATGCTCTCTAGCCAGGGAGCTGTTGTGATTCTTTTATTTTAAGACAGTCTACCATAGCAGCTCTGCTGACATGTGAAAGGCAGGTGTCTGAATAGCTGATCAGAGTTGAGCGCTACCCTCTGTAGCAGTGGCTGATGACATTGGTTTGGATCCTGAGAACCATGACTGAGCCCAAATGCAGTTAAGCTCATGGTGCCACCATGATTGTCAATGAGCAGGCCATTGGTATTCTGCAGGCATGCTTCAGGTGCCTTGATAAACGTGGGGAAGCTCTCAAGTAAAGTCCAGCCAGGGAGTCTTGAATCTTTGTGTTTTGCTGTATGCTGCACCATTTTGCCATTCACAAAGGACTCCTGATTAATGCCCAGAGGTGTAAGAGGGAGGTGAGCAAGAGACAGGAGCTGAGGCCCTGCTTGAGGAAGAGATCACAGAAAAAAAACCTTTGCCAGCAGCGAGTTGGGCAGAACTCGTAAGGGACACCTTCAACTAATTAATAGCTACGACCACATCAAAACCACTCCTGCCGTTATAGTCCCCTTTTTGCAATTACATCAAATCATAGAATCATAGAATGGTTACAGCACAGA
The DNA here is from genome assembly GCA_030390025.1 of Squalus acanthias. NCBI lineage: Eukaryota > Metazoa > Chordata > Chondrichthyes > Squaliformes > Squalidae > Squalus > Squalus acanthias. The sequence continues at coordinate 164,864,193 of CM059425.1, forward strand.
AGGAGGCCATTTGGCCCATCGAGCCCATGCCGGCTCTCTGCAAGAGCACTTCAGCTAGTCCCACTCCCCCGCCCTTTCCCCGTAGCCCTGCAAATTCTTTTCCTTCAGGTACTTATCCAACTCCCTTTTGAAAGCCGTGATTGAATCTGCCTCCACCACCCTTTCAGGCAGTGCATTCCAGATCTTAACCACTTGCTGCATAAAAAAGTTTTTCCTCATGTCGCCTTTGGTTCTTTTGTCAACCACCTTAAATCTGTGTCCTCTGGTTCTCGACCCTTCCACCAATTGCATCCTTTAGTTTATATTGCCTCTCCTCGTTCTTCCTACCAAGTTTTGTGTCATCTGCAAATTTTGAAATTGTGCCCTGTACACCCACGTCCAAGTCATTAATATATATCAAGAAAAGCAGTGGTCCTAGTACTGACCCCTGGGGAACACCACTGTGTACTTTCCTGCAGTCCGAAAAACAACTGTTCACCACTACTCTCTGTTTCCTGTCACTTAGCCAATTTCGTATATATTCATGTCCTCACATTTAGCTCCTACCAATGCTTCCATTTTGGAAATATTCTCCAACTCTATCTCCCAGGCATTCCTACTCCTTGTCACAAATCGTAGTCGTCTGACATTGTACGCTACACATGCATTGTTCTCTATCTATATATGCTTTGTCGATTCGTATTCCTTTACTTCACCTGACGAAGGGGCAGCAGCTCCGAAAGCTTTTGATTTCAAATAAAACTGTTGGACTATAACCTGGTGTTGTGCGACTTCTCACTTTTGTCACAAATCAACATACATGTATCATCAGTACAAACTCTTTAATCCACCCAAATATGTAGCTGCCCTGTTATCTTTATCATCTGATCTCCCCTTGGTGCTTTAAACTATGTGCCCTTTCAAAACTACACCTAGAATTTCCACAGGAGTTCTTACAATTCCTGCCATAATTTCAGTTTTTTAAAAACTCCCGAGTAACGGCATTAACAGCCCCCTATGCCATTGTCCCAGGGTTTCTGAGGATCTTACACTGAATTTACGGTGGGAGATTGAGGCATCCTCGTAGAAATTCACCAGCACTGCCTTTATTTGAGATTACATATCACTTTACTTACAGAGTCGTCAGAGTTTGGAAATAAATTAGGAAGTAGGCTTGGGATAAGTTTCACTTAATTTAAAAACAACGATCCCCAATGTTGCAATGCTGAGCTGGACGTGCGTCTGCTGATTCACTCCAGCACTGACCCTGGCATAAATCACTGGGTCAGCTCATTTGCATATCTACTGGCTTTGAGTGAGTGCCACTCTCATGTAATACTTCTTCTCTTCTTAGGCAGTCCCTCGGAACTGAGGATGACTTGCTTCCACATTAAAAATGAGTTCTCAGGTGACTGATGAGTCCAATGCGGGACCTACAGTCTCTGTCACAGGTGGGGCAGACGGTGGTTGAAGGGGCGGGTGGGTGGGGTGCTTAGGTTGACGTGGGCTCCTTGCGCTGCCTGCGCTTGGCTTCCGCTTGCTCCCGGCGCAGAGACTCGAGGTGTTCGGCGCCTTCCTGGATGCTTCTCCTCCACTTTGTGCGGTCTTGGGCCAGGGACTCCCAGGTGTCGGTGGGGATGTTACACTTTTTCAAGGAGGCTTTGAGGGTGTCCTTGAAGCGTTTCCTCTGCCCACCTGGGGCTCTCTTGCCGTGCAGGAGCTCCGAGTAGAGCGCTTGTTTTGAGAGTCTCGTATCGGGCATGCGGACAACGTGACCTGTCCATCGGAGCTGATCGAGCGTGGTCAAAGCTTCGATGCTGGGGATGTTGGCCTGAGCAAGAACACTGACGTTGGTGCGCCTATCCTGCCAATGGATTTGCAGGATCTTGCGGATGCAGCGTTGGTGGTACCTCTCCAGTGCTTTGAGATGCCTGCTGTACATGGTCCATGTCTCTGAGGCATACAGCAGGGCTGCTCTGTAGACCATACTGCTGCTCTGTAGACCATGAGCTTAGTGCTGGGTTTGAGGTCCTGGTCTTCAAACACTCTCTTCCTCAGGCGACCGAAGACTGCACTGGCACACTGAAGGCGGTGTTGGACTTCGTCATCGACGTCTGCCCTTGTTGACAGTAGGCTCCCGAGGTGTGGAAAGTGGTCCACGTTGTCCAAGGCCTCGTCGTGGATTTTGATAATCGGGGGGCAGTACTGTGTGGCGGGGGCAGGTTGGTAGAGGACCTTTGTCTTACGGATGTTTAGTGTAAGGCCCATGCTCTCGTACGCTTCAGTGAAGGTGTTGACGATGGCTTGGAGTTCGACCTCCGAGTGAGCGCAGACGCAAGCGTCGTCTGCATACTGTAATTCGACGACAGAGGATGGGACGACCTTGGATCTGGACTGGAGGCGACAGAGGTTGAACAGTTTCCCGTTTGTTCTGTAAATTAGCTCCACTCCAGTGGGGAGCTTACTGAGGGTGAGATGGAGCATTGCAGCAAGGAAGATCGAGAAGAGTGTTGGTGCGATGACACTGCCTTGCTTGACCCCGGTTCGTACGTGAATTGGGTCTGTGGTGGAACCATTGGTCAGGATCACGGCTTGCATGTCGTCATGAAGCAGGCGGAGGATGGTGACAAACTTTTGAGGGCAGCCGAATTTGAGGAGGACACTCCATAATCCCTCATGGTTGACAGTGTCGAAGGCCTTTGTGAGATCAAAGAAGGCCATGTACAGCGGTTGGTGCTGTTCCCTGCATTTCTCTTGCAATTGACGTGCGGTAAAGATCATGTCCATTGTGCCCCTTAGTGGGTGGAATCCGCATTGCGACTCTGGGAGGAGCTCTTCGGCCACTGGGAGAAGGCGATTGAGGAGGATTCTTGCGATGACTTTCCCTGTGGCAGACAGCAGGGAAACTCCTCTGTAATTACCGCAATCGGACTTGTCACCTTTCTTGAAGATGGTCACAATTACGGCGTCTCTGAGATCCCCTGACATGCTCTCCTCCTTCCAGATAAGAGAAATGAGTTCATGAATTCACGCCAGTAGTGCTTCTCCGCCATGCTTTAGTGCCTCTGCGGGGATTCCATCTGCTCCTGGGACCTTGTTGTTCTTCAGTTGTCGGATGGCCTTTTCAACCTCACGCTGGGCTGGGGTTGTGCTGAGATGGTGGCGGGTAGCATGCTGCGGGATGGAGTTGAGGACATTTGCGTTGAAGACAGAGTCGCGGTTAAGGAGATCTTCGAAGTGCTCCTTCCAGCGGGCACTGACTGCCTCTCTGTCCTTGATGAGTACCTCTCCGTTCTTGGCCCGCAGTGGGGTAGGGCCTTGGGTGCTTGGGCCGTAGGTGGTCTTGACTGCGCTAAAGAATCCACGCACGTCGTGGTTGTCGGCTAGCTGCTGGATCTCCTCTGCTTTCTCCACCCACCATCTGTTTTTTAGGTCACGAGTTTTTTGTTGGACCTCGGCCTTCAGGCATCTGTAGAGCTGCTTTCTTGCTCTCGAGTTCTGTTGCTGTTTCCAGATCAGGAATGCCTTGCGCTTGCGGCTTATTAGCTCCTGGATCTCCTGGTCGTTCTCGTCGAACCAGTCTTGGTGTTTCCTGGTCGAGTGACTGTGCGTCTCTTCACAGGTGCTGATTATGGAGGCCTTGAGTGCAGACCAGGCGCTGTGGGCACTCTGTGTCTCTGAATCACTGGGAGTCGTCAGGTTGTTTGTGAGGCGCAGGCTGAATAGGGCTTTAGGGCTCATGTAATACACAATGCTGTGTGAGGGCGGGGGTGCGGAATTTATAATGTAACCTTTAAAAGATCAAAAATGGCTGATGGTTTCAGTAGGAAGCTGAAGGAGTAGCACGTAAGCAGTAAAGTTTTTGCAACACTGAGTTGACTGTCAAGCAGCTGTAATCGAGGGCTCCTGTGGGAATTTGTTGCACTTTTGAAGAATGTCTTCCACTGGAGCAGCAGGTGCAGGCTGTCAAAGAAGGGATCAGGAAAGAAGAGCCCAAAATGTTAGCGAGGTCCACCTTTCGACACTCCTGGGTGAAATGCAGCAAAGCAGCTAAAAGCTGCTGGGTATCTATGGGAGGGAGGTGGCAGTGGCCATGGGATCTCACACAAGTAAATACAGTCAGTTTTGTCTTGTGAATATAGAATACACTGTCACTTAGTTTCATTGTAGTTGTGTATCGTAAAAGATTTCAGTTTAAAAATCAGTAAGATATATTTGTGATTAAATTCCCAAATGGAAGCATTGATGTCTGTGCATCTATTTATTATTTCACAGTTAAAATGCCCTGGACCCTCCCGGTGTACGCTAGTTTTGGCTTGAAAGACAAAATTGCAGCAGGCAACAAAATGCTAAAAAATGCGGCAAATAAAATATAAAAAATCAAAATTTTCCAGGGGGAGGCCCCCATCCGAGGAAATTAATCTTGTATCTCTAGTGCTTACATCTCCTTTCAGAAGTTTCTGAATTGACCACTGCTGTGAAATGCACTATTGTGTACTTTAGGCGTTTTCCCATTAGAATAGAAGTAATACTCAGGTTATGACAAGCCTATGTCCTGAAAGAACAGCATCAACAACATGCATTTCTTTAGCGCCTTTAACACAGCAAGACAGCTAAGGTGCCTGGAAAAAAACGGGCAAATTTGAGGAAGGATTACAATAGATGACCAAAAGCTTGGCTGAAGAGAAGCTTTTAAAGGCTGGGAGGAATCTAAACAGGTTAAGGAGAGAATTACAGAGAGCAGGACTGAAGGCTGTGCCACCAAAGGTGAGGCGGAAAGAGGGTGTTGGGGGGCGGGGGGGGGGGGGGGATATGAGGCTAGATACTTGATATATAGTAATGACTTGGACTTGGGTATACAGGGTATAATTTCAAAGTTTGCAGATGACACAAAACTCAGAAATGTAGTAAACAATGTGGAGGATAGTAATAGACTTCAGGAGGACTTAGACAGACTGGTGAATTGGGCAGACATATGGCAGATGAAATTTAACATAGAGAAGTGTGAAGTGATGCATTTTGGTAGGAAAATGAGGAGAGACAATATAAACTAAATTGTACAATTTTAAAGGGAGTGCAGGAACAGAGAGACCTGGGTGTATGTACACAAATCTTTGAAGGTGGCAGAACAAGTTGAGAAGGCTGTTAAAAAAAGCACATGGGATTCGTGCCTTTATTAATAGAGGCATAGAGTACAAAAGCAAGGAAGTTATGCTAAACCTTTATAAAACACTGGTTAGGCCTCAGCTGGAGTATTGTGTTCGATTGTGGGCACCATACTTTAGGAAGGCTGTTTAGGCCTTAGAGAGGGTGCAGAGGACATTTACTAGAATGGTACCAAGGTTGAGAGACTTCAGTTATGTGGAGAGGCTGGGGTTGTTCTCCTTAGAGCAGAGAAGGTTAAGAGGAGATTTGATAGATGTGTTCAAAATCATGAATGGCTTTGATAGAGTGAATAAGGAGATCCTTCCAGTGGCAGAAGGGTCGCTACCCAGAGGACACAGATTTAAGGTGATTAGCAAAAGAACCAAGGCGACATGAGGAAACATTTTTTTAAGCAGAGAATTGTTATGATCTGGAATGCACTGCCTGAAAGGGACGTAGAAGCAGATTCAATAGTAACTTACAAAAGGAATTGGATAAATACTTGATGGGAAAAAAATTACAGGGCAGGTGGAGTGGGTCTAATTAAATAGTTCTACCAAAGAGCCAGCACTGGTATGATGGACCGAATGGCCTCCTTCTTACTATGCAGAGGAGTGGAGGGTGTACAGGGGGAACTAAAGCTAGAGAAGGTTGCAGAGGTAGGTTGGAGGAAGCACATAGAGGGATAAGGGGATCAAAATATCAGGGGCCAGAGAGGGTAGAGAGTGGGTGCATTGCCAGCCATGAGGTTGGAATATGGGACAGAACCTGGTTTCACTGAGATTCTGACCTGTGCAAGAAGCCTAGGAAATTCTACTGAGGGGGTCCACAAGCAAGTCTTCTGCCCACCCCCTACACCAAGGGGAGTTCCTGGGCTCTCCTGGGAATGTTGCCCTTCTGCCATTGTAAAGCCTAACTGAACTCTTGCCGGTTGAAAGCTGAGCTCTGTTGAAGCTGTTGGAAAGGCCCCATAACCGGGAATGCTGAGAGAGGTAAGCACGGAACTGGGAGATGACAACACATTCAAAGATATTGGACAGGACAGTTATCTTAGAGACTGGATGGTGGTGGTAGAGGACAAGACAGGTGAGCATTTTGACGAGCTTGGCTCACTTGTTTAGCAGTCTCACCTCTGAGTAAGAAGGTCATAGATTCAAGCCTCACTGCAGGACTTGAGCACATAATCCAGACTGATATTTCCAGATAGTTCTGAAGGAGTGCTGCATTGTCATAGGTGCCGACCTTCAGATGAGATTAAAAAAAAGGAAGATTTGCATTTATATAGCGCCTTTCACGACCTCAGGATGCCCCAAAGCGCTTTACAGCCAATGAAGTACTTTTTGAAGTGTAGTCACTGTTGTAATGTAGGAAACGCAGCAGCCAATTTGCGCACAGCAAGGTCCCACATTCAATGTGATAATGACCAGATAATTTTAGTGATGTTGATTGAGGGATAAATATTGGCCAGGACACTAGGAAGAACTTAAGAATCAATCACATTAATATGGGACTGGAGATACATATAGGCCAGACTGGGCAAGGATGGCATTGTCCCACATTACAATAGTGATTACACTTCAAAAAGTATCTAATTGGCTGTAAAGTGCTTCGGGTTGTCCTGAGGTCATGAAAGGCACTATATAAATGCAAGTCTTTATTTCTTTTTAACTGCCCACTGACATGACCTAGCAAGCCATTCAGTTTTATCAAACTGCTCATGATTCAAAAAGAAGGCCCACCACCAACTTTCAGGGCAGTTAGGGATGGGCAACAGAGCCGGTCTTGCCAGCAACACCCATATCCTGAGAATCATAAAATAAAATAAATAAATGCAAGTTCTTTCTCCTTTCTTTTCAATACTGACAGTAGTTTTGGTAGGTAGAGGGTCAGTGTCTGAACAAAGGGAGACATTTACAATGCCAGCAAGCATTGAGTTAAAAGAAGTGCTTGAGTAGTCATGAATTGGGTGCAGAAGGTGGCTTCTGTAGAAGAAATGAGTTTGGAGAAGACCAGGAGATGAGAGAGAAGCTGCAGAGTGACAAGTGATTGTTTTGGTGAGTAAGGGGCTGGGGGGCATGAAAGTGACAACGTGGAGGTATTAGTTGAAGCAGTTGCAGGGATGGTCCCACTCTTTGAGATGAAAAAATCCATGCGCTCCTCACACTTGGGGTTAGAAGTGAAGGTTGGGATTTGTTGCAGAGAAAAAGAGTTGTGGATTATTGCTACCTTTCACTTTCAGTCCAACTGTCTGTAATTCCTTGCCTTCACATATCATGAGTCATATATGCAGTTCAATGCCTTGTTTTTCCATGTCATAACACCTTGGCTGGGAATTTCCTAGGAGCTGCTCCCGCTCCGGCACCGTAACTTCATTGGAAGTACGGTGGAAGCGGGGTTTCTGTCACACCTCGAGCGAAGTTACAGCAGCAAAGCGGGAGCAGCTCCGAGGAAAATCATGGCACTCGACACATGACTGCTTTTTGAACTGTCAGTTTTGTAAATCGGCATGTACAAGAATAGTAGGGGTTTCTATCCATATCTGCTATTGCCAACTAAAGAGAAATCAAACCAATGTAGGTACTTACACTGACTGAGGCGACTGCTTCCTGTACGCTGTTTCTGATAAATTCCATTGTGATTATACGAGAGGGCTGTTCATTGAAGACAGAGTTCACCAGGGCTACTCTGGCTGCATCTCGTCTGGCTTCTGCCTTAGTTGAACAGTACTATACACAGGAATGGTAATACCGGTTAACAAAACCAACAGTAAGATATAAATGCTGGGCGGCGGAAGGTTAGCAAATAACATATATATTTAGGTATAGTACTATATTTGTGCTATGTGCCATATCCCTCCTCCCTTTGGGTGTTCTCATGCACCAGCTGAACAGATGGGCAGCTGACTGGATCCCAGGCCTCTGCCACTGATGCTCCATAACTGGTTTCCAGGAGGTACGCAAGAGCAGGATGGAATGATTCACTCTCTGATTTTCCCTCTCTCTTTGTGAGGAAATGTTTGGCTTTCATTTGCCACTCCTTCTTGGTGACATGGATATGAATGTTGAACTTACGGTGTGAGATAAAAGCAGTATTTTCTTTAGTAAGTCACATCTGTTTATAAGTAGCTTCCCTTCAAGTGCATGCTTTTAGGTAGGAGGTTCCAACCAGTATCAGTGCCAAATATAGAGATACATGTTTGGCTTTGTGTAAACTGTATGGTCCATGTGTGATACAACAGTCATATCTCTGAATCTTTTAAGGCTCGGGGAAGATATGATTTACTAGAGTAAGGTCAAAGGTCATGTTTTTCCCATTGTGTTCATAATTAATTAGTTCAATGCACTTAAAGCAATACCGAACAAATCTTTCACATTCTTAATCCATATCTTTTTTCTTTGAAGGGGAAAGCTTATGGTAAATTTTGTGTTCATAAAGGTGATTATCAGCACTGGAGAATCGGGTCAGTCTCAGGTCTCAAGTCATTACAACAGTGGTTAGATGTAAGTGCCGATTTTATATATATGCACTATCGTGGGGGCCACATCTACAATTTCTAGATATGCACTCCTGATGGGTGAGGTTCCCTGTTGCGCTCCCAGCGATGCTCCCCATTGGTTACACACTTCTGTAAAATCGGCCCTATAGAGCAAAACTCCCGCTACATTGCCTCAACAAAGTACTTTAATCCCACCTAAGAAGAAGGTCCACTGATGTATGAGTATGACATTTCTGTTGGTCCCAGCCACCATTCTTGTAGTGTATAATTACAAAGTGCCAAATTTTGGATAATTATATGCTATGGGCTCAGACTCAATGGGAACTGAGTTGAGAATTCTCAAACTCTTTTCACTTAGGTCATCTACAGAATAAGAAAACTTTCATTCCAGTCTGGTTTAAGATTTGAACCAAGCCCCAGAGGTAAGAGAATAATGTTCTACCTCAGTGTAGCACCAAGTCTTTTAGTTACCCTTTGTTCTTAACTTTGCATGGTTTTTAGTCTTTTTCTTTGAAATAATTTTCACATTTTGGCAATTTTCTTCCCTTCATATCACCCTGGACTTATCTGAGAGAACAGGTAGAACCACAGACATCAGCATGGCCTTTAACAGGGAAGCTGCCTGGACCTGGGAAAGGACTTGAATGTGGGTCTCCCACGTTCTACCACCAGACCATTTGAAATTTACTTTCTAAAGATATTCGCTGGGAATTTCCTTGGGGGTTCTCCCGATCGGCCACTGTAACTTTGGTGGAAGATTGATGGAAACCCTGTTTGCGTGTCTATCCAAGGTTTCAGCTGATCTTCCACCAAAGTTATGACGGCTGATCAGGAACAGCCTTGAGGAATTCCCGGCGATTATTAAACCAGATTCCTTTAATTATCTGTTCTCGGGATGTGGGAGACCCTGGCAAGGCCACATTTATTGCCTATCCCTAGGTACATTGTATTTATAGCACAGAAACAGGCCATTCGCCCCAACAGGTCCATGCTGGTATTTCTGCTCCACACGAGACTCCACCCACTCTTCTTCATCTAACGCGATCAACATATCCTTTTATTCCTTTCTCCCTTGTGTGTTTATCAAGCTTCCCCTTAAATGCACCTATGTGAGTCGCCTCAACTACTCCTTGTGGTAGCGAGTTCCACATTCTAACTACTCTCTGGGTAAAGATGTTTCTCCTGAATTCGCTATTGAATTTATTAGTGACTACCTTATATTTATGGCCCCTAGTTCTGCTCTCCCCTGCAAGTGGAACATCTTCTCTGCGTCTATCCTATCAAACGCTTTCATAATCTTAATCTATCAGGTCACCCCTCAGTCTTCTCTTTTCTAGAGAAAAGAGCCCCAGCCTGTTCAATTTTTCCTCTTAAGTATAACCTCTCAGTTCTGGTATATTCCTCGTAAATCTTTTTGCACCTTGTCCAGTGCCTCTATATCCTTTTTATAATATGGAGACCAGAGCTGTTCACAGTACTCTTGTGTGGTCTAACCAAGGTTCTATAGATGTTTAACATAACTTCTCCGCTTTTCAATTCTATCCCTCTAGAAATAAACCCCAGTGCTTGGTTTACTTATTTTTATGGCTTTATTAACCTGCATTGCTACTTTTAGTGATTTGTGTTTCTGTACCCCCAGAACCATCTGCTCCTCTATCCCATTTAGACACTTAGGGCTGGATTTTAATGGGGAAGGCGAGTTGGGTGAGGTGGGGGATCCAAGGCAGTCAGGAAACCCGGGAGAACAGGTTTCCCGCAGACCCGGACGACTTTAACGGCAGGTCCTGATTTGCATGCAAGGCCTCTGTTTTCCATCCGTAGCCAGCCAGATTGAGAGGCTGGCTGGTTGCAGGTGGGTATGCCTGCGGCACTTGGCTGCACAGAGGGGGAGGGAGGGATCGTGGGGTGGGGGGGGGGGCGGGGGCGGCTGGAGGAGCAGGGGGAGTGGGTGGATGCAAGGCGGGTGCGAAGATCATGGGGGGCCGAGAGGCAGGAACACTGGGGAGTGCGAGGATCATCGGGGGCCGGATGGCAGGAACATCGGGGGTGGGGGTGCGGTGCGAGGATTATCGGGGGCCGGGTGGCGGCTGGAGGAGCAAGGGGGTTTCTGCAGAAGATCGGGGCTGGGTGGAGCATGGGGAACCCGGAGGAATGGCTGGGGGAGGCCTTGTGGAGAGATCAGAGGCCTGGTTGGGGGTGGGGCGGGTGTGATTGGAGGCCTCGTGGGGGGTCTCCGATCACGGCAGTGGGGTAGCTTAGGCAGGGACCCTGGATCTAGGAGGTAGGTGTAAAGGCACTTACTTCCTGAATGCAGCAGTTCTCGCCTTGCTGTAACTGCCGGGATTTACGAAGTGTGTAAAACCCGACCAGCTACAGTTAAACTCAAAAAAAGTAGATGGCCCGCCTCCTGGCAGCAGGTTGGCTGCCTGCCCCATCCCGCCTCCCATTCCGCCTCCGTTAAAACTGGCACTGGGCGGGCTGAAGGCGGGTTCAGGTCGGGATTCCGAATTTTAACAATTTAACGACCCCCACGCTCATAACCCACCTGTTCTTTTAGGTTAAAGTTCCCCCCTTATTTTCCAAGGAGTATGTGGCCTCCTTATTCTTCCTACCAGAATGTACCACATCACACTTATCTATATTGAAATTCCTTTGCCATAGTTACCGAAGACGCTGGTGATGGGACTTCCCCTTTAACTACTGCAGTCCTTGTGGTGATGGTGCTCCTTATAATGGTCTTAGAAAATGTAATTGTGTCATGAAGTGGAAGGATCTAGGTTCACAGTTATAATTCCCCACACATTGACTTGAGTGGGAAAGAGAGAGGGGGAAAAATCAGAGGTAAGTCAACCCATTCCACGGTCACATACCTCCTCACAGCTGCACTAACAGAGGCCTAGGAATAGGTTACTTAGGTCTCCTCTCTTGGTTGAGGGATGAAGCAGTCTACAAGAACATAAAATAATTGGCAAAAAGGGAAAGAAAAAGAAAAAAAACTTATACTGTATCACAAGTATTTCCCACAGTCCTCATAATGGTTTAGTTCACTGTCTGGTGTGGGAATGAGCCAAACACAAAGGTCACATGTTCTGCCCTGATCCAAGCTATCCTAAAGGGCAAAATTGAAAGAGAAAAACATTCCTAGTTATTTGTTGTAATGTAATTTAACCCGTGGATCAAAGGATTTCCCCTGAAGATTTTTTGTCTGTAATTTCCCTAACAATAACTGTAGTCTTTCATGGAATATAAATCAGCAACTTTTAATTAAGATGGTTCCAAATGAGTTTGGAAAATTACTGCACATATTTTGTTTATAAATGTTGGAGCTATAAACATGGCTGTTGAATTGCTCAGAATTCAGATGAAAGTAACTCAATTAGTTTCGAACTTCAAAAGCAAATTCATTACCAAATGAATAACCAGTAAATGTATTTTTTTCAGTTAAGCCCACCATTTACAGTAGGTACAGCCAAGCAAAAAAGTTGTATTCAGTCAGAGGTGCCTATAGAGGGGTTTATTATGGTCAGCTGGGTGATGGAAGGATTAATTATAGAATCTTATAGCACAAAAAGAGAGCATTCGGCCCATCGTGCTTGTGTCAGCTCTTTGAAAAAGCTATCCAATTTGTGCTCTTTCCCCATAGCCCTGCAATTTTAACCTTTTCAAGTATATATCCAATTCCCTTTTAAAAGTTACTATTGAATCTGCTTCTGCCACCCTTTCAGACAATGCATTTCAGATCATAATAATACGTTGCATAAAAAAATTCTCCATATCTCACCTCTGGCTCTTTTGCCAATTACCTTATACCTGTGTCCTCTGAATTCCGACCCTTCTGCCAGTTAAAACAGTTTCTCCTTATTTACTCAATCAAAACCCTTCATGAATTTGAATGCCTCTATTAAATCTCCCCTTAACCTTCTCTCCTCTAAGAAGAACAATCTCAGCTTCTTTAGTCTCTCCACGTAACTGAATTCTCTCATCCTTGGTACAATTCTAGTAAATCTCCTCTGCATCCTTTCCAAGGGCTTGACATCCTAAAGTGTGGTACCTAGAATTGGGCACAATACTCTAGATGAGTCCTAACAGGTGATTTCCTTGCTTTTGTACTCTTGCCTCTATTTATAAAGCCAAGGACCCCATATGTTTTCTTTAGCAGCCTTATCAAGTTGTCCTGCCATCTTCAAAGATTTCTGTATGTTAGCCCCCAGGTCTCTCTGTTCCTGCACCCCTTTTATACCATTTAGTTTATATTGCCTCTCCTCATTCTTCCTTCCAAAATGCATCACTTCACACTTCTCTGCGTTAAATTTCATCTGACATGTGTCTGCCCATTTCGCCAGTCTGTCTATGTCCTCCTGCAGTCTGCGACTATCCTTCTCACTGTTTACTACTTTTCTGAGTTTTGTGTCATCTGAAAACTTTTAAATTATGCCCTGTATAACCAAGTCCAGGTCATTAATATATATCAAAAAGAGCAGTGGTCCTAACAACTGTTCACCACTACTCTCTGCTTTCCGTCTCTTACTTGGACCATATTTATATTCTTTAAGGTTCTGCTATTATTCAAGAAAAAATTAAAATAAAAAAAAACTAAAAGGGTAACAAAAAAAACCTGACTGATACAGCCTTAAAAAAAATCACATTTTTTGTTTGAGTGCCTCAGTGTAGGATCCATTCATAATTCTATTGAATGCAGGCAGCTGAGTACAACCTATATAAAAGTAATTTTTGGCAATACGCAGTGAAGATCTGTTTGGTTACATTCTGTTTTATTCTTGTTTAAAAATTTTCTCTGATTATTTTCTTAAATAAGAAGTAGATCTATTTATTTAAAAAAAATCAATTTGAAAATACTTAGGCTAAAGGAATGGGTTTAAAATTGCACACACACACTCTGACACACAGACAGAACTTTTGCATTCAGTTATACTCAGGCAAAAGTTTAACAGCAATTACTTTTTGATTGAAACCATTCAATCACACAGAATCCCCACAGTGCAGATAGAGGCCATTTTGGCCCATTGAGCCTGCACCGACACATATCCCACCCTATCCCCGTAACCCCACGTATTTAATCCCCCCTAACACTAAGGGTCAATTTATCATAGCCAAATCAACCTAACCCACACATCTTTAGACTGTGGGAGGAAACCGGAGCACCCGAAGGAAACCCACGCAGACACGGGGAGAATGTGCAAACTCCACACAGACAGTCACCCGAGGCCGGATTTGAACCCGGGTCCCTGGTGCTGTGAGGCAACAGTGCTAACCACTATGTCACCATGTTGCCCATGGTAGACTAGATAAAATTCAGTGCAAATGGCTGAGATAAAAGTATTCATTCAAAGATGAAAATCTGACCCAAAGTCATGGTGTAAATTTGTTTGAATCTGGCTAAACCTTAACGTAAAATGATTCCAAAATGAGTGTTTTCACTGAGCAGCAGAAAAACATGGTCTGGTAAAATGGTACAGTAGCAAGTAATAGTTCAATACTTCTTTTGTTATATCACTTTATATCAGTTTCCATTTCACCATATCTGCCCATTAATGGTGCAGGGAAGATTTGGTAACATAGACCTTCAAATTTGTGCACGCACAAGTCATGATCAGATTTGTGAATTTGTGGATCTAGCTGCTAACAATACATTACTGCCTGTATAAGTGCTCTGTCAGATCAGGAATTTTGATCCAACAGCAGCACTGGTGCAAATTATTTACATCTGCCGTGCCTGTACTTTCAACTAGAGGAAGATTTTTTTACCTCTGATGGCAAGAACATCAGGCCATTTATAGTGCAGGGTTTCCTACCATAGCATTTCTATCATCAAAAGCAAATAAAGGTAATCCTATAATACAAAGAACATATAAAGAAGGTGTATATTAATGAGTAGTTTAGAATGATATGTTGATGGGGTTAGATGAAGAAGGGTGGGAGGAGGCTTGTGTGGAGCATGGATCTGTTGGGCCGAATGGCCTGTTTCTGTGCTGTAATACTATACAATACTCTGTAATAGTTGGATAATTTGTTGCATAAAAAGGAAGCGCCCATGACCTAGAAATTGGGTAATTCCCAAATTTGGGCTTGAACCCTATGGCAGCAACGACTGCTGCAACAAAACTGATGCGCAAGATGGTCACATAAAATTGGTCTTCTTGGATCACCAGGACATGACTGGCATGCTGGGGGAAAGAGGCAGTGCGCCGGTCACAAAGAGTAAAGTTGGCCGGCCAGGAACGCCAGCACCAGGCCTGGGGAGAGCGGGAGGGAGAAGATCGGGAGGAGGAGGCGAGCGGTGGCACTCCTGCTCCTCCAGGCTCCACATTCAGCCTTACCTTTTTGGTGGCAGCCTCCGGCGGTCCCTTTAAGGACGCTGGTTTGTCTACTTTAGCTGCTTTAGGCCCAAGAAAATTAACTGCAACATGCACAATCTGTCACAATCCAATTTTTCAAAGGGGCCTGAAACGGGCGTTAGGCCCTTGCATAGACAATAGGACTAACACTAGTTTCAGGGGGTCGCCCTAGATGACTCAGGAGCGTCTTAATCAATTTTGCATGCAGTGCTCTCCCGGCACGGACTGAGCGTGCGCACGCCATATTGGAGCCTTCAACACCCATTTTTCGTCTGAAAGACCTTCAGTCACTTTATTTATTTGTATTTTATTTTATATTTGTTGCCAAGACGAGCAACACTCTTGTTACAATAATCTGATTTTTTTTTTTAATACACCCATATGTATTAAAATGTATATTCTGCTGGCTTATTTTATTTGTAGGCCCATGATACTCAAGTTCTAAAATCACAAATCAGTTATAAAATCTTATTTCAGAGTAGAATAAACTGCATGCTCCACCATTTTTCATGGCATAGTGTATTTATGTAGAATGTAAAACTGTAGACATATCAATATTTAAATCAATACCTAAAAAAAACCAAATAACATTGAAATGTAACTTTTTGTGGAAACATGACAAGATAAAAGTGTGATAAATTGGTTTTGCTTTGTGCCCATGGAGGTGTAAATAACGCTTTTGTATTGTGGTAAGCCATAAAGCACTGTATTTCAAACTGATAAGGAGCAGCCTAAAAGAAACTATGATTTGGGAAGAGAGTGTTCTTTATATGAATTGGATGCCAGTATTACACATTCATGCTGAAAAAAGGCTGTGAGAAAGGAATGCTTTTGTTACACACCTTGTGGTTCACATCAGATACTTCCAGTTCTGGGGTTGTTTCATGGATTAATTTCAAAGCACTATGGATGTGAGTTTACATGGGTTTAGTTCAAGATTATGCCCAAACTCTCAGGAACAGGTGCATAATGAAACTGATGCACTTCTCACATAAATAGAAAGAAAAGCAGAAAGCAAATCAATCTGGACTGTTCTTGCACAGTTTCTAGTGGTTGAACCAAACTGACATTTGCAAAAGCATGGGGAAGAACAGATGCCCTGTTTCTCTCTGCGGTTTGTGTGAGTGAATGTAAAATATAAGATCATTTTTTAAACAGTATTTAGTATAAAATATAGCATTGGGATGTTACAAGTAGCCTCAATGCCTTTAGGCTGGGACCGCCAAAATAGAAAAATGACCTAGGGTTCTCACTTCTGATATCTATCCAATTCCTGCTGCAAAGTGTGTGTGTATGTGTGTACATACATGGGGTGAGGACATGTTCGGCTCAGCTGCGATCCACCCACTATCAAATAGCCTGCCAAACTCACTGTGCAGGCCCCATTTGGGCAAGATGCCAGCAGACTGCCGACACTGTGCAACCCTATTACAGCAGAAGCCAGCATTTCAGGCGAGGAGCGGAGGAAATTGTACAGAATTCATTTTCAAAGGAATAAACACAAGGCAGCTTTCTTGAAAAAACTTGAATTGCCAATTTTGACATTTTCCTTCCTGCGTCCAAGTCAGATGTTTTCCTATAGAACTCAATAAATCTTCCAGATACAGGAGCATTATTTACAGAAGACTAGCCAAGTTCTTCAGCTAAAGGCGCATTTAAGTAGCTAGAAATGGGAATGAATTTTCTTTTATTTTCAGTTTACGGTGTGAAAGAAATAGAATTCCAGAGTTGTTGACTGAGACATTCACTAAGCAAAGTTCTGTCGATTATTTAATTCGCATTTTCCAAGTAAATGCCTTCTTCTGGCTTCCCACAGTTCCTTTCAGAGAAGGTGACATCTAATTAGAGGAACTGAGAACCTCGAATACAAGAGGAAAACATTCTGTCCTGAGTGTAGCTTTTGAAACTTACAAAGGGGCTGGTTTTGAGGTTGGGTGCACATCAGGTGGGTGGTCCCCCCACCTACCCAAAGGCACCAGCAGAGAGCCTGAAGCATTTTTTATGGCTGGGCCTCATTAGAAGGGCATTGGTGAGCTGCCAGTGCCAAACAATCATTGACAGGCAGCTTGCCAATCGGGCAGGGGGCATTAAATCTGGGGACCCCTCCACGGAGCCAAGCTGGAAATGGCACCTAAAGGGGTTGGTGGCAAACCCGGGAAGGGCGGCAGCGAAGGACTGGCAGCGGGTGGGAAGATATCCGTGTGGTCAGGAGGAACATTCACAAAAATCAGTGCCACAGCTTTAATTTTGCATTTCTGGAGTGGCCTGCAGTGGCTCCCATAAAAACCGATGGATCGACTCCTCAATGCCCAATGAAAGACCAAAATTGCTTTGGGATCCTGCAAATGGCGTAGGTCATGATTTCAATATTTTAATAAGGCTTCTGCCTGTTTCTGGCCCTCAAAATCGAGTCGGGCGAGCTTCAGGCGGCCAGTGAGCGGTAAGTTTCTTAAAAAAAATTGTCTGCCTATTTTTCAGCGCGAATGGCTCAGTAGGCAGATAAAAATGATCCCCAGGGTATCTAATGGTCTCGTACAACTATTTAACAGGTAAATGCCGATCTGATCTGATTCTTCGTCTAACACAGCAGAGAAACAAAGGGCAATGATCACAAACTTAATCAATTAAAACCTTTTTTTCTCCATCAATTAATCAAAGTCAGACAACAGTACATTCCATCACAAACAGCACTATCACAAGACTGTGAATACATTCTGTGTTAACTGTCTATTGCATGTTGCTTCTTCTCAACATTGCTGCAGCTTGGGTGGTTTAAAAGAGAGTAATAGCCATAGGGGGAAAAATTCAGTTGGTTGCGCCTCCCGTTAGCGCCTTAAGAGGGTGCTAATGGGGCGCAAACCAACTAGCGCCTGGGCGCAGCGATGTTTGCGCCGCTCGCGAACTTAACTAGACATTTTGCGGCGGCGCTAAACACTACCGCCACGATCTCCTGCGCCGGCAGATCGTGACGTCAGTCGAGTGCGCAACGTCCTGGTATCGCCCCGGAGCGGATATTGAGTGGCGCCCCCTGCCTTACCGCCTGACGCTAGCAACGACAGGTTGAGGGGAGCGTTCTGCAGTCATGAAGGGACTGGAGGAGTGCTATATAAAGGTGACCACTTCCTGCCTTTTATTGTTGGTGCCATTTTTGAACTACGCATTCTGAGAGAGAGAGAGAGAGAGAGACTTCTGGAGAGATTCAACGTTGTGTGAAGGAGTTTTGGGTACTGAGCAGCACTTTGCAGGTTCATTTTGATTTGCCATTCCTTGTATCGATTTAGAAAAGGACTGTGGGGGCTGCACTCTGAGCTCTTTGCCTGGTACTCTCCATTGTTCTTTCCAGCAGATTTGATGTGCAGGTCTCTCCAGGCCGAGATTCAAGGCTGCAATGAGCAGGATGTGGATGGAAAGCAAGATTAACCATCCCCTTTAAGAACTGGCCCGTGCCATTGTGTGTGTGCTCCATTGCTGACTGACATTACATGAGCTTCGCCAGCGCTCTGAGGTAGCACCTCGCTCCTCGTCCTTTGCTCCTTAAGACAGGTGTGAAGCGCCTGATTTAGCGCTCCAATCACCTCCAGGGGCGATAAAAGTCAAGTTTGCAGTCGGTGGCGATAATTAGCGCCAGGCGCTAATCTTTGCGCCCAGCCGATAATTGCGCCCCAAATGGGGCGATACTGAATTTCTCCCCCATAATCTCTAAACTTAGCACCTTTCAACAATTTTAGGACTTAAGAGGATATATATTTCAATGTGAAAATATCTTCTTCACTTCTGTAATGGACTTCTGAAAGCAAATCACAGCAGAATTTAGCACACTTTGGAATATTTGCACTTTGAAAAATACTGATGATGGGCCAGAAATTCGGGTCTCCATGGGTGAGTACGCGCTGTGTACTCACCCGTAGACCCAACGAAAGTGCCAGTTTCGCGCATTCACTGTGCATGCGCTGGAAACCGGAACTTCCGTTCCCTTGAAGGAAGGGGTTCGGAGGTCAAACGCGCATGCATCGAACGTCCGCTTTTTTTTCAGGTTTCTTTGTGAGAGTAAGTCCCTAGCAGCTGCGTGGGGAAAAAGCAGGCACAAGGCCTGCTTTTAACAAGGTAAGTGGTGTATTAAGTAAAATTTAAACATTTTTTCCACAGGTTTATCTTTTTTAAATACTTTAAAGAAAGGTAAGTTTATTTTTAGCCCCGTTAAAAACTGTAATTAATTTTTTCAAAAATTTAAATTTTTGTTTAAAATAGTTAATTTATGTAATTTTTAGTTATTTTAAAAATGTGATTTTTTTTTTAGATTTATTTGAAGTTTTAGTTAGGTTTTGGGGCCGATCTCTATTCACAGGTCTTCCTGTCAAATCTATGAATGGAGATTCCCTGCTCTGATTGGCTCTTCATGGCCCACGTGATCCCAGGGGACGCTTCGAACTAACTGCGCCCCTGGGATATGCAAGCACTGCACACCGGCAGCTGGAGGAGGCCCAGGATCAGAATCCCACGCGGGCCCACAGCACAACGGCAGGAGCACTAGGTAAGTGCAGGTCGGGGGCTTGCACCTGCGGGAAGCCTCCGACCCGAATTTCTAGCCCAATATGTTGTGACTTTTGAAGTTTGATTGTATATGACTGAAAGCAAGAATACCAAGTCAGGTATATAGATCAGAGAGTAAAATAAAGAGGAAGTGTTTGTGCCGAAAGATGATTTGTGACTCAAACCATGCAAACACTTTGGCTGCGATTTTGCGGCGCTCAGAGGGCGGGTTCGGAGGCGGGTCCACTGTCAAAATCAACATGATTGACAGTGGGTTGGGAGCGATTGCAGAACAGACCCGACACCAAGCAGCGGGGGAGGCATTTAAGATAGTTAAATGCTTGTTAAACGCTTGTTAACTACTATTTTGCCAGCCTATTTCTATATTAGCACATTTTTAACGAGGTTCATGTCGTTCGGAGACCACGTCAGGTAAATAGGTCGGGAGTTCAATCGAGCTGAATAGTTCACAGCTGCAAATGTAGTATAAAAGCCAACATTTCACATCTGTTCACTTTCTGTCAGAAGTTGCTGATTTCAGGATTTGGAAGACACATTTGATCTTTATTGAGGCTGTAAGTATGTGGTGTAAACTTTATATCTACTGTCACCTCCTTGAAATAACCTCTCTCCCCACTGACAGATTGCTTCTAACATCTCATCCTCACCTGCCATATATAACAGCAGAATGGGAATGATTTAAACTCTCTCACCCTGGTCCTCAGAATCTGACCACGATCAGCCGCGGCAGCAGCAGAACCAGGCACACCAGCAGCACCAACAACAAGAGCACCAACCTTCTCCTCAACCACCTGCTGCTGCACAGGGCAGAGGGCATCAGCGCAAGGCTGCACCGCGCCGCAGGAGATACCCCCAACACAGGGTTTACAGGCAGAGGATGAGCTTCCTCAACATAACTGAGCAGCAGTGCCAAAGGAGGCTGAGACTATCATGACAGGTAGTCGCAGACATTTGCACAATGCTCGATCAAGACCTGCAGCCCAGAGGAGCGGGTGGACACCCCTTACCAGTGGCTGTCAAAGTCACCACGCCCTCAACTTCTTTGCGTCAGGCTCCTTCCAGGGATCAGCAGCAGACATTAGCGGCATCTCCCAGTTGGCCGCCCACAGATGCATCACGCAGGTCACCGAAGCCCTCCTTGATAAGTCCGCCAATTACATCCATTTTTCCACTGATGAAGCCAGTGTTACCGAGCGGGCACTCGGCTTTGTCAATCTGGCTGGCTTCCCACGGGTGCAGGGCATCATTGACTGCACACACGTGGCCATCAGGGCACCCCATCAGAACCCAGCAGTATTTGTCAACTGCAAAGGCTTCCACTCCCTTAACATGTAGCTGGTGTGCAACCAAAGGAAGAGCATCATGCATGTGTGCGCCAAGTTCCCTGGCAGCTGCCATGACTCTTACATCCTGCGCCAGTCCACTGTCCCTCAGCTCTTCGCACTGCCGAACAAACTTTCCGGCTGGCTCCTTGGAGACAAGGGCTATCCCCTGAAGAAGTGGCTAATGACACCGTTGAAGAGGCCATCAAACGAGTCTGAGGAGCGTTATAATCAAAGCCACATTTCCACCAGAAGTCTCATAGAGCAAACAATAGGGTTGCTCAAAATGTGCTTCAGATTCCTGGACAGATCTGGTGGAGCCCTTCAGTACGCACCAGCCAGGGTCTCGAGAATCGTCGTTGTCTGCTGTACCCTGCACAACATAGCACTGCAGCGAGGATTAGCGCTGCATGAGGCACAAGGCACAGAGCGCACAGCCTCTTCAGAGGAGGAGGAGGAGGAAGAGCAGAATGAGGTTCAGCATGAGGAACACCCGGAGGAGGCGGCTGTCCCAATGCGACCAGAACGCGAGCACATTGCTGCCCGTGATGCCAGGGATGGCTTAATCAATGCCAGATTCACCTAACTTTATGCGGCACAGACATGTGGCTGCCACATCTGCATGAAGATTGGCATCATCCCACTTCAACACCATAGAGCATCTCTACAATGAACTGTGCATTCCTTGCACTGTCACCACCATTGCTGGACATAAAAGGCGCCCTTACCCTTCACTCTGCCACTTGCAATTGTGAGCACACGTATGGCAACGAATGCAAACATTCAGAAAAAAATAATTTATTACAACAAAGTAAAAGAACAGAAACTTAACATTCATTTATAGCAAATCACCCAAGTGACTACCCTTGTGACTATTTATGTGGGATCTTTCTTTTCCGCGTGCTTCTACGTGGTGTTACCCCTGTGGCTTCAGCAGATGTAGAGGCAACATGCTCACTTCCCTGCTGCACCTGCTTAGATGCCTTTGGCGGTCGTCCTCTGGGTTTTGGAGCCTGTGAGGGCCCCGCCAAAGTCTGCTCCTCCTGCGGCTGTGCAGGGGCAGACTCGGCCATCACTATCCGGGGAGGCATCTGGGGCTCTGACCGAGGGCTTGGCAAGGGGGGTGGAAGTTTGATCGCTTGGAGAGGAGCCCCCACTTCCATGTCCCCTCCCACCATCATCCCTCTCATGGGCCACCCGCACTTCGCTGCTGGCAAGTAGATGGAGAGCACCTTGCTGCACATCAATGAGACCATGAGGACCCATGTCTATACTGACATTCCTCATAACAAGGACATCTATGAACCTTTGGTTTCTCTCCTCAATAGATGCCCATCTATCCTCCATAGATGACCATCTGTTTAGAAGTGTTACCATGCTCTCCTGAGTCTGGCAATTTATGTCGTCCATGGAAGGGGCCATCCTTTCCATGGCGGAACCTAAAGTTGCCAGTGCGTGCGCCATGGCATTGCTCATATTTGTGATGCACTTTGCATTCTCTGCACACTCTCAGTCACCGTGGTTGCAAACCCTGTCAGAGCCTCCTGAACTTGTTCCTGAAGCTCCAGGATCGCCCTCTTCCTGGATGGCCCCTGAGGCTCAGCGTCTGCATGCAGCTGAGCAAAGCTAGGAGAATCCTGCGGCCACTGACGAGGAGTCTGCACTGCTGCCCCTGTCTCCACCATCTGATCTTGCTCACTTGTGACATCTGATACACCAGGTGACAACACTACTCTATCTCGCATAGGACCCACCGAGGTGTGCGTCTCTGCGCTGGTGCAGGGTGCGCTCATTTCTGCTGACGCTGCTCCCTCAGACGCTGCAGCATCCACTGAGGAGTGCTCCTGCTCTTCCTCCTGGACAGTGGGGGGCGGGGAGGGGCTCTTGATGGTCCTGTGGGAGAGTAATGACATGAGTTAGGCATGTGATATATAGATTGTAGACCCATCCCATTATGCACATGATGAGCATTCTCTTAAAAACAGAAGACCATAAGAAATAGGAACAGGAGTAGGCCATTTGGCCCTTCGAGCCTGCTCCACTATTCAGTAAGATCATGGCTGATCTTCTACCTCAACTCCACTTTCCTGCACTATCCCCATATCCCTTGATTCCCTTAATATTTAAAAATCTATCGATCTCTGTCTTGAATATACTCAACAACTGAGCATCCACAGCCCTCTGGGGTAGAAAATTCCAAAGATTCAGCACATTCTGAGTGAAGAAATTTCTCCTCATCTCAGTCCTAAATGGTCGACCCCTTATTCTGAGACTGTGACCCCTGGTTCTAGATTCCCCAGCCAGGGGAAACATCCTCCCTGCATCTACCCTGTCAAGCCCTGTAAGAATGTTGTATGTTTCAATGAGATCACCTCTCATTCTTATAAACTCCAGAGAGTATAGGCCTAGTCTAATCAATCTCTCCTCATAGGACAATTCCCCCATCCCAGGAACCAGTCTGGTGAACCTTCGTTGCACTCCCTCTATGGCAAGTATATCCTTCCTTAGGTAAGGAGACCAAAACTGTACACAATACCCCAGGTGTGGTCTCGCCAGGGCCCTATATAATTTCAGTACGACATCTTTACTCTTACACTCAAATCCTCTTGTAATAAAGGCCAACATACCATTTGCTTTCCTAATTACTTGCTGTACCTGCATGTTAACTTTCAGTGATTCGTGTACAAAGACACCCAGGTCCCTCTGAACGCCAAACACTTCCCAATCTCTCCCCATTTAAAAATTACTTTGCTTTTCTATTTTTTCTACCAAAGTGGATAACTTCACATTTCTCCACATTATATTCCATTTGCAATGTTCTTGCCCACTCACTTAGCCTGTCTATTTCCCCTTGAAGCCTCCTTGCATCCTCCTCACAACTTACATTCCCACCCAGCTTTGTATCATCAGCAAACTTGGATATAATGGCCCAGAAATTCGGGTCTCCACGGGTGAGTACGCGCTGTGTACTCACCCGTAAGGCCAACGAAAGTGCCGGTTTCGCGCGTGCACTGCGCATGCGCGGGAAACCGGAACTTCCGTTCCCTTGAAGGAAGGGGTTCACAGGTCAACCGCGTGCGCCGGAGAGGCAGCGCGTAGACCTGGAACTTCCGTTTTTTTTTACAGGTTTCTCCGTGCGGGTAAGTCCCCAGCGCTGCGCGTGGAAAAAGCAGGCACAAGGCCTGCTTTTAACAAGGTAAGAGGTAAATTAAGTAAAATTGAAACATTTTTTCCTCAGGTTTATCATTTTTAAATACTTTAAAGAAAGGTAAGTTTATTTTTAGCCCCGTTAAAAACTTTAATTAATTTTTTCAAAAATTTAAATTTTTGTTTAAAATAGTTAATTTATGTAATTTATAGTTATTTTAAAAATGTGATTTTTTATTTTATTTATTTGAAGTTTTACTTAGGTTTTAGGGCCAATCTCTATTCATAGATATGACAGGTCTTCCTGTCAAATCTATGAATGGAGATTCCCTGCTCCGATTGGCTCCCCATGGCCCACGTGATCCCAGGGGACGGTGCAAACTAGTTGCGCCGCTGGGATACGTGAGCACTGCACACCGGCAGCTGGAGGAGGCCCAGGATCAGAATCCCACGCGGGCCCACAGCACAACAACAGGCGCGCTATGTAAGTGCACCCGCTATGCTTGCACCCGCGGGAAGCCTCCGACCGGAATTTCTGGGCCTATATCATTTGGTCCCCTCATTCAAATCATTGATGTAGATTGTGAATAGCTGAGGCCCAAGCACTGATCCTTGCGGTACACCACTAGTTACAGCCTGACCCATATGAGTCACTCATGAATGCCAACTAAGATATATGGAAAATAATTCTGTCACCAGGTTGTTCTAATGAGCCCCTCTCTCCGTCCCCCACTTCAGGCTGGTCAGCGACTCCTGTTATGTCCAGAACTGCCTCCTCAGCATTGGTGAGCTCAGCCTCCTCCCGTTCTCTCCCTCTCCGGCGGCGGACCTGGGTGGAGCAACAGCGGCGAGGCGGCGGCGGTAAAAGGCGGCAGCGACCAGGTAGGCCCACAGAGGCGGCGGACCTGGGTGGAGCAACAGCAGCGAGGCGGCGGCGGTAAAAGGCGGCAGCGACCAGGTAGGCCCACAGAGGCGGCGGACCTGGGTGGAGCAACAGCGGCGAGGCGGCGGCGGTAAAAGGCGGCAGCGACCAGGTAGGCCCACAGAGGCGGCGGACCTGGGTGGAGCAACAGCGGCGAGGCGGCGGCGTTAAAAGGCGGCAGCGGCCAGGTAGGCTTTCACCAAGCCGAGAGCAGGAGAGAGGTAAAAAATAATCGAAGTGTGACGTCATCAGAAAGCAGGTAAGTGATTGGTTGGTGAGTATTTCTCTTTTTTTTAATACAAAACTTCAATTTTATTGTTTCTCGGGTATCTGTGGTGTAGCAGAGACTGCTGGCATAAATTAACTGAAGGGTAAATAATACATTTTTAATTAATTACATAGAATGGGAGAGCAGGTGATGTGTTACTGCTGCAATATGTGGGAGCTGGTGGACACCATTGATGTTCACGGTGAACACATTTGCAGTAAGTGTTGGCTGCTCGAGGAACTCCGGCTCCGTGTTGATGAGCTGGAGTCCGAGCTTCAAACACTGCGACACATCAGGGAGGGGGAGAGTTACCTGGACTCCGTGTTTCAGGAGGTAGTCACACCAATTAGAGTAACTAATTCAGAAGTAGCCCGTGGTCAGGGACAGGAAGGTGTGACTACGAGTGAGGCAGGTACAGGGATCCAGGAGGTAGTGTTGGAGGAGCCGCAGCCCTTGCTCTTGTCCAACAGGTTCGAGGCTCTTACTCCCTGTGTGGATAGGAGCGGGGACTGCAGGGAGGATGAGCAACCTGGCCACAGCACCGTGGTAAGGGGGGCCATTCAAGTGGGGGGAGTAAAAAGAAATGTTGTAGTGGTAGGGGATAGTATCATTAGGGGGATAGATAGGGTTCTTTGCAGCCAAGAGCGAGAGTCCCGAAGGCTGTGTTGCCTGCCCGGTGCCAGGGTTAAGGACATCTCCTCTGGGCTGGAGAGAAACTTGGAGTGGGAGGGGGAGGATCCAGTTGTCGTGGTCCATGTTGGTACCAATGACATAGATAGGACAAGGAAAGAGGTTCTGCTGAGGGAGTTTGAGCAGCTAGGGGCCAAATTAAAAAGCAGAACCTCGAGGGTAATAATCTCTGGATTACTACCTGAGCCACGAGCAAATTTGGCTAGGGTAAATAAAATCAGGGAGTTGAATGCGTGGCTCAAAGACTGGTGTGGGAAAAATGGGTTTTGCTTCTTGGGACACTGGCACCAGTACTGGGGCAGGAGAGAGCTGTTCCGTTGGGACGGACTTCACTTGGCCAGTGCTGGGACTAGTGTCCTGGCGAATCGAATAACTAGGGCTGTGGAGAGGGCTTTAAACTAATTAGTGGGGGGGAGGTTTCAAGAGAGCAAAAAATAAAAATGACAACAGAGAGGGTCATAGACATAGGTAGCAGTAGGGGAATCACAAATCAGAGCGTGGCAGGAAGGGACAGAGTGTGTGGAGTAAAAGGTAAACTGGTAAAAAGTGAAAAAGCAGGAACTAAGTGCCACAAAGCATATTTGAAAGTTCTCTATCTGAATGCACGTAGCATTCGTAACAAAATAGACGAGTTAATGGCACAAATAACTACATATGGTTATGATATTGTGGCCATTACAGAAACATGGCTGCAGGGTGACAATGCCTGGGAATTAAACATACCAGGTTATTTAACGATCAGGAAGGACAGGCAGGATGGAAGGGGAGGTGGGGTGGCTATGTTAATAAAGGAAGGAATCACTGTAATACAGAGTAATGATATTGGGTCAAAAAATCATGATAATGAAACAGTTTGGGTGGAGATAAGGAATAATAAGGGGAAAAAAACATTAGTGGGCGTAGTCTATAGGCCTCCGAACAGTTGCAACTCTATTGGACGGAGTATCAATCAGGAAATAGTTGAGGCATGTAATAAGGGAACATCTATAATTATGGGGGATTTTAACTATCATATTAATTGGACAAATCAAATGGGGCAGGGCTGCCTTGAGGATGAGTTCATTGAGTGTATTAGGGATGGGTTTCTTGAGCAGTATGTAACTGAACCGACCAGGGGGCAAGCAACCTTAGATCTGGTCCTGTGTAACGAGACAGGATTAATTAAAAATGTCCTAGTAAAGGATCCCCTTGGAATGAGTGACCATAACATGGTTGAATTCCATATTCAATTAGAGGGTGAGAAGGTTGGATCTCAAACAAGCGTGCTAAGCTTGAATAAAGGAGACTATGAAGGTATGCGAGCGGAATTGAGTAGAGTGGATTGGGAAAATAGATTAAAGGGTAAGACGACACATGATCAGTGGTGTACATTCAAGGAGTTATTTTACAACTTCCAAAAAAAATATATTCCACTGAAAAGAAAAGGGTGTAAAAGAAAGGACAGTCATCCGTGGCTAAGTAAAGAAATTAAGGATAGTATTCAACTAAAAACAAGGGCATATAAGGTAGCGAAATCTAGTGGGAGGACAGAGGATTGGGAAAACTTTAAAAGGCAGCAAAAAATAACAAAAAGATTGATTAAGAAAGGGAAGATAGATTATGAAAGTAAATTAGCAAAAAATATAAAAACAGATAGTAAGAGTTTTTATAGTTATATAAAAAGAAAAAGGGTGGCTAAAGTAAATGTTGGTCCCTTAGAGGATGAGACCGGGAAATTAATGGTGGGAAATATGGAGATGGCAAAAACACTGAATGAATATTTTGTATCAGTCTTTACAGTAGAGGACACTAAGAATATCCCAACACTGGACAAACAGGGGGCTATAGGGGGAGAGGAGCTAAACACGATCAAAATCACTAAGGAAGTGGTACTCGGTAAAATAATGGGACTCAAGGCGGATAAATCACCTGGACCTGATGGCTTACATCCTAGAGTCTTGAAGGAAGTGGCGGTAGGGATTGTAGATGCATTGGTAATAATTTTTCAAAACTCCCTGGATTCCGCTAAGGTCCGGCAGACTGGAAAACTGCTAATGTAACACCCTTATTTAAAAAGGGCAGTAGACAGAAGGCTGGCAACTATAGACCGGTTAGCCTAACATCTGTGGTAGGTAAAATTTTGGAGTCCATTATTAAGGAAACAGTAACAGGACATTTGGATAATCATAATTTAATAGGACAAAGTCAGCATGGTTTTACGAAGGGGAAGTCATGTTTGACAAATTTGCTGGAGTTCTTTGAGGAAGTAACATATAGAGTGGATAAAGGGGAACCAGTGGACGTAGTGTATTTAGACTTCCAAAAGGCATTTGACAAGGTGCCACACAAAAGATTATTGCTTAAGGTAAAAAATCACGGGATTGGGGGTAATATTCTGGCATGGATAGAGGATTGGCTATCTAACAGAAAGCAAAGAGTTGGGATAAATGGTTCATTCTCAGACTGGCAATCAGTAACTAGTGGTGTTCCACAGGGGTCAGTGCTGGGTCCCCAACTCTTCACAATCTATATTAACGATTTGGAGGAAGGGACCAAGTGTAACATATCAAAATTTGCAGATGATACAAAGATGGGAGGGAAAGTAGTGAGTGAGGAGGACATAAAAAACCTGCAAGGGGACATAGACAGGCTAAGTAAGTGGGCAGAGATTTGGCAGATAGAATACAACACTGGAAAGTGTGAGGTGATGCACTTTGGCAGGAAAAATCCTAGAGCAATTTATTATCTTAATGGCAAGAAACTGGAGAGTACTGAAGTGCAAAGGGATCTGGGGGTCCTGGTGCACGAAACTCAAAAGGTTAGTATGCAGGTGCAGCAAGTGATTAAGAAGGCAAATGGAATGTTGGCTTTCATTGCTAGGGGGATAGAATATAAAAATAGGGAGGTATTGCTTCAGTTGTACAAGGTATTGGTGAGACCGCACCTGGAATACTGCATACAGTTTTGGTGTCCTTACTTAAGGAAAGACATCCTTGCTCTCGAGGCAGTGCAAAAAAGGTTCACTCGGTTAATCCCGGGGATGAGGGGGTGGTCATATGAGGAGAGGTTGGGTAGATTGGGACTCTACTCATTGGAGTTCAGAAGAATGAGAGGCGATCTTATTGAAACATATAAGATTGTGAAGGGGTTGGATCGGGTGGATGCGGGGAGGATGTTCCCGATGACGGGTGAGACGAGAACTAGGGGACATAGTCTTAGAATAAGGGGCTGCTCTTTCAAAACTGAGATGAGGAGGAACTACTTCACTCAGAGGGTGGTAGGTCCATGGAATATGCTGCCACAAAAAGCTGTAGAAGCTACAACATTAATTAAATTTAAAACAGAAATAGACAGTTTCCTAGAAGTAAAGGGCATTAAGGGTTACGGGGAGCGGGCAGGAATTTGGACATGAGTCTAGGTTCGGATCAGTCATGGCCCTGTGGGTAGTGGAGCGGGCCCAGGGACTGTGTAGCCTGATTCTGCTCCTATTTCGTGTGTGCAATTCTGTTAGATGCAGGAGATGGTTCTGTGATAGATAGTAGATTGGCGGTTAGGATCAGATCAGCCATGATCTTATTGAATGGCGGAGCAGGCTCGAGGGGCCGATTGGCCTACTCCTGCTCCTATTTCTTATGTTCTTATGTTCTTATTGTGGGCTCTCTTTTCCTGCAATGAGGGAAACAAGAGAAGTTTGAGTGAGAGTGATGGAATGAGTGTAAAGAATGGATAGGATAGATGTTCAGAGGGAGACTATGATGGAGTGGGGTGCCAATACCAAGTTGCCTACTTTTGAGTTGTTAGTTGTTGTCATTGCATAACGATGAGGGTGAGTGTGAGGGGTGCATATTAAGATGGGGAAGTGATTCTGTACATAGGGAGAGACGGATGGGTGATGGTGCAAGGGATGTTGGGGTGAGTTAGGATGTGCAAGAGTAGGGTTGGCAATGCAGAGTGATGGGGATGTGATGACAGGCACAGCAGAATGAAGGTAAGCGTGCTTTTATACTCACTTTTCCTGAATGCAGAAGATCATTAAACCTCTTCCTACATTGCACCCAGGTGTGAACAAACACACACCTTGCAGTGATCTCCTCAGCTATTTGCAGCCAGGCTGCCTTCGTCTGCTGAGGAGGTCTCCTCCTTCCATCCCCAGGGAATAGAACCTTCTTGTGTCCTCTGACTCCCTCCAGAAGAACATGGAGGGAGTCATCATTGAAACGTGGTGCAGCCCTTTGTCTCTCTGCAGTCATTGTTGCCTGAACCAGCACTCAGGAGCATTAAATCAGAATTGAGAGCAAATGGGGACATGGCCCCTTTAAATATACTGGCAACAAACGCGTCATCAGGTAACGTCACCAGACCCGCACCTTGTAATTGGGCCGGGTAACGCGCAGGGCAGGCTTAACAAGCCCAATTAACATAAAATCCTTTTCGCAGAATGGCTGGAGTCGGGAACGGGACCAGTACCCGCCTCCGATGGCGAAATCGCGGCCTTTGATCCGCTCGGTCAGCTCTTTTATCATCAGAGTCCTGTCATTAGGCCTTTGTAGAATAAAACCAGGAAAGGCCCAATCAGTGAAACCAATGCTTCATGAGTTGTTGAGGCCCTCATTTTTTTAAAAGGGGCTATCTTCATTACCAGAGAGGGAGAATAGTTAGAGGGGCCACGTGTCATTTTTGCCATAGTACAATGAGATTTGACAATGCAAAGATGTGCTTAACGATGATTTATGTCATGATGTTGCATGTTTGACAATGAGAAAAAGGCTCACAAGATAAATGTAAATGATGGAAGCCATTTGGACAATTTTAGCTCACCGTCTAGAATGTTTTAAAAAATTTATATTCCCCCGTCACATCACTACTCAATCCAGAAAATCAATCCAAATATTGATCTTGCTGTACATATAGAAGATCTAAATCTACCCTAAATTGTTCTTTCATCACTTTTCGCCTATGCCTCCTTAGTCTAGTGTCTTGGTTTACTTTGACGTAGTACTCTGGATTTACCTTGGCCCGGATTTTGTGGTCAGTGGCGAATGAATGGCGCTCGCTGTTCATTACACTTATAGCTGCCCACA
The DNA here is from genome assembly GCA_030390025.1 of Squalus acanthias. Classification (NCBI taxonomy): domain Eukaryota; kingdom Metazoa; phylum Chordata; class Chondrichthyes; order Squaliformes; family Squalidae; genus Squalus; species Squalus acanthias. The sequence continues at coordinate 164,895,129 of CM059425.1, forward strand.
GACTTTTCGTGGGCTTTTGAGTGGCGATTTACGGTCACTGGGCATCTGAAACACTGAGGCACCCGCCACAGATGATCTGGGACCTGTGTAAACTAAGCAAGCAACAGCGTATCTCTTCAACCAATCAGATTGAAGAATCCTTACTGAGACATGCAGCGTGTAATTTTAACCCACAGAAATAGGTTTGGGTCAGGTGGGATATTAAAATGTAAAAAAATCTCAAACCCGAACCCAACCCGTCTACTTCTGGTTTTAATGGAGGCAGGATTGGGGTGGGCAACCAACCCGCTCCCAGGAGGCGGGTCACTCATTTAAATATTTTAATAAGGCTGCGTGCCTCAGATTTTTTCTCTCTTCCAGCTTTAACGTTAGCTGGCCAGGTATCCCGGGCCTCGGGAAACCCGACAGCTAAAGAGAGGTTAGGACTGGTGGATGGAAGAGGTAAGTGCCTTTCCAGCACTGCTTTTGGACCAGGAGGAAAAAAGAAAGAAAGACTTGCATTTATATAGCGCCTTTCACGACCACCGGACATCCCAATGTGCTTTACAGCCAATGAAGTACTTTTAAAGTGTAGTCACTGTTGTAATGTAGGAAACGCAGCAGCCAATTTGTGCATAGCAAACTCCCACAAACAGCAATGAGATAATGACCAGATAATCTGTTTTTTTTAGTGGTGTTGATTGAGGGATAAATATTGGCCAGGACACTGGGAATAACTCCCCTGCTCTTCTTCAAAATAGTACCATGGGATCTTTTACGTCCACCTGAAAGGGCAAACGGGGCCTCGGTTTAATGTCTCATCTGAAAGACGGCACCTCCAACAGTGCAGCACTCCCTCAGCACTGCACTGGAGTGTCAGCCTAGATTTTTGTACTCAGGTCTCTGGAGTGGGACTTGAATCCACAACTTTCTGACTCAAAGGCAAGAGTGCTACCAACTAAGCCACAGCTGACACTGTGCAGGACCAGGAGTGATTCCCCTCAGCCCCCCGAACAAACGTGTTGCCTACTCCACTCCACCCCCCCGCAATTGGGCTTCTCCCGCAATCACCGACCCCCATCTCTGCCCCGATCTCTGTCCAACTCCCGCGATCATCTCCCGCCCCTCCAAACCACGCTGTACCCACAGCCTTGCGAGCTCTCACTGAGCAGCAGGACACCTGGGGTGCAGCCTCTTCTGCAGCATTCTCCACACAACAGGGAGCCAAGCCTGTCAATCAGGCTGGCTTCCGTGCGGGGAACCTGTTAAAAAACCACAAACTCTGTGAAGTTAAAACTCCACAGTGTTTGGGAAAACCCATACTTCCCCGAACCAGAACTCTTCCCCCCTGCTTGGAAATATCATCCCAGTAAATATCGGAGCTGCAGAGACTGAACCAGGAAGTGTAAGTTAGAATATTTAATTCAATGTCAAATCATGTACAGAAAGCAAAATAAAGATAGGAGAAGAAAGATGCGATTAAGAGAGAGAGATAAAAGAGACAGAAAGAAAATTAAAAAAAAACACTTTTTTAATTTTAATTTTAAACTTTTTTATATCTCCAACAATAATTAAAATCTGAAGGAATGAGACTCCACACTTGTAAAAGTGAATTTTCAGTGCCAGAAAGGTTGTTTGGCAGTAATTAAGACTTATCACGCCATTTAAAATTCACTTACACTTGAATGGACAGGCCCTCACCTTTTCTGATATGTTTAGGGGGTAACTAGTGGGTAAGTACCGCAACTTCATGCCCTTACATGTATTTCAATGCCAAGTCACTGGGCGAGATATTGTTAGAGCGAAGCTTGTGGAAGAGCAGGGTAAATCGGACAGCAACTTTCGGATTTCTGCATTTTATGGCACATGTGCGGTCGCCAGAAGTTGCTGTGCAATTTACTCCATAATAACGGTGAGCGTTGTTAGACTCGCTATTATTATTACCGCAAAATCCGGGCCCATATCTGTATCATTTAGTATCTTGTGTACTTTTATAAGGTCCCTTCTATCAGTCGCCTCATATCAAAGTGAAGGAGCTTCACTTTCTCCAGTCTTTCCTTACTTATGCCTACAGATCCAGCCCTTCACTGGTCCCATCATAATTCACAAGATCAGCTCTTTTGCATACTAACTAGCATTAGTGTAGCATAAAATGGGAGTAATGCATGGTCAGGATGGGTGGAGGGGGAGGAAACCTCAGATGTAGCCTTTAAAATCAGCACTCACTTCAAACTGTCAGCAACAGGCTGGGGTAGCAGCAGATAAGTGCAAGACTAAGGGGTAGATTTTGGTCTGGGCCTCTTTTTGTTAAAAACTGTCAGATACTACACCATAGGCAACTTGCACAATTGATATTTAAAAGGGTATTGCGATCAGGGATTTCTAGCTGCAAAAAGCATTTGGTTCAGGGGTATGAAAAATGGTAGTTCTAGTCGGACATCTTAGGATTCTGCTATTTAGACAACTACTCCACCTTTCAATAGTTTTTTTATAGCTTCTTTAAATTGCAGAATTGTTTAAAGAAATGTTCTGCAATTTTATCCGAATGATTGAGTGCTCTGGCCCCCATATACATTGGCTCGGAATTTGCGGTTGTAACGATGGAAAAACTGTCAGCGCTCGCCATCATTACTGTGTAAAACAGACAGCAACTTCTGGCATCCGCTCATGAGCAGTTAAACACAGAAATATGGAAGTTTCTGTCGATGATACTTTGCTCCTCCACAGGGTGCGCCATTGCAATCTTCGCAGAGGCAATCAACACAGGATCAGTGATTTGATGTGAACTTCAACTTTTTACGCAGTATTCTCGCTGTAAAAACCATTGAAAATGTTAAGCCTTGTTGAATGAAGTGTAACTGAATTTTTAACAGCGTACGAAGTCTTAATTACTGCTGAACGACCTCTCTGGCCCTGAAAAAATTATTTTACAAGTGTGGAATGTCATTCCCTCCATTCCATGATAAAAATTCCATGATTTTTAAAATAATGATAAAAAAATTTTTTAAAGTTTGTTTATAATATTTGTGTATGTCACAATCTTTATTTTGCTTTCCGTAAAATGATTAAAAAGTGAATTATAATCCATGCTTTTTATTTCTGGTTTGCTGTCAGTGAGAATACTTCAATCTGATTGGCTGCTCAGCTTGCTTGATGACTTCGCTGTTGCTGGACACCACAGATCCCCTATAGATGGCGCCAGATTGAAAGTCACATCGGAATAAGGGAAATCGACGCTTTACAGAGTCCGCTAAACTTTGTGGGCAGTTTTCTTCGAGGTCAGTGGCGAGTGCCGTCCCTTCGCCGCTGACCGCAAAATCCGAGCTATTTTGGCACTGATTCTACAGCATCAGAACAACAGTAAAACAATATTTTGTGGCTTTATGTTGTTATACTTTCCCCAGTGGCTAAGGGACGTTCTAGCCAGTAAGCAGGTTCAACCGCTCACCCCGGTGAGAAAAGATGGCTGTCAGTACCTCCAGCAGAAACATTTACATTGTCCTCAGGGCAGCACTGCCAACAGAAGCATCAGTGAAAATCATGGGAGTGAATTTCTGCAGGGGAGAGAGGGGGCAGTTCTCCCACTTGTCCATCTTAACTTCAGCAGAAGAGCCACGGAAATGCCAGAAAAACAGCGTAACTGGTGTTTTTTCTGGGGTTTCCTCAGCTTGTCTGTCAAAGTTACATTGGATGAGCAAGAGAATCCCTGCAGAAATTCATCTCTCATCTCTTCAGGTGGGTCTCGGATTCACCATAGGCAGCAAGACTGCTTCATTTATCATATTCCCACCAACACTGGGCTGCCATTGGCACTGCAGTGCATTAAACGAGGCATCAATTGTAGTATTTGTTCACATATATCAAAATGCCCCCGATCATGAATCACAGCCTTGAAAAAAAAGAAAAAATGAGTTATTGTAAAAGTTGCAGTGAGCTCGTATTTCTGCTGCTACGTTTGATACCCTCAAACTATAATCTGTTTAAAGTTAATGTGCCTTTAAGAGTACTGGCAGAAACATTATCCCAGAGATTACTCTTGAATGGAAATCCACCTAAATTATCAATGCAAACTCCAGCTTCACATCTGAGTTATAATATTTCATTTCATTTATCAAAGGTAATACTCAAAACAAAGCTACTGAGTGCTCATAAAACATGGATTAAGCTGGTCTAGCTTTAAGATTGTTTTTCACAGCCAGCCATTCAACATTTAGGTAATTATGAGTGAGAAATCCAGAGTATTTAGGAGAATTGCCATACCAGTCTTTATTTTGGCTAAGACAAAACTGAATACTGAAGCAGACAATGGGGGCAGGGGAGAAGGGATTAAATCCTGCCTAGAGTTCACTATTACTGTTAACAGTATGGGCATGTGCAATTATGAGCACTTTTACAAGAATCCTTTCAAAATTTTTCAGGCAGCTCCAGCTCCTGAAAAGAGTCAGAACTGGAAATTTCAATTCCATAGCTACGATCTTGGTTAAGATGATGCAAGTTCACACAACAGCAAATGCAATATGTACTGCAGCACAAATATTTCAATAGTTTTCCCCATCAGTCAATGATTGATACAGCTGCTTTGGAAAACATGGTTAACTTGTTAAAATTGCTGCCTGTAAAATTGGTGAATTGGTGACTTCATAGTAAGAGTGTTGATGCTCACATGAGAAGTCGTGACCTAGAATGATGAACTTATATCCACAAACCAATCTGTTTATTGTGCTGTGTGTTGAGTCTCACCATCTGCTTCAAACGAAGGTTAGATTTTGCTCTGTTTCACCTCTGAGCTGCTGTAAATACTATTCCACAATGGTAGGATATATCATTTACATTGCAAAATAGTAATCAGTTTAACAATAGCTTTAAGTTTTCATAATTCTTTACATTTCTCCTTCAATTTTCTCCCCTCTTCACCCAAGGACAATTATCTATTAAAAATCTTCCATATTTCTGTCACTCTTTTGTGTTATGATTAAACTTATAAATTCAGACCTCATCTGCAGTACTGCATTTAATTTTGAGCACTGACCCTCAGAAAAGGTATATTGGCCTTGGAGGCTATACACAGTAGATTCACCAAAATTACAGCAGGGCTTAAAAGGTTAAATTATGATGACAAGTTGCATAAACTTGGCTTGTATTCCCTTGAGTTTAGATGGTTGAGGGGTGATCTAATCAAGGTATTTAAAATGATAAAGGGATTTGATGGGGTAGATACAAAGAAACTATTTCCTCTGGTGGGGCAATTCCAGAACAAAAGGGCATAATCTTAAAATTAGAGCTAGGCCATTTACTAGTGAAATCAGGAAGCAATTTTTCACACAAAGGGTAATGGAAATCTGGAATTCTCTACTCCAAAAGGCTGTGGATGTTGGGTCAATTGACATTTTCCAGTCTGAGATTGACATTATTATTAGGTAAGGGTATCAAGGGATATGGAGCAAAAGCGGGTAAATATATTTGCGGTACAGATCAGCCACGAACTAATAAAATGATGGAACATGCTTGAGCAGATGAATGGCCTACTTCTGTTCCTATAGGGTAGATTTTAACCCCCTAGACCGGCGGAAATGAGCATGGCAGGCGGGCGCCTAATTTACATGATACAGTGGCGGCCCAATGATGGTCATCGACGCTACAACGGCATTTTAATTTCTGGATTTTAGAGGCCCACACAGGGCCAACTCTGACAGCAGAACTATGGTGGGAATAGGCCATGGTATGTATGAAAAAATCTCTGGACTACTTGTGAGCTAGGAGGAGCAGGAGTGCTCCCCTGGGCCTCACAAAGAGTTTTTGGGCCTCCCCAACCCTGGTCTTGCCTCTCCCTCCCAGCACTGGCATCGGCTTCCAAAGTTCCGGCCCGGTGCTAACTTTATGCTGGTTACCATTCTCTTAGGTCCCCGGCTTTCTCGGGCTCCCGACACGATTTATATTCCTAGCCATTGGCCCTGATGTCACTTCCGCTGGTTTCAGGCGGGAGACTGTCCTGGACTTTTTAAATGAGCGTAAATGGCCCAGGCATCACGCTGAACTCCGCAAGGGAGTTTCCAGATCTCGAACCAGATCTCCAACTACAAGGCCCGTAGTCTCCCTCCACACAACTGTGAAAGCCTCATTCATGGATATTACCAGAAACAACAACACACTCCACCTCTCTACCTCTTCTTCCTTTAAGATGCTCCTTAAAACCTACTTCTTTGGACAGGTTTTTGGTCACCTGGCCTAATATTTCCTTACAAAAGAAAAATACTGCAGATGCTGGAAATCTGAAATAAAAACAGAAAATGCTGGAAATACTCAGCAGGTCAGGCAGCATCTGTGGAGAGAGAAACAGAGTTAACGTTTCAGGTCAATGACCTTTTGTCAGCACTGGAAAAAGTTAGAGGTGTAACAGATTTTAAGCAAGTGCAGGGGCAGGGAAAGGGGGGAGGGGAGGAAAGAACAAAAGGGAAGGTCTGTAATAGGGTGGAAGGCAGGAGAGATTAAATGACAAAAGGGATGATGGTGCAAGGCAAAAGGGAGTGGTAATGGGACAAGTAAAGAAAAAAAAGATGATTCTAGAAGAGGTGTAAATGGGAATGGCAGAATCATCAACAGTTGCCATGTGAAAAAATAAGGGCAGAGGTTATGGGCTGAAATTGTTGAACTCTATGTTGAGTCCAGAAGGCTGAAAAGTGCCTAATCGAAAGATGAGGTGCTGTTCCTTGAGCTTACATTGAGGTTCGTTGGAACAGTGTAAGAGGCCGAGGATGGAGAGGTCAGAGTGGGAGTGGAGCTGACAATTAAAGTGACAGGCAACCGGAAGCTCGGGGTCAAGCTTGCGGACTGAACAGAGGTGTTCTGCAAAGCGATCACCCAATCTGCGTTTGGTCTCCCCAATGTAGAGGAGACCACATCGTGAGCACCGAATACAGTATACTAAATTGCAAGAAGTACAAGTAAATCGCTGTTTCACCTGGAACCCTTGTATGGAAGGTGGCATCGTCAGAGCAGATGCGACAGAGACGGAGAAACTGGGAGAATGGAGTAGAGTCCTTACAGGAAGCGGGGTAGGAAGAGGTGTAGTCCAGCTAGCTGTGGGAGTCAGTGGGAGTCAGTGGGCTTATAGTGGATGTTTGCCGATAGCCGATCCCCAGAAATGGAGACAGAGAAGTTGAGGAAGGGAAGGGAAGAGTCAAAGATGTACCATGTGAAGGTGAGGGAAGGGTGGAAATTGGAAACAAAGCTCAATGTAAGCTCGAGGAACAGCACCTCATCTTTCGATTAGGCATTTTACAGCCTTCTGGACTCAACATCAAATACAACAATTTCAGACCATAACCTCTGCCCCTATTTTTTCACATGGCAGCTGTTGATGATTCTGCCATTCCCATTTACACCTCTTCTAAACTCATCTTTTGTTTCTTTACTTGACCCATTACCATCTCCTTTTGCTTTGCACCATCATCCCTTTTGTCTTTTAATCTCTCCTGCCTTCCATCCTATCATAGACCTTCCCTTAAGATCTGATATATCTCTAACTTTTTCCAGTTCTGACGAAAGGTCATCGACCTGAAATGTTAACTCTGTTTCTCTCTCCACAGATGCTGCCTGGCCTGCTGAGTATTTCCAGCATTTTCTGTTTTTATTTCTAATATCTCCTTATGTGGCTTGGTGTCAGATTTTGTTTGATAATCGCTCCTATGAAGTGCCTTGGGCATTTTACCATGCTAAAGGCATTATATAAATGCAAGTTGTTGTTGTTGAAATTGGATTAAAGTTCCTTAAGCACACTTAAGAACTTAACATTGTCTTGTGTCAAGTTGGGGTTCGTGGTCTGATTGCGGTGGGGGGAGGGGTACGGCAGGGAGCAGATTTCTCAAAAGGGTTTTGTGGCTCAGCTGTATCTAGTTTAAATATTCAGGATTCCTCAGATCACTGCTGGGGAAACCCTTTTTTACACTTCTGGGGCGTGAAAGGAATGAATTCTTCTTATCAAATTGCTACTTCCTCCTCTAGTCTCTTACTGTTCTCGTCCACCTGTCCTTGGTATCCACGCCTTTGCCCTCAGTTGCTACTGTTGATCTATCTCAGAGAAAACTGCTAATGTTACTCTTTTATCAATAACACCTTGCACACCGCTCCCACTATTCCCAACCCTAAGACCTCCCTCCCAGTCCTCTCACATCCAGTAATCTCCCTCTCCAATACTCCCCAAATCTGTCAAAGATCTGACAATGTTCCCTTCAAGCTGTGTGGCCGCATGGCCATGCAGCGCTCTGGAGGATCCACGCAGCCGGCTCACCAGCTTTTAAATTGAAAGCGCGGAATTTTGAATGGGCCGCACAGCCAGTTAAAGGGGCCGCGCGGCCCAAAAAAGAATTAGAGTGAACATTGATCAGAGGTACTGACATACACACCCCCAGTCCATCCTTCCACCATGGTCACAACCAGCACCCCTCTCCCAGTGCTCCTACAGATTGGGATCCTTCTCCCACTCCTCCCGCATCCCAGGAAGTTAATAGAATGCTGGGATGTTCATCTAACACAGTAAGGTATATGTCTACAGAGTTCATGCTAAGAATTTACAATTCTCTGGCTTTCTGGTAACCATGCTAAATAAACAAAGACATACAGGCATTGCACAGGGTACAGAGAAGAGTAAGAAGAATGATCACTGGTGTAAAGAGAATGGGCTTTGAGGAAAGATTAAAGAAACTTGAGCTGTCAAATCTACAAAGGAAGCAGTTAGGGGGTGGCTCACTGAGGTATTTAAACATTAAATGGCATAGATAAAATAAACCCAGTACCTTACTTCAAAGTAAACCAAGAAAGTGGGACCAAAGGACGTAAATTTAAATTAGTGAAAAGTTAATTTAAAACAGCTATTAAGAAGAACTTCAACACTCAAAGAGTGATAAATGTTTGGAATAATTTGCCAACAGAGCAGTACAGGCAAGAGCATTGGAGTTCTTCAAAACACTGAGTCGGAATTGTTAGGAAGGAAGAGCTTCATTGGACTGACGGCATTTTCTCCTTTAACTTGAATACAATAGGACTAGCTATAATACCATTACTGATCATATAAGTAATAAAACTGGAACCTAGCAAGAATTTTGATATACTGTATTAGGATATTGCTCACACAAATAGAATAGTAAGACTGATGCATGTGCATTTTAACATAAAGAAAGTAAATTCTGCAACTCCAGCCAGCTGTTTGGTTTTCTGGGCTCCTGCTGCTCCAGATCATCTCTGAGGCAGCTCTGAATTCACAACCTTCTTGGTTTCCAATGGGTCTGCGGGGCGCTCCTTATCAGCAGCACCCCAGAGCTGCCGAGCAGGGAGGAGACCCAACTCGAAGGTCTCCAAGCAGCTCTGTAAATGATGTTTCTAAAAGAGCTTCAAACTACATTTTTGTAAGTATAGTGGATTTCTCAGTAAAATAGGGGAATATGTTCTACAGCTCTTTTAAGTTCTAAAATGTATTTTATGCAAATTAATAAATTACACATCTGGATTACTGCCAATACTAATTATATCACAACATGTACCAAATATTCAAGGGACTTATTTATCTTTATGCATTCCATGTAATATAAGGTCACTTCTGTTGTAAGCAAGTTTGATTCTAAACTTTGCACAACTATTCACATGCAATGTTAGCCGACTTTGGATCTATATCAAGCCCCAAGTAATACTGAATGTATGGCAGAGATACACCCGCAGTTTCGCTCTCCTGTTGGTAAATCACTCTGTTTATAATGGTGATGGTGATTGACTGGGGAGTTGTGTAATAAAAAGGTTCACCAACAGGAAGAAGAAATATGGCTCCCACCAGCATTACTATATGCTGCTGCCTGCTGATGGTAACTTACTTTTGGTGGTGATGGTAATAAGGATTAATCAGAATTTAAACTGGAGACCTAAAAGACTTTGGTTCATAATAAGAGACATTTGATTTCGGAAATCTATATATGGCCAATAGTGCAGGAGCTTTGCTGTGCGTAAGGGAAGAAGTTAAAGTGAAGTAGGTCATGGGTTGGAATAAAGTTTGTGGGCAATAGCCCAGACAGAGGAGGCTCTGTCGGATGTGGGTATTGTATAGTTTTGAATTTTAAAAAATGACCAATCCAGATTATCACAGCAAAGACCATCTGGAAAACTTTGGCTATGAAATAAAATGAATTATTGTGGCTATAGAAGATAATCTATGACAGTGTGCATTGTATGAATATTCTTTTCAGTTGTAAACTGAAGAAATAATTCAACCGGTATAGTGATGAGTGAGTTATAAGCTGTATGAAGAAAGGAACATTTGTACAACATGGAATACAATAGATCCTATTTACAACTCTATGGAGCAGGGCTCTATATATGGGAATTCCTGTAATCTGTAGGAAAATAAATACAGCTGTGGTCCACTGGGATACAAGAGAGGTGACAGGTGAGTCCTCATATCCCAGTAACAGTAAATTTACAGTCTGTACTGGAGGCCCAGTGTCTCCTGCATTGGGAGCACGATTGATAAGCTGGAACAGCTTGTGTGACACTAAACAGGTAGAATATTCAAATGCTTATAGGAGTACTTACATCCTTGCTAAAGACATAACCCAGCATCAAATTTGAAATTTTCAATACACGCATCCTATTACACAAGTGGCATTTGTGCATTAAATGGCATATGTCAAGTGTAACCAGGTATAACTACTAGTTAGCAAAAAATAAATCACAATTTCACTGCTTCCACACTGCCCTTACTGTGTTTTCATTTATGTGAATATAAACAAGTAAGAATTCCAGCACGGGTGAGAATATATATTATGGGCCCAAAATTTCTGAGTTGGGGGGGATGGAAATTGACCATTACATCTGCGTGGCCACTGGATTATGCCGGAGGACCTAGATCTGCTCCATTTGCATTCTGTCACTTCAGGTGGCAGAGGGGGAACGCAGCAATTTCGGGCCATGTATATGCAAAAGAAAAGCACCCAGGAGTGCTATTCATTGTTATATTCATTTTTTCATAATATTTACAATTTCTTCCATTTCTTAGTTTCTTTGTGCTATGCATCATTCCTGTTAAGCTGCTGCAAGTCCTCGAACAACACTCTGTAACTGTCGCTAAAGAGTGAGTGATAGAACCCTCCACTGAATTCCCCTCTCTGATATGAACCGCTTCACATTCACTCAGCACTTCCACTGACAGCCCAACCGAGTTTGCGAACTTGAGATGTGGGGAATCACGAGTATGAACAGATGTACTAACACTTCATGATAGCTGCAGGGAAAGAAACTGTGTTACATCAGAAGATGCTCTCCACAGATTATTCAGTTACTCTACTTGTAGAGCAGAGGCACACATCTCATGGAATTCCCAAAAACTGCAGGGAAATTGGCTCATAATCAGATATGGGTGGGAAAATAAGAATATCTGGCAATCTATGTGACAGGACAAAGCTAATTCTGTGTGTTGAACCAGTCCATTAACAGACTGCAGGGTGTGTCCTTGCAAAGGTAAAACAAAAAGCAGTTTGGGCTTTCTGCTTTAAATCACACTTTCACCTCATGTCACGTTATCATTCCACACAGACAGCCTCAATAAAGAGCGTCATCGTGTTTCAGCTTTATCTTGACAAAGGAACATTTATTAGACCGAGAGGATTTTGTTTTGCAGAATATAAATACGTACAGAAAGAGAACCAAACAGATCTCCCTATCGTCTCGACCCTGATGAATGGAAAAAAAAACAAATGCATTTCTTCAGCACCTTCTGACAAATGCCTTGTAATAATTATAAATTGAATTTAATAGTTTGTCAGTATCAGCCATCATATCAAATGTCAAAGATGTTAATAACCAACACTCATTACCGATTTGATGAGCTGAATGGCCTGTGGCTGTAACATTCCACAGATGAATCCAGCCAGCACTTTGGAGATGAGCAAAAATCCAAGGAGAGAGTCAGAGGAGTACTTGGAAAAAAGTACAATTGTTAAAGTATAGACTTTAACATACAATGTACGTGTCTAGTGCCAAATATAATGTAAGTGAGTGTTACCTGGAAGCTTCCAAAGCAACTGCCTCCTGGCAGAGTGACATAACATACATACGGAGGGACAGGAGACGGCACTGACTCGTACACTACGAGACTTCCATTCTTAAAGACAGCTCCTTGTTTTCTCTTCTTCTCCCAAAACTCCTGCAATGTTTCTACCACGTTCACTGTGAAAACAAACCAGTTAAACTTGAACAAAAGTAATTTATTCTTTAGCTTTGAATATGAATTATTTTGGCTATAACATTTTAAGACAGAGCAATGCACAATGAAGTTTGTATTACACACGCCCTCCAAACCTGAACAACTGGTTGCTTAAAATGACTGCTGAATACAGGTGACAAAAATTTACACTATATGGTCTGGTGCCAGTTTTAAACAAAGTGAGCCAATAATTCATGTACTGGTTCATCACAGAGTGCCGGGATAAAGGTTCATTCCTGTGATTCCTCCACACAGTGAAGTAGAAATTGGTCGTGGCTCATTTTCAGGCACATAATCCTCTTCTCTCTTCTTAGGCAGTGGCACAATGGCACGCCGTCAGCGCACGCTGAACCAGAAGGCTCGAGGCTGGCCCAAATTCACCTTTTGACCTCAATTATATTATTTGGGCGAGTTGCCAGGCCAGTCACACCTGCACAGGCAACTCACCAGTTTTAAATAGATAAATTAGCTGCTCCCGGCTCTACAGCAACGCTTTTGAATTTTTTTTTAAATGACCTCCTGTTGGTGACCACTGCTTAGGCCACATCAGCCGTTGAAGAAACCTGGCTCACAATCCAATCCAATTTCTGCAAGCATGCCTAAAACAGGTGTTAGGTCTCTCATTCACATGTCGGGCCGAACGCCTTTCAGGCGTCCTTGAAGCGCAGAACATTGGTCCTTGAAATTGGCCTTTGTTGTGCCTGTTTTGCATCTGTAAATTAGATGCAATGAGGTCCAATTTCTATCCCACTGAGTTACCAAACATAGTCATGTCAACAAAGGCTAGGATCTTCCATGTACAGAGTAAAAGTAAATTGGAGTCAGAGCCAATTCCATGCTGCTCTCGTGCATTCCCTATGGCCTATAAACAGTTCATGGGGTCACTGTCTCGGATATGGATAAAATGTGGTATGTGTTAAACAAAGAAGTCGTCGGGCAGAAAAATATCTCAAAATAAGAAAGACTTGCATTTATATCGCGCCTTTAACAACCTCAGCACAAAAAGATGATGGAGTTATACCCTCATAATAAAAAAAAATTGTTTAAATATGAAACCCTCCTTTCCACACCATTTCTTAAAACTACACATTGATGCCTCTAGTCTCTCTCTCTCCCTACATACTTTCCTTCAGATCTTGCAGCTTTTTTCTATGTTAAAGGCGCTATATAATTGCAAGTTGTTGATGGACAGTGGTGGTGTCTTACACTATGGACCTTAGCCCTGAACCTTGAGTTCTCAATAAAAAAATAAATCCATCAAAGCATCCACTTATGAATACAAAATTTTGCTTAATAACAAATATTCCAATGGTTTTTAACAAGAAATTCAGAAACTGTATGCAAAATAGTTTACATCTAAATGGCCAGTAATACTTGAGCACAGAGCTTGGAGACAGAGCTGGGAGACTGTAAACAGAGTGAATCACAAGCAGAGTGGAGGAATTTGGTGAGCGCAGGAATTCGGTAGAGAGGAGGAAGGTGGTGGAGACGTCTGACTGAAAAGGAGGAATGGAGCCACAGAACCCAAGGTCTCTAAATTAATAGACACGAGAGCAGACCTGTGGGACAGCGAGGGGAGTGGCCGCAGATAAAGGTAGGCCCAAGAGCCTGGAGTGAGCACGAGTGTCAGGGAGCGAGGTAAATTACGTCAGCACAAGGGAAGGAGCTGATTGGTGAGTAGTTGGTGATTGTTCTTTTTTTAAGCCTTAAGTTTATTTCTGTTGAGTTACTTAATAGTCTATTCACCTGATGAAGGAGCAGCGCTCCGAAAGCTTGTGATTTCAAATAAAGCTGTTGAACTATAACCTGGTATTAAGTAGAGGCATGGCAGGGCACCTCGGTCCCGTGGAATGCACTTCTGGTGGCATGTGGGAACTCCAGGATGCTTCCCATGTCCTCGACAACCACATGTGCAGGAAGTGTTGTCAGCTGGTTAGAGTTGAGAAACAATAGAGATGCCATTACACTATTAGGTGTATTCTATAGGCCGCCAACTAGTGGGAAGGATATAGAGGAGCAAATTTGCAGGGAAATTACAGAGAGGTGCCAGAACTATAGAGTAGTGATAACGGGGGACTTCAACTATCCTAATAGAGACTGGGATAGTAATAGTGTAAAGGGCAGAGATGGGGAACAATTTCTGAAGTGTGTTCAGGAGAACTTTTTTGATCAGTATGGGGGCGATTTTCTGACATCGGAGGAGGCAGGTTTGGAGGCGGGAAAGGCGAGAAAATCAGATTTAAAGAGGTCGGGTTCGGAACCTGCCTCCAACCCGCCTCCAACCCGCCTCCAACCCGCCTCCAACCCGCCTCCGCGGGATTTTACCGGTGCCGGTTTTGGAGGTCGGGAAATGCTCCCGCCTTCAGTTGGCCATTGCGCTATTAAAGATCCTTAAATGCTCGTTAAGGGCCTCTCTAAGCCTATTTTGAGAGGCCCTCGTGATTTTTCCAGCTTTTCGGCATGATCCACGCACTTCCTGAACCACGCCAGGTAAACCTGGCGGGTTGACTTGTGGGTGGCCTCCTCACTGCTGCAGGTCTAACAAGACATCGTTTATTGCAGCAAGGATTACTTGCAGGTGCCAGACCTTGGCTTTAAAAGGTCTCTGAGCACTTTTAGAAGGTCTTCTGAAGTCAGAGGTGCTGCAGGCTGACTCCATCAACTGTGGGACCTCCTTGGAAGACCCTCTCCCCGCTTGCAATGAGCGCTTCCCCAAAGGTGGCATCTACAAGCAGCATGGGAACCTTTTGTTTTCTTTCTGCATGGACCTCAGATGAGGAGGAGGAGGATGAGGATCTGGAGGAGGAGGAGGAGGAGCAGGTCAGAGCGCCGGTGTATCGACCAGCGGCAGCACGCGATGCAAGGGATGAACTTATCATGGTCAGATTTGCATAGGTTGCCCAAGTTGGCACATGTCCTTTGCTCCATCCTAGGACATCATTGACAATGGACATGACTCTCTGGCCTCCTTTCACTCAGGCCACCAACCTGACAATGCAAGTGCGTAGGTGCCCGCAATGTGGAGCTGCCTAAGGCGAAAGAACAGATTGCATAACGCCAACACTTTGGCTTCAAATCATTTTAATGCTTTCCAACAGGGATGGCATTTCATCAATACACAGAAACATTCACCCAATCTGCACACAGATCTGGAGGTTATATCCCTTGCCAGCTGTACCCACACAGCCTTGGTTTCTTTAGCAAGCCTCTTCCTCCGAGATGAGTGGAAGAGCACCTCCATGCTAGCTGTCAACCCCTCAAACAACATTTGCAGCGCCTCATCCGAGAGCCTCGGGTAGGCCCTTGCCTTGGAATTGGACATAGTGGTTTCTCAAAAGATGTTGGAGGTGGTGCAGGAGACGCAGAAATGCTGTGGAATGAGCCAAGGGAGCAAGAAGCCATAAAATCCGACTGGAAAAGTGCTGTCAACAGAGGCGAGTTTCAGTCCCAAAACACTAATTGAGCAAGGGCATCTCACACCTCTGAAATCAAGTGGCCAATCATGGGAAAATCGCAAATTTTTGAAACCTATCAGTGGAGGCGGGTTTCAAACCCACCCAAACTGAAACCCGCCTCCATCTCACCTCCAGTGGGAAAATCGCCCCCTATGTTTCCGGCACAACGAGGAAGGAAGCATTGCTGGATCTGGTTCTGGGGAATGAAGTGGGTCAAGTAGAGTAAGTGTCAATAGGAGAACATTTAGGGAACAGTAATCACAGTTTCATAAGGTTTAGACTAGCTATGGAAAAGGACAGGGAGCAATCTAGAGTAAAAATACTTAATTGGAGGAAGGCCAATTTCAATGGGTTGAGAACGGATCTGGCCCGGGTAAATTGGAATCAAAGATTAGCAGGCAAAACTGTAATCGAACAATGGGCTGCCTTTAAAGAGGAGGTGGTTCGGGTACAGTCGAGGTACATTCCCACGAGGGGGAAAGGTAGGGCAACCAAAGCCAGAGCTCCCTGGATGATGAAAGAGATAGAGAGTAAGATGAAGCAGAAAAAGGGGGCGTATGACAGATGTCAGGTTGAGAATACAAGTGAGAACCAGGCTGAATATAGAAGTTCAGAGGGGAAGTGAAAATGGAAATAAAAGGGGCAAAGAGAGAGTAGGAGAATAGATTGGCAGCTAACATAAAAGGGAATCCAAAAGTCTTCTATAGGCATATAAATAGTAAACGGGTAGTAAGAGGATGGGTGGGGCCGATTAGGGACCAAAATGGAGACGCATGCAGGCAGAGGACATGGCTGAGGTACTAAATGAGTACACTGTGGAAATGACTTATGAAATAATACTGGGCAGCCTGCTGGTGGCGCTGTCCAGGTAGAGTATAAATACTCGGGCATGGGCCCAGCTTGCTCAGGACATTCTTTAACAGGAACTAGTGAAGGACACAACTAGATCTCCATGTTGAAAAACAGTTGATTAAAGCCTTGTTTAATACTCAGACCAAGTGCCTAGTAGTTTTCTTATGTCAATTTAATCAACTGCAACCTGCTCCACGCTCTGAGTGATTTTGGGAACAGACGGCTACGACTCAAACTGTAGAAGGGACTCAGACATAGTAATCAATCCATCATGGAGACACTACTCAGACCCGCCCGTCTTGATCTGGACCCGAATTCACCTATAGCTGCTAAGGTATGGAAACACTGGTATCGTACCTTCAGCAACTTCCTCGAGGAATGTGGTGAGAATGTTCCTAATAAGTTATGAATGCTTACCAATTATGTATCCCCTCATGTGTTTGACTATATCGAAGACTGTGTAGACTATGACTCCGCTATCCAAACACTACAGCAACTATATGTTAAGGCCCCAAACAAAATTTTTGCTCGGCACCTACTGGCCACAACTCGACAACAACCCGGGGTATCACTTGACGATTTCCTTCAAGAGCTTCGCAGGCTCAGCAAAGATTGTAATCTCAAAGCTGTCTCAGCTGAGCAGTACCGGGAGGAATTAATTCGTGACTCTTTTATTAACGGAATTGCTTCTCCCCTCATATGCCAGCGTCTGTTGGAGAATAAAACCCTCGGGTTACAAGCTGCCTATAACCAGGCATATTCTCTGGACTTAGCTCAAAAAAATTCAGATGCCTATTTTTTACCACATGCACGGCCACAGCTACCACTTTTAGTGACTCCTCCGGTAAGCCTCAGGCGGAAGCCCTCACTGATGACGACCCTACCCTAGCGGCATCTTGGCAATCTAAAATGAAGTGTTTCTTCTGTGGAGGTGCATTCCACTATAGGAAATTTTGTCCTGCTCGTAATGCAACCTGCAATCATTGCAGTAAGAAAGGTCACTTTTCTAAGGTATGCCGGTCAAGAGATTCTATGAGTGTTACAGCTGCTATCTATAAAACTGCTCCTCCTCCCATCACAGCTGTTTTTCCCCAAAGCCTGTCCCATGCAGCCACGAGGGTCTCGGTAAATGGACACATTTTGAGTGCATTAATCGACTCATGTAGCTCTGACAGCTTCATTATTGAGCGGGCTGTCAGTAAGTTAAAACTGCGTATTTACCCCTCGGACAGGGAAATTGCAATGGCTCTGACGACACTGACCACTAACTCTTCCGGCTTTTGTCTTGTCGACCTTATTCTCAATGGCCGCACTTATTTCTCCACCCGGCTTGGGGTGCTCAAAAACCTATGCAGTGATGTGCTCCTGGGACAGGATTTCCAGAAACAACACGAACGACTCACTTTCGAGTTTGGCGGGTCAAAGCCGGAGCTTACTATTTCCAAAGTACCGTTTTGTGCGCTTTCGGCGGCTTCGCTCGACGAGCCCTCCTTGTTTGCCAATCTTTCCCCCCGATGTAAGCCCATAGCCACTAAATCATGACGTTTCAGCCAAGATGACCTATCCTTTATCGAGGCAGAGATCTCTCGCCTTCTAGCTGACGGTATCATTGAGCCATGTTCATCTTCCTGGCGGGCTCAAGTCGTCATTGTTAAAAATCCTGTGAAGCATCACAAGAAACATCTTTGCATCGATTACTCGCAAACTATTAACCAGTATACCGACCTGGATGCCTACCCACTACCACGCATCGATGACATGGTCAATAACCTTGCCAACTTCAGGGTATTTTCAACTTTTGACTTAAAGAGCACATACCATCAAGTACCATTAAAGGACTCTGACAAAAAGTATGCAGCCTTTGAGGCCAATGGTCGGCTTTACCAGTTTTGTCGCCTTCCATTTGGGGTCACCAATGGGGTGGCCGTCTTTCAACGGGCAATGGATAGCCTAGTCAAACAGGAGAACTTAACGAACACTTTTCCATATCTGGATAATATCACCATTGCTGGTCATGACCAGAAGGAGCATGATGCCAACCTCCAGAAATTTCTTGACGTTCTCCGTCGTCGCAGCTTAACCTTAAATGAGTCCAAATCTGTGAAATCAGTGCCATCAGTCAACATCCTTGGCTACTGGGTGGGCAATGATGTCATCAAACCGGATCCGGAGCGACTTCGTCCGCTTCAGGAGCTCCCTCCTCCTACGAATCTCAGCTCTCTTCGTCGGGCCCTCGGCATGTTCGCCTATTATGCGAAGTGGATACCCCACTTTTCCGACAAGATCCAGCCCCTGCTTCACGCGAAGTCATTTCCGTTGGAGGCGAGGGCTATTTCAGCTTTCGACCTCCTCAAGCAACAACTGGAAAAAGCCACGCTTCATTCCATCGATGAAAATCTCCCTTTCGTGGTCGAGTGCGATGCATCAGAGGTGGCGATCTCGGCTACCTTGAATCAAGGCAGTCAACCCGTTGCATTTCTGTCCAGAACTTTGCAGGGTAGCGAGCTCCATTATCCTCCTGTCGAGAAGGAGGCTACGGCTATCATCGAAGCAGTACGTAAATGGAGTCATTTTATCGCTCGTCACCATTTCACGCTAATAACCGATCAGCGCTCTGTGGCCTTTATGCTGGATAACCGGAAACGCACTAAGGTCAAGAATAACAAAATACAGCTCTGGAGGATGGAATTGGCCACCTTTGGCTACATCATACATTATCGACCCGGCAAAGAGAATGTGGCCCCGGATACCCTCACGCGTGCATTCTGCTCTTCCATGTCAACTTCGACTATTGCGGATCTTCATACTGACTTGTGCCATCCTGGCATTACCCGTATGTTTCACTTTGTGCGATCTAAAAATCTCCCATTTTCTACGGAAGACGTGAAAAGAACATGCTCCACTTGTAGAATTTGCGCGGAATTAAAACCACAATTCTTCCGTCCGTCGGATGGCTCGCTCATACACGCTATACAGCCTATGCAGCGACTCAGCATTGACTTTAAAGAGCCATTGCCTTCCTCAACGCGAAACACCTACTTGCTTACTATGGTGGACGAATATTCACACTTTCCCTTTGCTTTCCCCTGTCCCAATATGCTTACTTCCACAGTGATCAAATGCCTCGATCAGGTCTTTTCCCTTTGCGGTATGGCCAATTTCATCCACTCTGATCGGGGTCCCTCCTTCATGTCAAGCGAACTCAAAAGTTATCTTTCCCAACGGGGAATTGCCACAAGTAAAACGACACCGTATCATCCTATTAGAAACGGACAGGTTGAGAGATACAACGCTATCATTTGGAACGTTGTTCGTCTCGCCTGAGGTCACACAACCTATCAGGCCAGCAGTGGGAAACTATGCTCCCTGACGCGTTGCATTCCATCAGGTCTCTTCTTTCTACATCCACCAATGCTACTCCTCACGAACGATTCTTCGGGTTCCAGCGTCGCTCCACTCATGGGACGTCTCTACCATCATGGTTGGCAGCTCCTGGCCCCGTGCTGCTCCGAAGATTCGTCCGATCCTCCAAGAGTGATCCCCTCGTCGACGAAGTGGAACTGACGGATATCAATCCCACGTACGCGTATGTGCGGTACACTGATGGCCAGGAATCCACAGTGTCACTTCGGGATCTGGCTCCCTGCCCAATCGGTCCCACGGACCCAATCGATAGTGGGATCCGTATTAATGACGCCGATACCCTGCGCTCCTCTGAGGATGATGCCCTACCCGGGACGTCAAGGGATCTGCCAACTATTCCGCCGGATCAACCCGGGGAACAGAGCGCTCCCCGCAGGATGGCCACCCGAAGCCAGGACGCCGGTCGGTCACTGACTACTGAGCAGGGTGAAGCCAGCTCTGTGCCGGTGGGGGCCCGCAACCGGAGCCACGATCTCCCCAGTCCCCCTCAGGTCGATCAAGGTGACACGGACTCTGCCAGCCCGCCGGTACGAACCAAGCGATCCAGGGACCAAAACACGGTCCGAGGAGACGTGCCTTCCGGCCTCCAACGGAGATCCAAACGACTGCGTCTATTCTTAGTCCGATTAATTCGGTAGAAGGAAGCCGCCGGACTTCCAATCTTTCAGGCGGGAAGAATGACATGAATCTTGTCATTCATGTGGAAATGACTTATGAAATAATACTGGGCAGCCTGCTGGTGGCGCTGTCCAGGGAGAGTATAAATACTCGGGCATGGGCCCCGCTTGCTCAGGACATTCTTTAACAGGAACTAGTGAAGGACACAACTAGATCTCCATGTTGAAAAACAGTTGATTAAAGCCTTGTTTAACGCTTAGACCAAGTGCCTAGTAGTTTTCTTACGTCACACTGCATCTGTCTTTATCAAAGAAAAAGATGCTGCCAAAGTCATAGTGAAAGAGGAGGTAGTTGAGATACTGGATGGGATAAAAATTGATAAGGAGGAGATACTAGAAAGGCTGGCTGTATTTAAAGTAGATAAGTCACTAGGACCGGATGGGATGCATCCTAGGCTGCTGAGGGAAGTAAAGGTGGAATTTGCGGAGGTACTCTCCATAATCATCCAATCCTCCTTGGATACGTGGCTGGTGCTTTTATAAATGATAATCTGGGACAAAATTAACAGTCACTTGGACAAGTATGGATTAATTAAGGAAAGCCAGCATGGATTTGTTAAAGGCAAATCGTGTTTAACTAACTTGATTGAGTTTTTTGATGAGGTAACAGAGAGGGTTGATGAGGGCAATGCGGTTGATGTGGTGTACATGGACTTCCAAAAGACGTCGGATAAAGTGCCACATAATAGGCTTGCCAGCAACTTTGAAGCCCATGGAATAAAAGGGACAGTGGCAGCATGGATATGAAATTGGCTAAGTGACAGGAAACAGAGATTAGTGGTAAATGGTTGTTTTTCGGACTGGAGGAAGATATACAGTGGTGTTCCCCAGGGGTCAGTACTAGAACCACTGCTTTTCTTGATACATATTAATGACTTAGACTTGGGTGTACAGGGCACAATTTCAAAATTTGTAGATGACACAAAACTTGGAAGTATAGTGAACAGTAAGGAGGATAGTGATAGACTTCAAGAAGACATAAAAGACTGGTGGAATGGGCGGACACATGGCAGATGAAATTTAACGCAGAAAAGTGTGAAGTGATACATTTTGGTAGGAAGAACGAGGAGAGGCAATATAAACTAAAGGGTACAATTATAAAGTGGGTGCATGAACAGAGAGACCTGGAGGTATATGTGCACAAATCATTGAAGGTGGCAGGGCAGGTTGAGAAATCGGTTAAAAAAACATACAGGATCCTGGGCTTCATAAATAGAGGCATAGAGTACAAAAGCAAGGAAGTTATGATGAACCTTTATAAAACACTGGTTCGTCCTCAACTGGAGTACTGTGTCCAATTCTGGGCACCGCACTTTAGGAAGGATGTGAAGGCCTCAGAGAGGGTGCAGAAAAGATTTACAAGAATGGTTCCAGGGATGAAGAACTTCAGTTACGTGGATAGACTGGATAAGCTGGGGTTGTTCTCCTTAGAGCAGAGAAGATTGAGAGGAGATTTGATAGAGGTGTTCAAAATCATGAGGGGTTGAGGGGATAATTACTAGTCCTAGCCCCTTTAGGGCTACCCCGGATCAGGCGTATTCCTCAGACGTTCACCTTCAACTAAAGTTTGAGGTAGCCGAATCCTAAAGACGCTTAATTGGGTCTCAAGGTCCAGACTATCTCTCCCTAAAGGAAAGGAACAACCTGAAGATGTTACCGTCCTCCAGATAGCACTTTTAATAAGGTTAGCTAGACTGTAACGTTCCGGATATTATGAGGGTCCGGAAAACTCCCTCAGAATTCTGCAACTCCTCACCAAAGAGCGTACAGAGATTGAGTTCGCGAGTTTGATACAGAAGTATTATGAGACAATTCTAAAAATATATAGATTTATTAAAGAACCGACATGTAATTACAGTAGGTGTTTCAATCGCAACATTAACAATTCCAAAAAGAGCAAGCTTTTACAATCTTATTATCAGAGATCCTTATTCTCAAATCTTAACTTCGTTACATTTTTACAGTCTTATTCCAGGATATCCACCAAAATCAAATACAGTACAATACCTTGATCCCCGAGGTATAAAGAGTTGTAGACTTATAGAGCTTGCCTCTGAAGCCTGAGAATCGCTTTGCCCCTTTACAGTAAATCTATCATCCCATTTAAAAGTTCAATATTTATATCCTTTCTCAGTGGTATTTCCTTTGAAGTTTTCTGCTGATGTAAGCTAATTATCTCTAGTCATTTTTCTGCTGACCCTGCTATTCTTACAGTCCTTTCAGCTGGTAGCATTAAGAATTATATCTCTACCCTAGGTGTTCGAAGCTCACCATACAAATGATGTAACAGCAGGTGCATCTATTTGATGTCATTCTTACCAAGGTCTTCTGTTTGTGTCTTTTTACGACATGTAAATTAAAACGCCTCAACCAGGGTGATCTATGCAATTCTTAGTTACCTCAGCTGTCTGCAACACAGAATCGTGTCTCCTGTGTTTCATTTGATGTCATTTTTACGAAGGCATATGTTTCTTAATTTTCTGTGTTTCTTTCCAAAGTGTAATTTAGGACACCTTAACAGGGTGTACCATTGTGTTCTTTCCAAAGCTTCAGACTTCAGGAACTTCCAACCTCCTGTTTCAATAAGGTTATTGATTCAGTGTCAACAACTTATCTTATCTCAATAGCCTGTATGCTGTTTACAGCTTTAGATTGTTGAGGCTTCCAGATTTCCAAACCCAGTTTGTCATGGTTTAATAAGGCCAGAATTATTTCATAGAATGGTGTATTTTTCTGAATATGGCTTATTCCTTCACAGGGTCTAGACAGAGTAGATAGAGAGAAACTGTTCCCATTGGCGGAAGCGTCGAGAACCAGAGGATGCAGATTTAAGGTGATTGGCAGAAGAACCAAAGGCGACATGAGGAAAAACTTTTTTATGTAGCGAGTGGTTAGGATCTGGAATTCACTGCCTGAGAGGGGGTGGAGGCAGATTCAATTGTGGCTTTCCAAAGGGAATTGGATAAGTATCTGAAAGAAAAACATTTGCAGGGCTATGGGGAAAGGGCAGGGGAGTGGGACTAGCTGAAGTGCTCTTGCAGAGAGCCAGCATGGGCTCGATGGGCCGAATGGCCTCCTTCTGTGCTGTAACCATTCTATGATTCTATGAAATGACCCTCAATGACCCCCTCTGTGAACAAATGAAGATCTCTGATACCTGTTGATTGTTTTCTTAGGCTTAAGAACACCCTGGCATGAAACATTTTCAGCATTCATGACAAGTCCCATCTCATAAGAACATAAGAACTTAAGAACGTAAGAATTAGGAACAGGAGTAGGCCATACGGCCGCTCAGGCCTGCTTCGCCATTCAATAAGATCATGGCTGATCTTCGACCTCAACTCCACTTTCCCACCCGATCCCAATATCCCTGATTCCCCTAGAGTCCAAAACTCTATCTCAGCCTTGAATATACTCAAAGGGGGAGAAATTCAGTATCGCCCCATTTGGGGCGCAATTATCGGCCGGGCGCAAAGATTAGCGCCTGGCGCTAATTATCGCCTCCGACTGCAAACTTGACTTTTATCGCCCCTGGAGGTGATTGGAGTGCTAAACCAAGCGCTTCACACCTGTCTTAAGGCACAAAGGCCGAGGAGCGAGGCGCTACCTCAGAGCGCTGACGAAGCTCATGTGATGTCAGTCAGCAATGGAACACACACACTATGGCGCGGGCCAGTTCTTAAAGGGGAGGGTTGATCTTGCTTTCCATCCACATCCTGCTCATTGCAGCCTTGAATCTCGGCCTGGAGAGACCTGTACATCAAATCTGCTGGAAAGAACAATGGAGAGTACCAGGGAAAGAGCTCAGAGTGCAGCCCCCACAGTCTCTTCTAAATCGATACAAGGAAGGGCAAATCAAAATGAACCTGCAAAGTGCTGCTCAGTACCCAAAACTCCTTCACACAGCGTTGAATCTCTCCAGAAGTCTCTCTCTCTCTCTCTCCCTCAGAATGCGTGGTTCAAAAATGTCACCAACAATAAAAGGCAGGAAGCAGTTGCCTTTAAATAGCGCTCCCCCAGTCCCTTCCTGACTGCAAAACGCTCCCCTCAACCTGTCGTTGCTAGCGGCAGGCGGTAAGGCAGGGGGCGCCACTCAATATCCGCTCTGGGGCGATACCGGGGCGTTGCGCACTCGACTGACGTCACAATCTGCCGGCGCAGGAGATCGTGGCGGTAGTGTTTAGCGCCACCGCAAAATGTCTAGTTAATTTCGCGAGCGGCGCAACCATTGCCGCGCCCGGGCGCTAGCTGCTTTGTGCCCCATTAGCGCCCTCTAAGGCGCTAACGGGAGGCGAAACCAACTGAATTTTTCCCCCAAAGACTCAGCATCCACAGCTCTTTGGGGTAGAGAATTCCAAAGATTCACAACCCTCTGAGTGAAGAAAATCCTCCTCATCTTGGTCTTAAATGGCCGACCCCTTACCCTAAGACTATGCCCCCTAGTTCTAGACTCTCCAGCCAGGGGAAACAATCTCTCAGCATCTACCCTGTCAATCCTCCTCAGAATCTCTTATGTTTCAATGAGATCACCTCTCATTTTTCTTATCTCCAGAAAGTTTAGGCCCAATCTACACAATCCCTCCTCAGAGGACAACCCTCCCATCCCAGGAATCAATCTAGCGAACCTTCATTGCACCCCCTCTAAAATAAGTATATCCTTTCTCAGATAAGGAGACCAAAACTGTGCACAGTACTCCAGGTGTGGTCTCACCAAAGCCCTGTGCAATTGTAGCAAGACTTCCTTACATAAGAACATAAGAAATAGGAGCAGAAGTAGGCCATTTGGCCCTTTGAGCCTGCTCCACCATTCAATAAGATTATGGCTGATCTTCTACCTCATCTCCACTTTCCAGCACTATCCTCATCTCAGTCCTAAATGGTCGACCCCTTATTCTGAGACTGTGACCCCTGGTTCTAGACTCCCCAGCTAAGGGAAACATCCTCCCTGCATCTACCCTGTCAATCCCTGTAAGAATTTTGTATGTTTCAATGTGATCACCTCTCATTCTTCTAAACTCTAGAGAATATAGGCCTGGTCTACTCAATCTCTCCTCATAGGACAATCCCCCCATCCCAGGACCCAGTCTGGTGAACCTTTGTTGCACTCCCTCTATGGCAAGTATATCCTTCCTTAAATAAAGAGATCAAAACTGTACACAGTACTCCAGGTGTGGTCTCACCAGGGTCCTATATAATTGCAGTAAGATGTCTTTACTCTTATACTCAAATCCTCTTGTAATAAAGGCCAACATATCATTTGCTTTCCTAATTGCTTGCTGTACCTGCATGTTAACTTTCAGTGATTCATGTACAAGGACACCCAAGTCCCTCTGAACACCAACATTGTCCAGTGGTGTACCGCAGGGATCGGTGCTGGGTCCTTTGCTGTTTGTAGTGTACATTAATGATTTAGATATGAATGTAGGAGGTATGATCAGTAAGTTCGCAGATGACATGAAAATTGGTGGAGTGGTAAATAGCGAGGAGGGAAGCCTCATGCTACAGGACGATATAGACGGGTTGGTTAGATGGGTAGAACAGTGGCAAATGGAATTTAACTCTGAAAAGTGTGGGGTGATGCAATTATATTCCATTTGCCATGTTTTTGCCCACTCACTTAGCCTGTCTATATCCCCTTGAAGCGTCCTTGCATCCTCCTCACAACTTACATTCCCACCCAGCTTTGTATCATCAGCAATCTTGGATATATTACATTTGGTCCCCTCATCCAAATCATTGAGATAGATTGTGAATAGCTGAGGCCCAAGCACTTATCCTTGCAGTACCCCACTGGTTACAGCCTGCCAACCCAAAAATGACCCGTTTATTCCTACTCTCTGTTTTCTGTCCGTTAACCAATCCTCAATCCATGCTTGTATATTACCCCCAATCCCATGAACCCTAATTTTGTTTAATAACCTCTTGTGTGGCACTTCTGAAAATCCAAATACACCACATCCACTGGTTCCCCCTTATTTATTCTGCTAGTTACAACCTCAAAATACTCTAGCAGATTTGTCAAACACGATTCCCCTTTCATAAATCCGTGTTGACTCTGCCCAATCCTATTATTATTTTCTAAGTGCCCTGTTACCATGTCCTTAATAATAGATTCTAGCATTTTCCCTACTACTGATGTCAGGCTAACTGGTCTGCTGTTCCCCGTTTTCTTTCTCCCTCCTTTCTTAAATAGTAGGGTTACATTTGATACCGCAGGAACTGTTCTAGAATCTATGGAATTTTGGAAGATGACAACCAATGCATCCACTATCTCAATAGCCACCTCTTACAAAACCCTAGGATGTAGGCCATCAGGTCTAGGGGATTTATTGGCTTTCATTCCCATTAATTTCTCCAGTACTATTTTTTTACTAATACTAATTTCTTTCAGTTCCTCATTCTCACTAGACCCTTGGTTCTCCACTATTTCTGGGAAGTTTTTGCGTCTTCTTCCGTGAAGACAGACACAAAATATTTGTTTAATTTCTCTGCCATTTCCTTATTCCCCATTATAATTTCTCCTGTCTCAGCCTGTAAGGGACCCACATTTACTTTCGCTAATCTTTTCCTTTTTCCTTTTCCTTACTCTTGTACTCCAATCCCCTTATAATAAAGACCAACATGCCATTTGCCATTTTCTCTTTAATTGTAAGTGAGGAAACCTCTGTGTTTATTTGTGTCATATTTATGAATTCCCCAGATTGCCGATGAAGCATTCAGAATTCAAACTTATTGTCCTGATCTCCAGGTCATTAATCAGGTAATTCAATCACTACAGTTCTCCGGGTAAAACAAATGAAGAATGAAAAGAGTAATAAAAAGGAATTAAAGTAAGAGATAGAATAGAAAAGAAGAAAATATTACAAGAATATTTTTAATTAATCTTTAAAAAGTTCGCAAAAGAATGAAAAAGAAATGAAATAGTTTCCTACATATGTGCAACATTTTTAAAGCCTTTTCATTTATTCACTAATTGGAAAGTACTACAGTATTCCATCCATTATTTTCTTCCCATGCACAAATACAAACACAAAAAAATCCCTAGTAGTGGAACTTTTGAACCTTTCTGAATGTCATTGAGCAACCCTGGTGAGTTTTGTACACCTAGGAACATAGGAACATAGGGACAGGAGTAGGCCATTTTGCCCCTCGAGCCTGTTCTGCCATTCAATGGCTGATCTGCGACCTAACTCCATATAACTGCCTTTGCCCCATATCCCTTAATACCTTTTGTTCACAAAAATCTCAGTTTAAAAATCTATCAATCTTAGATTTAAAATTCCAGCTTCAATTCTCATTTGTGAAAGAGAGTTCCAAATGTCTACCACCCTTTGTGTGTAGATTGGAGACACCAGTGGTGGCGGAATATAAAACAGCGGGGGAAACAGCGCCGACCTGATTGGAGACACCAGCGGCCGAACCGTCGATGATTTCCCCCAAAAAAACAAAGTGACGTCACAGGACAGCAGGTAGGTTTGTGAGTATTACGGTTTTTTTTTCTCTCTAACCTAGGATAGTGGTTTAAACTAGGTGTGGGAAACTATAACTGTATTAAATTTATAGCTTAACTAGTTAAACTATTTAACATAACTATAAATAATCGTTGAATAAAGATTTTAACTAATAAATAAATAAAATAAGGTTAGTCTAAGATATGGCAGAGCAGGTTGTGTGTCTGGACTGCAGTATGTGGGAGTTTGTGGACAGCGAGACTGTCCCGAGCAAACACGCCTGCAGGAGACGTCTTCATCTCGAATCTCTCCGGCTCAGAGTCATTGAGCTGGAGTGCGAGTTGAAGACACTCCGACACATAAGGGAAGGGGAGGAATTTCTGGACAATTTTATCCAGAATACAGTCACAACCTAGAGGAAAGCACAGGTTCAGGAAGGGGAGGGCGTGACTGTTAGGGAGCCAGGTAGCAGAGATTTAGGAGAGGTTGAGAAGGAGGTCCCGCAGACACTGGTCCTGTCCAATAGGTACGATGTACTCGCTACCTGTGAGGACAAGGAGAAAGACTGCAGGGAAGACAGTCTCAATGCAGACCAAGGCACCGTGGCTCAGAAGGCTGTCCAAGGGGGGGGGGGGGGGGGGAAGAGAAGAATAGAAATGTGGTAGTGATAGGGGACTCTATAATTAGAGGGATAGATAGTGTCCTCTGCAGCCATGAACAAGAATCCTGAAGGGTGTGTTGCCTACCCGGTGCCAGGGTAAGGGATATCTCACGACAGCTGAAGAGGAACTTGGAAAGGGAGGGGGTAAATCCAGTTGTCGTGGTCCATGTTGGAACAGGAAGGAGGTCCTGCTGAAAGAGTATCAGGAGTTAGGCTCTAAATTAAAAAGCAGGACCTCGAGGGTAATAATCTCTGGGTTATTGCCCGAGCCACGTGCAAATTGGCATAGAAGCAGACAAATCAAGAGATATAACACGTGGCTAAAGGGCTGGTGTGGGAAAGAGGGGTTCCTTTTCATGGGACACTGGCACCAGTTCTGGGACAGGAAGGAGCTGTACCGATGGGATGGGCTCCACCTGAACCAGGATGGGACCCGTGTCCCAGCGGAAAGGGTAAATAGGAAGGTGGCAAAGGCTTTAAACTAGTAAGAAGGGGGGAGAGATCTACAAGAAACTTAAGCAGCCTAAATATAAACAAAACAGGAAAAGAGAACATAGGAAAGAATAAGGTAAGGGAGGACATTGACGGCAAAGGAGCAAATAGAGTTATAGAACAGGAGTCTAAAAAAATGGTTAAACATAAAGTGAGAGGAAATCCTATTAAAAATGAGTTAACCTGTCTGTACAGCAATGCACAGAGTGTCTAAAATAAAACAGGGGAGCTGGAGGCAATCATGCATTGGGAGGAACCAGACATAATAGGGATTACTGAGACATGGCTACAGAAAAATGAGGACTGGGAATTAAACATATTTAGAAAAGATAGAGAGGGAAAAAGGGGAGGTGGAGTAGCTGTACTTATTAGGGATAACAATGGCAGTAGAAAAAGGGGATGTAGATATCAGCAAGACAAAAATAGAATCCATATGGATAGAGATAAAAGATAATAAAGGATCAATCACACTAATAGGCGTAGTCTACAGTCCACCTAATAATGGAAGGGAGGTGGAGGAAGAAATATACAGACAAATGAGAGAAATTAGTAAAAAACATAGAATAATAATCATGGGGGATTTCAACTACCCCCATATTAATTGGGCAGAAGAGGTAGGTAAAGGGGATAAGGGAATGGAGTTCCTACAATGTCTCTTCTTCTTCTTCTTAGGCAGTCCCTCGGAACCGAGGATGACTTGCTTCCACATTAAAAATGACTTCTCAGGTGACTGATGAGTCCAATGCGGGACCTACAGTCTCTGTCACAGGTGGGGCAGACGGTGGTTGAAGGGGCGGGTGGGTGGGGTGCTTGGGTTGACGTGCGCTCCTTGCGCTGCTTGTGCTTGGCTTCCGCTTGCTCCCGGCGAAGAGACTCGAGGTGTTTGGCGCCTTCCCGGATGCTTCTCCTCCATTTTGTGCGGTCTTGGGCCAGGGATTCCCAGGTGTCAGTGGGGATGTTGCACTTTTTCAAGGAGGCTTTGAGGGTGTCCTTGAAGCATTTCCTCTGCCCACCTGGAGCTCTCTTGCCGTGTCGGAGCTCTGAGTAGAGCGCTTGGTTTGGGAGTCTCGTATCGGGCATGCAGACGATGCGACCTGTCCATCGGAGCTGATCGAGCGTGGTCAAAGCTTTGATGTTGGCCTGAGCGAGAACACTGGTGTTGGTGCACCTATCCTGCCAATGGATTTGCAGGATCTTGCGGAGGCAGCGTTGGTGGTACCTCTCCAGTGCTTTGAGGTGCCTGCTGTACATGGTCCATGTATCTGAGGCATACAGCAGGGCAGGT
The DNA here is from genome assembly GCA_030390025.1 of Squalus acanthias. Taxonomy (NCBI): domain Eukaryota; kingdom Metazoa; phylum Chordata; class Chondrichthyes; order Squaliformes; family Squalidae; genus Squalus; species Squalus acanthias. The sequence goes on from CM059425.1 coordinate 164,925,648, forward strand.
ATCACTGCTGCTCTGTAGACCATGAGCTTAATGCCAGGTTTGAGGTCCTGGTCTTCAAACACTCTCTTCCTCAGGCGACCGAAGGCTGCACTGGCACACTGAAGGTGGCGTTGGACTTCGTCATCGACGTCTACAGTGTCTACAGGACTCCTTTCTAACCCAATATGTTAAAAGCCCAACAAGGGAGGATTTGCTATTGGATCTAGTTATGGGGAATGAGCCAGAGCAGATACGAGAAGTAAAAGTAGGGGAACATATAGGCAATAGTGACCATAATATAATATGCTTTAAGATGACAATAGAGAAGGACATAAGAATGACAAAAAACAAGTTAATAGATTGGAGAAAAGCTGATTTGGAGGGGCTGAGAATAGAACTTGGGAAGATAAAATGGGCAACAATATTGGCAAACAACGATGTAGAATGACAATGGGAAACATTTAAAATGGTGTTCAACAGAGTGAAGGAAAAATATATTCTGCTAAAAGTAAAGAACAAACTAAACACTGATGAGACTCCATGGATGAATAAAGACATAAGGAAACAATTAGGGGTAAGGAAAGAGGCATACATTAAGTACATAGACAGCAGAGGAGTGCATGACAAGAGAGAATATGAAGGGATTAGGAGAGAAGTCAAAAAAACAAAGAGGAACTATGAAATTAAATTATCAAGGAACATAAAACAAAATAGTAAAATATTTTACAGGTACATCAACAAAAAAGGAAGGTTGGGATGGGAATAGGGCCATTAAGGGATGGACAGGACAACACCACAGGTAGATGGCAGAAATATTAAATCATTATTTTGCTTCGGTATTTACCAGGGAGATAGACCAGGTGGACATGACATTGGATGATGAGATGAGTAATGAGAAAAGTGCATTTAAAATAAAAAAAGGAGATATATTAAATAAACTAATCAAACTCAAAGAGGATAAAACCCCTGCATCCGCGCATTTTAAAAGAATCTAGGGAAGAGATAGCAGAGGCATTACTTCACATATTTAATAATTCGTTAGCAGAGGACTGGCGGATAGCTAACATAATACCTATATTTAAGAAGGGAGACACCAGGGAATTATAGACCAGTCAGCTTAACATCAGTGGTAGGAAAAATAATGGAATCCCTACTAAAGGAGAAAATAGAAGAACATCTAGAAACGAAAAGTATAATAATGAATAGTCAGCATGGATTTCAAAAGGCAAAATCTTGCTTGACTAACCTTATTGAATTTTTTGAAGAGGTAACAGAGAGAGTAGACAATAGTAATGCAGTAGATGTAATTTATTTAGATTTTCGAAAGGCCTTCAATAAGTTACCCCATAATAGACTAATGAATAAGGTCAGAGAATGCGGAGTCAGGGAACAAGTAGCAGAATGGATTGCTAGCTGGCTTCAAGACAGAAAGCAGAGAGTGGGAGTAAAGGGTAGCTATTCACAGTGGCAGAAGGTGGGTAGTGGTGTTCCACAAAGATCAGTGCTGGGACCACTGCTGTTCACAATTTACATTAACGATTTAGACTTTGGAATCAAAAACACAATTTCTAAATTTGCGGATGTTACAAAATTGGGGAGGATAGTCAATACTGAGGAGGACTGCAACAAATTACAGGAGGACATTAATAAACATAAGAACATAAGAAATAGGAGCAGGAGTAGGCCATTCGGCCCTTTGAGCCTGCTCCGCCATTCAATGAGATCATGGCTGATCTTCTGCCTCAACTTCATTCACCGACCCTATCGCCATATCCCTTGATGCCCTTACTAGTCAAAATCTATCGACTTCTGTTTTGAATATACCCAATGACTGATCCTCCACAGCCCTCTAGGGTAGAGAATTCCAAAGATTCACCACCCTCTGTGTGAAGAAATTTCTTTTCATCTCAGTCCTGAATGGCCTACCCTTTATCCTGAGGCTGTGGCCCCTGGTTCTAGACTCCCCAGCCAAGGGAAACATTCTCCCAGCATCCACCCTATCAAGCCCTGTAATAATTTTGTATGCTTCAATGAGATCCCCTCTCATTCTTCTGAATTCAAGAGAATACAGGCCTAGTTTACTCAATCCCTTCTCATATGACAGTCCCGCCATCCCAGGAATCAATCTCGTGAACCTTCATTGCACTCCCTCTATGGCAAGCATATCCTTCCTTATATAAGGGGACCAAAATTGTACACAGTACTCCAGGTGTGGTCTCACCAAGGCCCTATATAATTGGAATAAGACTTCTTTACTCCTGTACTCAAATCCTCTTGTAATGAAGACCAGCATACCATTTGCCTTCCTAATGGCTTGCTGCACCTGCACATTCACTTTCAGTGACTCATGTACAAGGACACCCAGGTCCCTTTGAGCATCTGCATTCCCCAATCTTTCACCATTTAGGAAATACTCTGCCTTTCTGTTTTTTCTACCAAAGTGGATAACTTCACATTTATCCACATTATATTCCATCCGCCCACTCACTGAGCCTGTCAAGATCCCCTTGAAGCCTCTTCACATCCTTTTCACAACTGACACTGCCACCTAGCTTTGTATCATCAGCAAATTTGGAAATGTTACATTTAGTCCCCTCATCCAAATCATTGATATAGTTTGTGAATAGCTGGGGCCCAAGCACCGATCCTTGCGGTACCCCACTAGTCACAGCCTGCCATCCTGAAAAAGACCCGTTTATCCCTACTCTGTTTTCTGTCTGTTAACCAATTCTCAATCCATGCTAGTATATTACCCCCAATTCCATGTGGCCTAATTTTGTTCACCAACCTCTTGTGTGGGACCTTATTGAAGGCCTTCTGAAAATCCAAATACACCACATCTACCGGTTCCCCTTTGTCTACTCCACTAGTTACATCCTCAAAGAACTCCAATAGGTTTGTTAAACAGGATTTCCCTTTCATAAATCCATGTTGACTCTGCCCAATCTTACTATTAGTTTCTAAGTGCCCAGTTATTGCATCCTTTATAATAGATTCCAGCATTTTTCCAACTACTTGCAGAATGGGCAAATAATTGGCAAATGAACTTCAACACAGACAAATGTGAGGTATTACATTTTGGTAGAAAGAATATGGAGGTCACTTATCACTTGGAGGGTGCGAGTCTAGGTGGGGTAGAGGAACAAAGGGATCTCTGAGTACAAATACACAAATCACTAAAAGTTGTGCCACAGGTTAGCAAGGCCATTAAAAATGCAAACCAAGCACTAGGGTTTATTTCTAGCGGGATAGAATTGAAATGTAGGGAAGTTATGCTAAACCTGTATCAAACCTTGGTTAGACCACACTTGGAGTACTGCGTGCAGTTCTGGTCGCCATATTATAAAAAAGATATAGAGGCACTGGAAAGGGTGCAGAGAAGATTTACAAGGATGATACCAGAAATGCGAGGGTGTACATATCAGGAAAGGATGAACAGGCTGGGTCTCTTTTCTCTTGAAAAATGAAGGCTGAAGGGTGACCTAATAGAGGTCTTTAAAATTATGAAAGGTTTTGATACAGTGGATATAGAGAGACTGTTTCCACTTGTGGGGACGAGCATAACTAGAGGCCATCAATATAAGATAGTCACCAAGAAATCCAATAGGGAATTCAGAAGAAACCTCTTTACCCAAAGAGTGGTGAGAATGTGTAACTCGCTACCACAGGGAGTGGTTGAAGCGAATAGTATAGATGCATTTAATGGGAGGCTAGACAAGCATATGAGGGAGAAGGGAATAGAGGGTTATGCTGATAGATTTAAATGAGGAAAGACGGGAGGAGGCTCGAGTGGAGCATAAACGCCAGCATGGACTGGTTGGGTCGAATGGCCTGTTTCTGTGTCGTATATCCTATGTAATCCTATGTAAGTGTTTCCTAATTTCACTCCTGAAAGGCCTGGCTCTAATTTTTAGACTATGCCCCCTAGTCCTACACTCCCCAACCAGCGGAAATAGTTTCTCTCTATCTACCCTATCTGTTCCCCTTAATATCTTGAAAACTTCGAATAGATCACCTCTTAATCTTCTAAATTCCAGGGAATACAACCCTAGTTTGTGTAATCTCTCCTCGTAACGTAACCTTTGGAGTCAGGGTATCATTCCGGATTAATGACACCTGTCCTGAATTGCTCTAATGATTTAGATAAATCTGTGCAATGTACAAGCAATAGTAATGTAGTCATTCCATTTTTGACAACAACAAGAACAACAACAACAACTTTTATTTATATAGCGCCTTTAACGTAGTAAAACATCACAAAGTGCTTCACAGGAGTATTTTAATACAAAAAATTTGACACCGAGTCACATAAGGAGAAATTAGGTCAGGTGACCAAAGGCTTGGTCAAAGAGGTAGGTTTTAAGGAGCGTCTTAAAGGAGTAAAGAGAGGTAGCGAGACGGAGAGGTTTAGGCAGGGAATTTTAGAGCTTAGGGCCTAGGCAACAGAAGGCACGGCTACCAATGGTTGAGCGATTATAATCAGAGATGTTCAGGAGGGCAGAATTAGAGGAGCGCAGATATCTTGGGGGTTGTGGGGCTGGAGGAGATTACAGAGATATGGAGGGATTTGAAAACAAGGATGAGAATTTTGAAATCGAGGCGCTGCTTAACCAGGAGCCAATGTAGGTCAGCGAGCACACGGGTGATGGGTGAACGGGACTTGGTGAGAGTTAGGACACGGGCAGCCGAGTTTTGGATGACCTCAAGTTTACGTAGGGTAGAATGTGGGAGGCCAGCCAGGAGTGCGTTGGAATAGTCAAGTCTAGAGGTAACAAAGGCATGGACAAGGGTTTCAGCAGCGGATGAGCTGAGGCAAGGGTGGAGATGGGCGATGTTACAGAGGTGGAAGTAGGTGGTCTTAGTTATGCCGTGGATATGTGGTCGAAAGCTCATTTCAGGCTCAAATATGTCACCAAGGTTGCGAACAGTGTGGTTCAGCCTCAGACAGATGTTAGGGAGAGGCATGGAGTCAATGGCTAGGGAATGGGGTTTGTGGCGGAGACTGAAAACAATGGCTTTGGTCTTCCCAATATTTAATTGGAGAAAATTTCTGCTCATCCAGAACTGGATGTCGGATAAGTAGTCTGACAATTTACAGACAGTGGAGGGGTTGAGAGAAGTGGTGGTGAGGTAGAGCTGGGTGTCGTCAGCGTACATGTGGAAACTGACGCGGTGTTTTCGGATGATGTCGCAGAGGGACAGCATGTAGATGAGAAATAGGAGGGGGCCAAGGATAGATCCTTGGGGGACACCAGAGGTAACAATGCGGGAGCAGGAAGAGAAGCCGTTGCAGGTGATTCTCTGACAGTTTTGAAATGTTATCGCCCTCTTGTATCCTTTTAAAAAATGTTCTATAATTTCAAATAAACACAACAGCTTCCAGAAATGTTAATTCCACTACTGAAATGTTTGCATGAAAAGATAGAATTCACAAAATATCTTCTCTGTGAGTGCATGGCATCAGAATGTCTGCACAAGCCTAGCTTTATAGAAAACTGGTATATTATTTTCCAAGGGTTTACTTCAGGTTCTTGTTTCCTTGTACTCAGTTCGCTGTTTTCTGAGAATAAAAAGGTATTCAAATATTCAAAACAATTCCTCAGAGTTCATGTCAATGAACGCATCAAAAGCAGAATCAGTCAGATCTAAGACAGGACTCTGGCAGTTGAAAAAGCAGTATTTATGTATTATCGGGCTCTAAGCTTGATGTATGGAAAGTCATAAGTACATACACAGCATGTGTTTCCCATTGCTGGCTCCATATTTTAGTGTTCTGTGATTGATAAAAATGGTGTCCCACTAGTCTATGGACTTCATCATCATTGAATATTAGTTACATAGCTTTTAAAAATACAATTAGCATTTGTTTCAAAAATATGGGATTCATTCAAAGAGACTCTTCTGTTAATTTCTATGTGCTCGGTTTAGAGCTGTTGGGAGATCAAATCTAACTAACATTCTGCCTTACTTATCTGTATCTTGCCATTCAATCAGTAACCAAGTACTGTAGATGACAGTAGGATTGCAACTCTCAGCCAACACTATGCTGGGGTTCTTAGAAGTTTCTCTGTAGTATCAATGCCAGATTTTTATTTGAAAATTGCAACTTCTGTGTTGAAATTTAGCTATACTAGATATAAATAATGTGCAAAATAAAATATAAAATGAAAAGAAAATATGACAGTATCCTCGGCTTATAACTTTCGCTTCAGTTTAGAATTTATCTGAGGCTAATCATAAGAAGCTTGAAAAGGAATCTAAGTTACAACTGCAAAAAGTTATGCCTTTTGACATATACCACGTGAGGCTAATCACAAAGGAAAATTGGTTCTTAGTATTTACCAAAGTGAATAGAATGGCTGTTGCTGGGGATAATTCTTCTGGTACTAGTATCTCTGTCCTGATAACATTGAGACAGAGCAGAAAATGAAAAATAGAGAAACAAATAAATTCTTCCATTAAATCTTATTAAAGTCCTCTGTAGTCAGCTGAATGTTTAACTTCTGTACTGATTGGAAGTGGTGCTTGGAGATTATGAAATAGATTTGCACAATTTGGGAATGGATTGCATCAACATGACAGGCCTTTCAACACCAGAAATGTGTTACCTTTTATCTTATCAAGTACCACCCAAAAAATAACATCACAAAATATGTAGCACGCTCAAGGCTGAGCCTTTCTCTGCTGAAAGTTGTTAATAAATATTTCCATCATATGTTAATATGGCAGTGATTTCAAAAGCTAAATGAGACATCAACATTTTTAATCTGTACAAATAAGAACAGAACTGCAAATGTTGGAAATTAGACACAAACACAAAATGCTGGAAATACAGAGCAGGTCTAAATAACAACTCAGTTCTGAGAAAGAGTTTTACAGCTGAAATGCGAACCTGCCCTTTCTCTCTACAATTGCTGACTGGCCGAGTATGCATTACTAACATTTTCCGTTTTTGTTTCCGATTTCGAGTTTGCAGTTTTATTCCTTTTTATTTGTACTGTTTGATTTATTGCCACTTTGCTTCCAGGAATGTCAGCCTTGAAGAAGTTCTGTTCTGCATAATCTTTATTTGCCTCTTTCATCCTGTTCACCGTCATTGTTTGTGACTGTATTTGCCTGAATTCTGTTGTTTTTTGTTTAACAATTTAAACTTATTTATTAAAAATAAGGGTAGAATAGTTAATTGTGTTTTATCTTTGGAATCCATATCCATATTAATATCTAATGAATTTTACACATAGTTAATATTAATGGTAACTGTACAGTTTAACATTAAAAAAGTTTGATTTGTAATGCTCAATTTATTTTGGCTATTAAAAAGGACACTGCATTATTTGCAAGTCATGATCCCACTTTCAATGAAGGCGCAGTTAAGAAAATTCTGTCAGCATGCAGTAAATTACAACTACCATACTTTTCAAGTTCCATCATGTGCACTATATGGACTAGTCACAGTCAAATGCCACAAACTTAATTTGTGGAGTATCCCTTGTTGCTAGCAAAAATGTACCCATATAATTATATAACAACTATTACTGTGAATTTTAGAGAGCTGCAAAATTTCAGAGATTAGAGACTGCCATTATAATACTAATGAATTACTATAACTTTCCTTTGCTTGTATCGGACAATAACATGTTTTATATTTCATGTGAGAAATTGCTTGAAAGTCCATCTCAATTGATTTAACACATTCACTTCAGGGCACGCAGCAGAACTAACTACCTTTATACATACACAATAGTATTCAAATTTCTTTGAAACAAAGCGCTTTTGGTTCCAAATGCAGGATTTTTGTCGCACAGAGTCAGCCATTTAAATAATACCTTTGATGAAGTCGTGGAGGTAAAGAAAATCAGTGTGAAATGTTGTTCTTGGTATGTGTACAGCTCCATTTCACAAGAATTAATTTGTTTTTAAAATAGCAAAAAGAACAAGATGTAACAAGAAATACAATCACACCTTTTGATATGTGATAGCTCAAAATCAATTTATATTTTTGATTTATTAGTCTTCTAAATATTTAATATTATTATGGTAGAAATGTGTACGATTTACAAACAGACACTATAAAGCCTGCCATGAGTCTGTAGACTTCTAAAGTAATTTAGTATTTGCTATTTGCACATAAAGACACCACAATAGATTTACTGAATTCATTTTCAAATGCTGTACAAAGTTTACTCACAGTCTTTAAAGACAAATGCAGGATTTTTGTCAGGCAGCAGCGAGGAGATTATATCGTGCAGAGATTTCAGTCTATTATCCATCTTGTGCCTGTCTTCTCCAGATTACATACAAGCAGTTCCCTCATGCCTGAATTATTCTAGCTCTGCACGGAGCTGCTGTGGAAGTCTAATGATGCAGTATGGACGAGTAAGGCTTGTTGTATACATCTGCCAATCAGACATTGAGTAGTCTGAAAAGTCTACTCCAGGGGTCCTTATCCCTGGCTTGCTCACCTTTGTAGTATGGTGAGCTAATTAGCTGTAAGGCTATCTGACAAGCTTCATTTCAACTGTTTCATCCTATTTGATGTACACACCCACTGACAGCCACCTAATCATGTGAAAGAAATTCCTTGCCTGACCCAGCAGTCAAAGACTTTGCTTGTTTCAGTGTTTTGAAGCACAGATATGTGTCTGCTTAGTGGGAGTTGAACACCTCAAACTGCCTAATTACGATTACCATGAAAGCTAACATCAAACCTCTGTGTCTGCAGGAAGGAAATGAGGGGAGTTTAATAGAAATACGAAATATAACTGAGTTTCATCTGTTACTTTAAATCAAAAAATGTGCAGTGCATTTTCAGTTAGCATAATGATCGAAACTAGACACTGAATCCTTTGGCCTCGCCAAAGTAAAAAGCTTTTGTTTCAATAGCTGTCTTCTTGTTGGAAAAGCTGTTGCTGATCTGGATGAAAGCATAGACAGCATGGATCACCTCCATTTCATTCTGCACTCCAGACCTCCTGCACTAGGTCTGACTCCAGAATGAATGGTGTTTTTAAAGCCTTTCCACTCATGTCTCAAAAATACAAAATGACATCAATTTAGAAATTTCACAGCCCTGTCTGAGGGATTAGAATTTCCACAATCATTGCCTAGAATCAAACCTTGACATTGCTGAATGGGCACTGTTTATTTTGAATAGATATATGCAGCTTTTTATCATAGAACTTCTACATTATTTTTGCAGTTGAGTATTATGAAACAAGTTTAGAGAAATGGAAACAAAACACAATATTTATTTCATAGTTTAATGTCAATAGGATAAAACTATGATAATCTTTTTTATTTAAATTCCAAGAAAAATGCTACTCCAATCAGTCCTCATGTAATTAAATACATGATACTTTATTTAAAAAAATGCAATAATATTGCTGATGTTGATGATCAACTATGAAATAATACTGTTCAAATGAAAGGTCATTAACCTGAAATGTTAACTCCGTTTCTCTCTCTACAGATGCTGCCTGACCTGCTGAGTGTTTCCAGCATTTTCTGTTTTTATTTTATGAAATAATACTGTTCTCCATTATGTCTACAGTTACATTAACAAACCCCCTTGAATTAACTGTCAGTTGCAATATTAGGCATCACAGATGTTGCTGTAGGAAGGCAGTCGTCTTTCTCAAAAGAGTATGCCCTATTGCACAAAAGACTATAATCCAGTCTTTCAGAGCAGAGCAGTGACTGACAAATAAGTTCTGAGTAAATGTTATGTTGCTTAGTAAGAATATGTGCTTCAGTTTCTTTATGATTTAGCCTTAGTTTCTACTTTCAAGGTCCTTAGATTTAGGTGTTCATGAAGTCAAAGATCTCATCGATGCTGACACTGGAAAATGGGACTAATTTCGACCTGTAAAAACAATAGCCCCAAAAATCTGCAGGCCACGATCCTGGTGGTTATACTGAGATCACATCCACTGGAGATTGCGGGGTCAGTGGGAGAGCACCTAATTTAAATGGGATTGGCAGTGCCATACTACTACGGGCACATATCCAGTGCCCACTTACCCCATTCAGTAGAAATACTGGCGCCTGTCCGCCATTGGGAGGGAATTGCCCAGCCCCGCCCTCCCCACCCCCAGACCCCATTGTGTGTCCCCCTCAGCTCCCTGTGTAAGGGGATTGACTTAGATTTGGGTTGTAAAAGAAAATTTGCTCCTCCTGAATCTTTCTGGTGAGGACAACTGATGCCCATCTGGAGTTCGGTACATCTCAACTCACTTGTTGTACTAGCCTCAGCTCTTACACTGGGACCCAGCTGAGCTGGCGAAATGGGAATTCCTGGCATAAGGAATCCTCAGCCCTAGGTCTGCTCCCGGACCTCGTCCCACCACCCCACCCCCACCCCCCAGAGTTAAAGCAAGAGTCCGTTAGAACCCAGAGGAAATTCAGGGCCAATATGTCTAAGCCACCAGATATTGATGATAGGCATTCATCTGCCTACAGATGGAGCAAACATTTCCAGAGATGACTGCACTGAGACAGAGGGCTGCACCCAGGTTGTCTGATGACACCCTCCATATGCTTGTGGAGGGAGTCAGAGCACACAGGGAGGTCCTCTTCCCTTCTGATGGGCGGAAGAGACCTCCCCAGGAGACCAAAAGAGCTTGGTTCCAAATAGCTGAGGTGGTCAACAGCAGGGATGTTGTGAGGAGGACCTAGGTGCAGTGCTGCCAAGCTTTGACAGGTTTTGCGAGCGTGATGTCTGAAATGTGCAGAGAATGGAGGAGTCCATTTCCAAAATGAGCCCCACTGTGTCGCAGGCGATGGCAACTGTAGGCTGTTCCATGGATAGGATGGCCACCTGTATGGAATGCGCCATTCACAGGAGCACACGGTCTCTATGGAGAATAGATGACTATCTATGGAGGATAGATGGCGGAGGCTCATAGACCTCCTCTAGGAGGGATGTCAACGTAGACGTGGGTCCTCATGGCCCCACTAATGTGCAGCAAGGTGCTCTCCAGCTCCTTGCTAGCAGGGAAGTGCGGGTGGCCCATGAGAGGGATGACGGTGAGAGAGGACATGGAAGTGGGGGCTCTTCTCAAAGCGCTCTCACTTCTCCCCCGTTGCCTCCCCCTCAGTCAGAGCCCCAGATGCCTCCTCGGACTGCGATGGCCGAGTCTGCCCCTGCACAGTCGCAGGAGGAGCAGACTTTGGCGGGGCCATCAGCGGCTCCAAAACCCAGAGGACTTCCGCCAAGAGTGTATAAGCAGCCGCAGCAGGGAAGTGAGCAGGCTGCCTCTACCTCTGCTGAAGCCACAGGGGTAGCACCTCATAGAAGCACGCGTAAGAGAAATATGACACACAAGTAGATTCACAAGGGTAGCCACTTGGGTGTTTTATTCAATGTTTCCGTAAAGTTTCTGTTAGTGCGACATCACACATACAAATCTTTATTTTCACCACTTTCCAATCTTGGACAAATTTATGTGCACCTTTGGAAGTGGCTTATTGAGTTGGAGTGAATGGTGAGACATAACGTTACCTCCAACAATGGTGGTCAGTGTGAAAGGATTGGCTGGTCATTGTAGGGATGCTTTATGGTGTTGCTGTGGGGTGGTGCCAACCTGGCACAGCATGTGGCAGCTATATATGGCTGTAATACATAAAGTTAAGTAAATCTGCCCATGATGAGCCCATCCCTGGCCTCCTGAGCAGCAATGTGGTTGGGTGCTGGTGGGATCTGGTCCACAGGTTCCTCCAGCTCCTGCTCCTCTTCGTCTTCCAGCTGATGCTCCTCCTCCTCCTGCTCCTCCTCCTCTGAAGAGGCTGTGACCTCAGTGCCTTGCTCCTCATGCAGCGCTAATCCTCGCTGCTGCGCCATGTTGTGCATGGCACAGCCGACCACGATGATTCTGGAGATCCTGGCTAGTGCGTACTGAAGGTCTCCTCCAGATCTGTCAAGGCATCTGAAGTGCATTTTCAGCATGCTTATTGTCTGCTGTATAACACATCTGGTGGAAATGTGGCTTTCATTGTATCGCTCCTCAGCCTCAGTACTTGGCCTCCTCAAGGGTGTCATGAGCCACGTCTTAAATGGATAGCCCTCGTCTCCAAGCAGCCAGCCAGAAAGTCTGTTTGGAGGAGCTGAGAGAGGGTGGACTGGCGCAGGATGAAAGAGTCATGGCAGCTGCCAGGGAATTTGGCGCACACATGCATGATGATCTTCCTATGGTTGCAGACCAGCTGCACATTGAGGGAGTGGAAGCTGTTGCGGTTGACAAAGACTCCTGAGTTATGATGGGGGTGCCCTCATGGCCACGTGTGTGCAGTCGATGAAGCCCTGCACCTATGGGAAGCCAGCCAAAGTGGCAAAGCCGAGCGCCTGCTCAGTAATACTGGCTTCCTCAGTGGCAAAGTTAATCTAATTGACTGACTTGTCAAAGAGGGCATCAATGACCTGTGTGATGCATCTGTGGGCAGCTGACTGCGAGATGCCGCAAATGTCTGCTGCAGATCCCTGGAAGGAGCCTGAGGTGAAGAAGTTGAGGGTGCTGGTGACTTTGACAGCAACTGGTAAGGCGTGTCCACCCGCTCCTCTGGGCTGCAGGTCTTCCTCCAACAATCTGCAAATGTCTGTGATGACCTGGTGCGATAGCCTGAGCCTCCTTTGGCACTGGTGCTCAGTCACGTTGTGGAAGCTCATCCTCTGCCTGTATACCCTGTGTTGGGAGTATCGCCTCCAGCGCAGTGCAGCCCTGCGCTGATGCCCTCTGTCCTGTGCAGCATCAGGTGGTTGAAGAGAAGGTTGGTGGTGTTGTTGTTGGTGCTGCTGGTGTGCCTGGTGCTGCTGGTGTTGGGGCTCATCGCAGTCCGATTCTGAGGACCAGGTTGAGACAGTATAAACGGCACCCATGCTGATGCAATAGATGGCAGGTCAAGTAGAGATGACAGAAGCAATCTGTCAATGGTGAGAGAGTTCTACCAATGAGGTGACACTGGATGATGACTTTCCTGGAAACACTTGCAGCCTCTAGAAAGCTAAATCTGTGCTGGCAATGCGGTCAGCAACAGCTTCTTCCTGAGGAAAGTGATCAGCTGTGAGGTGACAGCTTTTATTGCACTTTTCATGCTGTCAACTGATCAGCTGGATCAATGGCCACTCAACTCCCGCCTCAGGTTGACAGACGTGGTTCCCGAGCTGCATAAATCCAGTGGTCATGCAGGGAAATTTGAAAGGTAAGCTTAAAAAGGTGCTTAAGGTTATGAAAACTACCTGATCATGACTTAAATTAGGTCGCCCGCCTCTGCCGTTCGGGTCTCTGCCGCGCTGATAAACGCGCCTGAGGGAAAGGCGCATGGGGGCGGGATGACGGCAAGTTCCTGACCCGCTCCAAGATATTTCAAATTTTCCACCCGACCCGCCTCCAATCGCGCCCGCACAGATCCCAGAAAATTCCGGCCACAATGTTTGTGGTGGGGACCAAAGGCGATGGCTTCAGTCCTCCCAATGTTTAACTGGAGGACATTGCAGCTCATCCAGGACTGAATATCGAACAAGGAGCCTGTCAATTTTAAAGGGGGTGTAAGAACAGAGAGACCTGGGGGTGTTTGTGCACAAATCTTTGAAGGTGGCAGGGCAGGTTAACAAAGCAGAAAATAAAGCATATGGGATCCTGGGTTTTATAAATAGAGGCACAGAGTACAAAAGCCAGGAAGTTGTGCTAAACCAATATACAACACTAGTTTGGCCCCAGCTGGAGTATTGTGTCCAATTCTGGGCACCACACTTTAGGAAGGACGTGAAGGCTTTGGAGAGGGTACAGAAGAGATTTACTAGAATGGTTCCAGGGCTGAGGGATTACAGTTACGTGGATAGACTGGAGAAGCTGGGTTTGTTCTCCTTAGAGCAGAGAAGGCTAAGAGGAGTTTTGATAGAGTTGTTTAAAATCATGAATGGTTTTGATAGAGTAAATAAGGAGAAACAGTTTCCAGTGGCTGAAGGGTTGATAACCAGAGGACACAGATTTAAGGTGATTGGCAAAAGAACCAGAGGCGACATGAGGAAAGCCTTTTTATGCAACGAGTGGTTAGGATTTGGAATGCCCTGCCTGATAGGGTGGTAGCCTTCAAAAGGAAATTGGATAAATACTTGTAGGAGAAAAAACTACAGGGATATAGGGAAAGAGCAGGGGAATGGGACTAACTGGATTACTCTTCAAAAGAGCCGGCGCAGACTCAATGGGCCACAAGGCTTCCTTCTGTGCTGTACTATTCTATGATTCTATGAATACAGAGGAAGTGGAGGGGCTGAGAGCCTGTTCGTACTAAATTTCTCTGTATGTTTTTCTGTACCACTTAATTGTCACCTGCAGTAAAAAAAAACAGAGGAATTCAGTGGACGTGTGTTTAGTGTTTATATGGTAACAATGCCGGTCGGAAAGTATACTCCATAACCTTTAATCCCGTTCTTAACCAGATTTTATCCAGCTCCTTTTTAAGAAACGATCATTGATGTAGCACTAACTACTTTTTGTGGGAGTCTGTTCCACATAACTACTACTCTGTATAGAAAAACAATTCTTATAATTTCTAGTCCCACTTGATTACACATGTCCTGTGGTTCTGCACTCACAATCCTAAATAGCTTGCTTGCATCTACATAATCTACACCTTTCAGCATCTTAAAAACATGAAACAGTAGAGCCAGTTAAATGATCTATCTATCCTCTTGGAGTGCCATATATTAGACTAGCCCTTGGACTATTGGATGCATATGCGGGCTTTCTGATAGTTCCTTAAAAATGTAATATTTGATATGTAAGCCTTTTGTGGACAGACACTTTTGAAATACATGTATGTAAAGTAAGGCCGCAAAGTGTAGTTAGATGCAACAGCTTTGCTCCGATTTAATTATTAAAAAATTATTCCTATTATATTTTTCACATTTTCATACAAATGGGAACAGGTTTAAATGAACATTACACTGCAACTGCTGGTTATAGGTAATTCCTTTGGAAATGTTTAAGCCAAGTTGTAAAGTTGGCATAGATTTTGCCATCAAATATTTTTTATAATCTCAGTGAAAAACTAACAATACATGGAGCGCCGACATAATTTTAAACCATCAAATTCTTGCACAACTTGGCATTAAATTTTGGTTAAAAATTTTAAGTGCAATTTGTTGAATAAATTACAAAGATTTGATAACAAGTAAGACACTTTGGTTGGGGATGTTGAGGGCCTTCTTGACATAAACTTTCAAATACCTGAAGGATGCATTCTGTTAAAGTGTAGAATGTTTAAAATATTGCCCTTGAAGTGTAAATTTGGAACTGCTGGTGCAGTTGCTACATAAACCCATTCATGACCTATGATGACACAAGATATGGCTGGAATCCTGCCGATGATGTATTTTGAGAGTAAATTGGCCATTGCCATTGCCTGTACCACAAAATGTTAAAATAAACATACCTTCCTGAGAATGAATGTGTTTATGTTTGTGCTGAGATATAGAGCTGAAAAAATGAGCAAAGATTCACCTTTGAACCTCTAAATGGGAAGCTCTTTATTTAGACAGACTCTTTCAATCAGCTGGTATTTATTTTCCAGCTGTCATGGTTCTGTGGAAAGTGTTACTCGCTGTCTGATTATGTAAGAAAGGAAGACAAATATGAATTTTATCTGTATTAAAGGAGTAATTTATGGCTACCATTTCATTTTAATTTGTAAGTACTGAAGATGATTACTCTGCATAACTATATAGCAACACTGAGATAAAGCATACATGTAACCGGAATACATTTTTGCTCTTAAGTATATAATTTGTTTAGTATGAAATTTTAGAGACTTTTCTGAGAGCTTGTGCCATACATCAAAAAAGTGCCTGACCTTCATTTCAACCTGCCTCAAAAAAATTGATTTTCTTTAAAAACAAAGTGAGTGGGGGAGTGGAATGGTTTATTTCATTTTTGTTTCTGTTATGTTTATATATTTTGTCCATGATAGCTGATCTCCCATGGTGTTGGTTGTGAACCTGCAATATGGCTGTGATGTTTAACTGCCAAGAGAGAGCTGTGATTAACCTGTGCTGTCCCTTTAAGGCTACTGCTCAGGTCTTCCCTTGGGGAAAAGAGGTCAATTAGAAGCTGATTATTGAGGGACGTTCTTCTAGGTTGGCAGCTGCTTTTAAATCCTCTGCTGCTGGCCTTGTATTTATAGGGCATCTTTAACATAGAAAAACATCCCAAAGTTTCGCAGAGATGCTCTGCCAATGAATGGAACTAAGCAAGGGCAGTCCCACTGAGCTGGACAATGGAGAAGAGGTGTTAAGAGGAGGCTGTTGTGGTCGTGTATGCCAAAGGCTGCAGAGAGGTTGAGGAGAAAGAGGAGGAATAATGCACCATGGTCATAGTCACTCATTTTTGAATTTGGTTAGGGCTGTTTCAATGCTGTGGGAGGAGTGGAAACCAGATTGGAGAGAGTCAAACAGGGAGCAATGGGAGCGATAGGCACAGATTTGGGGGTGAGAATGTGTTCAAGAGCTTTGAAGAGGAAACGGAGATTGGAAGTGGGGTGGTAGATTTCAAGGACAGAGGGGTAAAGAGTGGGTTTTCTGAAAGGGACTGCAACAGTACCTGGGAAAAGGGAACCATTTACAATGTCACCTAGCATGGGTACCACTTTCCTATCCCACATACACTCACTTGTTTTTAAGGAAAATCATTTTTTTTGAGGCAGGTTTGAATGAAGTTCATCAATGTGCATGTGGGCAGCTTGGTCCCAAGCTTTTAGAGAAGGGGGAGCATTGTGGGTTTCATTGCATGTTCGCTTTGTGCCTCCTCACAACACTTCAGCTGAGACTAGCAACTCAGCAGAAAATTCCGGCCAATATTAATTTGCCCTTAAATTACCAATCTTTTTTCAGTCTTTGAAGAGAGAAAAGCTTGAACAGTTCCAAACTATTACATTTAAAGACTGAAAAAAGATTGGTAATTTAAGGGCCAATTCAACAAACTGCTCTCCCAGAACAATGTCGCTAGACGAGAACGTGGGTCAGAGAATCAAGGCTCTTGTGTTATAGCCATATCTCTGACTCATGTTCCCATCTAACAAGGCTTTGCTCTGTAAGTGTAGCCTCTCTGAATTTACTTTAATGTTCAGTATTGATTGAGAATGATTAAATTCTTGCAGTAAAAAAAAACAAAATATGAAAGACTTTCACTTTATGCAATACATCCAGAAGCATCACATCTTCATTAGCCACTCATAACTCTCGCCTACCCCTTTTGCAGGAGATGAGAATGCACAATAATAGGGAGGGGGACAGGACCGGTGGTAGACCAAGCCAGTTTGTGACTCTTACCCAGACAGAGGAAGAAGAACCGGAGATTAATGGGGCATGCAACACTGCCAGCATTGTAGATGGTGAGGTTGGTGGCTCCACTGAGCAGGGTGACTGTTTCTCACTTGTACCCCTTCATCTACCACAAGCAACTGCACCTTCAGCTAACTTCAAGACCTCAATCCAGCTTCTCATTGCCATTCTAGCTCTTCTCCCTTTCTTCTTTTCTCTAGGTCCTTCACATCACCAAGAACAATCACTGACTCTTGTGGAAGAAGGCACCTCGGAGGAAGTCATCCCTTCTGAGGATCCATCATCATGCGCTACATCCCTTGCAGACACCAGTGCAGAGATTGGCACTCCGTGTGGGGTTGATAGCAAAGTAGAGGGGCTGGCATGTGGTGTGTCATACAGTACAAGTGAACAGGACAGTGGACAGGTACAGTCCAGTAGATGATGCATCAAATTGCGCCGACCTTTCCTAGCTCTACTCAGCAGGACAGAGATGTGGAATTCTGTGGACCAGCCATGAAAAAGAAAATACTTGAGGCACACCAGCAAATGTATGAGGTAGTGGCAGGTCCGCCAAACACTTTGACCACACTGGCAGGAAGAATGGAGGAGTCCACTTCCAATATGTGCAGGGTGCATGGCATTTCCACTCTTCAATCTACCCTGGACCATGTGGCCACCTCAAGCGATGGTGCTTCATGTTGGGGTACAGGTCCCAGGAACATTCTGGTCCCTCAACCAAATGGTCACTCTTCATATGTGAGCTTATTCAGTGAGGTTCAGAAGGTTATTTAACTACGGGAGAGGGGTGAAATCATATTCAAACCTGATCCTGTCCTCTTCTGACATGCACATATGCACTGTTTCTATCAGGGAGGCACTTTGGAGCTGCAGTGTTTGGCAAATACTGGGAAATGGCTGCACAACGGCTCTATTCATTCACCACCAAGATTATCTTCATAGTCTGCAGGATACTGAAAAGGAAAATGATGGTGTTGCCAGCATTGAACATGCTTTATTATGTGGATTTTCTTGTCCCAAAGCCTTCACCACTAGCAGTGCACTGAACTCTTGTATCAACAGAAAAGTGGGCCTACAGCAAGGAGTACAGAGCCAACAATTTTTGCTGCTGTCATTGCATTTTATTGGCACCATCTGTTATTTCACTATGTCTGTTTAGTAGTGACACAAAGGTAATAGATTTTTTTTTACCAGTTTTAGCTCACTGGCAGCTGTACATGTTCCCACTAGCAAGAGATCACAGTCCAAATCCCAGCAAGTCAGGAGGAACTTTGCACACAGTGCTGACTGAAGTTCTTGGTTTAAAATTGTCCATGCAGAGAAGTAACTGAACAATTGGATTACTTTCTAATATATCTGATTTGATAGGAGAGATTTAGCCCATTGAGGCACAAATGATGGAAAACAACCTACACACTATGGCCTAGAAATTCCCTACCTTACCATCGACCATTAACGCCGTATTTCTGCAAAAAATGACAGCCGCCTTGTTTCCACCCGCTTCTGGCGTGGGACATGATGGCCGCCATTTTGCAGAGGTCGATAGTGCTGCCATTGCCAGCACTCACCTCTCAAATTCAAATGTGCAGATCGTGACGTCAATTGGCGTGCAATGTCTGATTTGACACACGACTGCATTTTTGGACGCCGCCGCACACCCTAACACCTTCTCCTTATCATGCACGGAAGAACGTGTGTGCGGCAGCACTGCAGAGATGCTGTCAGCGCTTCTTAAAGGGACACACACATCTTTCAGGTAAGTTTCGATTTCAGCTTTTGGAGTTTAAAAAAATATTTTATTGGAGTAGTGGCTCAGTGCAATACATTTAAAAAGTTGTTAAAGTGTGCAGGGAGTGCTGCTGGATGCTTGCAAGGCCTCAGATGCTAAAGGAAGGCCTCTGAGAAGACAGAAAATGCTGGGAATACCCAGCAGGTCAGGCAGCATCTGTGGAGAGAGAAACAGAGTTAACGTTTCAGGTTGAGATGCTGCCTGACCTGCTGAGTAGTTGCAGCATTTTCTGTTTTTATTTCAGATTTCCAGCATCTGCAGAATTTTGCTTGTGAGAAGACCACTTGCTCACAGTTCTGGGGGGCACATGGATATGAAGCAGAGGCAGCAATAGGGATAAGGTGCTCGCAGAGGTAAGAGGAAGAAGCAGAAGAGGAAGACCAGGAGAGGAAGAAGCGGAAGGAAGAGTGCAACCCAGACAGCCGTTTTCTGGCTGGGATATACGGGATGGAATCATCCGCCTGCGGTATCAGTGACTACAACCCCAATTCCCCTTTCAACATTAGTCCCACGCCTTACCTTCCCTCTGTTACTGACCATCATAGCATCCTCTTGGCCACAATGCTGAAATAAAGGCCACCACAAAGCAAACTTTTCAGTCCAACTTTATCCATATATGAATCCAATATGACATCAAGAAATCAACTAATCACCCTTGTGCATTCCCTTAGTGACTGTCTTGCATGTGCCATTGCCTATCCTAGTGAAGTCATGCAGTGCTACCCCAGTGGCTGCAGCATAGCTGGTGGAAGGCTGCTGACTTTCAGTGGGGGACACTGCAGATGGCCTTGCAGGACGGCCTCGAGGAACTGGTGGCTGGGAGTGTCAAATCGAGTGATGGTGTTTCTTCTTCTTCACTCTCCTCTCCCTCTTCTTGGTCAACCACTGACTGGGCGGGCTGCATTTCTTGAGGAAGGCACAAGGGTAGGGTTGTGGTGAGGGAAGGGCAGGAAAGCAAGAGGTGCATGCTTACACCATGTGCAGTTTGTACATCAGAAGATATTGTGGGATGGGGGGAAGGAGGATATGAGAAGGAGGATAATGTATGAGGATGCCAGCATCTTGTATTCTTTCAGCCCATCCGCAGGCCAAGGGCTCAGGTATGTCCCTGTCAAGAATGGCCAGTACCGTCTCCTCCAAGGGGGTGAGGTGAAGCTAGGAATGTGAGGTGTGCCTCGTGTTTGGTAGAGATTGTTGGTAGGTGAGTGATGGGGTTGCAGGGTGGTCGTGCATTAAGCAGTGGGTGAGGCTAGTGGTGCAGTTGGTAGGAGACCTCACTTCCACTTTTGACCCCCTGCACATAGCTGGAGTGCTGCGTGTGAGACCCTGGGTACCCTTTCCCTGGCCTGTGAGCCATTTGTGTTAGTGCTGAAGCATTTTTAACAATTTTTAATGTGCAGAAGGCAGTTCAGCTTTAAGAGCTGAAGATTGCCTAGTTTGGAATGATTTTTAATGTTTTTTTTTCAGAAGGTAGTTGAGCTCTAAGGGCTAGAGACTGCCTATTTTTGAATGATTTTTTTTCCAGAAGGCAGTTCCCCTTTAAGTGCTCGAGACTGCTTTCTAAAATGAAAGCCTTGCTTTAAGAAAAGGCAGCCTCTCTCCAGGGACGCTACGGCCATGCTACATTGGGCCTCCTGCTGAGCGCACAGCCTGAAGCAACGCGTTGGTCGCTCGGTTGTGCACTGCAGTCATTCAAGTCAGCAGGCAGCACCAAAATAACGACGCTGCTTGCGATCTTTTTAAGAGCGCGAACATATCACGCCCCGCGGTGGCACTGCCCGTTTTCGGGCCTTATCGAATTTCTTGGCCTCTATATCACTGCTTTCAGAACAATATTAAAATGATAAGAATTGCAGAATGGATTTTCAGGAGGCTTTTCTGACAGCTTAGCAAGGTAATTCAGTATAGGAGCTGAGCCATACTGACCAATCGCCGATCTCTGCTGAGTTAGCTGATCTCAGCCAGGGCAGCAGAGGGGCAGTACAATTGGCCTCAGTACCCCTGGGTTAGTGAGGAGAAAATTGCCCAGGGTCCTAGCTCTTGATCCCTAGTCTGCAACATCTGCTGGAAGTGGTGCATGCACAGAATCACAGGGGGATTATTAATGTTCTGATGCGCTGGGTGCAGTGTAGCCTGGTAACGATTTAATTCTGCAGTGCGTGTGTGACATCATAGACAGATTTCCCACCCAGAAGAGGGGGTTTGTATGGGGGGGAGGGGGGGGGCTGATGGCGGGGGAGCTTGGGGGTCGGAGGTGGGGGGGAAGCACTCCTGCTCCTCCCTGCCCACACGGAGTGCTCCCCGAGGCTGTCCTTGCCTTGCTGCAGCTGCCGGGATTCCAAAGGCCCGAGAACTCTGGCCGGCCATGGTTAATTAATCCAAGGCTTCCAGCCTCATTATCATATTTAAAGTGCCAACAAACATCCTGGGAGCGGGTTGGCTGCCCACCCCCTCTTTCTGCCTCCGTTAAAAGCAGAAGTGGGCGGGTTGGAGGCGGGTTGGGGTCAGGATTCAGATTTTTAACACTTTAACATCCCACCGACCCAAACCCGCCTGTTTTTTGGGTTAAAATTCCCCCCATAGATTTTACATCGCAGAGGAAGCCATTTAGCCCCTTGCACTTGTCCCAGCTCTCTGAAAGACCTAGTCAATTAATCCCATTCCCCCGCCCTTTCCCCATACTGTTTAAATTTTTCTTTTCAAATATTTATTCACTTCCCTTTTTAAAAGTTATGCTGGATTTTTCTTCCACTACTGTTACTACTAGGGCAATTTCATAGCCTAACAACCCTCTACGTTAAAACAATCCTCCTAACTTTCCATTCATACTTTTGGTGATGATTTTAAATTGTTCTCTAGTTTCGGACTCACCATCCAGTGGAAATAGTTTTTGCTGATTTATCTTACTAAAACCCCTCATAATTTTAAACACCTCGATCAGATCGCCTCTCAACCTTTTTAGTTCTAATGAAATCAGCCCCAGTTTCTCTAGTCTCTCCTCGTAACTAAAGCTTCTTATCCTTGGTGTCATCATCCGTATCTTCTCTATGGCTTTGAAGTTCTTCCTAAAATCAAGCCCCTAAAACCATATTCTAACTTTGACCTAACAAATGATTTGCATAGGTTTACCATTACCTCTTTGCTTTTGTACTCTGTAGTCCATATTTATAAAACCTAGGATCCCATAAGTGGGTTTTTTACACCTTATGAACTTGGCCTTCTGTTTTTCAAGATTTGTGTAACAGAAAGCCTTCAGTCTCTCTGTTCCACTATTCCTCTACTCCAAAGGCACTCCAAACATTGTAGCCTACTCAGTACACTCTCAAATGACTACTAATGGTGAAATATGAAACTGCATTTGTAGGCAGGCCATGTGATGTCTCAATATATTGGCTCAATAGCAAGAGGTGCATGTGAGAAGGAGGATAACTTATGAAGATACCGGCATCTTGTATCCTTTCAGCCTCGCCACTCGCCAAGGGCTCAGCCATGCCCCTGCCAAGAATGGCCAGCACCGTCTCCTCCAAGGGGTGAGCTGAAGCTAGGAATGGGAGGTGTGCCTCATGTTTGGTACAGATAGTGGTAGGTGAGTGATTGGGGGGTGGAGGGGAGTCGTACCTTGAGAAGTGTGTGAGTCTAGTGGTGCAGTTGGTAGGAGACGGCTTTTGAATTCATTGACCTTGACCACTGGTCTGAGGTCATGAAGCTTCTTTGGGCACTGGAGCCAGGTCGTGGTGGCGACACTGCTGGCAGTGATGGCCTCAGTGATCTGGTCCCACATCGTTCTTTCTGGAGGGCCTCCTGGCCCCTGTGGGTACAGGACCTCTCTTGCAGTGTTGACCCCCTGCACAAAGCTGGAGTGCTGTATGCGAGACCCTGAGTGCCCCTTCCATGGTTTGCTGAGCCATTTGTGTTAGTGCTGAAGCACTTTTCCCATTTCTTTTAGGTGTGGAAGGGAATTCAGCTTTAAGAGCTGAAGACTCACATTTGGGAATTCTTTTTAATGTTAATTTTTTTTTCAGTTGCGCTGTAAGGGCTAAAAACTGCATATTTTTACATCATTTTTATTTTTTCATTTCAGAAGGCACTGCCCCTTTAAGAAAGCAAAAAATGCTCTTTGAAATCACAGCCTCACTTTCAGAGAGGCTGGTCTAGCTGCAACCAAGCTTCAGCCTTGCTACATTGGGGCCTGCTGCCGGGACCAACTGAGTTTAGTGCTGGGCTAATGTTAATTAGTCCCCAGTGCCAATTTTTCGGTCCTGCCAGCGCCATCATTTTTGGCGGCCGTTAACACCCGGCCGCGGTGGCACCGACAGTTTTTGTGGCGGTCACGAATTTATAGGCCACAGAATTAAAAACAAAGGATGGTATTAGCCATAAGCTTCAGGGAGGCCCCTGACCTTCTGCTCCTAAACTCCCTCTATTTCCATCATGTGCAAAATCTCCAGTGCTTTCTCTTCGTAGAGTCACGGGTCTTTGATGAAGTGAAATCCCTCCAGTCTGCATGTGCTGCTGTCTGTTATATGTAGCCTTCTGCTGAAAATGGAAAGAAAAGATTGAAATGAGAAATATGAGAGTTAGTCTTTGAACATGCAGCATATGTTGCCAGCATGGTTAGTTTATGATGCTTGCCACACTTAATGCACCATCCTTTGTAGACAAGCATTAATAGCATCCTGTAAAGTAGAATGGCACAATTTACTCTTCTATCCATGTTAAAACTAACTTGATTATTCTCTGATTCATGTCCTATCCTTTATTTTAAAATCAAGATTATGTAAACATATTTCAGTTCCTAGGAAGGACCACAATATTTCTTGAGCTCCCGAAAATATTAGCCACCAGAACCTTGCTTATTTCCTCACTCATTTCCTTGAGGGTTCTGGAATTCAGTTGCCCTGTCAGCCGTTAATGCTTTGAATTTCTTCATAACACATGCTTTATTGAATTCTGCATTTGTTATAGATTCCCAAGCCATTTTGACTGGGTCTGGAATTTTCCAGTCTTCACTCCTACAGATTGATGTGAAGAATTAATTTAACACATCTGCTATTTCCTAATTCCCCAACCAAATTTCTACATAATTTATCCCTTGAATGACCTATCTGTTCTTTAATGCTCTATCTACTTCATACATAGTAAAACATTTCTAATCCATCATTGTCCTTTGTCCATCATTGTCCTTTTGAAGGTAAGGAGCCCCACTATTATCTATAATCTGCTTTACTGTTTCCCTCATTATTTTTCTGATCCCTTGTGCCTTTTAAAATAACTCTTATATAATACTACAATAGTAGAAGTAAAACATTATTTTAGTTTATGTGGTATTTCAGTTATTATAAGTCATCCTACCATAATCTAACTTTATTTAAAACAATAATTGTGCGGTATTTGCATGTAAATAACTTATGGATACAGCCTAAATCTAAAATAGTTTAGTGTGTGAGACAGGGTACATTTGGCAAATAGGTTATATGGTGGTTTGATTATGCAAGGCTGGATTATTTTAATTGACCTACAGCTAATAGCTAAAATCCTTAAAAAAGAAGTTGCTGATAGTATGTTTGCACAATGAGCAGGTAGTTGTGAGGTTTCTTATGTGTGAGTAAAGTTTACAGCCCAGAAAGTGTTGTTTGTACGCTATTCAGGGGATTAATGTAAATAGATAACAATTAAGAGCCACATGACCTTGATGGCAATACCGTATGGATGTTGCATGTTGTCCAGATGTCTTCCTGAAGGAGACTGAACATCTCTGTCAATGTTGCCGTACTAAACCTCAGCCTCCTTAGGGACATCTCTATTGTCACTAGCAGGTAACCATGTCTGATATGGGAGACCCACTGTGTAGCAGAGGGGAAGGACTTGATGGTATGTTACGTGTTCTACCTTTCTTTGTGGGCACCCATTTCCTGCTTTTGCTGGTCTTCCTCTGCTAATAAAACAACAATTTGCATTTATAGAATGCCTTTAATGTAGAAAACATCCTAAAGTGCTAAGGAAGGGCAGGTGGAGATAAAATAAATTTAATTAGAATCAAGGAACAGATACTGAGCTGTGGTGGGACAGTTAGGAGACAGCTTAGATTTTGAGAAGGTTTTTAAAGATGGAACAGTAAGTAGCAGAAATTTCCACAAACTCCATTCCCTTGCCACTGACTCCATCCCTCTCCCTAGCATCTGTCTGAGGCATCTGTCTGAGGCTGAACCAGACTGTTCACAACCTTGGCATCATATTTGACCCCGAAATGAGCTTCCGACTACATATCCCCGCCATTACTAAGATGCCTCTTTCCACCTCCGGAACATTGGCCGACTCCGCCCCTGCCTCAGCTCATCTGCTGCTGAAACCCTCATCCATGCCTTTGTTACTAAATTGCAAGAAGTACAAGTAAATCGCTGTTTCACCTGGAAGGAGTGTTTGGGGCCCTGGACAGTGGGAAGGAAGTAGGTAAAAGGGCAGTTATTGCATCTCCTGTGCTTGCACGGGATAGTGCTACGGGAAGGGGAAGTACTTCTTGCAATTTAGTGTACTGTATTCGCTGCTCACAATGCGGTCTCCTCTACATTGGGGAGACCAAACGCAAATTGGGTGACCGCTTTGCGGAACACCTCCGTTCAGTCCGTAAGTGTGACCCCAAGCTTCTGGTCGCCTGTCACTTTAATTCTTTGCTCCACTCCCTCTCTGTCCTCGGCCTCTTACACTGTTCCAACGAAGCTCAACGTAAGCTCGAGGAACAGCGCCTCATCTTTCGATTAGGCATTTTACAGATTCTGGACTCAACATCGAGTTCAACAATTTCAGACCATAAACACTGCCCCTAATTTTTCACATGGCAGCTGTCGATGATTCTGCCATTCCCATTTACACCGCTTCTAGACCCATCTTTTGTTTCTTAACTTGTCCCATTACCATCTCCTTTTGCTTTATACTATCATACCTTTTGTTATTTAATCTTTCCTGCCTTCCATCCTATCACAGACCTTCCCTTTTGTTCTTTCCTCCCCTCCCCCCTTTCCCTGCCCCTACACTTGCTTAAAATCTGTTATATCTCTAACTTTTTCCAGTTCTGACAAAAGGTCATTGACTTGCAACGTTAACTCTGTTTCTCTCTCCACAGATGCTGCCTGACCTGCTGAGTATTTCCAGCATTTTCTGTTTTTATTACTGTATAATATTTGGACAGCCAGGAAGTTCATGCAATGGAGGGTGCTCAACTACCAGTCAGAAGCTTGTGAGTTGCCTACTTGTTTTCCTCAACTGCAAATTTCATCAGTTCTTGGCTGGTCTGCTGGAAGGGAGTGCCAAGTGGAAGTGAGTTATTCATCTAGGGGGAAAAGATAATTGACATAGTCTGGCTCTTTCCACTTAAGTAATAGTTATACAAATAAAACCTTTTGACTTCAAAAATGCATGATTATGGGTGGTCTGAAAAGAGGTAAAAACATTAGAGCAAAGCAGTTAGAGAGCTACTTTACTACACACTGATTGACGAGTGTCACTTTGTGTCCAAATAGGAACATGGAAATGTACAGTATCTTTTTTATTCAATATGTGTGGAAAGCTCTAATGGAAAGGCTACTCTCTATCAAAAAACATGGCCCTAAAATTCCACAAGGTGAGTTGTGCTGGATTTGTGCCAATGCGTCAGGAGTTGCACCCGCAGAGCTGAAGCTCCTAGAATTTTGTGGATCAGGTTATTTGCATATCCAATGGAGGATTGCTTTCTGACAAAAGGTTAACTCTGTTTCTCTCTCCACAGATGTTGCCTGACCTGCTGAGTACTTCCAGCATTTTCTGTTTATATTGGAAGATTGCTACAATTGGTTTCAGCTCTTCTGAGTTAGAGACAGTAAAATTGCCAGGATCCTCATTCCAAGTTTCTATCCAGTGAGGCCAGCTGGAATTGAAGGTAAGGACACGATTACGCTTGATGGTGATTTCCCCTTCCTCACAGTTGAATAGCCTGCTGACAGAATACAGATTACTCTGTAGAGATAGTAAAGATAAACTGGGAGGGAGATTAGCCTTTTATGTGAGAGAATTTTATTAAAATGGTGTTACACCAATCTGGTCTGGGGACAGATAAGGGAAAATCCTGTTGATAGGGATGAGGGGAAGGAAAGTAACTATGGGTGTTCCATAAACCACCAGGTCAGGTGGAGTAATTGGACCAAGAACTTTGTTGTCAATTAAGGGAAATGTTTATAAAAACAGATGCTGTTGTTATGGCTTCACTTTACCAGGGCTAGATTGGGAAATCTATAATGGCACAGTACTGTGGTCTCGAACCCTGGATCCAAATGAATAGCTGAGTCTAGTGGAGTGCGGCCCAACTGGGGAAACTTGCCATCCGTACCAGTATCACAGCCAACTCAACAATCCAAGGTGGACCCAGCCTCAATTGCCGGATATATGCATGCATTCAGAACCACATCTATCCCAACCTTCATCCAACTCCTGAGACATCACTGCTGGCATTTGTCTGTGGTGTCGTGCCTCTATTTTGCTGGTACTACATATTCAAAACTGATCAGAATCATAAAGGAGGGGAAGGAGCAAGCATTTAGCTTAGCATCCTGAGTACTTGAAGCCGAGACAGCAGATATGAACAGTAATTGTGCAGTGTATTATGAAGGAGTTCTAAAATGTCTTTAATAAATGGTGATGAGCTTAAAAAAATATAAAGGATGCAAATGGAGTGAAACATAATGCTGGACATCATGTTATAATGGCCCAGATTCAGCGGTCAGTGGCGAACAAACAGCACCAGCCGTTTATTACACTTACACTTGCCCACAGACTTTCTATGGGCTTTTGCACTGGAAGTTGCAATAATTAGAAATCCAAAACCGTGCGGCGCCCTCTACAGAGGATCTGGAACCTGTGTGAACAGGGCAAGCAACTGTGGATTGCCTTAAGCAATCAGACTGAAGAATCCTTACTGAGGCACGCAGTCTGAACCAGGAAGTGTAAGTTAGAATAATTAATTCAATGCCAAATCATGTACAGTAAGCAAAATAAAGAGAGGGAAAGAAAGATGGGATTAAGAGAGATAAAAGAGACAGAAAAAAACTGGAATGGAGAAGCCCTAACTTTATCTGATGTGTTTTGTGGGTATCTATAACGCTAGTATCCAACTTCACGCCGTTGCGTGTATTTCAATGCTGAGTCTCTGGGCGAGATACCGGTAGAGTGAAGCTTCAGGAGGAGAAGGGCAACTTGGACAGTAACTTCCTGATTTCTGCGTTTAACTGTGCCGGAAGTTGTTGTTTGATTTTCTCTTTAATAACAGTGAGCACTGATCGCCAATGTTAAATGGTTAAATGTTAATTAACCTTAGTAACAGTGGCCATAATATGGTGGGGTTTATAGTTAGGCTTATGATAGAAAAGAAAATGAATAGAATCAATCAACTTTTGAAAAGCAAATTTCGAAGGGAGTGGTGAGCTCAGGAAATTGGATTGGGTAGCATCATTAGAAGGAAAAGCATGAAGAAAAGTGAAGGTGGATAGTGAAGAAAAATTTAAGGAAGACTTCTTCGATATTTGAGTGAGTGGATGACTGAGGAACCGGGCAGATGGAGTCTTCTCCGGTCCTGTACTTCCCTTCATTTATGCCATTTCTTCTGGTTTCTGTGACTCTTCCGCCAAAGTTACGGCAGATGGGCACGGGAACCCCTGTAGAAATTTACCCCCTATGTTTGCAAGGTGCAACAAGTTCATCACTGTCCCTGTTGAAAGGAGGTATCAGCTGTACAGGGCACAGAACCCATGTGGGCATCAGGACTTCTCACATCAAACCTATGGCCTAAATCAACAGTAAGAGCTTCCATTCAATGAATGTTCAGGTTGTATCTGATCACAGAAACATCATAACACAAGTCCAAGAAGTGCCTAATTAATCCGTACTAGTGGGTTTCACATTCTTTAATGCCATCATGTAAATTGTTGGCCATTTTCCAATAGTACCCAGCACCTGAGACTTGACAGGTGTACGGGTAATCCCAGGAATCCATGGTACCCCAATTATTTGAAGGCTCACATAGACTGGACAGATGGCTGCTGGGAAACCCAAGCTATCCTCTACAGCCATGGCTGCTAACCCCACTGAGAAACCCTCGAATAGCAATGGAATGGAGATACAATGAAACACATGCCTCGATGAGAATTACTGTAGAGCGCACCAATCGAATACTAAAGCAAACATTCTGCTGCTTGAACCTGGCATTGTCCTCTGCAGCCGAGAAAAGGTGTCCAAAATTATTACGGTCTGCTTCATGTTGCAATGCAAAGAGCAGCAAGTATGCAGCAGGATGAAGAGGAGGCCCGGGTACTGCAATAGCAAATGAGAAGGATGAGGAAATGGAGGAAGCAGATGTGCGGCCTGGAAGATTGGTGTAGCAGTCACATTTAGAACTGCTTCCAGTAATTTCCAGATCTGGCCCCCTGCACAAGTATAGCAGACAAAAACCCCAGGGTATCCCGAAGCAACATGCTGTACATTTCCATCACAATCCCACCATAAATTGTTACCTTAATGGAACCCTTTCCAACTGTCTGCACTAAAGAGAAATAAAGTGCTGAAAATTTATTAAATGCTATTTACAGTATGAAGTGCTTCTAGTGCCTATCACTGTGCTTCCCATTGGTGACCCTCTAAAATATGCCTCGCCTACTTCCTAACCTAGCATTCTCAACTGAGTTAGAGGGTTATGGGTTCAAGTACCACTCTAGACAGTCCTGGTGAAAGGAGACGAGAGTTACAGTGTTTGAAACTAGGTTGACATCCAGCAGGATACTCAATTCTGATGGGAGTGGAGTGGCTCCCCTCATCGTACCCAGAGCGAGACCAATGCTCTGGCCTTTGAATACTGGGTTGACATCCAGTGGGGTACTCTGCTTTCACAGGAAAGTTGGCTTCTTCTCCAAATAAATTCAGCCTCCTTCGCTGCACTTCTGTGGCACGATCTCTTTGGTGTCATCAATAACTTGGGAATGCTTATGTTCCTAGGCTTTATTTTCTCCCCACAACTGTGGCAATGTTTTCTAAAGTTAGTCACTATTCTTTCAATGCAAGCAAAATTTTAGCCACAGCAAAATATTCCCTCCCTTCAATTACAAGCAATAACCCTTTAGACATTGGTGCCTTATTGGATTCCGTCCCCCAACCCCAACCAATTGCACTGCCAACCTTTTTTCATGTGCAAGGAGGCTGTTAACGTGAGTAGAAAGAGCTTTGGTGGCAAAAACAGAAAGATTATTATCTGAACAGCAATAGATTGGGAAAAGGGGAAGTGCAACGAGACCTGGGTGTCCTTGTGCACCAGTCACTGAAGGTAAGCATACACGTGCAGCAGGCGGTTAAGAAGGCAAATGGCATGTTGGCCTTCATAGCGAGAGGGTTTGAGTACAGGAACAAGGATGTCTTGCTGCAGTTGTACAGGGCCTTGGTGAGACCACACCTTGAGTATTGTGTGCAGTTTTGGTCGCCTTATCTGAGGAAGGATGTTCTTGTCATGGAGAGAGTGCAGCGAAGATTCACCAGACTGATACCTGGGATGGCAGGAATGACGTATGAAGAGAGATTGGGTCGATTGGGCTTGTATTCGCTAGAGTTTAGAAGAATGAGAGGGGATCTTATTGAAACTTATAAAATTCTAACAGGACTAGACAGACTAGATGCAGGAAGGATGTTCCCGATGGTGGGGGAGTCCAGAACCAGGGGTCACAGTCTTAGGATAAGGGGTAAGCCATTTAGGACTGAGATGAGGAGGAATTTCTTCACCCAGAGTGGTGAACCTGTGGAATTCTCTACCACAGAAGGCAGTTGAGTCCAATTCATTAAATATATTCAAGGAGTTTGATATATTTCTTAAGGCTAAGGGGATAAAGGGATATGGGGAGAAAGCAGGGACAGGGTACTGAATTTGGATGATCAGCCATGATCACATTGAATGGCGGAGCAGGCTCGAGGGGCCGAATGGCCTACTCCTGCTCCTATCTTTCTATGTTTAACTGTGCAAGATTTGGTGATGCCAACCATCCTTGCTGCCAGTACAGGTGTGCCCGTAGTGTATAAAGGTGCAGCCCCAATTTTGCTGCCATTGCAAAATCAGGGCAACATGAATTCAAAATAAGAGCTGCACAAGAGGTTAGTCAGCACCTGAAAATGAAACCTAGGTTAACATTTTAGGTAGGACCTTTGAGATGCTGACCAATTTGCTGTTTATTGCCAGCATTTTATATGTATATTTCATTTTCAGCATTTGTTGGAACTTGGTTTTGGAACAAACTCCAGATGTTGAAGATAACACCTTGAGAGCACCACAGTACCGTTACTGGTAAAATATCTATCAAATCTGTAGGAGGGCAGAGAGCCCCTAGATTCTCAGATGCAGCTGTGAAAGTGCAGCTAAATGAAGCAAGACAGAAGGAAGCCCAGTTTGGCACAGAGTGATCCAGAGCCTCAATGAGAGCAATACAGAGGCAATGGATGGTGGTAGCCAAGGCACTGACTGCCAATTCTAACAATGCATGCATAGCCAACTAGTGTCAGAAAAGGGTTAATGGGTTTATCCAATCTGGCCCCACCTTCCAAAAATGTACTGTACTTAACATGCCTTCCACTTACAGTGCAAGGGGAGGTTAAAGTGCTCAAATTGCTTGTGATCAATGACCAGGATGTAGTGCAGTGGGTTTTAAACCCCCCAGCCTTCATTGCAAGTGTTCTTTCACTTATAGCCTTGTATGGATTCACCCCACTAACAACCTCACATAGAATGTTGTGGGTAATTTTGAGTCTGTGCTGCCATCAGAGGCACTGCTCTGCCAGCACCACAAATCAGAAACTTGGGTTCACATTACCATTGATTTTCCAACCAGAAGGAAGTGTACACCAAAATATCCAATTTGCATTGCTAGTGGCCTATGTGGACTCATAAATACCCCTATAGTTGCTTGGTAAATGAAACCCATTATGCTTACATCTGAGTTTTAGTGCAGGTCACAGTCAAAACAGGTGGTAAGAGGGATGTATGGGAGGAAAATTAGGGCTTCCTCCATTGGCATTTGCACGCAGTGTGCAGGGAGAGGCGTGCAACTCGAAGTCAGGTTGGGGAGGCAGTTGACGCCCAAGAGCTGGGACTGATCTCCCATGTCAAAGGTCTGAGCCAAGGTCAAACTAGTCAAAGACAAATTTAGGACCAATATCAGGAAGTTCTTCTTCAGGCAAAGAATTATCAATACACGGAATTGACTTTTAGACAGTAGGAGGTGAATTAACATGGGCTGAATCACTTTTCTCATCTGTAATAACTTGTGATTAGTCTGTACAAA
The DNA here is from genome assembly GCA_030390025.1 of Squalus acanthias. Classification (NCBI taxonomy): domain Eukaryota; kingdom Metazoa; phylum Chordata; class Chondrichthyes; order Squaliformes; family Squalidae; genus Squalus; species Squalus acanthias. The sequence continues at coordinate 164,958,085 of CM059425.1, forward strand.
GTAGTTTAATGACTAATTTTTGTCTTTCAAACCATTCTCAACACATTCTCCAGCAAACAATTTACTAAGATTGGGATTAGCTGTTAGATCTGGGCTACATCAACTGCAGAGAATAAGAGATGTAGATTTCTGTAAACATTTTGTTTAACAAAGCTGTTGATAAGCTACTTCAATGAGAGAAAGGAGTTTTTTCGAATTCGTTTTTATGGGATGTGGGCGTCGCTGGCAAGGCCAGCATTTATTGTCCATCCCTAATTGCCCTCGAGAAGGTGGTGGTGAGCCGCCGCCTTGAACCGCTGGAGTCAGTGTGGTGAAGGTACTCCTACAGTGCTATTAGGTAGGGAGTTCCAGGATTTTGACCCAGCGACGATGAAGGATCGGCGATATACTTCTAAGTCAGGATGTGTGTGACTTAGAGGGGGAACTTGGAGGTGGTGGTGTTCCCATGTCCTTCTAGGTGGAAGAGGGCGCGGGTTTGGGAGTTGCTGCCGTGTATCTTGTAGATGGTACACACTGCAGCCATTTCCAGTTAGAGAAAACCTCAAGTGTAACAAGGCATTAGTTATTGATTTTTTGTTTAAATTGTGAAACACTTTGCAAATGGTTTGATTGAACACACTGTACATTTTTACATGGCATAAACTCTTGTTATAAAATAGTGTAGCGTTCGATTTATTGTGAGTAACACCTCAGGAGATGTGCTTGCATCTATTAAACAGATATCATCTGCAACCTTTCTGCTTAATTAAGACTCAACAGTTAAAATGCAAGAAAACAATTTAGGCACTACTAAATGTATTAGCATAGAACAGTATAAGTGAAATGGTGCCAAAGTGACAATTTAAGTAAAAAGGGAACTCATTTTATTGCAGTAGTAAATAGGTTAAACATTTGGACTGAAAATGTATGTAGTGGATGGTGAAGCAGATTAAACACGGTCCACTGACTTCTGAAACCTGGCCTCAAATCCAGCCCAGACTAATGGGGTAACTGTCTCCTCTCTCTGTCGCTGGCTGAAAAGCTCAGCCTGAAAAGAAGTCTGGCCACTACCCCAGTTTATACCAGGTGCAGGCCTACATCACAAAACTGCCCCCAATTCAGCAATAATCATATTCTTATTCGAACATGACACAGGAACGTCTGGTGTGGGAAATGGAAACACAAGTGTTCCAGTTATGGGTGGGGGGCAAGAGGTTGTCCTGTTCAAAAAAAGTTCAGCTATAGCACACTGTTAGGGCAGAATAGAAGCTTCACTTTGCAGTTAACTGTGCTATAATCAACCTGCAAATGCTTACGGCTAACACTGGTACTTGGAATGTGAAAGCATTTCATTCCTCAGCACTAATATCTCTCATCTTCACTACCACAAAGAATTATAAAGCTTTGAAATATTGGGCAAATGGTGAGAATGATGAAATTGTTCGCTCTTAGTTGAAAACCAACAGCAGGAAGCTCATTAAACAGAATTACTTCAATTTTGGAGGATCCAGTACATCAAAATATAGAGATTTGATTTTAATCAATAAACATCCCATTGAGATTTGGCATATAAAACATTAAGGAAGGTAGTGAACTTATAGTATACAATTTAAAATAATAGCTTATATTGATACAATGTCACAGTGGATTCATACATTTTTCCAAAATATCTCTATTACAGGATTCACCAGTTTGACATTTCTAACTATGGGCTTTATGATTAGCTAGATGTATAGGAATGCAAATCTTTAAAATCAGTCTGAAATTCTCCACTATTCTCCATCAGTTAGTTTAAAAATTGAATTAAAAACTTTATTTTCCACCGTACTGTATAATTTATTTGTATATAGCCAGGAAATTTCATCAATTCAAATACACAAATCACCACAAAATTAGTTTTCACCAATTCATTTTCCATTGTATTCATTTAAACATAGCTTCTTGGGACTTTCGAACTTCCACAGGCCCCTTCTAACCCCAAAAGCTTTCTGCATCAGCACTCCATTTAATGGTCTGCATGTTTTCTCGTCGCTGTTTGGTGTAGATGTTGGCCTCTCCCTTCTGTAAACGTCTTCTGATTGTCATCTTCTGCTGTTTGGTCAGTTGTTGTTTAACTTTCCGTTTGATCACATCCTAAAATAGCAAACAATCTCAAATTAAATTCAAAGCAAATCGACAACAGTAGATCATACAACAATTAGAAACATTATCTGTTGATTTCAAGTAAAGTCTGGAGGTAACCAAGGCATGGATGAAGGTTTCCACAGCAGATGAGCTGAGGCAGGGTCAGAGTTGTATGGAGGTGGAAGAGGCAGTCTTGATGATGGAGCGGATGTGGTCGGAAGCTCATCTCGGGGTCAAACACAACACCAAGGTTGAAAACGGTCAGGTTCAGCTTCAGACAGTTGCCAGGGATGGAAATGGTGGCCAGGGAATGGAGTTTATGGTGGGAAACAAAGATAATGGCTTCAGTCTTCCCAATATTTAGTTGGAGGAAATTTTTGCTCATCCAATATTGGATGTCGGACAATCAGTGTGACAAATCAGAGACAGTGGAGGGGTCCAAGGAGATGATGGGGAGATAGAGCTGGATGTCATGTGGAACCTGACATGTTTTGAGGATATCGCCGAGGGGCAGCATGTAGATGAGAAATAGGAGGGGACCAAGGATAGATCCTTGGGGGACTTGAGAGATAACGGTGCGGCTGCAAGTCACCTTTTTTTCCAACCCTATCACCATCAAACACAACCTACATCTTGGTAGCTTCCTTTCCTGCTATGTCACCCCATGCCCAAAAGCATAGAAAAGATAAAATAAAGAGAAGATTATAAACACACAGAAAAGAAATGTACAGATCAGAAGAGAAAACTAAAATATATAGAAATGAGCACGACAAAATAAACAGGAAAAGGCAAGTCAGCCTGGTTCCCGAATGGAACCCAGAGGGGTAAATGTGTCATGGGGGATGCAATTATTACCATCAGCTCCAGATTACCCTGCAAACCAAATGTGTTTAATGGGTAGGTGGGTCCTTAGTTGAACAAGTAGCAGGGAGTATATAACTGCACTGCACTGGTAAGCTGCATATTTTAGCTGGTTAAACCCCAGCAGTACCCATGCGCTCTTAACTGTATCTAAACTCTGGGTTTGGGTAAATGGGTATGTCTCTATGGGAAGAGAATGTACACTCAGCATCAGGCAACCAGAAATTCACAATAGCTTAGTTTGTAGGCTCATAAACATGATGATGGATTTCCACACATCATACACCCAACTGATCAAATTTTATTAAGAAACAGAAAATACAAATCCCTAAACAAATTTAACAAAAATATCCCAAATATAATTAAGCTGCAAGATTGAAATACTGACCACTGAATGCCACTACTATATCATTTTGAGATGTGGAGAATACAGGCTACACAAGGCAATTTCTAAAAATAGAGCTACACTAATATGTTTACTAAAAACACATCTGAATGGCCTAATGAAAATACAGTCAGTTGAAACTGGAACATGGTCATAATGTAGCACTTTAACAGCTGGCAATGCCACAAAAATGCAAGCAAGATAACATTACACAGAATTTTACTGGTTAGTCAATTACTTTGAATCATCACTCCTTGCTTCTATCACAAGGTGGCACTCTTGTATCTGGATTACTCTTTTTAAACAGTTGCACAGATATTTCAACTTTCAACTTGAGCAACCCCACCCAAAAAAGGATGCCATACTGGAGACATAAATATATTTCCACAAGCAGGGGCTGGCTAATTTTTTTATTTAATTTAGACAAGCTCCAGTGCATTACCTCATAATATGGAAAAATAATTTATTACAGGTTGAAACAAAATATATTTAATGGCCCCATTAAAATCCATAACTACATCAGGATCAAAATTCCTATTCTATTGCTGTCAAAACCACATCATAAAGAGGCAAGTTTTATTAGCAGCAATGAGGTATTAAATAAGGTTGTAGCCAAGTTGAACAACAAATGTGCTGCTGATCCCTGCTAGATAGGAAGTGAAGCAATTTTGCTGCCATACCTGTCGAGAGTGTGGCCAGTCATTTGCAAGCCACCCAAACTGCTTAAGAAATAATTTTAAATGATACATGCAGGGAGTGGGAAAGAGGGTCATTCAATTGTTTAGCCAGGCAGCAGCCATTTTGTTTGGCATCTCTGCATTTAGTGTTTTCATTACAAGCAGAGAAAGCATTGCTATTGGAGGCATAGTTAGAAACCACCAACTTTGTGTACATGTCTTTGTGCTGCCGGACTACCTGTTGGCACAGAGGTGGTTGTGGGATCGGGCTGGGCAGTCTATATATCAAAGTTGACCTGGTGCCGGTTTATGATGTCTTTGAGGTGCAACATGTAGATGAAGAGGAGAAAGGGACCAAGCACAGATTGTAAGGGGATTCTGGAGGAAATCTGGAAGATTTCTGTGTGGAAATGGGAAAGGCAGCCCTTGCTGGACATGTGTTAGCTGCATTGGAACAGGTAGGGCTGGAATCGTGCAAGGACAATCCCAACAGAGAAGTAGAGGACGACAAGGAAGGATAACATACAGACCCAGAAGAGGTTGGTACTTTGAATGGGGCGGAAGCTGGACTGAAAGGATTTGAAGATGGTGTTTTGGGAGATTTGGCATGGGTGACATATTTGAGGAGCATGGAGGGGAAAAAGATGGGGCAATAGTTAACAAAGACTGCTGAATCCAGAATGGGGTTTTTGAAGATGGGGTGATGACAGTGGTTTTGAAAAGGAAAAGGATAATGTCCAAGCAGAGACCCATTAACAATCTCAGCAACAGAGGGCCAGGAAAAGTAGCAAAGTCATGCATGCTCTCAATCTTTCTCTTCAGCACCGCCAACTCACTACTTCGTAGCTGTCCTGGTCCCCAGATCCATATCATAATTAGTTTTATTTGGCAGTTTAACAACTTTAAAAAAAAAAACTCTTGGATGCCAGCGTACTTCATAATTTCTCTTCCCTTTCATCTCCTTCCAATCATTCCTCTCGCTATTTCTAATTTTACTGCTTGCTATATTTTCACCATTTCCTCTGATCTACCCCTCTCCGATCCTGAACAATACGTCCTCAGCAAGAACCCAAGCTTCATCCCCTTGCGTCCCCACCTCAACAAAGTTTGAGCTGAACAGAACGTCGAGCTCTTCTGTTGTTTTTGCCTCAATACACTTTTTTTTGGCGAGGATGACCCCGGTCATGTATTTGACTCTTTCTCCTGTTGTCAGCATTCGCTGTCCCCCTGGATTCTTGCCTTCTCTCAATCTTTTCATCGAGAAGTGCTGCCATAATATCAGCCGTTTGTTTCTCTATTCCCCTTCCTCACTTGATTTCATCCTGTTCTGAGCTTGCAGCACTCCATTCCCTCAGCTCCGGCTCTGACATCAAATTTGCCGACAAAGGGGGAGCCATCATTGCATGAAGGAAGATGCCAACACTCTTGACGACTCCTATTTCTCTCTGGACCTTGACCCCACTACTAAACATCATCTTTATTTGCCAGACCATGACCGACCTCATCTCTGCTGGAGAGCTTTTCCTCCCCTCCCCCAGCAACCTCAAACTTCAATTCTCCAATCTTGTATAGCCCATTTCCACCTCCTGGCCAAGATACACAAAATGAGACTGATTGGGACAGGAGCAAGCTGAACTGGATATTGCACATTGTGCACTTGTCCAATGTTTCAGTAGATAGACTGAAAACACTTTAAATGAGATGAAGCTAGATACGCATTGTTAAGCTGCTTTATTTTGTGGGCAGGAAGTGAATGTAAAGGCAGACAGTCATAAGCAAAACACATTTACTTCACTTGTTAATTTCAAACCCGTCCTTGTGAATCAGAAAAATAAACTAAGCCACACTGTCCCACCTTAGTGGGCAGGCTCAACTTTTCTTGGGCACTTTCCTGGTTCTAAGCTTAAGATTAGTCAGCTTTCCCCTTGCTGTGCTAGGCTTGCTTCACAAATCTAACTGGACTGATTGACCTTAAAGGAGAAAAATCCATGGTCAAGGTTAAGAACTCCCAGACATGTGCCCTTGATCTGCTCTCCTCCTCCCCTCCCCACATGAATTTCCTGGCTTCCTCCCCAGGGTCTTAAAGTGGCTGCAGGGATAGTGGAAGCATTGGTTGCAATATACCAAAATTCCCTGGACTCTGGAGAGGTCCCAGCGGATTGGAAAACCGCAAATGTAACACCCCTATTTAAGAAAGGAGGGAGACAGAAAGCAGGAAACTATAGACCAGTTAGCCTAACATCTGTCGTTGGGAAAATGCTGGAGTCCTTCATTAAGGAAGCAGTAGCAGGGCATTTGGAAAATCATAATGCAGTCAAGCAGAGTCAGCATGGTTTTATGAAAGGGAAATCATGTTTAACAAATTTGCTGGAGTTCTTTGAGGATGTAATGAGCCGGGTGGACAAAGGGTGAGCCAGTGGATGTGGTGTATTTGGATTTCCAGAAGGCATTTGATAAGGTGCCACATAAAAGGTTATTGCATAAGACAAGAGGTTGGGGGTAATATATTAGCATGGATAGAGAATTGGCTAACTAACAGAAAGCAGAGAGTCGGGATAAATGGGCCATTTTCCGGTTGGCAAACGGTAACTAGTGGGGTGCCACAGGGATCGGTGCTGGGGCCTCAACTATTTACAATCTACATTAATGACTTGGATGAAGGGACAGAGTGTAAAGTAGCCAAGTTTGCTGATGATACAAAGATGGGTGGGAAAGCAAGTTGTGCAGAGGACTCAAAGAATCTGCAAAGGGATATAGACAGGCTAAGTGAGTGGGCAAACATTTGGCAGATGGAGTATAATGTGGGAAAGTGCGAGGTTATCTACTTTGGCAGGAAAAATAGAAAAACAAATTATTTAAATGGAGAGAGATTACAAAATGCTACAGTTCAGGGGGACCTGGGGGTCCTTGTGCATGAAACACAAAAAGTTAGCATGCAGGTACAGCAAGTAATCAAAAAGGCAAATGGAATGTTGGCCTTTATTGCAAGGGGGTTGGAGTATAAAAGCAGGGAAGTCCTGCTACAACTGTACAGGGTATTGGTGAGACCACACCTTGAGTACTGCGTACCGTTTTGGTCTCCTTATTTAAGGAAGGATATACTTGCATTGGAAGCAGTTCAGAGACGATTCACTAGGTTAATTCCAGAGATGAGGGGGTTGTCTTATGAAGAAAGGTGGAGCAGGTTGGGCCTATACTCATTGGAATTTAGAAGAATGAGAGGTGATCTTATTGAAACATAAGATACTGAGGGGGTTCGACAAGGTAGATGCAGAGAGGATGTTTCCCCTTGTGGGGAAATCTAGAACTCGGCATAGTTTCAGAATAAAGGGTCGCCCTTTTAGAACTGAGATCAGGAGGAATTTCCTCTGAGGGTCGCAAATCTGTAGAATTCTCTGCCCCAGAGAGCCGTGGAGGCTGGGTCATTAAATACATTTAAAGGTGGAGATAGACAGATTTTTACAAGGTAAGGGAGTGAAGGGTTATGGGGAGTGGGCAGGGAAGTGGCTTTGAGCCCAAGATCAGCCATGATCTTATTGAATGGCGGAGCAGGCTCGAGGGGCCAAGTGGCCTATTCCTGCTCCTATTTCTTATGTTCTTAACAGTGGGAGGCGGAATCCCACCCCATTTTAACCCCTTGCCTGGCAGTTATGCTGGGGAAATTTGTTGCCCAGCATATTCTTGTTTTTGTTGTTTTAACAATGCTCTTGTCGACAGCCATGAAATGATTCTTTAACATTCATTGATTCAAGTTTCAAGTGACTTAGCACAACATTTAGTGGCCATTTCTTTTAAAAGTGGACAGAATGAATCTACTAAGCATATACTTCAATTCCTTTATGCAAGCTAAAATTGTGGAAACTTAGTTTGTGGATGGTTGACAGGAATGTTAGTATGAATCCAGGTCGTGTTACTGGAGCTCAGGGTTTACATACTGAATTCTGTCCCAAACAATACTAGCATTTCAATAAAACATTACAGCTAATATTGGTATCTGTATTTAGACAAATGCCAGCAGTTACTGCTGTTACCCTCTCATATAGATAAAGTTTTCCCATACAAAACAGACATTCAAATCACATTGATTTTACTCTTCTTTAAAATCAAGAATAAAAACTTCAGCTGACAATATAACCTATACATTTATCTTAACTAGTCAATTTCCTCTGGCATTGCACACAGGGACAAGATGAAGTGCAGTCTTCAGGTGAAGTGGGGTTAGCGGGCAGGGAATAATTGGACCAGGAAACACACGTCATTCACCATTATTTTAAAATCATACATTCTGCCCTCAATTTCATATGTTTGTTATAAATTTTTATGTCTACATTCATAATGAAATCTACCGAGTAAGCTTGTCACACTGTAATTACACATTCCTACCAATGATGGTGTTGCAGTGCTAGCGTAGTAATAGCATATCAAGTTTACATAGATAGTTTTCATTAGAAACTTGGATTTAGGAAGCTATAATGGAAATAGATGACAGGAAGTGCACGCAAACATTTTTTTTTAAATCTAAAGAGACAAAAACAGATTAAACTATGCCCTGCTTTATTATAGCGGACATATTCTATTTTTGTTAAGTCAGATTCAGTTAATAGGTAAATCCTAAACGTCATTTGCAAGTATTCTGAGCTGGCATGCCAACACTGCATTATGGAGTTCATGTCTGAAACTTCTTTTGTAGTGAGCTACCAATTTCAGGTGGCTCAGGGAGAATAAGCAGCAGAGTACCCTAGTGATAGTTGGTATCCAAATCACTCATGTTCATCTCCAAGACAGTGAATACAGAGTGGCACTGTCAGAGCAGACCACCTGCTAATCTACTGTTCAGCTGGGAAAAGTTGTGCTTTGAAGCCTAAAGGACAATACCATTGACATCTTGTTGAAAATATTGAACAATTGTGTGCACGCTTCAGCTATTAAAACATACAGCAAGACAGAGAAATGATATGGAGCTAGAACACTTGAAAGCTATATAGGTTCTGAAAGAAGGGCCAATTAATGTAGACTACTACCAACGCAGAACAAAAATTAGGAAAGGGATCTGTGACTACAAACTTACCGGTGGGATTGTTGAAGTGCTCAGCAAGCTGCCTACAGAACTCTCACTGGTGGTCCTTTGTCTGTGCTCATTAGTATGCATCAAGCTTAGTTCATCCCTACAGAATGGAAAAAGCATTTACAATCATTGAAACTTGCAACAAATTAACTACATTCCATGAAACAGATACATCAATAAACCATGAAAATATATTATAGGATCTACTGTAGATGAATAAGACACAATGCACTAAAACATAGTACAGTAAGAAGTTCAGGCAAGACCTTCAGTCCATGTAGCTCACCTATCCAGTATTCCCTTGGTGCATTTCGAATAACCGTGAATCCCATTTGTTGACAACAATATCCCATGGGCTTGGACCTAATGTAGTAGCCAATTATGTGGAACAGCATCAAATACCTTCCTTAAATCCAGGTAGCTAACATCTACAATCTCTCCCTTATTACTAGGTCTTTCATCTCAAAGAAATCCAGTACATTAGTTAAGCATGATCTCACTTTTAAAAGCATGCAGACTGTCTTGGATTAGCTCATTGCCCTTAAATTATCCCTCATAATACTTCCAAACACTTTACCAACAGTGGAAGCAAGTCTTACAGGTCTATAATTTGATGGTTCATCCCTCACCCCTTTGGGAGGATGGGGAGTCACATTTGTTATTTTCCAATCCCCTGGGATCTGGCCGGAGTCCATTTCTCTATCTTCAGACACAACTTCCCCACTGTCATTTTTAGTGAGCCAATGCCTCTTTGCACTCTTCATTTATTCCTGACACACCTGAATTCTTTAATGTTCTGCTTCATGTTTCTAGCTAGGTTTTCTTCGTGATCCCTCTTTGTAGCCCTCAGTTTCATGGCATTACTCAGCCTACCTTTATGGATCCCCTTATTCTGTTCCTTTCCTGAACATTCAAAAATGCATTTTCTCTTTCTACCTAATGCCTTTCACAACTTTGTTAGAATAAAATCCAATATTGTATTACCCCCTGTGGGTTCTTTAACATAATCTTGTAGAAACAAATCCCTCACAATTTGAATAAATTCCTCCTTACATGGTACTCATCTGTCTTATCGGTTCCCATAAAACTGCATTTCAAATTGCAAGGTCATCCTAGGGAATTTGCAAGGTATTAAATCTCTGTCAGCCTTGTGGCTGGGATAGTGTGCACTGCAAATGCAATGTCTTGAGAATTCTGTATTCTTTATTTCTGCTCTATTTGTTGACCTACAAACATGCTACTTCTATTGTTGTATACAGATTAAAAATAAACACTTTCTGCAATATCAACTCAAAAGGTACTGATGCAATTTTTCAGAAGTAAGAGCGTCTACAGGAGTATGTCAATATTTGTATTCCTCACACACAAAAGTCTGAAAAATCACTTGTCTACTGTGAAATCAGCAATGTTAATAGCTGAACATGAAGTATGCAGGAGGACTAACTGACACATGAAACCATTTTCCATTATTTTCTCAATTTAAAAAAAAGAGAAAACTGCAGATATGACCTAGTGTTGAAGGTCTCTCACTACCCATAAAGACCACAAGATTCCAGGTTGAATGCCTGATCTCAGCAATAGGGGTGCTATAGTTGGTCTTAATGGGCATGGTGGAGGAGTTAACAAAACAAAAGTTCCTGGTTGTGATCACGATCCAGTGACTCCTGCCAGATATATGGGTTGATGAAAATAATTTCAATATAAAATATTTTCTTGCCCCCCCAGCCTACAATTTCAAAAACAACCTGCAAAATAGAATGTATTGATTATAATAATCATTCCCCCCTCATAAAGGACTCATCAATTCCAATCTCCCGTTTTATGCGAGAGACTACATGGGCGACTTCAATGATGCAGTTTGAGTGCATTGCACAGCTGCTCCATGGACTGATCTGGAAATTGGTCTGCACATCACATTGGATGCCAGCGATAAAAAGGAAAAAGTCTATCACCTGGGTTCAATGCACTAACTGCTCCCAAACCTACAAAGCAAGCAAGATACAAGACAACATGTATGGCAGGTTAAACATTGCTGAATTGGTACCTGAAAGGTCTAAATTCCTTGTTTTGAGTGGACAGATCAACTAAGTTTGGGCATTCATCTTCATCTCTTGGAGCCTCATCACTCTGGCCTATCTGGTGCACTGTTTCAGTGGCATGTTCAAGATTATGTTCTGTAACATCTCCAGAGAATTCAACAGCACCAACTGCTTCAGTACATTGCCTTCCAACTTCTTCTACATTTATTTTCAGTTTGGCCAGATCAATATTTTCAATTTCATTGTTCTCAGCACCTTCCTTATATATTTTTTCAACCATGTTGCAATTAGAAGTAGGAAACACTACAGAATCGGTTTCATTTTCAGGAAGCAAATCCTTGCTTTCAGCTGTTTCATTTGAAAATTTAATTTCATCATCTAAATCATCTTCTGGAAATCCAGGCTCATCACCTTCCTCTTCAGGGCCTGGAGCATGTAGCAGCTCAGCATCTTCTTGGAGCTCTTTAGTGTAACCGCTAACTGCTATCTCCACATCCAGTGAAGACTCCTTCCTAAAAAAGATGGAGAATGAATCCAGATTAAAAAAAGGAATACATGTAGCAATACTAAAGTTTCCTGTTGCAAAGTAAGGGGGAATAAAAGATGAAGAGGAGAGAAGCATTACAGCGGTAGAATGAAATAAGAGTGAATGCACTCAAAACTTAAGGGTTCCTGCCTGTATTGTAACTTTGTATAAGCACCAGCTCCTGAGACAAAAATGCATTAAATGGTTTTCAATGAAGAGTGGGCGAGACCAAGAGAAACAATTTCATTAATGCATAATTCTTAGTCATTTTTTTAGTCAATCAGACTTAATCAATTATTTAAGCCCAATTACTGTTTTAGTCTAATTTCTTTCTTGTTTTGAAGTCATTGACAAACTCAGAGCTGTAAGCACCCTACAGTTACATGTTGTCAACAACAACAACACTTGCATTTATATAGCGCCTTTAACATAGTAAAACGTCCCAAGGTGCTTCACAGGGGCATGATCAAGCAAAATTGGACACCGAGCTACATAAGGAGATATTAGAGCGTCTTAAAGAAGGAGAATGAGGTAGAGAGGTTTAAGGAGAGAATTCCAGCGCTCAGGGCTTCAGCAGCTGAAGGCATGGCCGCCAATGGTAGAGTGAGTTTAAAAAAAAAGGGGGTGCACAAGAACCCAGAATTGGAGGAGTGCAGAGATCTGGGCGTTGTAGAGCTGGAAGAGGTTTCAGATATAGGGAGGGGTGAGGCCACGGAGGGATTTGAAAACAAGGATGAGAATTTTAAAATTGAGGTGTTACCGGACCGGAAGCCAATGTAGGTCAGCGGACACAGGGATCATGGGCGAATGGGATTTGGTGTGAGTTAGGATACAGGCAGCAGAGTTCTGGATGAGCTCAAGTTTATGTAGGGTGGAAGATGGGAGGCCGGCCAGGAGAGCATTGGAATAGTCCAGTCTAGAGGTAACAAAGACATGGATGAGGGTTTCAGCATCAGATGAGCTGAGGCAGGGGCGGAGTTGGACGATGTTATGGAGGTGGAAATAGGCAGTCTTGGTGATGGAGCAGATATTTGGTCGGAAGCTCACCTCGGGGTCAAATACGACACCAAGGTTGTGAATGGTCTGGTTCAGCCTCAGACTGTTTCCAGGGAGATGATGGCTAGCGAATGGAGATTGTGGCGGGGACTAAAGACAATGGCTTCAGTCTTCCCAATATTTAGTTAGAGGAAATTTCTGCTCATCCAGTACTGGATGTCGGACAAGCAATGTGACAAACCAGAGACAGTGGAGGGGGTCGAGAGAGGTGGTGGTGAGGCAGAGCTGGGTATTGCCAGCGTACATGTGGAACCTGATGTTTTTCAGATGACGGTGCCAAGGGACAACATGTAGACGAGAAGTAGGAACGGGCCAAGGATAGATCCTTGGGGGGACTAGAGAAGTAATGTTGTGGGAAGATAAGCCATTGCAGGCGATTCTCTGGCCATGACTGGATAGATAAGAATGGAACCAGGCGAGGGCAGGCCCATCCAGCTGGATGATTGAGGAGAGGCGTTGGAGGAGGATGGTGTGGTCAACTGTGTCAAAGGCTGCAGACAGGTCGAGAAGGATGAGGAGGGATAGTTTACCATGGTCACAGTCACACAGGATGTAATTTGTGACTTTCAAATGTAAAATCATAAACTAATATCAAAATCTAACCACGAGTATCATCCTGTTATGTCACTGGCAGAACAGAAGCATAAAATGCAGTTGTCGCTAGACTCAGTTCAAGTACAACTTTAGCAAATGTAATATAGTGAAAAAAGTCTATTATAATGGGTATGTGGAAGCTGGGAATACTTTGTTTTATTAGAGCTGAACAACTGGGGAGACATCATAGTTGTTGTCAGCAATTTAGAATCCTACTAAACCAAGATATCCCAGGTTAAATTCCTGGTCTGTACCGAGTTGGCTGGCATCACCCAGTAGAGCAACTAGGATACTTAAATTGGCATCAGTGCCTAATTTAGGGGAAAGGAAGAAGAGAAAATAGATAGCATCCCACTAAAATCCTTTAGACATCAGAGGACAGGATGGGGTTTGGTTGTGATGCCCACTATAGTCGAATAGCCAGTCAACATTATCTAGGCTCACACTTGGCTGCTAGTGCCTATACAACTACACCAGAGAAAAAATATCAACATCTTCATGAAAGAAGTGTAGAAAATTAGTTAAGAATACTAAAGGATTGCATAGGCCTAATCTGTGCTGCCAATATTAAGGTGATCCAGTTAACTGAAGAAAATATTGTACCTTGACAACTGCTGCCATACTGGATTCTCTTGGCTTGGTCACACTGAATTTCAGGCTTAAGATCATATTCACTTTAAATAAATTAATAAAATGGCCTGTATATTGCAAAACTGCATTATTGGTGGGCAGAAGATGACAACTTTTGAACATACAACCGCAACAGAAGTCTAAAGTATAATGGAGTTATTAATTTACACACAAAGGATCACCACAAATCTAAAATATTAAATTCCATAAGAAGTTATCAATTTATAAAAGTGTTGCTAACCTGATGTCCTTGAATGTTGGATAAAGCTCACTTTCATAGCTAAAGCGTCTGATAAAAAATTCACGGATACATTTGACATCTCTATCAAAATACCTGAAAAAGATAGACCAGTTTACTGAGACATTTTTTAAAATAAAAAGAGCAGTGCAAAGCCAGTTTCTAAACAATGTTTTCCCAAAAATCTTCCCCTAGTTTTTCATCCATTTTTTAAACACAATTAAAAATTCACTTTTTCCTATGTTGAAATGAAAATGTTATTTTCAATAATAACTTATGATCTATCTTTATGGGGGCCAATACCGTGAAAAGATTTGTTCATGTTTAACACAAACCAAATTTCTGGATAGTATACTGAAAACTACCAAATCATCTTTATTTTCTGATTGTCGTTAACTTCTGACTTTTAAATTTTAATTATCAGTGTCCTTCTCACACCCCACCCCCACCCCAAACGCACTTGAAGGCAAGAAAGCCACTTGGATTATAACTAAATGCTTGCTAAGCAAAATTGGATGATCGATTCTTTTCTCCTCTCTTTCAACGCCAATCCTTCCTTCCTCTTGGAATGCATCTTGCTCTGCCAAGTGCCTTCCACTGAGTGCCATTAAGAATTAATCATGCAGGAAATTGAGAGCACGTGTGTGTCCCATCACGTTATAGCATTATTTGCTCCAGCCACCCTGAGAAAGCACTAGAAACGCTTCGTCTCAATAGAGAGGGGAAAAAAAAAGAGAAACTGCAGATTCTGGAAGTTTGAAATAAAAGCAGAAGGTACAGAATGGGTGCGCAACAACATTCCCTCTAAGCTGCGCAGCATTCTGCCAGTCCCGCGCAGCCTGGGACCGGCTTTTACAATGTGAAATTTTGCGCATGCGTGAAACTTTGAATGGGCCGCGCACCCAAATTTAAAATTAATGGGGGGGCAGGGGGGGGAAAACATTGGTCTGTGCCCATCTGAAACAAAAAAAGTAACGTTCTGATGAAGGGTCTCCATCCAAAATATCAGTCAAAAGGATGTCCACCCAAAACATTAATCTATCTTTTTGCATGCTGACAGACCTTCTTGTCCTATGTTGTGTATATTTCTCATATAGGCCACAGTTTTTGTCATAGTCATGCTTTCCCCACTGGACCAAGATCAAAATCAATTCATGCACAGATACTACCAACTTTGTACAGAAATCAAAGGATCGCATGCATCTATTAATTCAAAGAAAAACTGGAAGTCAAGTGTTACTTTGACAATGTGCCTCTGTAGGAGGGCAGAAGTAATTGCAAATGACTTAATAAGCAGCAGAATGCAAGTCAGGACATTGGTGTTAAATCATGTGTGCGAGAAACAGCATAGCATCCATTCCAAATTTGCAGTAAATTACACCACCTAATATAAAAAGGAAAAATAAAAACCACAAAATTCCACTTTTTGATTTTGTACTTACCATTCAGCATTTAGGTGAGATGTAGATACCATCTGTGGAAAATCAATCATTGTGATATGATCCTCATCATCCAACATCAAGTTAAATTCATTGAAGTCACCGTGAATTAAACCATGATTAGCAAGCTTCACAATAAGATCCATTAACTCATTATAAGTTGCTGCAGGATCATCAAGCTGGCGAACTTGGCACCTAAGCAAAAATGAATAAATTTAATATTCTGATGATTTAAGAACTTTTTAAACACAAAAGTTTTCATTCTACTTGGTCTGTTTTTGCTTAAAGACATTGGAATTTTTATTGTCAGAGAAAAAATGTTTTAAAGTTTGTGTTACAAAGTGGCAAAAGCCCCAAATTAAGGCAAATTCTTGTATGTTCTCTTGATATGGTTACTTAAAAAATACCAGACTCTCAGCATGATGGCATTATAGTGAAAATACTTCAAGTCTGTCAGTACATGTTGATTTAGGCTTTGATAATGCACTCAATAAATTAAAACTAGTCTTCTGGAATGGTTACTGAAAATTGTTACTTACCTCCTCATTGAGTCTAAACTAGTGTGTGATTTTTTTTGCAGATGCAGATTTGAATTCTCATATATAAACTATATTTGAATGTAATATGGTCTTAAGAAAAGTTATTAAGCACAACTGACTTACAGCTGTAATATTGAATTTGACATTTATTTATGGCATTTCCATTCTGTGGAATGATGTACAGTATACTTAAGGCAGGGTCTCCTGAGAAATTTGAAGCTGTTTACTTGTAGCCGAACCTTTCAGGATGATACTGAAAGGTTGCTATAACCCCCTGGAAATCCTCAGACTGATCTTGTGATTGCAGCTACATAAACAGATAAGTTATTTGACTCAAGTTTCTAAATGAAATTTTAAGATCTGTACAAAATAGCCTTTCAGATAATAACAGGGCAAACAACTGTTAACAATTTACATGGAGGGACTGACCTTGTAACAGAGAGACTACTCTGCCCCTAGCTCTGCTTTGCAGAGTGAAAGTCCCCACCTGGCATCTAAAATATCTGAAAGAAACTCTTGCACAAAATTTTGAGCTTGCTCTGAAAGAATGCTGATACTCACATGGGGTAGCCATTTATGAGCTCCATGACCACTGCATGTCTGTTGAAGTCCACTGGTTTGGGAACAGGGAATCCTCGGTCATATAATGCCTTGACACAAATAAAATTTTAATCAAGAAATAGTAGGAGCTTGTAACAAAGGTAATGCAATAATCGTGGGGGATTTTAATCTTCATATAGACTGGACAAATCAAATTGGCAAAGGTAGTCTGGAGGACGAGTTCATGGAATGTATTCAGGACAGTTTCCTAGAACATGTCATGGAACCAACCAGGGAACAGGCTATTTTAGATCCTGTATTGTGTAATGAGACAGGGTTAATTAGCAATCTCATAGTAAAGGATCCTCTGGGGCAGAGTGATCATATGATAGAATTTCACATTAAGTTTGAGAGTGACTTGCCCAAGTCCAAAACTAGAGTCTTAAACTTAAATAGAAATTTATAGGTCTGAGGGGCGAGTTGGCCAAGGTAGATTGGAAAAAATAGATTAAAAGGTATGGTGGTAGATAAGCAGTGGCTAGCATTTAAAGAAATATTTCATAATTAACAAAAATACATTCCATTGAGAAACAAAAACTCCACGAGAAAAGTGATCCATCCCCGTGGCTAATTAAAGTTAAGGATAGCATTAGATTGAAAGAAGCTTATAATGATGCGAAGAACAGTAGGAAGTCTGAGGATTGGGAGAGTTTCAGAAACCAGCAAAGGATGATCAAAAAATTGATGATAAGGGGAAAAAATAGAAGAGAAAACCAACAAAAAATATAAAAACCAGATTGTAAGAGCTTCTACAAGTATGTAAAAAGGAAGAGAGTAGCAAAAGTAAATATTGGGTCCCTTAGAGGGTGAGACAGGAGAAATCATTATGGGGAATAAGGAAATGGCAGAAACGTTAAACAAATATTTTGTACGTGTCTTCACAGTAGAAGACACAAAAAGCATACCAAAAATGGAGGGGAACCAAGGGTCTGATGAGGGTGAGGAACTTAACGTAATTAATATAAGTAGAGAAAAAGTACTAGAGAAACTAACTGGACTAAAAGCCGACAAATCCCCTGGACCTGACGTCCTACATCCTAGGGTTCTAAAAGAGGTGGCTGCTTGGATAGTGGATGCAGTGGTTTTGATCTTCCAAAATTCCCTAGATTCTAGAACGGTCCCAGCGGATTGGAAGGTAGCAATTATAACACTGCTATTCAAGGAGGGAGAGAGAAAACAGGGAACTGCAGGCCAGTTAGCCTGACATCAGTCGTCGGGAAAATGCTGGAATCCATTGTTAAGGAAGTGGTATCAGGGCACTTAGAAAATCATAACCTGATTAGGCAGAGTCATGATGGTTTTATGAAAGGGAAATCGTGTTTGAGAAATTTGAGTTTTTTGAGGATGTAACTAGCAGGGTAGATAAAGGGGAACCAGTGGATGTAGTATATTTGGATTTCCAAAAGGCATTCGATAAGGTGCCACATAAAAGGTTATTACACAAGATAAGGGCTTATGGGGTTGGGGGTAATATAGTAGCATGGATAGAGGATTGGTTAACAGACAGAAAACAGAGAGTAGGGATAAACGGGTCTTTTTCAGGTTGGCAGGCTGTAACTAGTGGGGTGCCGCAAGAATCAGTGCTGGGGCCTCAGCTATTTACAATCTATATTAATGACCTAGATGAAAGGACTGAGTGTAATGTATCCAAGTTTGCTGATGATACAAAGCTAGGTGGGACAGTAAGCTGTGAGGAGTACACAAAGAGTATGCAAAGGGATATAGATAGACTATGTGAGTGGACAGTAAGGTGGTAGATGGAGTATAATGTAGGGAAATGTGAGGTTATTCACTTTGGTAGGAAGAATAGAAAAACAGAATATTTTTTTAAATGGTGAGAAACTTTCAAATGTTGGTGTTCAGAGAGATTTGGGTGTCCTCGTGCAAGAAACACAGAAAGCTAACATGCAGGTACAGCAAGCAATAAGGAAGGCAAATGACATGTTGGCCTTTATTGCAAGGGGGTTGGAGTAGAAGAGTAAGGAAGTCTTGCTACAATTGTACAGGGCCTTGGTGAGACCACACCTGGAGTACTGCACACAGTTTTGATCTCCTTATCGAAGAAAGGATATACTTGCCATGGAGGCGGTGCAACGAAGGTTCACTAGATTGATTCCTGGGATGAGAGGGCTGTCCTATGATGAGAGATTGTGTAGCATGGGCCTATACTCTCTCGAGTTTAGAAGAATGAGAGGTGATCTCATTGAAACATACAAGATTCTGAAGGGGATTGACAGGGTAGATGCTGAGAGGTTGTTTCCCCTGGCTGGAGTGTCTAGAACTAGGGGGCATAGTCTCAGGATAAGGGGTTGGCCATTTAAGACCGAGATGAGGAGGAATTTCTTCACTCAGAGGGTTGTGAATCATTGGAATTCTCTGCCCCAGAGGGCTGTGGATGCTGAGTCTTTGAATATATTCAAGGCTGAGATAGATAGATTTTTGGACTCTAGGGGAATCAAGGGATATGGAGATTGGGTAGGAAAGTGGAGTTGAGGTCGAGGATCAGCCATGATCTTATTGAATGGCGAAGCAGGCTCGAGGGGCCTTATGGCCTACTCCTGCTTCTATTTCTTATGTTCTTAAAACAATATAATTGAATACATGCAATTTATCAAGATCACTGCCATATGGCAGGACATTCAATCTGCTTAAGATCAGTTATACACCATTGAACAATCACCAGTATGAGGACTTTGCAGTGAGAAATATTTAAATTATATATATTTTTTTAAATTGCACAGCATTACTACTTTTGGTCTTCACACTGATAACCTGTGATAAAGGTTTAAACATTCCTGCACCGACACCCAGTGGCTTTGCAACAGAACTGCATGTTGACTCTCAGCTGCAATATAATTTACTAATACTGTATGTTAAGTGACAGGTCTTTGCATTGTTCAAAGCCCTATCAAAGGGTCACCTACAAATGTAACTGGAACTACAGGTTCATGTGTTTTTTTTCCCCCATAGAGCAAGTAACAGTTTTCTATGTTTTGAAATGTAAAGTTGCAACCCATCCAGCAGATTTTTATACATAATGGACTAGTGGATCTTGCACAGGGGGAGTCAAGACCAAGTTTTCAATAAGGGGTGGTGTTAGCCAACGAAGAATAATTCAAACAGGGCACGCAGTCCCTATTTAAAGTTATAAATTCTGTCCTTACATTTCCATGATAAATTCCTACATCCACATTTATAATGGAACCCGCCTTTACAAACTGGTCATATTGTAATTATATCTTTTGCCAGTATTGGTGGGGGGAGTAATTATAGTGCGACAAGATTACATCGGTAGTTTCCATTATAAATGTGGACTAAAGAATTCATAATAGAAAAAATTAGCTTCCTTGGCACACCATAAAGTGGAGAATAGTCTTTCTGTTACTTGTCTCAGCTACCTTTGTTTCTCTCGGTCACTCCTCCCCTCATTTCTGGCTCTCTTTCCCTTTGCTCCTCTTAATTCTGGTTTCCTTTCAGGTGGGAGGTGGTTTTCAAGATATTAAGGGGAACAGATAGGGTAGATAGAGAGAAACTATTTCCACTGGTTGGGGATTCGAAGACTAGAGGGCATAGTCTAAAAATTAGAGCCAGACCTTTCAGGAGTGAAATTAGGGAACACTTCTACACACAAAGGGTGGTAGAAGTTTGGAACTCTCTTCCACAAACGGCAATTGATGCTACATCAATTGATAATTTTAAATCGGAGATTGATAGCTTTCTGTTAACCAAAGGTATTAAGAGATATGGGCCAAAGGCAGGTATATGGAGTTCGGTCACAGATCGGCCATGATTTCATTGAATGGCGGAGCAGGCTCGAGAGGCTGAATGGCCTACTCCTGTTCCTATGGATGGTATGGCAAGGAAAGGAGTCACCAATGATAGCAGGCTGCATTTGGTGTGAGAACAGTGGGGAAAATATGGCATCCACCAGCTCCTTACCCCGATCACTCACGTTCCCCAATCCACCTTTTGCTCCCATTGTCCCTTTTACCACTTCACCTTCCCACTGATCCCCCTCATTGCCCTTACCTCTTCCATTTGAACTACAAACTCAACCTCTTAATTCTCCCTTGCTCCCTGTCACTCATCTCACCCTTAACTCTCCATCCACTCCCATTCAAGTCCTGCCTTTGCTCCCTACCCCTGGATACCATTCCCCGACAAAAATTTATCTATCTCAGTCTTGAAAGCTCAAATTGTCCTAGCATTCATAGCCTTTTGGAGAGAGTTCCAAAAATCTACCACCCTTTGTGTGAAAAAGAGCTTCCAGATTTCACTACTGTACTAGCTCTAATTTTAAGATTATATCCCCTTGTTCTGGATTCTCCCAACGGAGGAAATAGTTTCTCCGTATCTACGTGTGTAAAGGCGGAAGACGTGGGAATGGTTCTTAATGACTACTTTGCGCCTGTCTTCATAAAAGAGAGGGACGATGCAGACACTGTAGTTAAGGAGGAGGAGTGCGAAATATTAGAGATAAACATAGTGAGAGAGCAAATATTAAAGGGTTTAGCATCTTTGACAGTAGATAAATTGCCAGGCCCAGATGAAATGTATCCCAGGCTGTTAAGAGAAGCAAGGGAGGAAATAGCAGAAGCTCTGACCATCATTTTCCAATCCTCTCTGGCTACAGGCATGGTGCCGGAGGACTGATAAAGTTGTACCATCATTTAAAAAGGGAGAAAGGGATAGACCGAGTAATTACAGGCCAGTCAGCCTAACCTCAGTGATGGGCAAATTATTGGAAAAAATTCTGCAGGACAGTATTAACCGTCATTTAAAAAGGCATGGGTTAATCAAGGACAGTCAACATAGATTTGTTAAGGGAAGGTCGTGTCTGACTAACTTGATTGAATTTTGAGAGGCGGTAATGAGGAGGGTCGATGAGGGTAGCGCGTTTGATGTATTCTACGTGGATTTTAGCAAGGCTTTTGACAAGGATTCACTGGCAGACTGGTCAAAAAAGTAAAAGCCCATGGGATCCAAGGGAAAGTGGCAAGTTGGATCCAAAATTGGCTCGGTGGCAGGAAGCAAAGGGTAATGGTCGACGATTGTTTTTGTGACTGGAAGGCTATTTCTAGTGTAGTTCCGCAGGGCTCAGAACTAGGTCCCTTGCTTTTTGTGGTATATATCAATGATTTAGACTTCGATGTAGAGGGCATGATTAAGAAGTTTGCAGATGATACGAAAATTGGCCGTGTGGTTGATAGTGAGGAAGAAAGCTGTAGACTGCAGGAAGATATCAATGGACTGGTCAGGTGGGCAGAAAAGTGGCAAATGGAATTCAATCCAGAGAAGTGTGAGGTAATATATTTGGGGAGGGCTAACAAGGCAAGGGAATACATAATAAATGGTAGGATACGGAGAAGCATAGAGGAACAGAGGAACCTTGGAGTGCATCACAGATCCCTGAAGGTAGCAGGACAGGTAGATAAGGTGGTTAAGGCGGCATACAGGATACTTTCCTTTATTAGCCAAGACATAGAATATAAGAGCAGGGAGGTTATACTTGAACTGTATAAAACACCAGTTAGGCCAAAGCTAGAGTACTGCGTACAGTTCTGGTCACCACATTACAGGAAAGATGTGATTGCACTAGCGAGGGTACAGAGGAGATTTACGAGGATGTTGCCAGGACTGGAGAATTTAGCTATGAGGAAAGATTGGATGGCTGGGGTTGTTTTCTTTGGAACAGAGGAGGCCGAGGGGAGATTTAATTAAGGTGTATAAAATTATGAGGGGCCTAGATAGAGTGGAGAGGAAGGACCTATTTCCCTGATCAGATTGCTCAATAACCATGGGGCATAGATTTAAAGTATTAGAGGAGAGTGGAGGAGAATTTTTTTCACCCAGAGGGTGGTGGGTGTCTGGAACTCATTGCCTGAAAGGGTGGTGGAGGCAGAAACCCTCATCACATTTAAAAAGTACTTGGATATGCACGTGAAGTACAGGGCTATGGACCAAGAGCTGGAATGTGGGACTAGACTGGATAGCACTTTTTTGGCTGGCACAGCCAATAGGCCGAATGGCCTCCTTCTGTGCCGTAAATTTCTAGGACACCCTCTTAAATCCTGTCAACATTTTAAACACCTCAATCTCCTGTACTCATGGGACTACAAGCCACATTGCGCAGATTAAGGTCCCACAAACAGCAATGAGATAAATGACCAATTAAACAGTTTGAGATGTTGGTTGAAGGATAAATATTGACCAGGACAGCAGAACTCTCCTGTTCTTCTTTGAATAGTGACATGGGATCTTTTACGTCCACCTGAGAAAGCAGACAGGGCCACGGTTTAACGTCTCATCCGAAAGATGGCATTGCCGACAGAGCAGCACTCCGAGTTCTGCCAGCCGGTCAGATTGTCAGCCTGTATTATGTGCTCAAGTCTCTGGAGTTGAGCTTGATCCCACAACATTCTGACTCAGAGGCAAGAGAGTGCTATCACTGAGCCAAGGCTGAGACCTAGTAGTGCGGAATCAGAGGCCTTCCAAGTTTAAAAAAAAACTTTAAATGAAGGCATTAAGACACAAAAAGGAAATCAATTGATAAATTTTGTAATGTTATTGTGAAATAAGTGACTTTTTTTAAATTTAATTTTTTTGGTTAAACCCTTATTTTGGACACTGGGATGTTCAGTTACTCGGGGAAAATTAGCAGATGAAAACATTTCAGAAAGCACTGAGAATTGTGGGACACACT
The DNA here is from genome assembly GCA_030390025.1 of Squalus acanthias. Lineage (NCBI taxonomy): Eukaryota > Metazoa > Chordata > Chondrichthyes > Squaliformes > Squalidae > Squalus > Squalus acanthias. The sequence continues at coordinate 164,981,540 of CM059425.1, forward strand.
GGCCAGATTGTGTAAATGGCATTTCAACTGATCTTCTGAAGTTACGATGGGAGAACTCCTGTCAAAATTACTGGCAACAGTCTATAATGATAGCGTACCAATTTGTTTGGTATGCAACTGTAATGAGTGTAACAGAACTACAGAATATACACCATCATTCTAATAGGTCAGGTGAACTGCATCTCACTTCCCTTTCATAGTTAACTACTACATTGAAAATTCTCTATACATTCGCAGGACCATCTTGGAAAATAATTCAGATGCACTTCAAAAGTATCAAATACCTTCATATATGCATATTCTTTCATTGCTGCAAGGCGGGAGAGATAAAGCCATGACATTTTTTGTCTGTGTTTGTGGTAGTCACGTTTGTTCTTCAAATTCCGAAATGATGTACGACCCAATCTATGCAGTTTTAAAGCAAACTGTTGCTCTTCTTCATTTGCAACTATATAAATATCTGCAATAGATCAATGCAAACTAAGTTACTGTTGTATCTGATCAGACACATTTTACAATTTCTAGGACATCAACATTAAATGTACTGTAGCTGGACCACAAATAGACCGGCAGTCTACTACAATAGCTACATCATGAACTGTAGAGTGCTTAGGGCTGGAACTGGTGATAGAAGGTGGTTCTCAACCTTTTTGCTTCTGGAGGCCCCCCCCTTCCGTGTTATAAAAATTCCACCGACCTCCTGTAACACGACAAGTATTTTTTCCTGTATAAAAATTCTCTCAGCGCCACTCCCAGTCACCATGTTACTGGTGCTGTTGCTATCCCGGCATTGTAGAAAATACTGGTCCCCAAGCCCATCCCACACCCTCTTTCGCTCCACATGAGACCCAATCACCTGACCCCGCAGTCTCCCTCTACTTCGCAACCAGACTCCCTCACCGACTATTCCCAGCACATCAGCCGGTCCCGGTTCTCTGCTTGATTGTCAGTCAAGCAGCCTTTTTCCCCCACCCCCATCTCCAATACTTTCCTACCTAATAAACAAAAGTGTAGAATGAAAATGAAAAAAAAAAACACGATTTGCTCGCAGCAGTGTCCAGATGAATGTTTTATTCAGGCAGCTCCAGGATAATTTAAATCCTAGCTGGAGGCCAACATTGGATGTGAACAATCAGGTCTGTCTGTGATGCCCTCCTTGGTAGAGCAAGATTGCTAACAGTCAAGGTATGCACTCACAGGTGAAGAATGAATGAGGTTAGGAACCAAAGGGCAGCCAGCACCCTTTTAACTATACTACAGTGTGAGTGAATGCCCTTGGTAAAATCTATCGCTAACCTGGGAGTTTCCGATATTGTGCAGAATAAGTTAAGGGCGCAGACGGACGCTTTTAGTCGAGAGTCTAGAAGCCGAATTGGTTGGACACGTAGGTGGTTCTGGCGGAAGACTGCCGGTTATACTGCAACTCGGCCAGCAGGCCAGTCCGCCCGTATATACAGCGGGACCTGGCAAGAGGAGAGCTCGAGTCGGGGGAACTGTGCTCAGCGACCACCACCTCTCTCCCTTCTCAGCAAGCGGGGGCCTGGGCTCAGCGGCAGCTGCCTCCGTCCTCGCACAGACGTTTGGGAGGGGGGGAACCAGAAGTCCGAGTTGGAGCTGGAGCCGCCAGTTTGCTCAGCTCAATCCGACGTTTACGTGACTCTGTATTTTTCTTTCTTTTTTAAATCCCGGAGGTTATTTATGGCGGACCCACTGAAAACCTCTCGCGGACCCCTAGGGGGCTGCGGACCCCTGGTTGAGAACCCCATGTCTAGAACAGTACCATTATATCCCTTTCCCTCCCCATAAACCACAAAAATTATAAAGCTAAAAATGCATTAAAAAAGGTCTATGGCATACATTAGCTATTAATATACACCGACAAAATGTTACACCGCATTAGATGACTTTACACTAAAGTTTTTTTCTGTAAATATAAAGTTAAACTATGCCAATTTGGGAGGGGGGAGGGAGGAAGACCACTTTTATTGCCCCTCCCTAGTTGCTCGGAGAAGATAGTGGTGGGCCTTTTCCTTGAACCACACATGTTTAACTTACTTTAGTCTTGCAATTAACAGATCAAAAAATGATTCCTTAGTTATCAAATATCGTGCAAGGTAAATAGTTCTTTACTTACCAGATTCCTTGCCAACACCCATTTGGTTTCCAACAGAATTGAGGATATTGCGAGAAGAAAGAGTTTTTAGAGCTAGGTAATCATATCCGGTATTTGTCAATCGATAACCCTGGACAGCTGAAAGAGAAACAGCGTAATGACCCAAAATGGACAACAATGGGGACTCCAAACGTAGACTGGATGATTGCTTTGCTGAACGTCTCCATTCAGTCTGCAAGAGTGGCCCTCATCATCTGGTCACTTTAATTCTCTATCACATTCTGACCTCTGTCATTAGCCTCCTACACTGTTCCAATGAAGCTCAGTGCAAGCTTAAGGAACAGCACCTCATCTTTCTACTCGGCACTTTATAGCGTTTGAGCCTTAACATGAAGCTTAACAACTTAACCACCATTCTCATTTTCTCTCCAACAGCAGGTACTAGGAATGGAGGATGGCTGCACCAAAGCCACGGAGTGGATGACGTGCGGGCTGGGGATACCCGATCGGTAAACAGACAATGGGGTGAGCCCACCCCTGGGGTCTACCTGCCTTTCTGCCGCCACTCTGGGCCACTGCAGCCTTCCCATCTTTGCTAGATTTTCCATGCATCCTTCCTCCTCTGCTATTTTGCTGTAACCATTTACACCTCCTCTGGACCCATTTTTTGTTTCTATACTTGTCTCGTCATCATCTCATTTTGCTTTGCACCATCACACATTTAATTACTGCTGTCCTCTACCCTATCACAGACCTCTCGCTTTTGTTCTTTTCCTTCCCCAAATTCCCCCCTTTTCCCAGGCTCTGCACCTGCTTCAAAAGCTTCCATCTGCTGAAACGTTAACTCTATTTCTTTCTCCATAAATGCTGCCTGACCTGCTGAGTGTTTAGAATTTTCTGTTATGAGTTTATTTCAATACCATTATAATGTGAATTAAGGTACAGCTTTTCAAATTTAGAATGTGAATTTAATTTAATCAGTTTCTACAGTTGTAACTTTTTGTTGGTTTGGAAACTGCCAATTAGTAATTTAATTTACTCCACTTGCACTTCAATATACATACCCCTAGGATATCACTGTATTGCGAGATCTTATCAGAATTTTTTTTTAAATCTGCAAGTGAACCTTGAATTTTTTTTGCGGAACGATGCAAGGCTTTTATTTCCTCTCCTCTTTTAATTTGCTGGTCTCCATAGCATCGCTTGTCAAAAAGCCACGAAAATAACTTGCTCCAGACATCTGCTAATTCTGCCCTACACATCAGCTACTAGGAAGCAAGCAACCGCAATTGGGGCACCTCATCCTTCAATTGCTCCCCCTCTTTTGAGAAACATCTAGAAAAATTTAGAAGTTTCACAGGTGCAAAGTCACATCTCACCAATCTGAGAGAATGCACATTGATGCTGATTATTTTCCGTAGTTACTTAAATTGTAAGATCCAAACACTATTACTGCACTACTTAAGGGAACACCACAGCCCCAAAACGGCACTATGTTTAATATTGGGGATTTGGGCATTTTTTTTGGGGGGGGGGGGCCAGAGAGATGCAAGCGAGTTAGAGGTGGCCATGTTTTGCTCCCTTCTATTCTTGAGATGTTTATAGTAAATCTTCAAATATTGCACTGAAAATAGTAATTTTGGAAATCAATGTCTAGTGGTATGTCAGCAAAGGGACGGAAAAGAAATGTCAGAAGGAGAGCTAAACTTTTAAAATGTCTCAATTATATTACAGTTTATGGCTGTTCCACTGTTCTCATTAAGTGGTTCATTATTGAAAAAGTAGTGGCATTTAGGTATTTGTCCTGACTAGGCATTTTAAAAGTCTGCAGAAAACAGTGTGGCTGATTTTCCTGGCACAAAACCCAATCCTGCACAGGTGCTTGACAGACCCAAAGTGCACCATACCTGAATTTAGTATGCGAGGCCTGGCCATTAACACAACCTGATCCCAGCCCTGGTGCAGGTCTGCCAATGCAGGGCACTGTGCCAGGAACTGGGGGCAGGTTTGCTACTGGCCTCAGGCCTGGCTGTTGGAGAAGAGCAGCCACAAGGCTCAGCCCCCCCGCCCCCACCCCACAGCTTCTTGGGGCGTCATTAGACGCATGGGCTCAACTTCCGGAAATAGAGGCAGGAGGCCAGGAATGCCCCGTAAACCTCACCAGCATAGGGCCTCCGTCTACTGCAAGCATAGACCCTGCTTCTGCCCCTCAAGGGAAACCTGGAACCCTCAGCGCAACATAAAGGGGGACAAAACCCAGTGTTATTAATCTCTGCCACTTTTGTCCTGATCTGTGTGTCTGGGGAATAGATTTTCCCTCAGGGCAAAAAAATATCAGCCCTGATGTTTTTTGACCTGATTATCACTATGAATTGTGCGGCTACAGTCCAACAGCCAAATGGGTATTCCAAAGTCCTAAAAATACTTAACTGAGGCCAAACTTAAAATTAAATTGCAGTGCTGTACAATCATTAATTTGAAAGCAAGAGTGATATGTTAGACTTACATATTCAGGTCCTTTATTTTGATGTCTTATTACAGCACAAGGTATTAAACATGATTTCGTAAAAATTGTAATTTTGCAATGATGGAAAGGGCATTCATATCAGTAACAAAGGTCAACCGTTAACACAAGCATACTTTCCTCCAGACACGATAGATAACAGAAATATTTGGCTTGTGTGCATTTATTCACTAGAATTAGTACATTTTGGGTAATCAAATACAATAATGTATAAATTGAAGCAGAAAGGCACTAAAAGTGTGGCAAAAATAAACAAGACAAACTGAAATATAAAGCAGTGCCATTATTGAAAAATACAAAATATCTGAAATTTCAAAATATGGCTAAGATCAGGGTTTACATGGAGAATATAAATGTGGTATTTATGACAGCTGGTATGATTTAAATAATGCAAGACAAATTATTTAACGTTATCTGCACCAAACTTACTTTTTGCTCGTTCGTAAGCCAATAGTTTGTGTTTTACCAATTCACGCAGGATCTTGTTGCATCCGCCATGTTTAAGGTTTGATATTGAAGCAATAAGACTGGGTGGAACAATTTCATGATTCTTCATTCCCATTTCAACCTGTATATTATTAGAACAAAAATAAGCCGAAAATGTTAACTTAAGATACTTAGAATACGGTAAATAAAATAACTCAGGATGCACTCCATTATTGAATAAAATATCAAAGTAATTATGTGACCAACCTATCCCCTCCTCATCATGCAATTTCCTGGGACAGGCAAAAAAAAAAAAGGAAAAGCCACAGGAGAGCCCTGTCCCTGAAGGCAATCAAGCGAGTTCCTGGAGACTGTTGTGACTCACAAGTATCACTAATCGCAGGAACCCCGCAACCTACATTTTATAACTTGAAATGTTCTCAAGAACTTAGCCAGCTCCCTTTTGAAGATTTGCAGAGAATCCATACTCACCATGTTCTTTGGTAATCTGTTCCAGAGGTCAATAACATTCTGTGAAAAGGAATACTTCCTAGTATCTAATCAAACAGTTTGTTTACGTATTTTATACTGATGTCACAATTCTCCCCTGTCCCTGAAGGCTCATTTTATTTTCTTTGTCACTTTTAAACCCTCAATCGCACCAGACCTCCTCTAAACTTGTGTTTCTCCAATGGCCACCGCCCACCCCACCCCCCCAAATTTCTTGAGCCCATCCCGATGGCTAAATGCCCAAGATTGGATATAATTTTGTGCACCCTCCTCAGGACTTACTCCAAGACCTCGATCTCTCCCATCATGTGTGGGGATCTAAACCAAAATACAGTACAGGAAACTCTTTGGTATCCGGCACCGACGTGGTGCCAGTTGATCAAAAGTTCCGGATAACGGAGAGTTATATCTACCGAGGCTATTTTTAGCAAACAAAAATCAGACTCCTGTTACTGCCGTGTTCGGACTTCCGACAGTGCCAGGAGGCCGAGTAGTGGCACTTTGGAGAACTACCCCCACTGACTAACTCGGCGTTCGCGGGAGACTCGGACTCGGCAACATTGCCGGTTATTTGAGAGGAGTTTCGGAGTATGATTTTTGCCGGTTAAGAGAGAATTCCGGATATTTAGGTGCCGGTTAAACAAGAGTTTCCTGTATTCCAAATATTTTTTCTTACGTAGTCCCTCGGGACCGAGGATGACTTGCTTCCACTCCAAATATAGCCATACCAAGGCCATGTACAACCCCCCAAAAATTCCTCGATTTATACTATATCGTCCTAGCAATATGCCCCCAAACCCCGTTTACTTTCCCATTGGCTCATCAGACTGCTTGTGAACCTTCAATGTGTCAGCCACTATAATTCCCAGGTCCCTTTCCTGTTCTGCATCCTTTAATAGTTATCCCTGCATTGTATACACATGTAAGAAATTACCCAGCCCAAAGCATCACAGTACATTTACACTGAAGGACATCTGCCACATGTGTGCCCATTCCCCCCTCCCCTTGTATCCAAATTGGCCTGTACTATATTTATTCACTTTAAGTTCCCACCTCCAGTGTACGTTTTTGTATCATCAGCAAACTTGTAAATGGCTCCACTTTTAAAACTAGCCTGAATCTTCCCGATAAATTCTGTGGTAGCCACCTGCATCAGTCTCCAGCACGGGTTTGCTGCTCCTTGTTTGAATGTGGCAGCAGCAGCAGAGTCCTAACGTTTCCTAAGCTGCTGGGTCCACCAATTTCAAACAGACAGAAGAATAGTATTGGCTGCTCTAATTCCTAGGCTTGTGATGGCCATTTCAGACACCAATTAGGAGTGAAAGAGAGCAGAGTGGTACATAAGCCCTGGCAAGTAATACATGAAGTTGCTATAGAACAGGACTAGGAACAACATTCTAGACCAATTAAAGTTTGGTATGTCAGTTTTTAGCATTCCACTTGCACTTCAATACATCAAGACTCTCCTGTATCATTGGTTATGTATTCAGCTGTGACATTTCAATTTTTATAAACGACCTAGACTCGGTTGTAGGGAGCACCATTATAAAGTTTGCAGATGATACAAAACTTGGCAAAGTAGTAGTGATGAGGATAGTTATAGGCTTCAGGATGACAGACAGGATGGTAAAATGGGCAGAAGCATGGTGCTGTGGGCCATCAGCAACAGCAGAATTGTATTCCACCACAATCTGTAACTTCAGGGCCCGGCATATCCCTCACTCTACCATTACCATCAAGCCAGGGGACCAACCCTGGTTCAATAAGTGGTGTATAAGAGCATGCCAGGAGCAGCACCAGGCATATCTAAAATGAGGCACCAACCTGGAGAAGCTGCAACACAGGACTACATGCATGCTAAAAAGCAGAAGCAGCATTCTATAGACAGGGCTAAAGTGATCCCACAATCAACAGATCAGATCAAAGCTCTGCAGTCCTGCCACATCCAGTCGTGAATGGTGGTGGACCATTAAACAACTAATGGGAGGAGGAAGCTCCATGAACATCCCCATCCTCAATGATGGTGGAACCCAGCACGTGAGTGCAAAAGACAAGGCTGAAGCGTTTGCAACCATCTCAGCCAGAAGTGCCGAGTGGATGATCCATATCGGCCTCCTCCTGCAGTCCCCACCATCACAGAAGCCAGTCTTCAGCCAATTCGATTCACTCCACGTGATATCAAGAAACGGCTGAGCGCACTGGATACAGCAAAGGCTATGGGCCCCGACAACATCCTGGCTATCGTGCTAAAGACTTGTGCTCCAGAACTAGCCATGCCTCTAGCCAAGCTGTTCCAGTACAGCTACAACACTAGCATCTATCCGACAATGTGGAAAACTGCCCAGGTGTGTCCTGTTCACAAAAAGCAGGACAAATCCAATCCGGCCAATTAACGCCCCATCAATCTACTCTCAATCATCAGCAAAGTGATGGAAGGAATCATCGACAGTGCCATCAAGCGGTACTTACTCACCAATAACCTGCTCACTGATGCTCAGTTTGGGTTCAACCAAGACCACTCGGCTGCCGACCTCATTACAGCCTTGGTCCAAACATGGACAAAAGAGCTGAATTCCAGAGGTGAGGTGAGAGTGACTGCCCTTGACATCAAGGCAGCATTTGACCGAGTGTAGAATGAAGGAGCCCTAGTAAAACTGAAGTCAATGGGAATCGAGGGGAAAACTCTCCACTGGCTGGAGTCATACCGAACACAAAGGAAGATGGTTGTGGTGATTGAAGGTCAATCATCACAGCCCCAGGACATCGCTGCAGAAGTTCCTCAGGGCAGTGTCTTAGGCCCAACCATCTTCAGCTGCTTCATCAATGACCTTCCCTCCAACATAAGGTCAGAAATGGGAATGTTCGCTGATGACTGCACAGTGTTCAGTGTCATTCACAACTCCTCAGATAATGAAGCAGTCCATGCCCGCATGCAACAAGACCTGGACGACATTCAGTCTTGGGCTGATAAGTGGCAGGTAACATTTGCGCCACAGAAGTGCCAGGCAATGACTATCTCCAACAAGCGAGAGTCTAACCACCTCCCCTTGACATTCAATGGCATTATCATCGCTGAAACCCCCACCATCAACATCCTCGGGGGTCACCATTGACCAGAAACTTAACTGGACCAGCCACATAAATACTGTGGCAACAAGAGCAGGTCAGAGGCTAGGTCTTCTGTGGCGAGTGTCTCACCTCCTGACTCCCCAAAGCCTTTCTACCATCTACAAGGCACAAGTAAGGAGTGTAATGGAATACTCTCCACTTGCTTGGATGAGTGCAGCTCCAACAACACAAGAAGCTCGACACCATCCAGGACAAAGCAGCCCGCTTGATTGGCACCCCCTCCACCACCGGCATACCGTGGCTGCAGTGTGTACCATTTACAAGATGCACTGCAGCAACTTGCCAAGGCTTCTTCAGCAGCACCTCCCAAACCCGCGACCTCTTCAGCAGACGCATGGGAACACCACCACCTCCAAGCTCCCCTCCAAGTTACACACCATCCTGACTTAGAAGTATATCGCCGATCCTTCATCGTCGCTGGGTCAAAATCCTGGAACTCCCTACCGAACAGTACTGTGGGAGTACCTTCACCACACGGACTGCAGCGGTTCAAGGCGGCAGCTCACCACCACCTTGTCAAGGGCAATTAGGGATGGGCAATAAATACTGGCCTTGCCAGCGACGCCCACATCCCATAAAAACAAATTTAAAAAAAAGATGGAGTTCAATGCAGGGAAGTGTGAAGTAATGCACTTTGGGAGGACTAATATGGAAAGACAATTTTGAAAAGCGAAGATAGACCTTGGTGTTCATATACACAAATCCTTAAAGCTGGCAGGGCAAGTTGATGAGGTGGTTAAAAAAAACCATATGGGATACTTGGGTTTATAAATAGAGGAATAGAATATAAAAGCAGAGATCATACCAGAGCTTTATAAATCACTGCTTAGGCCTCAGCTGGAGAATTGTGGACAATTCTAGGCATCACACTTCAGGAAAGATGCAAAGGCCTTAGAAAGGGTACAGAGGAGGTTTACCTGGGGACGAGGGATTTCAGTTATGAGGCGAGGTTGGAAAAGTTAGGACTGTTCTCCTTGGAACAGACAAGGTTAAGAGGTGACCTAATAGAGGTTTTCAAGATGAGAGGTTTTGATAAGAGTAGATGGAGAAAAACTATTCCCTCTGGCGAGTGGATCAATAACCAGAGGTCACAGATTTAAAATCATTAGCAAAAGATCTAGAGGGGAGATGAGAATTTGTTTCACTCAAAGTTGTCTACCTGAAGGAGGTGGTAGAAGCTGATTCCATTAATAATTAAAAAAGAAGAAAATTGGACAGGTACTTGAGGAGGAGGAACTTACAGGGTTATGAACAAGATGTGGGACCAAGCACAACTGCTCTTTCAAAGAGCTAGCACAGGCACGATGGGCTGAATGGCCTCCTTCTGTGCTGCAAGTTTCTAGGATTACTATACTTGGCCTCAGCATCCCCAGAAAATGCCAGGTATGGGAGTTAAAAAGAAGTAAATCAGGGTTCCTACACCTGATCACTATCAAAATAAAAAATGCGAAATTTGAAAGGATAAAATCTATTTTAAATACTGCCAGGCTGCCTTTTTCAGTTTAAACAGATATAGCATGAAAGTTTCATACACCATTATACTTCATTGAAATTATGTTGAAAAATTACCCATGTGCCAGCACAAAAACTTCACCACATAATGTTTCACTGAAATCCTAGTAACAACATTTGGAAAGTGAACATTGAGTGAGGGAGGAATCAGGCTCAGCTGGGTTCTAACTTGGCTCTGGCATGAAGTGCACTCTCTTGGACAAGGTAATAAACACCTCGGAATTATTTACCAGCAAATGTCAGTGCCAGCAATAGCGAGGGCACACAGGGATACTGCATGCATTCAGAACTGTTGTGTTCTATTTTATTGAATGTGTATTATAGGAATTATCTCTTCACCATCCCCCCACGCCCCTCCTAATAACATTGTACATTTGGTGGCAATCTACAACTAGGACAAGTAATTTATCATTCTAAAACTATCAAACTAACAGTTTCATTAAACTCCAGGTTTTTTTTAAATAGAAAATTGTGCTGATCAGGGAACTAATCACCCCCCCCCCCCCCGCGCCAGCGAGAACCACATGTCCAATTTTGCTCCAGCACAACCTGGACTGCGGGAGTAAAATGAAGGTAGTATATACCCAGAGAGCTAGACCACCCAGCACATCAAGAGCTTCGAGAGGCACAGATGGGACTTACCCCAACCAGCACTCTGAAGTCCTCTCTCTCGAGGTACCTCAGCAGCACCACATTCAGCTTCCCCATGGCGCCGCCGCCGGATCGCAAAACCGACTGCGCGCGCAGCACTTCCCCCAGGTCCTGCAATACGCTTAAAAGAGTATTTCCAGCGTTTTCTGTTGTTAAAATAAATAATCAACGAGTTAAGAATGATAATCGCACTTTTTAAAGACATCTGTAAAAACTTAGTTTAGTCTGATTTTTAAAAATTATCTAAGATTTTAGTGCGGATCATATTACCCTTTAGATGGGTGTTGGTTTATTGGGAGTTTTCCTTTGTGCTGCGAGGATCTGCGAGGCCGCGGTGACGGTTGGGCGCGGGCTGGCGGATTCAGAGCGGCCGGGAAGAGGACGTCATCGCCGAGTTATAATCTCCAAGAATAAGAGCCAAGAGCTGCCGTCCCAGGTACCGGTGCCTACATGCTAGTGTGCATTATTATTATTATAAGAAGTAAGGTACTGCCGATGCTGGAAGTCTGAAATCAATGCAGAAAATACTGGACATAACTCAGCATTTGTCAGGGGCAGTAGTGGTGGAGAGGTGAGGGGTGAGGGGTTAAGGTTTCAGGTCGGTGACCCTTTGGTCACAACCCAGAAAGGTCATCGAGCTGAAACATTGGCTCCGGGATTTACCGTCAGCGGCGGCCCTGAAGTAAGCTTTGCACAAAGAACTGGCGATTCCTGTGGTGAGAAGTTTGGCTTTTACGACGCATAATTCAAATCAACAGAGTATAGTGGGGATCCCCTCCTGCCAGCTGCTGTGATGTCAACAGGCTGTCTAAGCAGCCAATCAAACGCAGAATTCTCACAGACAGCAAACAAGGAAGTGAGTAAGCCCTTAAAATTCTAACTTTTTGTAAATGTTAGAGAGAGCAAAAACAAAGGTGGGGCTCTTACATGAGGAAAAAGCAAACCTGAAATAAAGATGGACAAACTTAAAAGTTTCTTAATTTTAATCTTTATTAAAAGGGATAAATTTGACACTGCACACAATTAAAATTAGTTTTTCAGGGCCTTTGTTTAGCAGTCAATATGCTGTTAAAACCCCAGTTACACCTAATCCCTTTGGGTCTAACTTTTAATGGATTATTTAACCATGTAATTACCTGCGGAAGAGCCAACGTTTTCATCAGTTTCCATGATTTGAGAGATTTCACTGATTGCCAGCTCTGTGGGTGGGGTGGGATTGGGGGCCACAGCACAGCCTGTGGAGGAGCAGTGAATGACAGACCGCAACTTCAGACCCAGACTTTTAAGAGAAGTAAGAGAGGAAATAGCAAAGGCTCTGACCATCATTTTCCAATCCTCTCTGGCTACAGGTGTGGTGCCAGAGGACTGCTAGCATGGTACCTTTGTTTAAAAAGGGAGAAAGGAATAGACCAAGTAATTACAGGCCAGTCAGCCGAACCTCAGTGGTGGGAAAATTATTGGAAAAAATTCTGAGGGACAGGATAAATATTCATTTAGAAAGACACAGATTAATCAGGGACAGTCAGCATGGATTTGTTAAGGGAAGGTCATGTCTGATAACTTGATTGAATTTTTTGAGGAGGTAACAAGGAGGGTCGATGAGGGTAGTACGTTTGATGTAGTCTATATGAATTTTAGCAAGGCTTTTGACAGTGTCCCACATGGCAGATGAAAGTAAAAGTCCATGGGATGTAAGGCAAAGTGGCAAGCTGGATCCAAAATTGGCTCAGAGGCAGGAAACAAAGGGTAATGGTCGAAGGTTTTTTTTGTGATTGGAAGGCTGTTTCCAGTGGGGTTCCGCAGGGCTCAGTACTGGGTCCTTTGCTTTTTGTGGTATATATCAATGATTTTGACTTGAATGTAGGAAGTATGATTAAGAAGTTTGCAGATGATACAAAAATTGGCCGTGTGGTTGATAATGAAGAAGAAAGCTGCAGACTGCAGGAAGATATCAGTGGACTGGTCAGATGGGCAGAACAGTGGCAAATGAATTTCAATCTGGAGAAGTGTGAGGTAAATGCATTTGGGGAGGGCTAACAAGGCAAGAGAATACACTATAAATGGTAGGACACAGAGAAGTGCAGAAGATCAGTGGGACCTTGGAGTGCATATCCACAGATCCCTGAAGGTAGCAGGACAGGTAGATAAGGTGGTTAAGAAGACATACGGGATACTTGCCTTTATGAGCCGAGGCATAGAATATAAGAGCAGGGAGGTTATGCTTGAACTGTATAAAACACTAGTTAGGCCGCAGCTAGAATACTGCTTGCAGTTCTGGTCACCATATTACAGGAAGGATGTGATTGCACTCGAGGGGTGCAGAGGAGATTTATAAGAACAGAAGTAAGAGCAGGAATAGGCCATATGACCCCTCGAGCCTGCTCCGCCATTCAATAAGATCATGGCTGATCATCGACCTCAGAATCACAGAATCACAGAATCCCCACAGTGCAGATAGAGGCCATTTTGGCCCATCGAGCCTGCACCGACACATATCCCACCCTATCCCCGTAACCCCACGTATTTAATCCCCCTAACACTAAGGGTCAATTTATCATAGCCAAATCAACCTAACCTGCACATCTTTGGACCTCATCCACTTTCCTGCCAGATCTCCATATCCCTTGATTCCCCTAGAGTCCAAAAATCTATCTATCTCAGCCTTGAATATACTCAAAGACTCAGCATCCACAGCCCTCTGGGGCAGAGAATTCCAAAGATTCACAACCCTCTGAGTGAAGAAATTCTTCCTCATATCAGTCTTAAATGGCCTACCCCTTATCTTGAGACTATGCCCCCTAGTTCTAGACTCTCCAGCCAGGGGAAACAACCTGTCAGCATCTACCCTGTCAATCCCCTTCAGAATCTTGTATGTTTCAATGAGATCACCTCTCATTCTTCTAAGTTCCAGAGAGTATAGGTCCATTCTACACACTATCTCATCATAGGACAGCCCTCTCATCCCAGGAATCAATCTAGTGAACCTTTGTTGCACTGCCTCCAAGGCAAGTATATCCTTCCTTAGATAAGGAGACCAAAACTGTGCACAGTACTCCGGGTGTGGTCTCATCAAGGCCCTGTACAATTGTAGCAAGACTTCCTTACTCTTCTACTCCAACCCCCTTGCAATAAAGGCCAACATGCCATTTGCCTTCCTTATTGCTTGCTGTACCTGCATGCTAGATTTCTGTGGTTCTTGCACGAGGACACCCAAATCTCTCTGAACACCAACATTTGAAAGTTTCTCACCATATAAAAAATATTCTGTTTTTCTATTCTTCCTACCAAAGTGAATAACCTCACATTTCCCTACATTATACTCCATCTGCCACCTTACTGCCCACTCACTTAGTTTATCTATATCCTTTGCAGACTCTTTCTGTTCTCCTCACAGCTTACTGTTCCACCTAGCTTTGTATCATCAGCAAACCTGGATACATTACACTCGGTCCCTTCATCTAGGTCATTAATATAGATTGTAAATAGCTGAGGCCCCAACACTGATCCTTGCGGCACCCCACTAGTTACAGCCTGCCAACCTGAAAAAGATCCATTTATCCCTACTCTCTGTTTTCTGTCCATTAACCAATCCTCTATCCATGCTACTATATTACCCCCAACCCCATGAGCCTTAATCTTGTGTAATAACCTTTTATGTGGCACCTTATCGAATGCCTTTTGGAAATCCAAATATACTACATCCACTGGTTCCCCTTTATCTACCCTACTAGTTACATCCTCAAAAAACTCAAATAAATTTGTCAAACATGATTTCCCTTTCATAAAACCATGTTGACTCTGCCTAATCATGTTATGATTTTCTAAGTGACTTGATACCACTTCCTTAACAATGGATTCCTGTAGTTCCCTGTTTTTTCGCTCCCTCCTTTCATGAATAGTGGTGTTACATTTGCGACTTTCCAATCCGCTGAGACCATTCCAGAATCTAGGGAATTTTGGAAGATCAAAACCAATGCATCCACTATCTCTTTAGCCAGCTCTATTAGAACCCTAGGATGTAGGCCGTCAGGTCCAGGGGATTTGTCGGCTTTTAGTCCCATTAGTTTCTCTAGTACTTTTTCTCTACTTATATTAATTACGTTAAGTTCCTCACCCTCATTAGACTCTTGGGGGGAGAAATTCGGTATCGCCCCGTTTGGGGCGCAATTATCGGCCGGGCGCAAAGTTTAGCGCCTGGCACGAATTATCGCCTCCGACTGCAAACTTGGCTTCTATCGCCCCTGGAGGTGATTGGAGCGCTAAATCAGGCGCTAACGCCGAGGAGCGAGGCGCTACCTCAGAGCGCTGGCGAAGCTCATGTGATATCAGTTAGCAATGGAACACAGACACACTGGCGCCGGCCAGTTCTTAAAGGGGAGGGTCGATCTTGCTCTCCATCCACACCCTGCTCATTGCAGCCTTGAATCTCGGCCTGGATAGACCTGTACATCAATTCTGCTGGAAAGAACAATGGAGAGGTCCAGGGAAAGAGCTCAGAGTGCAGCCCCCATAGTCTCTTCTAAATCGATGCAAGGAAGGTCAAATCAAAATGAACCTGCAAAATGCTGCTCAGTACCCAAAACTCCTTCACACAGCGTTGAATCTCTCCAGAAGTCTTTCTCTCTCTCTCTCTCTCTCTCTCTCTCAATGCGTGGTACAAAAATGTCGCCGGCAAAAAAAGTCAGGAAGCGACCGCCTTTAAATAGCACTCCCCCAGTCCCTTCCCGACTGCAAAACGTTCCCCTCAACCTGTCGTTGCTAGCGGCAGGCGGAAAGGCAGGGGGTGCCACTCAATATCCGATCCGGGGCGCTACCAGGGCGTTGCACGCTCGACTGACATCACGATCTGCGGGCTCAGGAGATCGTGGCAGTAGTGTTTAGCACCACCGCAAAATCTCTGGTCAATTTCGGCAGCGGTGATATTCATCAGGCGGGTATGACGGGTGGCCGATCCGATACCGCCCATTTCCCACCACAGCCCGATGTGAATTTCTACCAACTCACTTTATTAAAATGACTTTTACAACTCTTTCCATTTTTTCCCTACATGTACTTCATCTGTTTAGAGGTAGCCTGTGAGGGAGAAACATGCCTCTTGACGATGTTGCCCAGATCCTCGGTGTGATTCTGGCACATAGAATCGATAACGCCAGGGAACAACAAAGAAGACTGAAGAACCATCACCGTCGCTTGATCAAGAGGAACTACTACCCACCCCAGAGAGTGTACAGGGAGAGGCTGTCTTTTGAGATGCTGTCGGAGGAGTTGTGTGTGAGGAGGTTGCGCTTCAGTAAAGAGGCAATCGGCCGACTATGTGACATGTTAAAGGAGGACCTTCAAACACGCTCGAAGACCCGCACTGCCTTGTCAGTGTCCATGAAGATAACCACAGCACTCAACTTCTTTGCATGCGGGTCATTTCACTCAGGCAAAGGTGACATTTCAAACATCACCCGGACTGCTGCGAGGGCCTGCATTCACCAGGTCACTGATGCCATTTTCCGTAGGGCTTCAGAGTTCATTGACTTCGACTTGTCCACTCGGCAGCAAAAGGAGAGGGCCCTTGCATTTTGTGGGATTGCTGGATTCCCCACAGTGATTGGGGCCATCGATGGAACCCATGTTGCATTGAAGGTACCAATGGATGCACCTGTGACATACATTAACAGGAAGGGGTTTCATTCATTAAATGTTATGATAGTCTGTGATGCGCATCTGAGGATCCTAAACGTGAATGCAGATCACCGGGGAAGTGCTCATGACTCCTTTGTCCTCCGTCACTCGTACTTATATGGCGCCCTCAGCACATTGCCTCCAGGATCCGCATGGATATTGGGCGACGAGGGCTACCCGCTAAAACCGTGGCTGATGACACCATACCGCAAGACCATTAATGAGGCTCAGGAGAGATACAACCAGGCACACGTGTCCACACGGCAAGTGGTGGAGAGGACAATCCGGCTTCTGAAATCACGCTTCCGGTGCCTGGACAGGTCAGGGGGGACCTTGCAGTACTCTCCTCTGAAAGTGTCAAGGATTGTGGTGGCCTGTTGTGCTTTGCATAACTTTGCCCTGCGGGAAGGACTGACCCTTAACCCTGCAGAGGAGCTCCCTACTGAAATGGAGGACATGGACGATGCCGATGTGCTTGTGGCCAGGCCTGATACGGAGGAGCCAAGTGTTGCTGAAAGCAATGCTGCTCGTGAACTGCTAGTAGCCAACACCTTCACAAGGTGATGATAGTGTCGCCTTGTACCTCCCCCTCCCCCAGCAAGGCAAAGAAAAGAACGCACACAATTTAAAGTGAAACAGTGAACTTTTATTGCAGCATCAAAGATTTTGGATGTACTGTTTTCATGTTCTTAGTCTTTAACTTTTAATTGTTACCTAGCTATTTTCTACTTTGTAAACATTTGCAAAGATAAATTTTTTGATAAAAATTGTAAACAGTTTAAAGTGACTTTTTCGGTTTCTTAGTGCAATAAAGACATTCAAGATGCAAACTAGCTATTTTCTACTTTTTAAACAGTTGTAATGTTGAATTGGTTGTTAATAAAAAAAAAGTTGAAAAACATTTTAAAGTGACAAGAGGCTATAGGGGCGATTTTCCCAGCCCCGAGGAGGCGGCTTTGGAGACGGGACAGTTGGCAAAATTGCAAAAACTGAGGGCGAGTTCGGAACCTGCCTCCAACCCGTCTCTGTGCAATTTTGCCGGAGGCGGTTTTGATGGGTGCGATTCGGTCTCGCCTCCAGCAGTCCAGAGAGGTAGTTAAGGGCCTCTATAATCCTATTTTGACAGGCCCTCGTTATTTTACCACATTTTCAGCGTGTTCCACGATCCTCCTAAACCACGCCAGCTAAACCTGGCGGGCTGACAAGTGGGTGGCCTCCTCACAGCTGCAGCTCCACCATTAAAACGGAGCTTTCATCAGGGATCAGTTGCAGGTGGCAGAACTTATGTTGCACAGGTCTTTTAGCACTTTTAGCAGGCATAACGAAGTCGGAGGTGCTGCAGCTTCTATCTCTCAACTGTGGGACCTCCTTGGAAGACCCTCTCGCTGCTTGGACTGAGTGCTTCCCCAACGGAGGTATCTGCCAGCAGCATGGGAACCATTTATTTCCTTTCATCATGGAGCCTCAGATTCGGATGAGGAGCAGCCACGGCAGCAGCAGAACCAGGCAGCTCAGCAGCAACAGCAGCAGTAGCCCAAACCTCCTGCTCACCAACCTGATGCTGCACAGGGCAGAAGGTGCCAGCGCATGGAAGCACGTCGCCACAGGAGATACCCCCCTCTCAGGGTTTACAGACAGAGGATGAGCTACTTCAACATGAGTGAGCAGCAGTGCCAAAGGAGGCTGAGACTTTCGCGAGAGGTTGTCGGAGACATCTGCGCACTGCTGCAACCAAACCTGGAGCCCAGAGGAACGGGTGGACACCCCTTACCAGTGGCTGTCAAAGTCACCACCGCACTCAACTTTTTTGCCTCGGGCTCCTTCCACGGATCATCAGCAGCATCTCCCAGTCGGCTGCCCACAGATGCATCACGTAGGTTATCGATGCCCTTTTCGCAAAGGCCCACAATTACATCCACTTCTCAAGGTATCAAGCAAGTGTAACCGCGCGTTCGGTTGGCTTTGCAAATATGGCAGGCTTGCCAATGGTGCAGGGCGTCATAGACTGCACACATGTGGCCCTTAGGGCACCCCATCAGAACCCAGCTATCTTTGTCAACCGCAAGGGCTTCCACTCCCTCAATGTACAGCTGGTGTGTAACCACAAGAAGGAGATTTTGCATGTTTGCGCCAAGTTCTGTGGTAGTTGCCATGACTCTTCCTGCAGAACCCTAGTGTTCCTCCGCTCTTCAATCCGCCAAACCAACTTAACGGATGGCTCCTTGGTGATAAGTGCTACCCCCTGAAGAAGTGGCTAAAGACGCCAATCAGGAGGCCAGCTAACGAGGCTGAAGAGCGCTATAACGCCAGTCACATTTCGACCAGATCCATCATCGAGCAAACCATTGGCTTGCTGAAGATGCGATTCCGATGCCTTGACAGATTAGGTGGAGCCCTGCAGTATTCAGCAGTCAGGGTCTCCAGAATGGTCGTGGTCTGCTGTGCACTGCACAACATAGCACAGCATCGTGGCTTGCAGCTTCCTGATGAGCAAGTGGCTCAGTTCATAGCCTCCTCAGATGAGGAGGACCGAGCGCCGGTGTATCGACCAGCAGCAGCGGCAGCATGCAAGCATATGGCTGCCCATGATACAAGGGATGCACTCATCCTGGCCAGATTTACATAGGTTGCCCATTTTGGCTCCATCTTAAGACATGATAGACAATGGACATGACTCTCCAGCCTCCTTTCACTCTAGCCACCAACCTGACCACGCAAGTCTCGCAGAGCCCGCAATATGGAGCTGGCTAAGCCAAAATAACAGATGCCATCACGCCAACAGTTTGCCATCAAATCATTTTTATACATTCAAACAGGGATGGCATTTCGTCAATAAACAGAAACAATCACCCAAGTGCCTACCCCTGTGACTAATGGTGCTTTATTTTTCTCTTGTGTGTGCTACGTGGTGCTCCCTTTGTGGCTTCAGCAGAAGTGGAGGCACCTTGCTCACTTTGATGCTGCTCCTGCTTCGACATCTTTGGCGGGCGTCCTCTGGGTTTACGAGCCGGTGAGGGCTTGCCAAACGTCTGCTCATCCTGCGGCAATGCAGGGGCTGAGATGCCCATCTCAGTTGGGTGCGGACTCTGGTGGGGCTCTGACCGAGGGCTATGCAGTGGCATGGAAGTGTGAGCGCTTGGAGAGGAGCCCCCACTTCCTTGTTCTCTGCCACCAACTTCCCTCTCATGGGTCAGGTCCACCTCAGCGCTTGCAAGTGGCTTGAGAGCACATTGCTGCACATTAGGGGGGCCGTGGGGATCCATATCTGCACTGGCAGTCCTACTCAAAAGGACTTCCATGAAGCTCTGGTTTCTCTGTTCAATAGCTGCCCATTGCTCCTCCAGAGATGTCAGTCTATTTTGGACAATGACCATGTTTTCAAGACCCTGGCGACTAAGCTCCTCCATGGCCGTAGCCAACCTCTTCTCTACCGGAGCCATCCTCTCCTCTACTGTAGCCAGCTTTACCACGGAGGTAGCCAACCTTTCCACGGAGATTGCCATCCTTTCCGCGGTGATGCGTTCATGCGCCAATGCCTCCACAAAGGCTCTGCTCATGTTCGCGATGGACTCCTCCATTCGCTCCACACTCGCAGTGACCCTGGAGACAAAACCTGCCAGAGACTCCTGCACCTGTTCCTGGAGTTCCAGCACCGCTCTCCTTCTGGATGGACCCGGAGGCACAGGGTCGACATGCAGCTGAGCCGAGCTGGCAGAGTCCTGCACCCTCCGACGTGGACTCTCCACTACTGTCCCTGTCTCCACCATCTGCTGATGCTCACTTGTGAGCTGTGATACACCAGGTGCCAACACTACTCTATCTCGCGAAGGTCCCACCGAGGTGTGAGTGTCTGCGCTGGTGCTGGGTGGGCTGAATTCTGCTGACGCTGCCCCTCAGAGGTTGCAGCTTCCTCGGAGGAGTCTGGAAGCTCAGGCTGTTCCTCCTGGACAGTGGGGATGGGGGCTTTCGATGGTCCTGTGGGGGAGTAAAGGAAAGAGTTAGAGATGTGAGGTCAAGGTTACATGCACATTGAATAGTGCAGATGATCATAAGTCAATCTGTTAGAGCATCAGAATCATTATCTGTGACTCATGCAATGTCAATGAGACAGATGCCAAACTATTCTGTCACCAGCTTGCTGTGATGCACCCGTCTGTCCGTCCCCCACTTGGGAATCGTCCTCGATCCCGGCGATTTCCAGGGCCGCCTCCTCCCAGGTGGTGAGCTGGGCTACTGAGGGTGACCCTCCTCCTGTCATGGCTCTTTCCCTCTTATTGTGGGCTCTCTTTTCATGCAATGAGGGACACAAGTGGAGTTTGAGTGAGAATTAAGGAGTGAGTGGAGAGAATGCATAGCATAGATGCTTAGAAGGAGACAAAGGGCCCTCCCTGTGTGTTGTAAGTTGTTGTTGATGTTGCATCACAGTGATAGGGAGTGTGAGGGCTACATGGTCGAATAGTTAAGTGAATGTGACCATAGAGTGAGAGGCAATGGGTAAGGGTGCAGGGATGTAAATGTCAAGTGGGATGTGGAGGAAGAGGTTAGCAAAGCAGAGTGCTGGTGAGGAGAGGCGATGGGGATCAGATTGAGGGTGATGGGAAAGTCATACTCACTTTTCCTGTGCGGAGAAGGTCATGAGACTTCTTCCTGCATTGCAGCCAGGTTCTGCGGCTCATCGATGTGGAGTTGACCTCCTGGGCCACTTGCAGCCACACAGCTTTAGTCTGCTGGGGTGGCTTTTTTCTCCCTGAGGAAGGGAAGAGCACCTCCTTATTCGATCTTGCTCCCTCCACCAGAGCTTGGAGGGAGGGCTCATCGAAGCGTGGAGCACACTTTTGCCTGCTGGTGGACATAATCAATCAATGAAGTCCTTACTACAATCACCATAAAGTTTGCAGTCTCCAGAAGAAGCAAGGCTGCTTGCAGGCCTTAAATCCAGCAGCATTGATGACATCATTGGAGGCGACTTTCTGTATGAAAAGACTCATTGGGCCAGGGGTTCCTACACGCTGGAAATCAATTGCCCAATTAGGGGAAAATCGCACTTTTTCCCCACTTCACTTCGGAGTCGGGGTCCTGATATGAATGCCACCTGACATGCCCCAGCCCGCCCACACTAACAAAATCGAGCCCAAGGTATTGTTCACGAATTGAAATTTCACAACTCAAATCTGTGGAGTACAGATAAGATGTTTTCAAGCACAATGGATGACCCTGAGTTGCTCCAAAGCCATAAAATTTTATGACTAGCTCAGATGCCTGGATAATGAAATCACTTTACAACAGCCATGCAACTAAACATGTTTTAAAATAGTTCAGTTAAGTTTAAACAAATTTTACAGTTGACATTTCTAATAACTGTACAAACCTTGGCAGATCGCATTAAATCATTAAATTTTTTCGGCATTGTTCCGCTGTCCATGGAATGGTGGAATTCGCGCTAACAGCCACGGCAACTTCTGTCCAAGCAGTCATTTGTCCTTTGCGTGGCTTCCTGGACGTCTCAGTCCCAATGATCCGCAGGCGCTTCGCGTCAACCTCATTGTGTGTGCTGATGTCATCGTCAGTGAAATTCTGAGCTCTCTTCATCATCACAACTGTGCTTGCTCCTTCCATTTCACTTTGCTATTTAATTAAAATTAATGAAACATTTTTCAAGGCTTATAAAACTCTTTTAAATAGCTTTAAATCTCTTTAAAAGTCTTTAAAACTATTTAAAATTCTTCAAATCCATGTAAAAATCTTTAAAAGTTTCTAAAAGTTTACAAAAGTTTAAAAGAAACTATAAAGAAAGAATTTACCATTGAGATTAACAACCCAGTTCTGATGAAAGGTCATCGACCTGAAACGTCAACTCTCTTTCTCTCTCCACGGATGCTGCCTGGCCTGCTGAGTTTTTCCAGCGTTTTCTGTTGTTATTTCGGATTTCCAGCATCCGCAGTATTTTGCTATCGCACTTTCAGTGGTGTTGGGCTCTGAAGAGTACAAAAACAATCAGAGGCTCCCAGTTATGCAAATATAAATTTTGACAGCTCTGTGGGCGGGTCTCCCCTACGAAGGAAGCCCTAGGCTCCGCGCATGCTGCACTCCTGGGCGGCGTGACGTCATACGCTGCCCAGGAGTCCTCAGGATGAAAGCGCAACTCTCCATCGGCGCAGAGACTGCAGGTAATTGCGGGAAGCCTCCGATCGCAATTTCAGGGCCATCGTCTTCAGTTCACGCCACAAACTCCATTCCCATTCGACTGATTCGATCTCTCTCCCCGGCAACTGTCTAAGTCTGTTCGCAACCTTGGTGTCATATTTGATCATGAATTGAGCTTCCTACCTCATGTCCGTTCTATTACTAAGACCGCCCATTCCCACCTTCGTAATATCGCCCGTCTCCGCCCTTACCTCAACTTATCTGCTGCCGAAACCCTCATCCATGCCTTTACCACCTCTAGACTTGCACCTCTGGCCTTCCTCCCTAGTTCTACCCTCCATAAACTTGAGGTCATCCAAAACTCTGCCGCCTGTGTGCTAACTTGCATCAAGTCCTGCTCACCCATCTCCCGTGTGCTTGCTGACCTACATTGGCTCCCAGTTAAGCAACGCCTCGATTTTTAAATTCTCATCCTTTTTTTCAAATCCCTCGATGACCTCGCCCCTCCTTATATCTGTAATCTCCTCCAGTCCTATAATTCCCCTAGACCTCTGCGCTCTGCCTATTCTGACCTTTTGAACAGCCCCAATTTTAAGTGCTCCACCATTGGTGGCTGTGCCTTCAGCTGCCTACATCCTAAGCTCTGTAATTCCCTCCCTAAATCTCTCCACCTCTCTTTCCTCCTTTAAGACGTTCCTTAAAGCCAACCTCTTCAACCAAGCTTTTGGTCATCTGCCCTAACATCTCCTTATATGGCTCGGAGTCAATTTTATTTTGATAACACACCTGTGAAGCGCCTTGGGACGTTTTATTACGTTAAAGGAGCTATATAAATATAAGTTGTTAAGTGTACTTTTCAGCAGTTTAGAATGTACTCTGTATATCGGAATAGCGTGTTAACTTTGGTTTTTCATTTTATGAAAAATATATTATGATCACTTTAAAAACAGAAGCAAAATATTACTAAGTCCAAGTAGCAGATGAGATCAAAATTAAATAATAGATACCAGAATTGAGATGTTATACCTATCAGGAAAGATTGAACAGGCTGGGGCTCTTTTGTCTAACAAGAGAAGGTGGAGCGGTGACCTGATGGAGGTCTTTAAGAATATGAAATGGTTTGATATTGTAAACGTAGAGAAGCTGTTTCCACTTGTGGGGAGACTAAAACTAGGGGCCATAAATATAAGATAGTCACTGATAAATCCAAGGGAATTCAAGAGAAACAACAACAATAACTTGTATTTATATAGCGCCTTTAACATAGTAAAACGTCCCAAGGCGCTGCACAGGATTATTTAAGACAAAAAATTTGACACCGAGCCACATAAGGATAAATTAGGGCAGGTGACCAAAAGCTTGGTCAAAGAGGTAGGTATTAAGGAGCGTCTTAAAGGAGGAAAGAGAGGTAGTGAGGCGGACAGGTTTAGGCAGGGAATTCCAGAGCTTAGGGCCTAGGCAACAGAAGGCACGGCCACCAATGGTTGAGCGATTATAATCAGGGATGCTCAAGAGGGCAGAATTACAGGAGCGCAGCTATCTCGGGGGGGGGGGGGTTGTGGGGCTGAAGGAGATTACAGCAATAGGAAGGGGCGAGGCCAAAAACTTCTCTACCCAGTGGTTAGGAGGTGGAACTCGCTACCACAAGGAGTAGTTGAGCCGAATAACATAATGCATTTAAGAGGAAGCCAGATAAACTCATGCAGGAGAAACATAGAAACATAGAAGATAGGAGCAAGAGTAGGCCATTCGGCCCCTCGAGCCTGCTCCGCCATTCAATGCGATCATGGCTGATCATCCAAATTCAATACCCTGTCCCTGCTTTCTCCCCATATCCCTTGATCCCCTTAGCCTTAAGAAATATATCTAACTCCTTGAATATATTTAATGAATTGGCCTCAACTGCCTTCTGTGGTAGAGAATTCCACAGGTTCACCACTCTCTGGGTGAAGAAATTCCTCCTCATCTCAGTCCTAAATGGCTTACCCCTTATCCTTAGACTGTGATCCTTGGTTCTGGACTCCCCCGCCATCGGGAACAGCCTTCCTGCATCTAGTCTGTCTAGTCCTTTTAGAATTTTATAAGTTTCAATGAGATCCCCTTTCATTCTTCTAAACTCTAGCGAATATAAGCCTAATCGACCCAATCTCTCTTCATACGTCATTCCTGCCATCCAAGGTATCAGTCTGGTGAATCTTCACTGCACTCCCTCCATGGCAAGAACATCCTTCCTCAGATAAGGCGACCAAAACTGCACACAATACTCAAGGTGTGGTCTCACCAAGGCCCTGTACAACTGCAGCAAGACATCCTTGCTCCTGTACTCGAATCCTCTCGCTATGAAGGCCAACATACCATTTGCCTTCTTAACCACCTGCTGCACCTGCATGCTTACCTTCAGCGACTGGTGCACAAGGACACCCAGGTCTCGTTGCACTTCCCCTTTTCCCAATCTATTGCCGTTCAGATAATAATCTGCCTTCCTGTTTTTGCCACCAAAGTGGATAACCTCGCATTTATCCACATTATACTGCATCTGCCATGCATCTGCCCAATCACCCATCCTGTCCAAATCGTACTGGAGTTTCTCTGCATCCTCCTCACAGCACACATGCCCACCCAGCTTTGTGTCGTCTGCAAACTTGGAGATATTACATCTAGTTCCCTCGTCTAGATCATTAATATATATTGTGAATAACTGGGGTCCTAGCACCGATCCCTGCGGTACCCCACTAGTCACTGCCTGCCACTCATAAAAAGACCCGTTTATTCCAACTCTTTGCTTCCTGTCTGCCAACCAGTTTTCTATCCAAGTCAGTACCTTACCCCCAATCCCATGTGCTTTAACTTTGCACGCTAATCTCTTCTGCGGGACCTTATCAAAAGCCTTCTGAAAGTCCAAATACACCACATCCACTGGTTCTCCCTTATCTATTCTACCAGTTACATCCTCAAAAGATTCCAGTAGATTAGTCAAGCATGATTTACCTTTTGTAAATCCATGTTGACTTTGTCCGATCCTGTCACTGTTTTCCAAGTGCTCTGCTATTACATCTTTTATAATGGACTCTAGCATTTTGCCCACTACCGATGTCAGGCTTACCGGTCTATAATTTCCCGTTTTCTCCCTACCACCTTTTTTAAATAGTGGGGTTACATTAGCTACTCTCCAATCCATGGGAACTGTTCCAGAGTCTATAGAATTTTGGAAGATGACCAGCAATGTATCTACTATTTCTAGGGCCACTTCCTTAAGTACCCTAGGATGTAGATTATTAGGCCCAGGGGATTTATCGGCCTTCAATCCCGTCAATTTCCCTAACACCATTTCCCTACAAATACTGATTTCATTCAGTTCCTCCCTCTCATTAGACCCTGTGTTCCCCGACATCTCTGGGAGTTTATTTGTGTCCTCCTTTGTGAAGACAGAACCAAAGTATGTATTTAATTGGTCTGCCATTTCTTTGTTCCCCATTATAAATTCCCCTGATTCTGACTGCAAGGGACCTACGCTTGACTTCACCAATCTTTTTCTCTTCACATATCTATAGAAGCTTTTACAGTCAGTTTTTATGTTCCCTGCAAGCTTACTCTCATACTCTATTTTCCCCCTCCTAATTAATCTCTTTGTACTCCTTTGCTGAATCCTAAACTGCTCCCAATCCTCAGGTTTGCTGCTTTTTCTGGCCAATTTATATGTCCTCTCCTTGGATCTTATGCTATCCCTAATTTCCCTTGTTAGCCACGGTTGAGTCACCTTTTTTGTTTTATTTTTATGCCAAACAGGGATGAACAAATTCTGTAGTTCATCCATTCGATTTTTAAATGTTTGCCATTGCCTATCCACCGTCAACCCTTTAAGTAACAATCCCCAATCCATCCTAGCCAACTCGCGCCTCATACCATCATAGTTTCCTTTATTTAAATTCAGTACCCTAGTCTCTGAGTCAACTACTACTTCACTCTCCATCTTAATGAAGAATTCTATCATATTATGATCGCTCCTCCCCAAGGGGCCTCGCACAACAAGATTGCTAATTAATCCTTTCTCATTACAGGAATAGAAGGATATGTTGATGGGGTTAGATGAAGTAGGGTGGGAGGAATCTCGTGTGGAGCATAAACACCTGCTTGGACCAATTGGGCTGAATAGCCTGTTTCTGTGTTGTACATTCTATGTAATTGAATAAGTTCAATCATTCATTTTTTTCCATTTGTTAGAATGAGTGTTATTGGTGCAGAAATTCCGATCCCTACGGGTGTGTACGCGCTGTGCACTGACTCGTAGGGACATCGGAAATGCCGGTTTCAGGCATGCACTGCGCATACGCTGGAAACCGGCATTTCCGATCTGTCAAGGAAGCTCTTGACAGAACTCTCCGTCTGCCCGGGAGAAGGGCCTCTGCAGGCGGAGAGTTCTGCTTTTTGGAAAAGCTCCGCCCGCAGAAAACACTTACAATTCTTGAGCCTGGTGAAAGCAGGCGGCGTAAGGCCCGCTTTTACCAGGATAAGAGTTGAAAAAAGTTTAAAAAAAATTTTCCACTGATTTATCATTTAAAAATACTTTAAAGAAAGGTAAGTTTATTTTTAGCCCCGTTAAAAACACTTATTTTTTCAAAAAATAAAATTTTTGTTTAAAATACTTCATTTATTGTAATTTAAAGTCATTTTAAAAATGTGATTTAAAAAAAAAATTATTTAAAGTTTTACTATGTTTTGGGGGTGATCGCTATTCATATATTTGACAGGTCTTCCTGTCAAATGTATGAAGGGAGATTCCCTTCTCTGATTGGCTCCCCATGGCCCACGTGATCCCAGGGTCGCTGCGAACCGCCTGCGCCTCTGGGATATGTGGGCCCTGCGCACCGGCAGTTTGGAGAGGCCCAGCAGCGGAACTCTGTGCCTCCCGGGAGCCCTCCGGTCTTGGCGCAGCTTTTTCCAGATCGCAGCCCTCCGCCCGCGGGAGGCCTGCGAACGGAATATCTGGGCCAATGAAATGATAATTAAACACAGTTAAGTCTCACTTGTTACCAGTCCAATGCTGCCTAACCATGTCACTCTTTCTCCTCTCTCACTCCCCCACCAGCATTGATGACAATTTAGAGGAGCACAAGTAAAATTATTTCTGCAAAATATATATTTTGAAAAATAATTATTTTGCCACTAGCTATATTGAGTCGACCAATTTGAAAATTAAAAAATTCTGGGGGATAAATTCAGTATCGCCCCGTTTGGGGCGCAATTATCGGCCGGGCGCAAAGATTAGTGCCTAGCGCTAATTATCGCCTCCGACTGCAAACTTGACTTTTATCGCCCCTGGAGGTGATTGGAGCGCTAAATCAGGCGCTACACATCTGTCTTAAGGCGCAAAGGCCGAGGAGCGAGGCGCTAACTCAGAGCGCTGGCGAAGCTCATGCGATGTCAGTCAGCAATGGAACACAGACACAATGGCCCTGGCCAGTTCTTAAAGGGGATGGTTGATTTTGCTTTCCATCCACATCCTGCGCATTGCAGCCTTGAATCTCGGCCTGGAGAGACCTGTACATCAAATCTGCTGGAAAGAACAATGGAGAGTACCAAGGAAAGAGCTCAGAGTGCAGCCCCCACAGTCTCTTCTAAATCGATACAAGGAAGGGCAAATCAAAATGAACCTGCAAAGTGCTGCTCAGTGCCCAAAACTCCTTCACACAGCGATGAATCTCTCCAGAAGTCTCTCTCTCTCTCTCTCAGAATGCGTGGTTCAAAAATGTCGCCAACAAAAAAAGGCAGGAAGTGGTCGCCTTTAAATAGCGCTCCCCCAGTCCCTTCCTGACTGCAAAACGCTCCCCTCAACCTGTCGTTGCTAGCGGCAGGCGGTAAGGCAGGGGGCGCCACTCAATATCTGGTCCGGGGTGCTACCGGGGCGTTGCGCACTCGACTGACGTCACGATCTGCCGGCGCAGGAGATTGTGGTGGTACTGTTTAGCGCCGCTGCAAAATGTCGAGTTAATTTCGCGAGCGGCGCAAAAATCGCTGCGCCCGGGTGCTAGTTGCTTTTCGCCCCATTCGCGCCCTCTTTAGGCGCTAACGGGAGGTGCAACCAACTGAATTTTTCCCCCTCTATGTTTAAAACAATTCTCATGGTAACTGCAGCTTTAAGAAAAGCTCATATTAGGTAAACTCTTACACCTATCTTATCCTGCATTGTCACTCTATTGCAAAATATTAAAATAATTTGAATATTATTTTAAAAATACTAGCAGATCTCCTGTGACGTTGTTCATGCTGAGTATATATCATGAATTTCCACAGGGAGTTTCCCGCTGCTCTGCCATAACTTTGGTGGAAGAACCGTGGAAACCCTGGGAAAATATTTTCTGGGGTTTCCTCAGCTCTTCTGCTGAAACTATGGCAAACAAATGGGAAAACTCATGTGGAAATTCACCCTGATATTAAAATAGTGTTGTTTATACCGTGACATAAACATGAAGACCACAGATTTATAACATTGAAAAGTCAAATTCGATTTTTATTTGGTATTCTGGGCGTTTTACTGCTGCTTTGCGGATGGAATTCCATGACTCTGACCATCATTCTCTGAAAACTGTAAATGAAACCCTGGAAAGAAACATAAATTTTCAGTGACATCAGGATGGAAGGGGATAGGCACAAGAAGCGCCCACACCCCGTCTGCGGTATTTTACAATTCTTAAAAAAAACAGGTGTGGTCATCTCGTAGAACCCAGTCCCAAATTCCGCCTTCCCTCCTTCATCCGCTGAGCATGGGCCCTCTTAGCCCTAGTAATTTCATGGCTGCGAAGTTGTGTTCAATAGTTTGAAATGAAGTATCAAAATAGGTCATTTTTGTTATTTGTTCTCTCGACATGGATGATGCTAGCAAGGCCACATTTATTGACGATCTCTAGTTTCCCTGAGAAGGTGATGGGCTTTCTCCTTTAACAGTTGTAGTCCTTATGTTGATAATGCTCCCATGGTGGTGTTCGGTCAGGAATTCCAGGGTTTTGACCCAGCAATAATGAAGGAGCAGTGATATATGTTCACGTCAGGATGGTGTGTGACTTTGAGGTGATGGTGTTCCCACAACATTGTTGCTCTTGTCCTTCTGGACTCTGTGTCCAGTGCACTTAGCCATTTATTAATGGCATGTGGAGTAAATGGAAATGGTTGAACTTCTTGTGATTTCCAGAGTCCCTCTTTAATATATCTTTTTAAATTGTTTAAACAATGCTGTTTTATAATGGCCTTCAAATTGCGGTGTCTGCGATGGTGTACTCTAACAGCACGCCGTTGTATTCCCTTTGAAAGGCCCCGCAAGTTCCATATTTCCACATGCGCATGCGAAAAATCCGGAACTTGCTATCTGTCAAAGTACGCCTTGACAGATCATCCGAACCGCCTGAAAACTGAGTATTGCTGGCTACTTGCTCAACAACTGGCCAGCAATTGCGCACGCAACTCTTACGGCTGGTAAAAGCAGGCGTAGGGCCTGCTTGCATCAGCGTAAGGGTATATATAAATAAAACATTTAAAAATCCAAAATTATGCACATACACGTTATTAAATGAGTTTATGCAAATATGGCCTGGATTACAGTCTTAATGATGTGTGAAATTATCAAAAAATTTAATTTTTATTGAGTTTGGTGGAATGAAGGAACTTATGATTAAAATTAAAATTCTGTTAATTGTATAATTTTTACATTTTGGCATTCCATTGCATATCATTAGAGGATTCCCTTCGTAAATGATTGCAATGGAATTCTCCTTCATCATTGGAGGACCAGCCCACGTGATCCCAGGGATGCTTCCGAACCACCTGGGATCCATGGGGCATTATACTGCCCTCCGCCTTGAGGCCTGAGACTGCAACTCTTCGCAGCCTGGGCACCAGGAGGTAATTTTGTAAATGTTTTGAAGGTCGGAGGCATATTCTGGAGGTACGCCTTCGACCACAATTTCTAGGCCATTATGTTATATAGATTGCATTGTTTAATTCAAAAGTTACCCTTATTGAAATGATGTAGTGAATTTGCCGTACAACCTACACACTGAGGAGACCATTAGGATACTTTTAATTGAGCTGTTTTGAAAGAAGCATGACATTGTTTTTGAGGCTGATGCTCTCCAAGACATGTGTGTGCCACTTTATAAAGTGCTACAGATCACATTGGTTTCCCAAAAATAATTAATTACACAGCTAGCGATGCTTCAGAAAATCGTGAGTGTTAAAGTTAGGGACCCTAATTTTGAACATGATGAGGTACAATTAATATAGAGAAATAACATCCATTGGACTGCTTTAACTGAAGTAAAAAATAAATATACAGTGAGAACAAATAATATTGTACTACCTCTCCATTTGTCAAGTGGGTCTAGCCAGCATTTGCTGCTCTGCACCATGGGTTATGGCTTCTCCTGTCTCACTGAGAGTGAGAAACTGCATGTGTACATTAAAAATTAGCTGTGGAAACTTGTGAAGTGATTCAAGAATTCTAAAGTTTGAATGACAGTGCCTGGGATCAGATTCTATGCTTAATTTGGAACCTGAATGTGGATGGAGCAGATGCTAAGCCCAAGTGCTAACTGAATAAGATGCAAATGGTTAATATGCATGCGCAATGTTGCAGTGATTGCCTCACAAATTCAATCTTTCAGCATAATTATCAAGATAACTGTTAAGAGTGAGAATTGTGTTATCAAAAAGAATGGGACTGATTACAAAGCTGTTTAAACATGTGGTGAGGTGGGGGGGGTGGTTTCCCCAATACTTTAGGTGCTAAAGAGCCTCCGAGGTGGTCAAGATGGGGTCTTGAGCTGCAACACTGGTTTAGCCCACCTTTAGCACCATACGACACCTTGGTAAAGGAGTTGAAGCGCGTGCTAGGAGCAGCCACCCCGAGGATCGTTGAGGCTCTGACTGTCAATTAAATTGGCTGCTAGCACTCATTAAAGAGGCTGCACGCCATTTTGCTGGTTAGCGCTGCAATTAACGACCTCTCCTAACAGCGACCAGCTGAACAGGAGTAGTCGTTGCTGAGGATTTTGAGCACTACTTAAAGTCATGTTCAGCTTTCACTGTTCACTTGCTGTTGGAGATTGACTGACTACACTGCATTTGAAGAGGACTTTTAAGACACATCGGGAGATTTTCTGGGACACTTTGTTAAGACTTCACCAACACTCTATCGACATTTATTCCGGACATTCTCTGAGGACTTCACCTAAAGAGAGTGAGTGGTGTGCTACTCTACCTTTTTGGAGACCTTTTAGGAGTCACCAGGATAAAGGGAGTGCTTGGTCATGGGCATCTTGCTAGGGGTCTGCCTTGGTTCGGAGGAGGAATGGGAGGAGGGGGTGAGGCCAGGCAGAGCAACACCAGCTGCTGCAGGAGAGATGGACAGGAGGGCGAGGTGGGCTCCAGATTTGTTCTGACTTGCTGCATGCTCCACAACTGGCGATCATGAGAGACTAGCCGTTGCCACCAGCAATTGTGCCAGAGGATCAAGCTGAGGAGCCACAAGAGGAGGAGGAAGACGAAGAGGAGGAGGACCAGGGGGAGCACCAGAGGGTTCCAAGTACAGGAAACTCTTTATTAACCGGCACCGACGGGACCGGCGTGGTGCCGGTTAATCAAAAAGTCCGGATAACGGAGAGTTATATCTCCCAACGTACGAGAGCCCCGTACACATTGACATGCGCCTGCATTCGGAGCTCCGTCTCCCCGGGGACCGCCAGCTGACCATCTGTCGTGTCTGCTGCCTACCCGGGCTGCACATTCCCCTCCCAATCTACACGCTCCGATACAAGGCAAACGCCTCGGGGTTTTTTTTAAAGTTAATTTTAAACGAGAGATGAAGGAAAACCCCGGTTACCTACTCAAGAATTTTGCCGGTTGTGGTAACACAATACAGCTTCCTGTGACTCGAACTTTATTGCATCACTTCCTGTGATTAGTCCAGGATAAATACTGGACTGATCAGTTGGATCCTGGAGAGGCATAGAGTAAGACCTCTTTTGTATGTAGCACCTTTTTAGTTGATTAAAGCTTACTTTAAGTTCACCACGCGTAAGGCTCATTCTTACGACACCGGTTAAGAGAGATTTCCGGATATTTGGGTGCCGGTTAATAAAGAGTTTCCTGATGGCCCACACCTGGGAGGGGCGCGCGCCGCCATCTAATTGAAGACCGCTTTTTAGGCATGTCCTCCACCATCAGACTTCGGAGAACTGTTGTCACATGCTTTATCTTCCACGAAGAACCATCAGGAAGTCCATCATCTGCACTCAATCCTTTCAACCCCTTCCCCCCTGAAGATCACAATAAAAAAGACCACCAATTCCACCACTTCCCAATTACTATCATCACTCTTTATTAACAGCAAAAACAAACAATGAACACATGATGCAACCAACAGCACTTAAAAATCTTAAACTAATTACCCTGGTGCTCACCCTTACTGGCGATCCTATAAGTGCTCTAACCTACTCTGGTGCTCAGCACGAGTGGCAGCACCACGCGAGGTGGGTGGCTGCTGGGATTCTGAACAGGGCAGTTCAGATGTCCTCCTGGGACACCCTCGAGAGACTGTGGGCCCTGATGCCCTGCCTCAGACTGCACCATCTCAGAATGGGCTTCAGCAGTCAGGGCCGCCTGGCTGACAGGCAACTGCCAGGGCAATGGTGGGGGAGGGAGCAGCAATGCTGCCAACCGGAGAGAGGCCAGAAGGTTCCTGCTCCATGATTCCCACGCCACTACCTTGCGATGTCTGTTCAGCCAGCCCAGTGATCTGCTAGAGGAGCCCAGAGCCACCACGGAAGCTGTTTTGGCTTCCATTGCAGCACTTTGTCACTCCAAGCAAGCTGTTTGGCGTTCCATGGAAGCTGCAATGATAGCACTGGAAGCTGCAACATCAGTCACCAGACACTGCAAGGGCTCCACAGGTCACTGCATGGAATTGGCCAGCCTCTTCACGCTGGAGAGGATGGGTTCCAGGCTCTGTGTCAAGCCACGGGCCAAGCTGGCGGTGGACTCCTCCATCCCCCTAGCCACGACCCGTAAGCTATCAGGCAGGCTCTCCATTGCACAATGCATTTGGTTTGGCAAACCCATCCGTTTTCTTCCGAAGCTTGGCCCTGCGAGGTCCTCATCTGACTCCTCTACAGCAGAACTAATATGTGACCTTGCCCCCAGCAAGGTGGCACCTGTGGTGTCCCTTCCACCCGGCGTGGCTGCTGCCAACTC
Organism: Squalus acanthias; assembly: GCA_030390025.1. Taxonomy (NCBI): domain Eukaryota; kingdom Metazoa; phylum Chordata; class Chondrichthyes; order Squaliformes; family Squalidae; genus Squalus; species Squalus acanthias. The sequence goes on from CM059425.1 coordinate 165,015,463, forward strand.
GTTCCCGGTGCGTCCCACTGTGAGGATCCCTCTTCTACTCTAGCCTCTAAGTTACGTGTGGTGTCGGTCTCTGAGCTGGTGCCTGCGACATTGGTAGCGATTGAGACAGTGCCATTTTCCTCATTCTCCTCCTCCTCTTCCTCTGGGGGCGAAGTGGCTATTCCTCCTCTTCCAGTTACTCGGGGGGGGGGGGGATTTTTCAATCAAAGCTAGAAGGGTTAGGGTGCAACACGTGTGGGCACGATAGGAGGATGTGTGTGATGAGACCATATGGCGCTTTGGAGTGAGGATAGCTTCAGGGGATTAGGAATGAGGAATAGTTGTGGATCTGTAAAGAAGCTGGAGTGGCCACATGCCTCTAGGCGATCTGCCCCCCTGCTCCGCCTGTGGCCACTGCGTCTGCCACTCCCCTCCCAATCACAGCCAGCACTGCCTCCTCAAAGGGAATGATACCATGCAGTTGTGCTTCGACTCCCCTGGTCAGGTCCTGCTGGTGCTTGTTATGTGCTACCTTGTCCTGGAAGAGAAAAAGTGGTAATTGTGAATGAGTGTATTGGCAGGTTTGTTTGTGTGTATGTGTGTGATGCCTCACAAGGTTGAAGACCTGTGAAATGTGTCTGAGGTGTGAGTAGTGCCGATGAAGGATGCAATAATATCCCCATCCTCAATGATGGTGGAGCCCAGCACGTGAGTGCAAAAGACAAGGCTGAAGCGTTTGCAACCATCTTCAGCCAGAAGTGCCGAGTGGATGATCCATATCGGCCTCCTCCTGAGGTCCCCACCATCACATAAGCCAGACTTCAGCCAATTCGATTCACTCCACGCGATGTCAAGAAACGGCTGAGCGCACTGGATATAGCAAAGGCTATGGGCCCCGACAACATCCCGGCTATCGTGCTGAAGACTTGTGCTCCAGAACTAGCCGCGCCTCTAGCCAAGCTGTTCCAGTACAGCTACAACACTGGCATCTATCCGACAATGTGGAAAACTGCCCAGGTATGTCCGGTCCACAAAAAGCAGGACAAATCCAACCTGGCCAATTACCGCCCCATTAGTCAAGAACATAAGAAATAGGAGCAGGAATAGGCCACTTGGCCCCTCGAGCCTGCTCCGCCATTCAATAAGATCATGGCTGATCTTGGGCTCAAAGCCACTTCCCCGCCCGCTCCCCATAACCCTTCACTTCCTTATCTTGCACAAATTGTCTATCTCCACCTTAAATGTATTTAATGGCCCAGCCTCCACAGCTCTCTGGGGCAGAGAATTCCACAGATTTACGACCCTCTGAGAGAAGAAATTCTTCCTCATCTCAGTTCTAAAAGGGCGACTCTTTATTCTAAAACTGTGCCCCTGCGTTCTAGATTTCCCCAGGAGGGGAAACATCCTCTTTGCATCTACCTTGTCGTGCCCCCTCAGTATCTTATATGTTTCAATAAGATCACCTCTCATTCTTCTAAATTCCAATGAGTATAGGCCCAGCCTGCTCAACCTTTCCTCATAAGTCAACCCCCTCATCTCTGGAATTAACCTAGTGAATCATCTCTGAATCTACTCTCAATCGTCAGCAAAATGATGGAAGGTGTCATCGACAGTGCTATCAAGCGGCACTTACTCACCAATAACCTGCTCACTGAGGCCCAGTTTGGGTTCTGCCAAGACCACTCGGCTCCTGACCTCATTACAGCCTTGGTTCAAATATGGACAAAGGAGCTGAATTCCAGAGGTGAGGTGAGAGTAACTGCCCTTGACATCAAGGCAGCATTTGACCGAGTGTGGCATCAAGGAGCCCTAGTAAAACTGAAGTCAATGGGAATCAGGGGGAAAACGCTCCACTGGCTGGAGTCATACCTAGCACAAAGGAAGATGGTTGTGGTGTTTGAAGGTCAATCATCACAACCCCAGGACATCGCTGCAGGAGTTCCTCAAGGCAGTGTCCTAGGCCCAACCATCTTCAGCTGCTTCATCAATGACCTTCCCTCCAACATAAGGTCAGAAATGGGGATGTTCGCTGATGACTGCACAGTGTTCAGCGCCATTCACAACTCCTCAGATAATGAAGCAGTCCATGCCCGCATGCAACAAGACCTGGACGACATTCAGGCTTGGGCTGATAAGTGGCAGGTAACATTCGCGCCACACAAGTGCCAGGCAATGACTATTTCCAACAAGTGACAGTCTAACCACCTCCCCATGACATTCAATGGCATTACCATCGCCGAATCCCCCAACATCAACATCCTGGGGGTCACCATTGACCAGAAACTTAACTGGACCAGCCACATAAATACTGTGGCAACAAGAGCAGGTCAGAGGCTATGGCGAGTGTCTCACCTCCTGACTCCCCAAAGCATTTCCACCATCTACAAGGCACAAGTAAGGAATGTGTTGGAATACTCTCCACTTGCCTGGATGAGTGCAGCCCCAACAACACTCAAGAAGCTCGACACCATCCAGGACAAAGCAGCCCATTTGATTGGCACCCCATCCACCACCTTAAACATTCACTCCCTCCACCACCAACGTACCGTACTGCAGTGTGTACCATCTACAAGATGTACTGTAGCAACTCACCAAGGCTTCTTCGGCAGCACCTTCCAAACCCGCGACCTCTTCCACCTAGAAGGACAAGGGCAGCAGGCGCATGGGAACACCACCACATCCAAGTTCCCCTCCAAGTCACACACCATCCCGACTTAGAAATATATCGCCGATCCTTCATCATCGCTGGATCAAAATCCTGGAACTCCCTACCTAACAGCATTTGGGAGTACCTTCACCACACGGACTGCAGCGGTTCAAGAAGGCAGCTCACCACCACCTTCTCAAGGGCAATTAGGGATGGGCAATAAATGCTGGCCTTTCCAGCAACGCCCACAACCCATAAAATGAATTAAAAAAAATAATAATGGGGATTGTGTGACTGTTAGTGTATAGTTAGATGGTGGATGCAGTGTGTTGAGGTTGTGCTGCTGGTGGTGGAGCAGTGTGTTTGTGAGATGGGCTCTTACCTTGACCACTCATGTCAAGTCGTTAAATTTCTTGCCATGTCCTGGGGCAGGGCTCCTGGCTTTTACCTCCTGGGCTATCTCCTCCCACATCCGCTGCATTAGCTGCCTCTGTGGCCTCCTTCCCCCTGCCCCCTCCCCCCGTGGGTACAGGACAACCCTCCTCCTCTGGAACACCTCCATGAGGACTTCCAGTGCCGCGCCTGCGAACCTGTGCGCCCCCCTCCCTTGGTCCCTGAGCCATCCTGAAATGTTCCGTTGTGACAGCCAGCGCACTCCACGCCTTCAGTGGAAGTGGGTGTGTGGAGACTACATATACCACTCTAGGAAAATTGCAACTAATCAGCGCTTGTGTGCTAAATGTGCAGGTGTCTGTTTTAGTGCCTCAAGGTTCATTGAAATCGTGGTAATTATCAATTAACCCCAACATTGCAGGCGAAAACCAGACTTTCAAACAGGCATGTCTTATTAGCAAAGCACCCACTTAGCGCCTGTTTTCACCCTTTCCCCGAAATAACCCCCATGAACTTGTGTTTAGTTTTCAGAGTGATATTTATCAAATTTGGAACGACTTTTAAACCAAAGTGAATGACACTCCCTCCAAACGAGTGAGTCTGGGCAGCATGGTTCAGTGAGTGAAGATATCCTGAAGCACCACCTGACTTAATGTTGCAGACCACTGATTCTGCCATGAAACCTGTGGACGAGGAACACAAAAAATACCAAAAACAAAGTAAAACTGATCCTCACAAACTCAGATAAATTGAAGCGATAACAATTTAATAATCCAATGGGGTTCAGATGGTAGTGATTGCAAGGAATTAATATGATTGCCTACTAATTATTCCTTCCTATCCACCTATAAAAGGAGAGAAAGACACTATACCATCAGGGAAATCCTGAAGGAAGAGAGAAATAAAAGGCTGTTCTTGTGAATTTTCTACCCAAAAGGGTATGGCCAGTTATGTATTTTTTGTTTTGTATGCCTTCTGGGTGTTCATCTTCTTCTTTCCCTCATAATGCTCTGAATGGACATGCATAATGCCGTTAACAAATTGGGGAATGCTGTATTACTTAAATTAAAATTAAATTAAATTAAAATAGTTCAGGTTTCCCCAAGTCACTGCTGGGGAAATCCTTTCAAGAAATGCAGCCCCTGTTCCTCCCATTATCCACCAAAACCAGATTGTAAGATGGAATTGGCAATGGTGTTGGGGCTGGGGGTCTGGTCGCAAAGGGGTGGGTGGGGGGCGGGGGGGGGGGTAGGAGTGGTAGGAATAGTGGGGAATTGTATATCTTCGGTAGGCCTTCTTCGCTAATGAGGAAGCTTGTATTATTCAAAATATTTCCAATAATAGATTTTGTGAGTTGTTCAGCTTTCTATGCCAAACCCGAGTTGTTTTTGATTAGATAAAGAAAGACCTTGCATTTATGTAATGCCTTTCACAACCTTAGGATGTCCCAAAGTGATTCACAGCCAATGAAGTACTCTTGAAGTGTAGGAAAACTTGGCAGCCAATTTGCCCACAGCAAGGTCCCACAAACAGCAATGAGATAAATGCCCAGATAATCTGTTTTAATGAATTAGTTGATGGATACACATTGGCCAGGACACCAGGAGAACTCCCCTACATCTATCTGAATAGTGCTGTGGGATCTTTTACATCCACCTGAGAGAGCAGACCTGTTTAGAGGCCTAGAAATTCCCTACCTTACCGCCATCCATTTGCGCCGTGTTACTGCAAAAAATGGCGGCTGCCTCACTTTCGGTGCGGGACACGGCGGCCGCCATTTTGGTGAGGTCAATAGCGCTGCGTTGCAGCGCTGGCCTCTCAAATTCAAACGGGCAGATCGTGATGTCAATCGGCGTGCGATTTGACATGCGACTGCTATTTTTGATGCTGCCGCACGCCATAACGCACTCTCCAAACTGCGGACAGAAGAACGTGTGTAGCAGCACTGCAGAGACGCTGTCAGCACTTCTTAAAGGGACACACACATCTTGCAGGTAAGTTTGGATTGTTTCTTTTATATTTTACTGAAGTAGTGTATTGATGCAATACATTAAAAAAGTTGTTAAAGTGTGCAGGGAGTGCTGCTGGATGCTTGCAAGGCCTCGGATGATAAAGGAAGGCCTCTCAGAAGACAGAAAATGCTGGAAATACTCAGCAGGTCAGGCAGCAGCTGTGGAGAGAGAAACAGAGTTAACGTTTCAGGTTGAGATGCTCCCTGACCTTCTGAGTATTTCCAGCATTTTCTGCTGTTATTTCAGATTTCCAGCATCTGCAGTATTTTGCCTCTGAGAAGACCACTTGCTCACAGTCCTGCGGGGCACATGGAGATGAAGCAAAGGGGATAAGCTGCTCGGAGAGGGAAGAAGAAGAAGCAGAACAGGAAGAAGCAGAAGAGGAGGAAGCGGAAGGAAGGATGCAACCCTGACTGCCCCTTTCTGGCCGGGATACAACCCCAATTCCTCTTTCAACATTTGTCCCACACCTTATCTTCCCTCTGTTACTGACCATCACAGCGTCCTTTTGGCCACAATGCTGAAATAAAAGCTGCCACAAAGCAATCTTTTCAATCCAACTTTATCCAATATGACATCAAGAAATCAACTAATCACCCTTCTGCATTCTCTTAGTGACTGCCTTGCGTGTGCCTTTGCCTATCCTGGTGATGTCACGCGTGCTACCCCAGTGGCTGCAGCATGGCTGGTGGAAGGCTGCTGCCTTTCGGTGGGGGACACTGCAAATGGCCTTGCTGGAGGAGCTGGTGGCTGGGAGTATGAAATCGAATGACGGTGCTTCTTCTTTTTCACTCTCCTCTCCCTCTTCTTGATCAATCACGGCTGGGCAGGCTGGATTTCTTGGGTATCTGAAATGCGAAGGCACAAGGGTAGGGTTGTGGTGAGGGGAGGGCGGGAAAGCAAGAGGTGTATGCTTACACCATGCGCAGCTTGTGCATCAGAAGATATTGTGGGATGAGGGATTTGGTCGAGATTGTTGGTAGGTGAGTGATGGGGGGAGGGGGGTCGTGCATTGAGCAGCGTGTGAGGCTAGTGGTGCAGTTGATAGAAGATGGCTTTTGAAGATGCATTCACTGACCTTGATCACTGGTCTGAGGTCATGAAACTTCTTTGGGTACTGGAGCCAGGTCTTGGGGGCGACACTGCTGGCAATGACGGCTTCGCCAATCTGGTCCCATACCCTTCTTTCTGGAGGGCCTCCTGGCCCCTGTGGGTAGAGGACCTCTCTTCCACTTTTGACCCCTGCACAAAGCTGGAGTGCTGTGTGCGAGACCCTGGGTGCCCCTTGCCTGGCCTGTTGAGCTATTTGTGTTACTGTTGAAGACCTTTTACCATTTTTTACACGCAGAAGGCAGTTCAACTTAAAGAGCTGAAGACTGCCATTTTGGAATTATTTTTAATGTTTTTTCTTCCAGAAGGCAGTTGAGTTCTAAGGGCTAGAGAATGCCTATTTTAAAAAAAAATTATTTTAGAAGGCAGTTCCCCTTTAGGGCTCGAGACTGCTTTCTAAAATGACAGCCTTGCTTTAAGAAAAGGCTGCTCGCTCCAGAGACGCTACGGCCACATTACATTGGGCCTCCTGCTGAGCGCACAGCCTGAGACAGTGCATTCCACACTAGGCTGTGTGCTCCAATCATTCAAATCAGCAGGCAGCACCAACATAATGGGCGCGAGCAAACCTTGTCCTGCACTGGCACTGCCCGTTTTCAGACCTTATTGGATTTCTAGGCCAGAGTCTCTTCTGAAACATGGTTCATCCGACAGTACAGCACTCCCTCTAGTACCGCACTGAAATGTCACCTTAGATTATATGCTCAAGTTTCTGGATAATTGGTTGCCATTTAAAGTCAGTGATATTTTTGATGGTGTAGGCACATTTCTTCTATAACATAGAAACATAGAAACATAGAAAATAGGTACAGGAGTAGACCATTCGGTCCTTCGAGCCTGCACCGCCATTCAATGCATTCATGGCTGAACATGCTACCTCAGTACCCCATTCCTGCTTTCTCGCCATACCCCTTGATCCCCTTAGTTGTGAGTGTTATATCTAACTCCCTTTTGAATATATTTAGCGAACTGGCCTCAACAACCTTCTGTGGAAGAGAATTCCATAGATTCACCACTCTCTGGGTGAAGAAGTTCCTCCTCAGCTCAGTCCTAAATGGCTTCCCCTTAATCCTTAGACTGTGACCCCTGGTTCTAGTTTTCCCTACCATTGGGAATATTCTGCCCGCATCTAATTTGTCTAAACCAGTCAGGATTTTAAATGTCTCTATAAGATCCCCCCTCATTCTTCTGAACTCCAGAGGATACAAGTTCAGTTGACCCAATCTTTCTTGATATGTCAGTCCGGCCATCCCAGGAATCAATCTAGTGAACCTTCGCTGCACTCCCTCAATAGCAAGAATGTCCTTCCTTAAGTTAGGAGACCAAAACTGCGCACAATACTCCAGGTGTGGCCTCACCAAGGCCCTGTACAACTGCAGCATCACCTCCCTACTCCTGTACTCAAATCCCCTTACTATGAAGGCCATCATTCCGTTTGCTTTCTTGACTGCCTGCTGCACTTGCATTCCCACCTTCAGTGACTGATGTACCATGATGCCCAGTTCAATGTTAATAGTGAAAATGTGCATTTATGCTGGCAATACACTGCAGGTTTTCAACTAGCAACTCTTCCCTCACAAAGATATGTCATCATTAACTTTTGCAGTAAAACATTTAGCCAATATTGGTTGATGCCAGAAGCACAGTAACACTGCACAATATAATCCAGTATATGTAAACTTAGCTGTACTATGCCAGACAGTGATAATTGTCCAATATTTTTTCAAGCATTGGTCCAGATGAGCTGTGTTTGGTATTCCAGTCAGACCATACTTGGAGTGTTGTGCCTAATTCTTGCCACTGGGACACAAAGGAGACATTCAAGCCCTGCAGAGAAGGTTCATGTGACAGATAGCTTGCGTCAGAGGACTGAGTTGTGATGAAAGACTGGGGAACCTTAAAATTTTCAGTTTTGAAAGGCGATAACTAAAAGGGACTATCATAACGTTATTTAAAAAAAGTAAATTTTATTAAAAAGATAAATACAGAATATCACTTAAAATTAAGGTGTGACAGTAGGTCAAAGAGGCATATGTTGAAATTAGTGAAAGGCAAAGTTAGGACTGATGGAAGTTCTACTTCACACAAAGAATGATCAATGCATGGAATGTACTTCTGGTATGGTAGTGAAGGCAAAAGCTCTGGAATAATTTAAGGAACATTGTGACTCCTGACAACAAAACGGAAGCTACCGGAAGCTGCACAGAAGCATTCTTCCCATAACTGTCAGGTCCCACATTTTAAAAATAACGTTCACCACAACAGACGGAGGAGCTGAGAACTGCCGAAGCACATCACTAATAAAGTTTCATTACGTTCACCTGAACCGTGCTGGGACCAGTGTTCTGGCGAGTCATATAACTAGGGTGGTAGAGAGGGCTTTAAACTAAATAGTGGGGGCAAGGGATCAAATTTGGGAAGATGTGGTAAATCAAACAGTAGAGGCAAGGCAAGAGAGAAAGGTATTAATATGGGAAATGATAAACAGACCGTGACAGGAAGGGATAGAGAGTACAAATCTAAGAGTAAATCAACAGATAAGGCTAGAGGTTACAAAAATAATAAAAGGACTAAACGAAAGGCTCTGCATCTGAATGCACGTAGCATTCGAAACAAAACAGATGAACTGATAGCGCAAATAGAAATAAATAAGTATGATCTGATAGCCATTACAGAAACATGGCTGCAGGATGACATAGATTGGGACCTGAATATTGAAGGGTACATGACATTTAGGAAGGACAGGAAGCTAGGAAAAGGTGGAGGGGTGGCTCTGTTAATTAACGATGGTATTAGCACAATAGAGAGGGATGACCTAAGTTCAGAAAACCAGAATGTAGAAGCGGTTTGGGTAGAGATGAGAAATGATAAAGGCAAGAAGTCACTTGTGGGAGTGGTGTACAGGCCCCCTAATAGTAACCACATGGTAGAATGGAGTATAAAGGAAGAAATAATGGGAGCTTGTCAGAAAGGTATGGCAATAATCATGGGGGATTTTAATCTACATATAGACTGGAAAAATCAGATGGGCAAAGGTAGCCTAGATGAGGAGTTCATAGAATGTTTTCGGGATAGTTTCTTAGAACAGCACGTTCTGGAGCCAACCAGAGAGCAGGCTATACTAGACCTGGTATTGTGCAACGAGATAGGATTAATTAATGCCCTCATAGTGAAGGTGCCCCTAGGTAGCAGCGATCATAATATGATTGAAATTTACATTCAGTTTGAGGGAGAGAAGAGTGGGTCCAAGACTAGTATTTTAAACTTAAATAAGGGCAATTATGAGGGCATGAAAGCAGAGCTAGCTAAAGTGAACTGGCAAATTAGGTTAAGGGATAGGTCAATAGAGTTGCAGTGGCAGACATTTAAGGGATATTTCAGAATACACAGAATATATACATTCCAACGAGAAAGAAAAATTCCAAGGGGAGGACCCACCATCCGTGGTTAACTAAAAAAGTTAAAGATTGTATTAGACTTAAAGAAAAAGCATATAATTGCGCAAAAATGGGTGGCAGGTCAGAAGATTGGACACAATATAAAAAACAACAAAGAATGACTAAAAGATTAATAAGGAGAGAAAAATTAGAGTACGAGAGAAAGCTAGCTAGAAATATAAAAATAGATAGTAAGAGTTTCTATCGATATTTAAAAAAGAAAAGAGTTAACAAAGTGAGGTTTGGTCCTATAGAAAGTGAGTCTGGGGAATTAATAATGGAAAATAAGGAGATGGCAGTTGAATTGAACAGGTATTTTGCATCGGTCTTCACTATAGAGGATACAAGTAACATCCCAGAAATAGCTGTAAATCAGGAAATGGAAGGGAGGGAGGAACTCAAGAAAATTACAATCACCAGGGAAGTGGTACTGAGCAAATTGTTGGAGCTGCGGGCTGACAAGTCCCCGGGTCCTGATGGACTTCATCCTAGGGTCTTAAAAGAAGTGGCTAATGAGATAGTTGATGCATTGGTTTTAATTTTCCAAAATTCCCTAGATTCGGGGAAGGTTCCATTAGATTGGAAAACAGTGAATGTAACTCCTTTATTCAAAAAGGGAGGGAGACAGAAAGCAGGAAACTACAGGCCAGTTAGCTTAACATCTGTCATAGGGAAGATGCTAGAAGCTATTATTAAAGACGTTATAGCAGGGCACTTAGAAAAGTTCAAGGTAATCAGGCAGAGTCAACATGGTTTTGTGCAAGGGAAATCATGTTTAACCAATTTATTGGAGTTCTTTGAGGAAGTAACATGTGCTGTCGATAAAGGGGAACTGGTCGATGTACTGTACTTAGATTTCCAGAAAACATTTGATAAGGTGCCACATCAAAAGTTATTGTGGAAAATAAAAGCTCATGGTGTAGGGGGTAACATATTGGCATGGATAGAAGATTGGCTAGCTAACAGTAAACAGAGAGTAGGCATAAATGGGTCATTTTCTGGTTGGCAAGATGTAACGAGTGGTGTACCACAGGGATCAGTACTGGGGCATCAACTTTTTACAATTTATATAAATGACTTAGATGAAGGGACCGAAGGTATGGTTGCTAAATTTGCTGATGACACAAAGATAGGTAGGAAAGTAATTTGTGAAGAGGACATAAGGAGGCTACAAAGGGATATAGATCTGGCAAATGGAGTATAATGTGGGTAAATGTGAAATTGTCCATTTTGGCAGTAAGAATAAAAAAGAAGCATATTATCTAAATGGTGAGAGATTGCAGAGCTCTGAGATGCAGAGGGATCTGGGTGTCCTAGTGCATGAATCGCAAAAGGTTAGTATGCAGGTACAGCAAGTAATTAGGAAAGCTAATAGAATGTTATCATTTATTGTGAGGGGAATTGAATACAAAAGTAGGGAGGTTATACTTCAGTTATACAGGGCATTGGTGAGACCACATCTGGAGTACTGTGTACAGTATTGGTCTCCTTATTTAAGGAAGGATGTAAATGCGTTGGAAGCAGTTCAGAGAAGGTTTACTAGACTAATGCCTGGAATGGGCGGGTTGTCTTATGAGGAAAGGCTAGGCTTGTATCCGCTGGAGTTTAGAAGAGTAAGCGGTGACTTGATTGAAAATGTAAAATTAAAGCAAAATTAAAGCACATGGGATTGGGGGTAATATACTGGCATGGATTGAAAATTGGTTAACAAACAGGGAACAGAGAGTAGGAATAAATGGGTCTTTTTCGGGGTGGCAGGCGGTGACTAGTGGGGTACCGCAGGGATCAGTGCTTGGGCCCCAGCTATTCACAATATATATCAATGATTTGGATGAGGGAACCAAATGTAATATTTCCAAGTTTGCTGACGACACAAAACCAGGTGGGATTGTGAGTTGTGAGGAGAATGCAAAGAGGCTTCAAGGCGATTTAGACAAGTTGAGTGAGTGGGCAAATACATGGCAGATGCAGTATAACGTGGATAAATGTGAAGTTATCCACTTCGGTAGGAAAAACATAAAGGTAGAGTATTATTTAAATGGTGATAGATTGGGAAATGCTGATGTACAAAGGGACCTGGGTGTCCTTGTGCACCAGTCACTGAAAGCAAACGTGCAGGTGCAGCAAGCAGTTAGGAAGGCAAATGGTATAGAACATAGAACAGTACAGCACAGTACAGGCCCTTCAGCCCTCGATGTTGTGCCGAGCATTGTCCGAAACCAAGATCAAGCTATCCCACTCCCTATCATTCTGGTGTGCTCCATGTGCTTATCCAATAACCGCTTGAAAGTTCCTAAAGTGTCCGACTCCACTATCACAGCAGGCAGTCCATTCCACACCCCAACCACTCTCTGAGTAAAGAATCTACCTCGGACATCCCTTCTATATCTCCCCCCATGCACCTTATAGTTATGCCCCCTTGTAACAGCTACCTCCACCCGAGGAAATAGTCTCTGAACATCCCCTCTATCTATCCCCCTCATCATCTTATAAACCTCTATTAAGTCGCCTCTCATCCTCCTCCGCTCTAAAGAGAAAAGCCCTAACTCCCTCAATCTTTCCTCATAAGACCTCCCCCCCAAACCAGGCAGCATCCTGGTAAATCTCCTTTGCACTCTTTCCAATGCTTCCACGTCCTTCCTATAGTGAGGTGACCAGAACTGCACACAATATTCCAAATGTGGTCTCACCAAGGTCCTGTACAGTTGTAGCATAACCTCACGGTTCTTAAACTCAAACCCCTTGTTAATAAACGCTAACACACTATAGGCCTTCTGGATATGAACCCCCAGATCCCTCTGTTCCTCCACGTTCCTCAGAACCCTGCCGTTGACCCTGTATTCCTTATTCAAATTTGCCCTACCAAAATGAATCACCTCGCACTTATCAGGGTTAAATTCCATCTGCCATTTTTCAGCCCAGCTCTGCATCCTATCAATGTCTCTTTGCAGCTTACAACAGCCCTCCACCTCATCCACTACTCCACCAATCTTGGTGTCATCAGCAAATTTACTGATCCACCCTTCAGTCCCCTCCTCCAAGTCATTGATAAAAATCACAAACAGCAGAGGACCCAGCACCGACCCCTGTGGCACACCGCTGGTAACTGGTCTCCAGTCCGAAAATTTTCCATCCACCACCACCCTCTGCCTTCTATGAGATAGCCAGTTACTTATCCAATCGGCCAAATTTCCCTCTATCCCACAACTCCTTACTTTCTTCATGAGCCGACCATGGGGAACCTTATCAAACGCCTTACTAAAATCCATGTATACGACATCAACTGCTCTACCTTCATCTACACACTTAGTTACCTCCTCAAAGAATTCAATCAAATTTGTTAGGCAAGACTTACCCTTCACGAATCCGTGTTGACTATCCCTGATTAAGTTGCCTCTTTCCAAATGGTCATAAATCCTATCCCTCAGGACCTTTTCCATTATCTTACCAACCACCGAAGTAAGACTAACCGGCCTATAATTACCAGGGTCATTCCTATTTCCTTTCTTGAAGAGAGGAACAACATTCGCCACTCTCCAGTCCTCTGGCACCATCCCCGTGGACAGTGAGGACCCAAAGATCAAAGCCAAAGGCTCTGCAATCTCCTCCCTTGCCTCCCAAAGAATCCTAGGATATATCCCATCTGGCCCAGGGGACTTATCGACCCTCAGGTTCTTCAAAATTGCTAAAACATCTTCCCTCAGAACATCTACCTCCTCCAGCCTATCCACCTTTATCACACTCTCATCCTCAAAAACATGGCCCCTCTCCTCGGTGAACACTGACAAAAAGTATTCATTCATCACCTCTCCTATCTCTTCTGACTCCATGCACAAGTTCCCACTACTGTCCTTGACCGGCCCTACCCTCACCCTGGTCATTCTTTTATTTCTCACATAAGAGTAAAAAGCCTTGGGGTTTTTCTTGATCCGACCCGCCAAGGACTTCTCATGCCCCCTCCTAGCTCTCCTAAGCTCTTTTTTTAGCTCATTCCTTGCTACCTTGTACCCCTCAATCGACCCAACTGAACCTTGTTTTCTCATCCTTACATACGCTTCCTTTTTCCTCTTGACTAGACATTCAACCTCTTTTGTGAACCATGGTTCTCTCACTCGGCCATTTCCTCCCTGCCTGACAGGGACATACCTATCAAGGACACGCAGTAATTGCTCCATGAAAAAGCTCCACTTTTCGTTTGTGCCTTTCCCTGATAGTTTCTGTTCCCATCTTATGCTCCCTAATTCTTGCCTAATCGCATCATAATTACCCCTCCCCCAATTATAAACCCTGCCCTGCCGTATGGCCCTATCCCTCTCCATTGCAATAGTGAAAGTCACCGAATTGTGGTCGCTATCTCCAAAGTGCTCTCCCACATACAAATCAAACACTTGGCCTGGTTCATTACCCAGTACCAAATCCAATGTGGCCCCACCTCTTGTCGGCCTATCCACATATTGTGTCAGGAAACCCTCCTGCACACACTGTGCAAAAACTATCCCATCCGAACTGTTTGACCTATAAAGGTTCCAATCAATATTTGGAAAGTTGAAGTCACCCATGACAACTACTCTGTGACCTCCACACCTATTCATAATCTGCTTTGCAATTTCTTCCTCCACATCTCTATTACTATTTGGGGGCCTGTAGAAAACTCCTAACAACGTGACCGCTCCTTTCCTATTTCTAACTTCAGCCCATATTACCTCAGACGGCAGATCCCCCTCGAACTGCCTTTCTGCCGCTGTTAAACTATCCTTGATTAACAATGCTACTCCTCCACCTTTCTTACCACCTTCCCTACTCTTACTGAAACATCTATACCTCGGAACTTCCAACAACCATTCCTGTCCCTGTTCTAACCATGTCTCCGTAATGGCCACCACATCGTAGTCCCAAGTACCAATCCACGCTCCAAGTTCTCCTACCTTATTCCGGATGCTCCTTGCATTGAAGTAGACACACTTCAAGCCACCTTCCTGTCTGCCGGTACATTCCTGCGACCTTGATACCCTCCTCAGTACCTCCCTACACTCACCACTGGCTCCTGGACTACAGCCCTTTTTCCCATCCCCCTGACAAATTAGTTTAAACCCCCCCGAAGAGCCGTAGCAAATTTCCCTCCCAGGATATTGGTGCCCCTCTGGTTCAGGTGCAAACCGTCCTGTTTGTACAGGTCCCACCTTCCCCAGAATGCGCTCCAATTATCCACATAACTGAAACCCTCCCCCCTACACCATCCCTGCAGCCACGTGTTTATCTGCACTCTCTCCCTGTTCCTCAACTCGCTAGCACGTGGCACCGGCAACAAACCAGAAATTACAACATGGCTTGTACTGGCTCTCAGCTTCCAACCTAGCTCCCTAAATTCCTGTTTTAAATCCCCGTCCCTTCTCCTACCTATGTCGTTGGTACCGATGTGTACCACGACTTGTGATTGTTCCCCCTCCCCCTTGAGGATTCTGAAAACACGGTCCGAGACGTCACGGACCCTGGCACCCGGGAGGCAACATACCATCCGTGAGTCTCTTTTGCTGCCACAGAATCTCCTATCTGTCCCTCTGACTATTGAGTCCCCAATAACTATTGCTCTCCTGCTCTCCCCCCTTCCCTTCTGAGCCACAGGGACGGACCCAGCGCCGGAGATCCGGTCACCGCGGCTCACCACCGGTAGGTCGTCCCCCTCAACAGTATCCAAAGCGTTATACCTGTTACTGAGGGGAACGACCACAGAGGATCCCCGCACCGACCGCCTCCTCCTAGCCCCTCTCACCGTCACCCATCTATCTTCATTCTTTGGAGTAATTACATCCCTGAAGCTTCTATCTATGACCTCCTCTGCCTCCCGAATGATCCGAAGTTCATCCAGCTCCAGCTCCAGTTCCCTAACACAGTTTTCGAGGAGCTGGAGATGGGTGCACTTCCCACAGGTGTAATCAGCAGGGACACCGACGGCGTCCCTCACCTCAAACATTCTGCAGGAGGAACATTTCACTGCCTCCCCTGCCATCCCCTCTAGCCAACTTGCGGATTAAACTAGAACAGATTTAAACCAATCCACTGTTTTGTCTATTCCGGGGCGGATCAGTTGTTGTCACCGAAGTAATCGGCTTCCCACAATAGCTACAGAATCCCGGGAATACCTGCACCCTCCAGGGAATGAGTTGCCGTGATCTTGACATTTACATTGTAATTATTTCTGTGGTGCCCAAGTTTAATATTCTCCTGAGACTCGTATTCCAATCCAGTTACAGTCCTATGCTGTGAGTGTGTGGGTGTGTCTGGTACAGTGGGTGTGACAGGCACTATGTCTGTGAGTGGGACAAATAAGATTTATCAGAGTAAAAGAGCGGGAACCGGCGCAGTTTAAAAGGAGCCCCGCAGAGTAAAAGAGCGGGAACCGGCTCAGATTAAAAAAAAAGCCCCGCAGAGTAAAAGAGCGGGAACCGGCTCAGTTTAAAAGAAGCCTTTATTGCAAGAGGATTTGAGTACAGGAGCAAGGATGTCTTACTACAGTTATACAGAAATCTTTTCTCACAAAGGGTCGTGAATCTTTGGAACTCTCTTCCTCAGAGGACAGTGGAAGAAGAGTCTTTGAATATTTTTAAGGCAGAGGTAGATAGATTCTTGATAAGCAAGGGGGTGAAAGGTTATTGGGGGTCGGCGGGATTGTGGAGTAATCAGATCAGCCATGATCTTATTGAATGGCAGAGCAGGCTCGAGGGGCCGAGTGGCTTACTCCTGCTCCTAATTCGTATGTTCGTATGTTAGAGATTCCCAATCTACCGTCCCCACAACTGTTAGAGGAATCTCCGAATGCTTCTAGTCTCAGAAAAGTAATTTGCAAAATATTAACAAACCCAACTACCCGTAGGCAAAATAGACGGTGCTGGGGCCAAACTATCCCCCATCTGAAAACTGCCGACTCTGACCAACCACAATTTAGTGCACAAACAAGTGGCTGATACCTGAATACATTCTACAATTCACAGAATTAATAAATTAAACTACAACTGAACAAGATTTATTTTTTATCCCTTTCTTTATTCCTTATTTTGGGAAGTCCGGCGACAACAAACAAACAAAAAACACTGGAACTGCGCATCCGCAACTACTTCCGGTTTGTTGGCAGCAGTCGCGTCCTTGAAGGAACAGCTTGATGCTGAGATGGGAATTGGTTCTTTCTGAATGGATGAGCTAGAATGGCCTTCCTCATCTGTAAGTATCTTGTAATTTTGTATGATAAAGATCAGAACTTAATCAATCCTTCTCCCATGTGCAGATTGTAAAATAAATTTACTGATTCAATCAAACCAGTGGAAGACCCAACCCAAGATAATTCCATAGGTTGAGATCTAAGACGTATCTTTGAATAGAGGATTGCAGGTGAAGAAGGGGTCTTCCACTGGTATTGAGATGGAGAACATATTGGACTGGCTTTTGCTGTAGAAATAATGGTGAGGCTAACAGCGCTCACCATTATTAAAATGTAAATTGGACAAAAATTTTCGGCGACTGCGCATGCACAGTTAAATGAGGAAATCAGGAAGTTGCTGTCCGAGTTGCCCTGCTCTTTCAGAAGCTGTGCAGGAATGGTATCTCGCCGAGAGACTTGGCATTGAAATGCATGGTGTGAAGTCGCTGTACTTGTGTGATATATATCCGTGTAACTCGCCAGAAAAACTTAGGGCTTGTCCATTCCAGTGTAAGTAAATTTTTTACAGCATGATATGTCTTGATTACTGCCGAACAACCTCTCTGGCACTAAAAATTAACTGTTACAAGTGTGGAATATCATTCCTTCAGATTTTAATTATTGTTGGAGATTTTAAAATAGTTAAAAAAGTTAAAGATTTTTTTAACTTTTCCTTTCTCTTTTTTTCTCTCTGAATCCCATCTTTCTTTCCCTCTCTTTATTTTGCTTTCTGTATCTGATTTGATATTGATTTAAATATTCTAAATGTCACTTCCTGGTTCAGACTCTGCATGATCATTAATGATTCTTCAATCTGATTGGTTAAGGAGATACACAGTTGCTTTCCCTGTTCACTCAGGTCCCAGATCCCCTGGAGAGGGCACCATGCCTTTTTGGCTCTCTAATTTACTGTAAGTTCCAGTGCAAACTTGCGAATTTGCACACAGCAAGATCCCACACACACCAATGAGATAATAACCAGATACTCTGTGTTCTAGTGATGTTGGTTGAGGGATAAATGTTGGCCCCTGCTCTTCTTCGAAATAGTGCCATGGGATTATTTACGTCCACCTGAAAGGGCAGACAGGGCCTCGGTTTAACATCTCACCCAAAAGGTGACTCTCAATCTGTTGCTAAATTTGAAAGTTATGTGAAGTCATCTCCAGTCTTCATCACTCAAATGAAATTTTAAATTGTTGTCATGTTTTGAGATTTTTTTTACCTATTTGGCCCAGAAGGTAATAAAGCTGAATACCTTACTGTAGTACATGTTTTGAGCCAGCAGGGGGAGATATAACATTTACATAATATTAGAGCTTCCTCCAGTAGAAGAAGCCGGACAGTCACAAGCAGATTTCTACATTTTGCCTTAGGACCTAAATATTATGACATTAAGAATATTAGAAAAGTCAAAGATTAGATCCTAACTGTAGAAACTTATTCCTCAAGTACAGTGGAAGCCAACTGACAGTTTTCCAACCTGCATGTGACTGTTCTGTGACTGTTCTGTGGCTGAAGTGCAGTTCTTTGAATGCATTGTTTAGCACCTATCAATGTTCTCAATTTCAATGAGAGATGCAGAATAACAAACTTGGCTTAGTGGTAGCACTCTCTGACTCGAAGTCATGGGTTCAAGCCCCACTCCAGAGACTTGAGCACGTAATCTAGGCTTTACTACAATACTGAGGGACTGCTGCACTGTCGGACGATGGCAATTTTCAATGAAGAGCAGGGAAGTTCTCACAGTGTCCTGGCCAACATTTATCCCTCAGCCAACACCATCAGAAACAGATTATCTGGTCATTTATCACATTACTGTTTGTGGAAACTTGCTATGCATAAGCTGGCTATTATATTCCTCTACATTACAATAGTGACTACACTCCCAAAAATGTAAGAATACAAGTCCTTGAATGTGCTGTTGCCTCCCAAATCCGTGCCCATCTTTCCTGGAACTCCATATTCAAATCCCTCCAATTAGGTTCTGCCCCTGCCACACTACCGAAACGGGTCTTACCAAAGTCACAAATGCCATCCTATGTGACTGTGACAAAGGTAAACTCCCTCCTCATCATTCTCAGCCCGTCTGGTGCCTTTGACACCGTCGTCCAGCTGGGTGGGACTGCACTTGCCTGCTTCCATTCTTAACTATCCAGTTGTAACCAGAGAATCACCTGCAATGGCTTCTCTTCCCACTCCCGCACCGTTACCTCTGGTGTCCCTCAAGGATCTGTCCTGGGGCCCCTCCTATTTCTCATCTACATGCTGCCCCTCGGCAACATCATCCGAAAACAAAATGCCAGGTTCCACATGTACGGTGATGACACCCAGCTCTACCTCACCACCACCTCTCTCGACCTCTCCACTGTCTCTAAATTATCAGACTGATTGTCCGACTGAGCAGAAATTTCCTCCAACTAAATATTGGGAGACTGAAGCCATTGTCTTCAGTCCCCCGTCACAAACTCTGTTCCCTAGCTACCGACTCCATTCCTCTTCCTGGCAACTGTCTGAGGCTGAACCAGACTGTTCGTAACCTTGGTGTCGTATTTGACCCCGAAATGAGCTTCCGACCACATATCTGCACCATCACTAAGACCGCCTATTTCCACCACCGTAATATCGCTCGACTCCGCCTCTGCCCTGCTGCTGAAACCCTCATCCATGCCTTTGTTACTCTAGATTTGACTTTTCCAATGCACTCCTGGTCGGCCCACCATCTTCCATCCTCCATAAACATAAGCTCATCCAAAACTCTGCTGCCCATATCCAACTTGCACCAAGTCCCGTTCACCCATCACCCCTGTGCTCGCTCATTTACATTGGCTCCTGGTTAAGCAACCCCTCAATTTTAAAATTCCCATCTTTATTTTCAATTTCCTCCATAGCCCCGCCCCTCCCTATCTCTGTAACCTCCTCCAGCCCTACAACCCTCCAAGATATCTGCACCCCTCTAATTCTGGCCTCTTGCGCATCCCCAAATTTAATTGCTCCACCATTGGTGGCTGTGCCTTCAGTTGTCGAGGACTTAGGCCGCGATTTTGCCAGCGCTCAACGGACCCTATTGGTGGCTGTGAAATTTAAAATGATTGGCAGTGGGTCGGGAACCCACTGTCAAAACGTGCACACCTGCATTTCCCGATGTCGGGTCTGCCAGCGCTGAGCAGACCCGACAGGCAGCGGCGGGGGACCCAATTCAAATCATTAGTGGCTTGTTTACAGCCACTTAACAATGCTTTTTTTCCCCAGATTTTTTAATTTGTCAGGTCACCCACCGGTTTCCCACTGTGCCTAGACCTCGTCTGTGAAGCTGAGGCGGGAGGTCAGTGGCCATTGAATCAGCTGATGAGTTGACAGCTTCAAATGTCAAATCAAAGTTCCCAGCTGATTGAGAAATGTTCTCTTAACCATTAGCTTCTCTAAACTGCATTTCCACTACAGATTCAGAATGCTGCAAGTCTTTACACAAGTCTCCATCCAGTCTGACCTCATTACCCCTCCCACCATTGACAGATTGCTTCTGTCATCGCTACTTCACCTGCCATCTATTCCATCAGCATAGCTGTATTTTATACTCTCTCACTTTGGTCCTCAGAATCTGACCACGATCAACCCCAACACCAGCATCACCAGGCACACCAGCAGCACCAACAACCACAGCAACTTTCTCCGCAATCACCTGATGCTGCACAAGACAGAGGGCATCAGCACCTGAGCACATTGCTGCCCAGGAGACCAGGGATGGCCTCACCATAGCCAGATTTACTTCACTTGACGCTGTACACCCTGGCTGCCACATGATGCGCCAGGTTGGCACCACCCCACACCAACAACATAAAGCATCCCTACAATGCCAAGCTATTCCTTTCACACTCATCACCATTGCGGGCGGTAGCATTGTGTCTCACCATTCACTGCAACTCACTAAGCCATTTCCAAAGGTGCACACAAATCTGTCCAAGAACGCAAAGTGTTGAAAATAAAGATTTCAATGTTTGACAGCACATTAACAGAAACTTCACATGAACATTGGCTAAACACACAAGTGCCTATCCTTGTCTGTTGTTAGTTGGTATGATTGCACTAGGATGAGGGTGAGTGTGAAGGGTGGCTAGTGAGATGTGGAAGTGATAATATAGATAGAGAGGGACGGGTGGAGGTGCAAGGTAAGTTGGTGTGAGGAAGGATGTACAGGAGTAGGGCAGGGAAGGCAGAGTGATGGGAATGTGATGAGAGGCACAGCAGGATGAGGTTGAGTGTGGCTTTGCAGTAACGTTTCGTGATCTACTGAGATCATTGAAAGGTTTGCACCACTGCAGCCAGTTTCTCCTGATGACATCCCTGCTTGTGTCCTCCTGTGCAATGTGCAACCAGGCTGCGTTGGTCTCCTGGGGAGGTCTCCTCCGCCCATTGGAAGGGAAGAGATCCTCCCTGCGTGCTGTGACTCCCTCCATAGCATATGGGGGGAGTCATGTGAGAGCCTGGATGCAGCCGTGCACCTCTGTGCAGTGCTTGTCAGTGTTTGTAGCACCTCAATGCTGTAGAACACTGACAGCACAAATGTCAAAGCAAATTTGCGCATGGTCCCTTTAAGGAAACCTGCTGATGACGCATCATCAAATGACGTCATCAGCCCCGTTTCCTTCAATTGGCCGAGAAACGCGCTAGGCGGACTTAACAAGCCCAATCGGAGGAAAGTCATGTCGTAGGCCGAGATGAAGACAGAAGCGAGGCCGCGACCCACCACCGACGTCGCCTGCCATGAACCCGTCGAGGTAGGGAAAATCTCAGCCATAAGCTCTGGAATATACTCCCTAAGCCTCTCTACCTCTCTTTCCTCCTTTTACTCTGCCCTAATATCTGCTTATGTGGCTCAGTGTGAAATTTTGTCTGATGACGCTCCTGTGGCGTGCCTTGGGACGTTTTACTGTGTTAAAGGCACTATATAAATGCAAGTTGTTGTTGCTTGTGGGGACATCCTGAGGACATGAAAGGCAATATATAAATGCAAGTTATTTCTTCTTTAATACAAAAGATGTGATTAGCATTACAAAACAGACAGCCTTCTTCCCCTTCTGATCTGGCTAACCAATATATTTTGATTTACTTGCAAGGTAAACAAATTAATTTTAGCTATGATATTCAGCATGGGTCCTGCTGTACATATTCTGCTCTTAAACAATAAGCCAGTTCAGAGCCCAGCAAAGAAGGAAATGGGAAGTGACACTGCTTACAAGCACAAACATTCAGCAGATAATGGCAGATTCTGCTAGCTAGAGTGGAGATAACGATTTAGAAGAAGAAAGAGCCATTCATTAATTGTACAAGAGAAAGGGACTGAGAAATATAGGGGAAGAAGGAATGTAATGGGGTAAGGAGAAGGGGAATGAGAGACATGGAATGAGCGAGAAGAACTAATGAGACAAGGAATGAGAGATAGAAACAGTTAGCAGGAATGTGAGAGGAACAAAAGAGAGAGAATGAGATAGGGAATGAAAGAGGCAGTGAAAGAGAGGGAAGGGGAAACTAGGGAGGCAGAAGAGAAATGAGAGAGCACAATCCAGATTTCAAATAAATGATTGCAAACAAAGCGTGTCAAAAGTCACATTGAATGAGCTAGGTTTCAACATTTCTTGCATTGTATATTTGTAATTATAGTCAGAGTATCAATGAGCATAGGACTTGTGACTCTTTGTTGGTATACAGGTTGTTTTGCTGGTTCTTGAACTTTGAAAAGTGAGCCACATCAATTCCAGTACATCTACTCTGATCATAGACCAGTTCCCTCAGACACTGACAATGTTAAATTTGGTCGATTATGAAATTAGTACTTATTTCAAGGTATGCAATTAATAGTAGACTGCGCTTAGTGGACACTGTCCTGTTTTAATAATAAAATAAAATACCACCTTCACAAAATTGAGTATTCAGATATTAACCATCACAAAAACGTGAGGAGGTATTTTAACCTGGTTCACCTTATGGTGAATGAACCTTACTCTAAATTGTTCAAATTACATTTTTCAAGAATAGATAAAGCTGTTGATGTATTTTACTACTTATTATCAAGATTTGAGTAATGGATCACATATGTCAACAGTTCTTCATTATTACCCACACTGTTGAGCTTGAGCTTGGTCTGCATTTGGAGATTATCACCTGAGTTCTACTGGAATTATATTCCTCATCTGTAGAATTAAGGTATCCAATATCGGCAGTGGCCAAAGAGGAAACAGACTGATTTTTTTACTTAACCAATTTTCTCTCCTCCCCATCTTCCCTGAAAGTGTAAACTCTCTGCTGAGGTATGGACTTTGAGTCCTGGTCATCCTCTGGTGCTGAGTCCAGGTGGCCAGTGTTCATGTGTGAGTACTGATGGTGATTGTCAGCATGTTGTTCTGACTGCGGGGGTTATTGCAGCTAAACTCAATTTTGTTCTTAGCCAACATCTATACCCATGCATTTTGCAAGGTTTGCTGGATAGCAATCTGGAAGAGGAACCTTAGCTGACTTTTTTCCTTCCTCCACTCACCCTCTCCCCATGGGGATTAAAAAAGGGAAATAATAAATAAATGTTATGTAACATTGGCAGCATATGCATACTTCAAACATGTTAAATTGAGTGTGGTGGGTAATACTTGGCTTTTTGCCATTTTGTCAATGACAGAAGGGAGAAAAGCCTGCAGGGTACACGTTGTAAGTTTTCTTGTTTTTGAAATAAAAGTCATGGAGTTGATGGTTGGACTTCTGCCCAAAAAGGGTGTGATTTGCCAATGAGGGCAGTATTTAAACTTGAAAACTTCTTCCAGAGGATCCTATTGATGTCCACTTTATCTATTTGTACAGCTGGCAGGAAGAATCTAGCAAATCTTTGCATAGTACACAGAAGCCCAGTTTTGTTTCAAGCTGGAATGGACCTTGTTTCTCTGTCTGCTACAAGGAAGTTTTCTCTTTGTTTGCATTTATGGGAATGGAGTAGGGGAAGAATACTGACAGATGCAAACTTAGTTTTGATCCTCAATATCACATGCAAGGAAAAATCGATCTACATGATTGAGTGTGAAGGAAAGGTATGGCGTAAATGAGAGCAGGTTTTGAGCTGCACATTGACTGTACATTAGTTGAGCAAGGTGTTTAACATGACTCCAAGCTGATAGGTGGGAGAAGGGTTAGACATTAGTGGATCATAAAATAACAAAACATTTCAGCTACTTCCTAAGTGTAGTTGATGGATTCTTGATATTTGAAAAGGCATATAACTCTAAACATTAACTTAGAGAGATTATTCATCACAGATCAGAAAGAAAGAGATGAGGCAAGACATGTAACTCATCCTTTCATTAAAAACCTTTGGCCCTGTGCTCCTCTCATTCAGATATCACTTAGATATAGGAGTAAGATAAGCAGTGGCAGAAACACAGCTTCTAGGGCCACCAAAGGGAAACATGGTCCTTAGAGAGTAGAAGCTCATCATTATATAAATATCACTTAATTTGGAGCATTTTATTTTTCTTAAGTTCAAACTGATTCTGTAGGGAAGGGCATGTTAAGGTTCCAACTGATAGTAGGATGGTAACGTAGTAACGGTCTCAGGTAGATAACCTATCCACAGTATTCCCTTGGGTGCATTTCTAATAACCTTGAATCTAATTTGTTGATAAGAATCTGTCTAATTCCTTCTTGAAACCCAATGAGGTTTCTTGGCTGGTAATCTATTCCACATACTTGCCAACTTATAGCAGAAAAGTTCCTCCTGCATTTCCTATTTTCTTTTGTTGTCCTTAATTTATAACTATGCCCCTGTGTGCTTCAATTCTGTACTTGGCAGAAAAGCTCCTTGCAATCCAATTTATCCAAACCTTTCATAATTTTAAACACTTCTATCAGGGAAGTCAATCTTTCCTCATGCGCTATTCCCTTAAATTCTGGGATCTACTGTGCAGCCCTTCTGCTGTAAGATGGCAATTAAGCTATAGTATATGGAAATTTCCCACCCATTTCTGGGATCCTGTGCTGTTTCATTGGCCTGCAATACTTGTGCAGGGGCAGAATCTGCAAATTACTGGAAGCAGCTATCTATCACAGCTTGCCACAACTCTGCTTTCTCCATTTCTAGAGTGGTCTAGAGGTGCAGATATCCAGCCCGGGGTTGAATAGGATGGTGAAGTTGTGTACAGTCTTATTCGATCTGAGACATTGGCCGGGGAGGGGGATCAAATTAGTGGCAAGTGTTCAGAGTATGTGGCGGGGGCCGAACCCGATGGCTTCGATCTTCCCAATGTTTAACAGGAAGAAGTTGCAGCTCATTCAAGACTGGATGTCGTATAACTAGTCCGACAACACAGAAGCAGTATAAGGGTCAATAGGTGTGGTGGAGCAGTAGAGCTGGATGTTGTCAGAGTACATGTGGAAGCTGACTTTATGTCTGCAGGTGATGTTGCCAACGGGCAGCATGTAGATGAGAAAGAGAAGGGACAAAGGATGGATCCTTGGGGGTGGACTCTGAAGTTAACAATGCGGGGTGGAAAGAGAAGTAATTGCTGTGGCTACGATCGGATAGGTAAGAGTATAACCAAGTGAGGGCAGTCCTACAAAGCTGAACAGCAGAGGAGAGGCATTGGAGCAAGATGATGTGCTTGACTGTGTCAAAGGCTGCAGAGAGGTCAAGGAAGACAAGAAAAGATAATGGTCAGTCACCGACGATGTAATTTGTGACTTTGGTTCAGGCCGTTTGGAAACCCGATTGAAGGGATTCAAACAGGGAGTTGAGGGAAAGATGAGCACAGATTTTGGAGGTGACTACACATTCAAAGATTTTGGAGGTGACTGCACATTCAAAGATTTTGGAGTTTGCAGGGACAGAGGAATTGAGTATTATTTTGTTGCATCTGTATTTGCTGTACCATCATGAGCTTGTCCTTCTAATCTAAATCATAAAGAGCAATTGTTTTCACAGATTAGTTTTGAATTTACACCCTTTCAAGTACAGGCGGCATCAACATTAGAGACAGCTGAAGTTCATTTAACTGAGTTTGATTTTCTTAAGACTCATTCATTTGTAGTGGAACAACTACATCTTGTCAGTACATTTGCAGTGTCTTTAATGTAAGAAAAAACTTTGAGGAGGATGGATTATACTCAAACTTAGCAGTTCAGATCAAAATTATTGTCTGATTTACGCTGACACAAGTCAGAGTGGGCCTGATGTGGCATATTCCAATCTTCAACTGATGAGGAAAATATAGTGTATTCTGAGCTCCTTGTAAACTCTGAACCACAGCGTATATTATATCTGGAGTAAGGTTTATGCTGGGAACAATTCAAAGACAATGGGCTGGATTTTGATTCAGGGGCGGGCTGGGGTCGTGTAATCCACATTTCGTGTTAGCCACCCGAATCTAAATCGATGTGGGAGATTGATGCGATTTTAACATAATTGGCCAATTGAGTTCCAACGTGTGGGAACCCATGGCCAGTGAGTTTTTCCAGTCTGAAAGTCGCTTCCAATGACATCATCATTGCTGCAGCATTTAAGGTCTGCAACAAGCCTTGCTTCCTCTGCAGACTGCCAAGCTTCTGCCTTTGCATGTTAGAGGCACCTGCAGGAAGAATGGCCAGCCAGAGACCTAGGTCTGCACCTCAATTTGATGACGTCGCCCTGCAAGCTTTAATTGAGGGAGCCAGAGCTAATAAGGAGGTGCTCTTCCCTTTTTCAGGGAGGAAGAAGCCTTCCCATCAAACCAAGGCTGTGTGGATCCACGTGGCAGAGGAGGTCAACTCATTGTCCATAACCCACAGAACCTGGCTTCAGTGCAGGAAGAGGTTTCATGACCTCCTGCGCACTGGAAAAGTGAGTATGAATTTCCCATCACCCTCATTCTGATCCCCATTGCCTCTCCTCACCAGCACTCAGCTTTGACAACCTCTTCCTCCACATCCCACTTGACACTGACATCCCTGCACCCTTACCCATTCCCTCTCTCTGTATGGTCACATTCACCTAACTATTCGACTATGCAGCCCTCACACTCCCTATCGCTGTGATGCTATGAAAACAACTTACAACACACAGGGAGGGCCCATGGTCTTGCCACCTCACTCCGAATTTGTCTCCTTCTAACCATCAATGATATAGATTCTCTACACTCACTCCTTCATTCTCACTCAAACTCCACTTGTTTCCCTCATTGCAGGAAAAGAGAGCTCACAATAAGAGGGAAAGAGCGAGGACAGGAGGAGGGCCACCCTCAGTAGCCCAGCTCACCACCTGGGAGGAGGCGGTCCTGGAGATCATGGGAGTGGAGGAGGATGTGCAAGTGGGGGACGGACAGACGGGTGCATCAGAGCAAGCTGGTGACAGAATAGTTTATCATCTCTCTCATTGACATTGCATGAGTCACTGATAATGATTCTGATGCTCCAGCAGACTGACTTATGATCATCTGCAATATGCAATGTGCATGTAACCTTGGACTCACATCTGACTGTTTCCTTTACTCCCCCCCAGGACCATTGCGAGCAGCCGTCCCCACCGTCCAGGAGGAAGAGCATGAGCCTCACCACTCCTCAGAGGAAGCTGCAACCTCTGAGGGCGCCACGTCAGCAGAATTCAGCGCACCCAGCACCAGCGCAGACACTCACACCTCGGAGGGAACATCGCGAGATAGAGTAGTGTTGTCACCTGGTGTATCACAGCTAACAAGTGCGCATCAGCAGATAGTGGAGACAGGGACAGCAGTGGAGAGTCCTAGTCGGAGGGCGCAGGACTCTCCTAGCTCGGCTCAGCTGCATGTCGACCCTCTGCCTCTGGGTCCATCCATAAGATCAGTGGTGCTGGAACTCCAGGAACAGATGCAGGAGTCTCTGGCAGGTTTTGTCTCCAGGGTCGCTGCGAGTGTGGAGCGAATGGAGGAGCCCATAGCGAACATGAGCAGAGCCTTTGTGGAGTCATTGGCGCATGAACGCATCACCACGGAAAGTATGGCAATCTCCGTGGAAAGGATGGCTACAGTAGAGGAGAGGATGGCTACGGCTATGGAGGAGATAAGTCGCCAGAGTGTAGAAAACATGGTCATTGTTCAGAATAGACTGGCATCTCTTGAGGAGCGATGGTCATCTATTGAATAGAGAAACCAGACCTTCATGGAAGTCCTTCTGAGTAGGACTTCCAGTGCAGATATGGGTCCCCATGGCCCCCTGATGTGTAGCAAGGTGCTCTCAATCCACTTGCAAGCGCTGAGGTGGGGCTAACCCATGAGAGGGATGTTGGTGGCAGACAACAAGGAAGTGGGGGCTCCTCTCCAAGCACTCACACAACCAAGCCACTGCAAAGCCCTCGGTCAGAGCCCCACCAGAGTCCTCACCCAACTGAGATCGGCGTCTCAACCCCTGCACAGCCACAGGAGCAGTAGACTGTTGCCGAGCCCTCACAGGCTCGCAACCCCAGAGGACGCCCGCCAAAGGTGTCGAGGCAGGAGCAGCAAGAAAGTGAGCAAGGGGCCTCCACATCTGCTGAAGCCACAGGGGAAGCACCACGTAGGAGCACGCGTAAAAGAAAAATAATGCACAAGTAGTCACAAGGGTAGTCACTTGGGTGTAATGTTGTGTTTAATCTTGAAATGCCAGCACTTGCTTGGTGTGATTAAAAATTCTGCTGGCAAACTGCTGAAGTTGTGGCGTCTGTCATTTCGCAAATGGGACCTTCCACATTGAGGGCTTAGGATGACTTGCAATTGTCAGTATGGTGGTCAGAGTGATAGGAATCCACAGGTTCCTGGCCATTGTCGATGGTCTGATAAGAAGGTGCGAGGCAAAAGTGTTTGATTGTGTAGGCTAAGCAAATCTGGTCAAGTGTGTCCCTTGCATCTCCGGCAGCAATATGGTCGCGCGCTGGCGCCTTCTGGCCTGTGCAGCTTCAGGTGGGTGAGGAGC
This sequence comes from Squalus acanthias, assembly GCA_030390025.1. Lineage (NCBI taxonomy): Eukaryota > Metazoa > Chordata > Chondrichthyes > Squaliformes > Squalidae > Squalus > Squalus acanthias. Next base: position 165,044,164 of record CM059425.1, read on the forward strand.
AGCTTGGCACGCCTGTTGATGCTGCTGCTGCTGGTGGTGCTGTTGTTCATGGTTCTGCTGCTGCCACGGCTGGTCTTCGTCTGAATCTGATGTCCAGGAGGAAAGGAAATAAATGGTTCCCATGCTTCTGGTATATGCCTCAGTTGAGGAAGCGCTCAGTTAAGGTGGCGAGAGGGATTTCCCAGGAGGTCACACTGGAGATGGGTGTCAGGCTCCAAACTTCCACAGCTGTGGTTATGCCATATAAAAGTTCCCCCAGACTTCAGACAACAAAGTCCTGCCAACTGCAAATGATGGCTGATCACATCTCCTATTTCATGGTTGAGCTGCAGCTGATAGTCAGCAATCCAAATGTGCTACCGCCAGGTTTCACATTCGTGGAAAAAGGGTTAAAATCACAAAGGCCTTTCAAAATGGCATTATAGAGATAATTTAGTGCTTGTTAAGGGCCTTAACGGCCTATCCCGCCTCTTGGAGGCAGGACGGAGTCGGGACCAGCAGACATGATTTAATGAAAATTTTGTGAAGGCGGGATGGAGGCGGGCTTGTGCCCGCCCGCCAGTTTTCGCAATTTTAACTCCCCACATGCCTCCAAACCCGCCTCCACGGGTCAATGAAAATTCTGCCCAATATGTTGTAAAGTCTCAGCAGAATTAACCAATTAATGTAGTCTAATTCATTCTTTCCCTGGTACTCAAACTGTGGAACTTCTTGCCTTCCTTGGTCTTCCATTCATTTTATGATCTACAGGGTTTTAAAACCCAAGTTTGTTATACGCTAACCAATGCTTAATGATTTAGTTCATCCTCTCTTCCACTCTTTTTAAAGTTCATGCCATCTAGCGCCATGGATCTTGGCTTTCATCTGGATATTTTAATCTTAAAAGAATGATTTGTGACCACTACAACAGCATCGTTCTTACTGCTATATAAGATGAACAAATGGTGGGATAGAAAAGCAAACGGTGCATTTAATGCAGGTAGCTTTGAAGTATGCAGGTGCAAAAGACAAAAATGTATTTATGGTCCTGGAGGTGCTCCACTGAGACTGCATTGTGAACAGTGCAGCTTCACTGAATCTAGCCTCACTGATTTCAACTACTGAGCCCAGATTAATGTATTATTGGGCCAGAAATTCGGGTCTCCACGGGTGAGTACGCGCTGTTTACTCACCCGTAGACCCAACGAAAGTGCCGGTTTCGCGCATGCACTGCGCATGCGCTGGAAACCGGAACTTCCGTTCCCCTGAAGGAAGGGGTTCAGAGGTCGAACGCGTGCGCCAGAGAGGCAGCGCACACGCAGCGAACTTGTTTTTTTTTTCAGGTTTCTCCGTGAGGGTAAGTACGGAGAAGCTGCGCAGGAAAAAAGGAGGCGCAAGGCCTGCTTTTAACAAGGTAAGTGGTGAATTAAGTACAATTTCAACATTTTTTCAACAGGTTTATATTTTTTACATACTTTAAAGAAAGGTAAGTTTATTTTTAGCACCGTTAAAAAGTGTAATTAATTTTTTCAAAAATTTAAATTTTTGTTTAAAGTAGTTAATTTATGTAATTTATAGTTATTTTAAAAATGTGATTTTAAAAAAATGTATTTGAAGTTTTAGTGAGGTTTTGGGGCCGATCTCTATTCATAGATTTGACAGGTCTTCCTGTCAAAATCTATGAATGGAGATTCCCTGCTCCGATTGGCTCTCCATGGCCCACGTGATCCCAGGGGACGCTTCGAACTTACTGCGCCCCTGGGATACGCAAGCACTGCGCGCCGGCAGCTGCAGGAGGCCCAGGAGCCGAATTTCACGCAGGCCCGAAGCACAACGGCAGGCGCGCTAGGTAAGTATGCGCGCGATCCTTGCACCCACGGGAAGCCGGAGAGCCGAATTTCTGGCCCAATATCTTGCCTCAGCAATCACCACTGGTGTTTTCAATTTAACTGCCTTGCTTGTCATGTCTCCATTCTGTACAATACTTCATGGAAGAGTGTTCTATTTATAGTACATAGGATTACCAATTAATACTTAAAAACAAAAATCAAAAACAATGCTGTTTATCTGTCCAGTGAACCACATGTCCAAAAAGAAATTTAGGGGGAAAAATTCAGTTGGTTGCGCCTCCCGTTAGCGCCTTAAGAGGGCGCTAATGGGGCGCAAAGCATCTAGCGCCCAGGCGCGGCGAAGTTTGCGCCGCTCGCGAAATTAACTAGACATTTTGCGGCGGCGCTAAACACTACCGCCACGATCTCCTGCGCCGGCAGATCGTGACGTCAGTCGAGTGCGCAACGCCCCGGTATCGCCCCGGAGCGGATATTGAGTGGCGCCCCCTGCCTTATCGCCTGACGCTAGCAACGACAGTTTGAGTGGAGCGTTCTGCAGTCATGAAGGGAAAGGGGGAGCGCTATTTAAAGGTGACCGCTTCCTGCCTTTTATTGTTGGTGCCATTTTTGAACTACGCATTCTGAGAGAGAGAGAGAGAGACTTCTGGAGAGTTTCAACGTTGTGTGAAGGAGTTTTGGGTACTGAGCAGCACTTTGCAGCTTCATTTTGATTTGCCATTCCTTGTATCGATTTAGAAGAGACTGTGGGGGCTGCACTCTGAGCTCTTTGCCTGGTACTCTCCATTGTTCTTTCCAGCAGATTTGATGTGCAGGTCTCTCCAGGCCGAGATTCAAGGCTGCAATTAGCAGGATGTGGATGGAAAGTGAGATTAACCATCCCCTTTAAGACCTGGCCCGTGCCATTGTGTGTGTGTTCCATTGCTGACTGACATTACATGAGCTTCGCCAGCGCTCTGAGGTAGCGCCTCGCTCCTCGGCCTTTGCGCCTTAAGAGAGGTGTGAAGCACCTGATTTAGCGCTCCAATCACCTCCAGGGGCGATAAAAGTCAAGTTTGCAGTCGGTGGCGATAATTAGTGCCAGGCGCTAATCTTTGCGCCCGGCCGATAATTGCGCCCCAAATGGGGCGATACTGAATTTCTCCCCCTTAGTATCTTGTGTTTATGTATAAAAACATCCCTTGTGTATCTGTCCTGGAAATTGAAAAGACCTCTGTAATATACTGTGTGAAACTATTTCTCCCCTGACACTCATGAAATTCTGGCATGCTAGTTCCAAGGGGTAGTGGAAATGGTGCTGCTTATTTGCTGGTGTAAAAAGTGTTTTGTACTGCAAAATAAAAGCGGAAAATATTACTGTGTGTAAGCAGTGTGACTGCAGCAAGTATCATGTATCATGTATTCATTTCTCCCTTATGTATATGCCAATAATAGTCCACAGCATCATTGTTGCTGCACAACCAGATATAGCAAGGACCCTTAGTAATGTATTAAAGGTCATATAAACATAGAAAATTTATACTAGAAATAAAAAACAACTTGCATTTATATAGCACCTTTCATGGCCTCAGGAAGTCCTACAATTAAGTTTTGTAACATCAATAATATATTGAAAGTTTTGCATATGGCATGTACTTCCTGTCCATATTAACCTTACTTCCTGTGTCATGATTTATGTATTGCAAGTTTTATGTCAATATTTATAATGGGAAAAGGCTATGTCAGCATGTCAATAGCACTAGGTGAGTGGCAGGGAGGAGTGGATATAGGTAAGGAACTTTAATGTCAGTTTTTTTTGCCTATTTAAAAAAAAGCCTTTTCTGGTGCATTTTAATTTTTATTTTTAGCAGCAAAAAAAACTTTTTACATTAAAATATATTTATGTATTTGTGAATAGAATGTGTGAAGCAAAATGTTGACAGTTAAAATTAATGTTTAAAGTGACACATCTCCACCATAATATCATGAAGCACAAATGCCTGGTATGAGGAAATACAAATATGAAGAAAGATTTGAAAAATTAGGGCTTGATTTGAACAATGCAAATTATGGGGCGATATAATAAAAAATGTTTAAAATTATGAAAGGGTGGGACAGGGTGGACAGGTTAGATAGAAGCAGACAGTTTCCAGTAGTTGAGGTGTCTAGAATGATGGACCATAGATACAAGATTAAATATGAGGCTTAGAACAGAGAGCAAAAGAAACATCCTTATACAGAGCTGTGAGGCGGTGGAATTGACTTCCAGGGTTAGTGATTGAGGCAGAAACTATGTCAACTTTCTGAGTTAGATTGTATAGTTGGGTGAAGAAAAAGGGGATGAAGGGATATGGGAACAAGGTGGGTAAATGTAATTAGGACTATTGGCTCGCAGGGAGGGTAAACACCAATTCAGACTTGTTGGGCTGAAAGGCCTATTTCCGTGTTGTAACTTCTATGTATTTCATGTAATACAGATCAGATGAATGTAGATTTTTATATTACTAATGAATCTCCCATGGCACTACTCATGAGTCAAGGGAGTCTTTCTCTTGTCTATGTCACATTTATGTGACTGCAACTCTCTCTCTGTATATGTGTGTGTCTGTGTGTGTGTGTGTGTGTCTCTCTCTCGTGCGCATACCTCTCAGCTTTTCTCTCTCAGCTTTCTGGTTCTTTGTCTTTCTCATTGTTCTGTTTCTTTCTTCTAATTTTGTGCTGATGTTTTCTCTCTTTCCCTTCTCTTGTGCTTATCTCACTTTTTCTCTTCTGATCTCTCAGCTATTTTGTTTTTCTGTCTCGTCTATCTCTTTCTCTTCTTTCTTTGTCTCTTTCTCTTCTGTCTCTTTTCTTTGAATTCTGTTTATTTCTCTTTTTTAATTTGGGCTGGGACATTTCAAATGGTACTCTGTTGGTAGGGGAAAGATCTGTTCAAGGCTGCAGGTCGGTTTGTGGATTGGGGATATGGAAAGTCATACAAGTAGAATCATAGAATCATAGAATGGTTATAGCACGAAAGAAGGCCATTCAGCCCGTCGAGCCCGTGCCGGCTCTCTGCAAGAGCACCTCAGCTAGACTCACTCCCCCACCCTTTCCTCGTAGCCCTGCAAATGTTTTTCTTTCAGGTACTTATCCAACTCCCTTTTGAAAGCCGTGATTGAGTCTGCCTCCACCACCCTTTCAGGCAGTGCATTCCAGATCGTAACCACTCGCTGAGTAAAAAAGTTTTTTCTTATGTCGCCTTTGGTCCTTTTGCCAATCACCTTAAATCTGTGTCCTTTGGTTCTCGACCCTTCTGCCAATGGGAACAGTTTGTCTCTATCTACTCTGTCCAGACACGTCATGATTTTGAACACCTCTATCAAATCTCCTCTCAATCTTCTCTGCTCTAAGGAGAACAACCCCAGCTTTTCCAGTCTATCCACGTAACTGAAGTCCCTCATCCCTGGAATCATTCTCATAAATCTTTTCTGCACCCTCTCTAAGGACTTCACATCCTTCCTAAAGTGCGATGCCCAGAGTTGGACAAAATACTCCAGTTGAGGCCGAAACAGTGTTTTATACAGGTTCATCATAATTTCCACGCTTTTGTGCTCTATACCTGTACATCCATATCCAAATCATTAATATATATCAAGAAAAGCAGTGGTTCTAGAACCAACCCCTGGGGATCACCACTGTATATCTTCCTCCAGTCCGAAAAACAACCATTCACCACTACTCTCTGTTTCCTGTCACTTAGCCAATTTTGTATCCATGCTGCCACTGTCCCTTTTATTCCATGGGCTTCAACTTTGCTGACAAGCCTATTATGTGGCACTTTGTCGAACGTCTTTTGGAAATCCATGTACACTATGTCAACCGCATTGCCCTCATCAACCCTCTCTGTTACCTCATCAAAAAACTCGATCAAGTTAGTTAAACACGATTTGCTTTTAACAAATCTGTGCTGGCTTTCCTTAATTAATCCACACTTGTTCAAGGGTGTAACATTTGCAATTCTCCAGTCTACTGGCACCACCCCCGTTTCTAAGGAGGGTTGGAAGATTATGGCCAGTACCTATGCGATTTCTTCCTTCACTTCCCTCAACATCCTAGGATGCATCCCATCCGGTCCTGGCGACTTATCTACTTTGAGTACAGCCAACCTTTCTAGTACCTCGTCGTTATCAATTTTTATCCCATCCAGTATCTCTTCTACCTCCTCCTTTACTAAGTCTATGGCAGCATCTTCTTCCTTGGTGAAGACAGATGCAACGTACTCATTTAGCACCTCAGCCATACCCTCTGCCTCCATGCGTAGGTCTCCTTTTTGGCCCCTAATCAGCCCCACCCCTCCTCTTACTACCGGTTTACTATTTATATGCCTATAGAAGACTTTTGGATTACCTTTTATGTTAGCTGCCATTCTATTTTCATACCCTCTCTTTGCCCCACCTAATTTCTTTTTTACTTCTCCTCTGAGCTTTCTATATTTAGCCTGATTCCCAGGTGTATTCTCGACCTGACATCTTTCATACGCGCTCTTTTTCTGCTTCATCTTACTCTCTATCTCTTTTGTCATCCAGGGAGCTCTGACTTTAGTTGCCCTACCTTTCCCCCTAGTGGGAATGTACCTCGACTGTACCCGAACTATTTCCTCTTTAAAGGCAGCCCATTGTTCCACTACAGTTTTGCCTGCCAATCTTTGATTCCAATTTACCCGGGCCAGATCCGTTCTCATCGCACTGAAATTAGCCTTCCCCCAATTAAGTATTTTTACTCTAGATTGCTCCCTGTCCTTTTCCATAGCTAATCTAAACCTTATGATACTTTGATCACTGTTCCCTAAATGTTCACCTACTGACACTTGCTCCACTTGACCTACTTCATTCCCCAAAACCAGATCCAGCAATGCCTCCTTCCTCGTTGGACCGGAAACATACTAATCAAGGAAGTTCTCCTGGACACACTTCAGAAATTCTTCCCCCTCCCTGCCCTTTACACTATTACCATCCCAGTCTATATTAGGATAGTTGAAGTTTCCCATTATCACTACTCTATAGTTCTTGCATCTCTCCGTAATTTCCGTGCAAATTTGCTCCTCCATTTTTTCCCCACTAGTTGGTGGCCTATAGAATACACCTAGTAGTGTAATGGCATCTCTGTTATTTCTTAACTCTAGCCATATAGATTCTGTCCTTGACCCCTCCAGGACATCCTCTCTCTCCAGCACTGTAACATTCTCCTTAACCAATACTGCCACACCACCTCCTATCTTTCCTTCCCTATTTTTCCTAAACACCCTACATCCAGGAATATTTAATACTAAATCCTGCCCTTTTTTGAGCCAGGTCTCCGTTATTGCCATGACATCATATTCCCATGTGGCTATTTGCGTCTGCAGTTCACCAACCTTGTTTACTATGCTTCGTGCATTCACATACATGCACTGTAAACCTATCTTAGACCATCCTGTGTTCTCTCTTAGTCTGACCCCACCTAACACCTTACTATTTCTTACTTTAGTGCTATCTGTCTCTCCCAATCCTTTGTGCCCTTTGTTTCTCCTTTCTAATGCTACACCCTGGTGCCCATCCCCCTGCCAACTTAGTTTAAACCCTCCCCAACAGCACAAGCAAACCTCCCTGTGAGGATATTGGTACTGGCTCTGTTGAGGTGCAACCCATCTGGCCTGTACAGGTCCCGCCTCCCCCAGAACTGGCCCCAATGCCCCAGGAATCTGAAGCCCTCCCTCCTGCACCATCTTTCTCCAGCCACGCATTCATCTGTCCATCCTCCTATTTCTATACTCATTCGCGCGTGGCACTGGGAGTAATCCCAAGATTACTACCTTTTGAGGTCCTGCTTTTTAATCTCTTTCCTACCTCCCTAAAATCTGCCTGCAGGGCCTCATCCCTCTTTCTACCTATGTCGTTGGTACCAATATGGACCACGAGGTCTGGCTGTTCACCCTCCCCCCTCAGAATGTTCTGCAGCTGCTCAGTGACATCCTTAACCCTGGCACCAGGGAGGCGGCATACCATCCTGGAGTCACGTCTGCGGCCGCAGAAACGCCTGTCTGCTCCCCTATCAAATCCCCTACCACTATTGCTTTCACTGTCTTCCTCCTCCCCTCTCCTGTACAGCTGAGACACCTGTGGTGCCATGGACTTGGCTCTGGCTGTACTCCCCAGAGGAACCACCGCCCTCACCAGTACTGAGAACAGAATACTGGTTGGAGAGCGAAATGCACTCAGGGGACTCCTGCACTACCTGCTTGGTCCTCCTCTTCTGTCTGGCAGTCACCCATTCCCTGTCTGCCTGCGTACTCCTTAGCTGCGGTGTGACCACCTCCTGAAACGTGCTATCCACGTAGCTCTCAGCCTCGCGGATGCACCGCAGTGACGCCGGCTGCTGCTCAAGCTCCGAAACCCGGAGCTCGAGCTCCTCCAGCTGACGACAGCTCCTGCTCACATGGTTGTCCAGGACACGGGAAGCATTCTGGAGTTCCCACATGGCACAGGATGTGCATTCCGCTGGACCGAGCTGCCCTGCCATGCCTTTATTTTTTCGACTATTAACTAACTTTTTTTTTAAGGAACTTAACAGAAATAAACCTAAGGGGGGAATTTTGCCAGCCCTGGGGAGGCAGGTAATTAGTCGGGACTGCCGGGAAAGTGGCAGAAACTGGGAGCGGGTACCGAACCCGCTCCCGACCCACCTCCGTGCCATCTTCCCGGGAGGCAGGTCCCCGACTCGCGCAGGGGCCCATCTCCTCGAGGCGGGAAGGGGATTACAGCCAATTAACTGCCTGTTAACAGGTAGTTAACAGACAGTTAAGAGGCTTATCCCCATTTTACCCCTGCAAGTGTGGGCTTCCCGATGGCTGCGAACCTCGCCAGGGTCAGCAAGGCGAGCAGTGGGTCTGCGGGGGTGAGAGGGATCGAAAAGTCCGCTGTAGAGGTGAGTGATGGGTGCAAGTGTGGAGAGGTAAGTATGAGAGGTGAGTGCAAAGTGTTAGAAAAAGTTTACTTACCTTTGTTTCTTCCTGCAGGCTTCAACCCTTGGGGATCCGGAGGTGCCTCATCTCAACGGCAGCGATGACAGAATGGCTGCTGCATTCTCAGATGCAGCAGCCATCTTATTTCTGCTGAGGAAAGAGGTTTTGGGGAGCCTTCAGTACAAGGGCTCACCTTAGAACAGAGATTGTCAGTGTTTGACAGCTTCTCAAAGCTGTCAAACGCTGACAATTCATCTGTCAAAAACTTTTGACAGATGAAACGTCATACGCTGACGTCCTCTGTCACCGGCTTTCCCTTAATTGGCCGGCTAAGCTCGCAGGGCGGGCTTAACAAGGTCAATCAAGGGAAAATAGAGTGGGTTGGCCGGACGTCATTGGGGGTGGGACTGAAATCCGACAGCCAGCAGCCCACCCCAACGCGCCCCCATTGATAATATCCAGCCCTAAGACTTAAAAAAAAAATCACCAACTACTCACCAATCAGCTTCTTCCCTTGTGTTGACGTCACTTACCTCGCTCCCTGTCACTCGCACTCCCACCGGGCTCTTGGGCCTACCTTTATCTGCGGCCGCTCCTCTCGCTGTCCCGCAGGTCTGTTCTCGTGTCTATTAACTTAGAGACCTTGGGTTCTGTGGTTTCAATCCTCCTTTTCAGTCAGACGTCTCCACCGCCTTCCTCCTCTCCACCGAATTCCTGCGCTCACAAAATTTCTCACTCTGCTTGCGAATTACTGCATTTGCGAATCTCCCAGCTCTGTCTCCAAGCTCTGTGCTCGAGTAAGGCCACATGTGGAATTGTAGAGGCACTGCAAAGACACTGCATAGTGCCATCTAGCTTCCAGAGAATCGCAAGGTATGTATAATGGTAAATATGTTTTTATAGTTTAAAATAAAAGCTAAAACTATTACCTGTCTGTGATGCTAATAGTGTGATATCCAAATCATGCCTCAGAAGTTTTAATATAATTCCAGTAGATCTTCTGAGGCTTTTTTCTTGGTGAATCAGAGGTTCTGCTGTTTTATAACATTAGAGCTGTTTTTGCCATAAAGGGTATAGCATCTGGCCCACTGATTTACAGTGATTGAATAAGTTAAATTGCATTTTTATTAAATTGTATTCTGAGATTTCTCCTGATGCTTTGGGGCTTGAATTCCATAACTCTGCCCATTATTCTGTGAAAAAAGTAAATGAGAGGCTTTATCCTTTATGTATGTATTTAATTTTTATTTCTTACCAGTTTTGAATTTGAGAATGTACGGTTAGATGGCATGTTAGACTTGCGAGTCTAAGATCGCTGTACGGGGAATTTGCTCAGGGGTTCTCGTGATCAGATGCCGTAACTTTGTCAGAAGATCAGTGGAAACCCCAGATAGACGCATAAATGGCCAATCACAAGAATCTCCGAGTAAATTATTGGTGGTAGTATTGAGTGGGGGAATGAGATTTAGCTGGAGGCGATCCTGCGCTTTCATAGCACTATAGATGGTTCTGGACTTAAGCAATTCTAGGGTGGGATTCCAGTTTAGCAGCACTGTGATGGGACTGCTGGGGGTTGGTAGCATGGAGGGAGGTTCTTTGGTCTGGCTTCACTCTGGAGGGGAAACCAAGGATTTGGCAATTCTATTGAAGGCAAACCTGAAGTCTAGCAGAAATACAAAACGAAAATACTGCAGATGCTGGAAATCTGAAATAAAGACAGAAAATGCTGGAGATACTCAGCAGGTCAGGCAGCATCTGTGAAGAGAGAAACAGAGTTAACGTTTCAGGTCGATGACCTTTCGTCAGAACTGGAAAAAAGCAGGAAATGGAACAGATTTTTAAGCACGTGTAGGGGCTGGGAAATGGGGGAGGGGATGAAAGAACAAAGGGGAAGGTCTGTGATAGGATAGAAGGCAGGAGAAGTTAAGAGACCTTAAGAGATATTCAAGGCAAAAGGAGATGGTCATGGGACAGGTTAAGAAACAAAGGATGGCTCTAGATGAAGTGTAAATTGCGCTGGCAGAATGAAAGACAGCTGCTGTGTGGGAGAGAAGAACAGAAGGCACAAACAAAAAGTGTGGATAAAAAATATATATGTGATAGGGGCCGGGTTATGATCTGAAATTGTTGAACTCTATGTTGAGTCCAGAAGGCTGTAAAGTGCCTAAACGAAAGATGAGGTGCTGTTCCTCGAGCTTACGCTGAGCTTCCGTGGAACAATGCAAGAGGCCGAGGACGGTGAGGTCTGAGTGGGAGTGGAGCGGTGAATTAAAGTGACAGACGACCGGAAGCTCGGGGTCCCCCTTACGGACTGAACGGAGGTGTTCCGCAAAGCGGTCACCCAATCTGCGTTTGTTCTCCCCAATGTAGAGGAGACCACATCGTGAGCAGCGAATACAGTATGCAAGAAGTACAAGTAAATCGCTGTTTCACCTGGAAGGGGTGTTTGGGGCCCTGGACAGTGGGAAGGGGGGAGGTATAAGGGCATGTGTTGCATGTCTAGCAGAGCTGGAGGTGAAATGTGATGTTTTGCTCACTGGTTACAATTTCCCGTGTTTGTCTGCAGTGAGGGGTGGGGAGGGCACTGTATCTCTCGCTCTCTCCCCCTGTGGTGCAGAAAAGGTAATGGCCCAGATTTTGCGGTCAGCAGTGAAGTGACGCACTTGCCGCTGACCTTGAAGAAAGCTGCCCACAAACATTTAATGGGATCTGTGGCATCGATTTCACCTTTCCCAATGTTAATTTCATTCTGGTGCCATCTATAGGGGATCTCTGGCATCCAGCAACAGTGATGTCATCAAGCAGGCTTAGCAGCCAATCACATTGAAGAGTTCTCACAGACAGCAAACCAGGAAGTAACAAGCTGGTTTTATCATTCACGTTTTATAATTTTACAGAAAGCAAAATAGAGATTTGGACATACACATAGGATTAACGTAAAAACTGAAATATCATAAACAAACATTAAAAAAATAAAATTAAACTTAATTTTTATTATTTTAAAAATCTATGGAATTTTTATCATGGAATGGAGAAAATGACATTCCACAAGTATAAAATTAGTTTTTCAGGGCCAGAGAGGTTGTTCAGCAGTAATTATGGCTTAGTACGCCATTAAAACCTCATTCAACAAGGCTTAACTTTTTCAAGGGTTTTTACAACGAGAATAGAGCGTAAAAAGTGGAAGTTCACGTCAATTCAGTGATTTCTAATTGACTTCTATCTGTGAGAACTGCAACAGCGCACCCTGTGGAGGAGCAGGGTATCACTGACAGCAACTTCAGGATTTCCACGTTTAAATGCACAGGTGCAGCCTCCAGAAGTTGCTATCAGTTTTACAGACCAATGACGGCGAGTACTGACAGTTGAACTATCATTACAATCGCAAATTCCGGGCCAATAAAGTGCCACTTAGTGATGTGATAGCAAATGGTTACAGATCAGTGTTGTCATTTAACATTGGAATGCCCATTAGAGTACTACCTAGTGGCTTGACAGGAAATTGTTATGGGAAAGTATGAGAGGTACATGTTGACATTTTAACATTGGAATTCCCATTAGAAATGTTTACATAACATTTTACAATGTAAAATTGTGACACAGGAAACTAGGTTTGTGAGCAGGGAGTGCGTGCCATATGTAAAATCATAATAACAAATATTGATATGGCCTCGATATTGACTTCCCCACCAGCTGGAAATCAAATGGAGCAGGTGACTTACCCACTCCTTTCCCACCCCAATCTAGCCGACTGCAATTTTAAAATTGCCCCAAGCTGATGGGGTCCTCTTTAAGTATGCAGATTGGGTTTCGATCTGCTATTTTAACCAGAGGCCTGAGCGGGGGAGCAGTGATGGCTTCCCCATCAGGCCAAACCTGCTTGGAACAGCAGCCAAGGCCAGAAGAGGTCCAACAAGGTAAGTTTTTAAAATTTTATTTGGTTCCTTGTGGGTCAGGAGGACTAGGGGTGCTCCTCTGAGTCCCACTACGAAGCCTTGGGCCTCCCCTGCCCCAGACTTCCCTTCCGTCCCCGGACTGCAATTCTCCTGCTGATCCCCGCGAATTCACGTAACTTGTGTCGAGGAATGTTCCCCTGTGTCTCCGGCGGTGGCTTACTGCCACCTGATATTAACAGCCTGGCAGCCGCTTTCAGCAAGCGGTATGCAAATAAGGCCCGACCTTTAAAATCGGCCGAGACTGCCTGCTGCCGCTCCCGGGTGGGCACGCAACTCGCTTTGCCATGTTCCCACCTGGGAGTTAATTTGAGCCCTATAGATTTCAATAAATTGATTGATGTGTCACTCACAGACACCATACATAACTTGTAAGGAACACAACTTTGTAATTATTTTCAACTGTTATGGTCCTATAGTACTACTATATGTGAGGATCTTTAAAGTCAGTTTTTATTGCCAAATTAAAAACCCAGGCTTTTTTCTGTATTTATTTTTCGCATTGAAAACCATGAGAAAATTGGGAAAAAACAGATAAATTACAGAGAAAATCAGTAAAGGTCCATTTTTGTTCTGAATGTCACTAAACCTCAAGAAAGAGACTAACAAGAGAGCGGCGGCGGACCTGCGGGGAACCAGGCGGTGGCGGCGAGGTTTAAGAGGCGGCAGAAACCAGGTAGGCCTCAGAGCAGCGGCAGACCTGTGGGGAACCAGGCGGCGGCGGCGGCGAGGTTTAAGAGGCGGCAGAGACCAGGTAGGCGTACCAATCTCCGAGCTCAGAGGGAGGGAGAGAAGTAAAAAGTAATCGAAGTGTGACGTCACCAGAAAGCAGGTAAGTGATTGGTTGGTGAGTATTTCTCTCTTTTTAAACTTAAACTCTGTGGTTTATAGTTTCTAAGCTCTCTGTGGTGTAGCGGGGACTGTTGGTAAACCAGGGCCATTAAGTATATCATTTAACTGTAGTGCAATTGGTGGGATTGATTTGTTTTAATTTAATTTGAATTAATTAAAGGGTAAGTCATGGCAGGAGAGCTCGGCCCCGTGGTATGCTCCTCCTGTGCTATGTGGGAAATCAGGGACCCTTCCGGTGTCCTTGACAACCATGTGTGCGGGAAGTGTATCCAGCTACAGCTACTGGCAGACCGCATTACGGCGTTGGAGCTGCGATTGGATGCGTATTGGAGCATTTGCGATGCTGAGAACCTCGTGGATAGCGCGTTTAGCGAGTTGGTCACACCGCAGGCAAAGGGTGTGCAGGCAGGAAGTAAATGGGTGACCACCAGGCAGAGTAAGAGGTGCAGGCAGGTAGTGCAGGGGGCCCCTGTGGACATCCCCCTCTCAAACAGATATACCACTTTGGATACTGTTGGGGGGGATGACTTATCAGGGGAAGGCAGCAGCAGCCAACTTCCTGGCCCCATGGGTGGCTCTGCTGCACAGGCTGGGAGGAAAAAGAGTGGAAGAGCTATAGTGATAGGGGACTCAATTGTAAGGGGAATAGATAGGCGTTTCTGCGGCCGCAACCGAGACTCCAGGATGGTGTGTTGCCTCCCTGGTGCAAGGGTCAAGGACGTCTCGGAGCAGCTACAGAACATTTTGGAGGGGGAGGGCGAACAGCCAGCTGTCGTGGTGCACATAGGCACCAACGATATAGGTAAAAAAGGGGATGAGGTCCTAAAAGCAGAATATAGGGAGTTAGGAGGTAAATTAAAAAATAGGACCTCAAAGGTAGTAATCTCAGGATTGCTACCAGTGCCACGTGCTAGTCAGAGTAGAAATAGAAGGATATTTCAAATGAATACGTGGCTAGAGGAATGGTGCAAGGGGGAGGGATTCAAATTCCTGGGACATTGGAACCGGTTCTGGGGGAGGTGGGACCAGTACAAACCGGACGGGCTGCACCTGGGCAGGGCTGGGACCGCTGTCCTAGGGGGAGTGTTTGGTAGTGCTGTTGGGGAGGGTTTAAACTGAAGTGGCAGGGGGTTGGCACCTGAGCAGGGAGACAGAGGAAAGCGTGTCAGGAAGGGACAGAAGGTATGGAGTAAAAGGTAAAGTGTTAAAAAAGGAAAAAGCAGGAACTAAGTGTCACAAAACATATTTGAAAGTTCTTTATCTGAATGCACGTAGCATTCGGAACAAAATGGACGCGTTAACGGCACAAATAACTACGTATGGGTATGATCTTGTGGCCATTACAGAAACATGGCTGCAGGGTGACAACGACTGAGAACTAAATATGCCAGGGTATTTAACAATCAGGAAGGACAGGCAGGAAGGAAGGGGAGGTGGGGTGGCTATGTTAATAAAGGAAGGAATCACTGTAATACAGAGAAATGATATTGGGTCAAAGGATCAGGATAATGAAACAGTTTGGGTGGAGATAAGGAATAATAAGGGAAAAAACACTAGTGGGAGTAGTATATAGGCCTCCTAATAGTTGCAACTCTGCTGGAAGAAGTATTAATCAGGAAATAGTTGGGGCATGTAATAAGGGAACAGCTATAATTATGGGGGATTTTAACTATCATATTAACTGGACAAATCAAATTGGGCAGGGCAGCCTTGAGAAAGAGTTTATTGAGTATATTAGGGATGGATTTCTTGAGCAGTATGTAACTGATCCTACAAGGGGGCAAGCAACCTTGGACCTGGTCCTGTGTAATGAGTCAGGATTAATTAATAATGTCCTAGTTAAGGATCCCCTTGGAATGAGTGACCATAACATGGTTGAATTCCATATCCAATTAGAGGGTGAGAAGGTTGGTTCTCAAACAAGCGTACTGAGCTTGAATAAAGGAGACTATGATGGTATGAGAGCGGAATTGATTAAAGTGGACTGAGAAAATAGATTAAAGGGTAAGATGGTACATGAGCAGTGGTGTTCATTTAAGGAGTTATTTTACAACTTTCAAAAAAAATATATTCCACTGAGGAAAAAAGGGTGTAAAAGAAATGACAGCCATCCGTGGCTAAGTAAAGAAATTAAGGATAGTATCCGACTAAAAACAAGGACATATAAGGTAGCCAAACTTAGTGGGAGGATAGAAGATTGGGAAGTCTTCAAAAGACAGCAAAAAGTAACTAAAGGATTGATTAAGAAAGGGAAGATAGATTATGAAAATAAATGAGCAAAAAATATAAAAACAGATAGCAAGAGTTTCTATAGTTATATAAAAAGAAAAAGGGTGGCTAAGGCAAACGTAGGTCCCTTAGAGGATGAGACCAGGAAATTAATGGTGGGAAACATGGAGATGGCAAAAATGCTGAACAAATATTTTGGGCTGGATTTTGAATGACCCATGGAGTCGGGTTTGGAGGCGTGTGGGGGGTTAAATTTGCGGGGTCGGGGGTCCCGACCCCATCCCGACTCCATCCCGCCTCCACGCAATTTAGACAAAATCAGTCGCGGGTTTCCCGACTCCGTCCCACCTGCAGGAGGCGGGAGAGGCCATTAAAGCCCTTAACAAGCTCTAAATTGGCTCTGTAATGCGATTTTCAAACGTTTTAGCTAGTTTAACCCTTTTCTGATGTGAAGCACGCCTGGTGTGAAACACTCCAGTGAAACCTGGCGGGAGCGCAAGTGGATAGCTTACTATCGGCTGCAGGTCCACTATTACAACAGAGATGTGATGAAGGTAGTAGTATTAGGTGGTGTGAAAGTCGCGTCTGATGCTGCTGCATTGAATGTGTTCAGAGACTGCATGGCATTTGGTGTGAGAGGACTTTGATGCAAAATCATTCTCTCTCTCTCTCTCTCTCTCTCCGGTAGAGGACACTAAGAATATCCCAACACTGGACAAACAGGGGGCTCTAGGGGGGGAGAAGCTAAATACGATTAAAATCACTAAGGAATTGGTACTCAGTAAAATAATGGGACTCAAGGCGGATAAATCCCCTGGACCTGATGGCTTACATCCTAGGGTATTGAGGGAAGTGGCTGTAGGGATTGTGGATGCTTTGGTAATAATTTTCCAAAAATCCCTGGACTCAGCAAAGGTCCCGGCAGATTGGAAAACTGATAATGTAACACCCTTATTTAAAAAGGGTAGTAGGCAGAAGGCTGGAAATTATAGACCAGTTAGCCTAACATCTCTGGTGGGTAAAATTTTGGAGTCTATTATTAAGGAGACAGTAATGGAACATTTAGATAAACATAATTTAATAGGACAAAGTCAGCATGGCTTTATGAAGGGGAAGTCATGTATGACAAATTTCCTTGAGTTCTTTGCGGACATAACGTATTGGGTGGATAAAGGGGAACCAGTGGACGTAGTGTATTTAGACTTCCAGAAGGCATTCGACAAGGTGCCACATAAAAGATTATTGCTCAAGATAAAAAAATCACTGGATTGGGGGTAATATTCTGGCATGGGTGGAGGATTGGTTATCTAACAGGAAGCAGAGAGTTGGGATAAATGGTTCATTCTCGGACTGGCAACCAGTAGCCAGTGGTGTTCCGCAGGGGTCGGTGCTGGGTCCCCAACTCTTTACAATCTATATTAATGATTTGGAGGAGGGGACCGAGTGTAACATATCAAAGTTTGCAGATGATACAAAGATGGGAGGGAAAGTAGAAAGTGAGGAGGACATAAAAAACCTACAAGGGGATATAGACAGGCTGGGTGAGTGGGCGGAGATTTGGCAGATGCAATACAATATTGGAAAATGTGAGGTTATGCACTTTGGCAGGAAAAATCAGAGAGCAAGTTAATGGCCCAGAAATTAAACATCGATGGTTCCCGCGGGGGTAAAGATTCCCCGCGATATCGCACTCCGCGCCTACCTTTTTGTTTGGGGCCCACACGAACTTTCGTTTCAGGGCCTCTCCCTGTTGCAACCGTGCAGTGCTTGCGTGTCCCAGAGGCGCAATTAGTTCGTGCGAGCTCTGGGATCACGTGATTCAGTTAGAGCCAATGGCAGCACACCATCTTTCATTCATAGTTTTGACAGCAAGGGCTGTCAAAGCTATGAATACTACAAGCCCCCAAAAGAACAGCTAAACCTCAATTAAATTTTAAAAAAGCCATCACATTAATAAAATAACTATAGTTAAATAAATTAACCACTTTAAACAAAAAATTAAATTTTTGAAAAAATTTAAAATCTTTTTAAAAGTTATAAAAATAAACTTACCTTTCTTTAAAGTCTCTAAAAAAGATAAACCTGTTGAAAAAAATTTAAAATAACACTTAATTAACTACTTACCTTGTTAAAAGGGTGTCCTACGCCTGCTTTCTTTATGTGTAAAATCTTCACCACTTACCTGCGCGTTCAAACCTGAAAAAAAATTAAGTGCACTGCGTGCACACAACCTGTAGCACGCACGTGGTTCACTTAGGAACCGCCCCCTTTGCAATTCACGAAGTGCCAGTTTCCCGCGCATGCGCAGTGCATGCAGAAAACCGGCAATTCGGGACCTAATACGCGAGAGTACACAGTGCGTACTCTCGCGTATTAGGTCTAATTTTCGGGCCATTATCTTAATGGCGAGAAACTGGAAAGTACTGCAGTACAAAGGGATCTGGGGGTCCTAGTGCAAGAAAATCAAAAAGTTAGTATGCAGGTGCAGCAGGTGATCAAGAAGGCCAACGGAATGTTGGCTTTTATTGCTAGGGGGATAGATTATAAAAACAGGGAGGTATTGCTGCAGTTATATAAGGTATTGGTGAGACCGCACCTGGAATATTGCATACAGTTTTGGTGTCCATACTTAAGAAAAGACATACTTGCTCTCAAGGCAGTACAAAAAAGGTTCACTCGGTTAATCCCGGGGATGAGGGGGTGGACATATGAGGAGAGGTTGAGTAGATTGGGACTCTACTCATTGGAGTTCAGAAGAATGAGAGGCGATCTTATTGAAACATATAAGATTGTGAAGGGGCTTGATCGGGTGGATGCGGTAAGGATGTTCCCAAGGATGGGTGAAACTAGAACTAGGGGGCATAATCTTAGAATAAGGGGCTGCTCTTTTAAAACTGAGATGAGGAGAAACTTCTTCACTCAGAGGGTAGTAGGTCTGTGGAATTTGCTGCCCCAGGAAGCTGTGGAAGCTACATCATTAAATAAATTTAAAACAGAAATAGATAGTTTCCTAGAGGTAAAGGGAATTAGGGGTTACGGTGAGCGGGCAGAAAATTGGACATGAGGCTGAGTTCGGATCGGTCAGGGCCCTGTGGGTGGCGGAGCGGGCCCAGGGGCTGAGTGGCCGGGTCCTTCTCCTACTTCTTGTGTTCTTTAGATTTGAGGTTAGGATCAGATCAGCCATGATCTTATTGAATGGCGGAGCAGGCACGAGGGGCCGATTGGCCTACTCCTGCTCCTATTTCTTATGTTCTTATGTAAGTCATGTTTTAAGCCAAATGACAATCAGCAATTATTTACAGACTCCACTTCAATGGCTTATTTAACTAATAAATCCCATGACACTTATTTGAAGAAGAGCACAGAGTTCTCCTGGTGTCCTAGCCAAGAACCTCCCTTTTTCCAAACGAAAAATAGATTATCTGGCCATTCATTTATTTGCTGTTGGGGGGGACATTGCTGTGTGAAATTTGACACGGATTTGTTAAGGGAAGGTCGTGTCTGACAAACTTGATTGAATTTTTTGAGGAGGTAACAAGGAGGGTAGATGAGGGTAGTGTGTTTGATGTAGTGTATATGGACTTTAGCAAGGCTTTTGATAAGGTTCCACATGGCAGACTGGTCACGAAGTTAAAAGCCCATGGGATCCAGGGCAAAGTGTCAAGTTGGATTCAAAACTGGCTCGGAGACAGGAAGCAGAGGGTAATGGTTGATGGGTGTTTTTGTGACTGGAAGGCTGTTTCCAGTGGGGTTCTGCAGGGCTCAGTACTAGGTCCCTTGCTTTTTCTGGTATATATCAACGATCTTGACTTGAATATAGGGGGTATGATTAAGAAGTTTACAGATGATACTAAAATCGGCTGTCTGGTTGATACTGAAGAAGGAAGCTGTAGACTGCAGGAAGATATCAATAAATTGGTCAGGTGGGCAGAACAGTGGCAAATGGAATTCAATTCGGAGAAGTGTGAGGTAATGCATTTGGGGAGGGCTAACAAGGAAAGGGAATACACATTAAATGGTAGGACACTGAGTAGTGTAGAGGAACAAAGGGACCTTGGAGTGCATGTCCACAGATCCCTGAAGGTAGCAGGCCAAGTAGATAAGGTGGTTAAGAAGGTATACGGAATGCTTGCCTTTATTAGCCGTGGCATAGAATACAAGAGTAGGGGGGTTATGCTTCAACTGTATAAAACACTAGTTAGGCCTCAGCTAGAGTACTGCGTGCAGTTCTGGTCACCACATTACAGGAAAGATGTGATTGCACTAGAGAGGGTACAGAGGAGATTTACAAGGATGTTGCCGGGAGTAGAGAATCTTAGCTATGAGGAAAGACTGGATAGGCTGGGTCTGTTTTCCTTGGAACAGAGGAGGCTGAGGGGAGACCTTATTGAAGTGTATAAAATTATGAGGGGCATAGATAAAGTGGATAGAAAGGACCTATTTCCCTTAGCAGAGGGGTCAAAAACCAGGGGGCACAGATTTAAAGTAATTGGGGGATGGTTTAGAGGGGATTTGAGGGGAAATTTCTTCACCCAGAGGGTTGTGGGGGTCTGGAACTCACTGCTTGAAAGGGTGGTAGAGGCAGGAACCCTAACCACATTTAAAAAGTACTTGGATGTGCACTTGGGATGCTCTAACCTGCAGGCCTACGGACCAAGAGCAGGGAAGTGGGATTAGGCTGGATAGCTCTTTGTTGGCCGGTGCGGACACGATGGGCCGAAATGGCCTCCTTCCGTGCTGTAACTTACTATGATTCTATGCAGCATCATTATGAAGTGAGATGGATAGTGCACCCTTGGATGTCTTTCATGGGATAAATGTTAGTGAAATTATGCACAGGTTTTTAAAATCTTTTTTTCTAACCTTTTAAAATAAATAACTGCTGTATTCAGTGGAATTAGAAAAGAATTATAGGGGTAGAAATTAGGTCGCGCCCCATTTGGGGCGCAAATATCGTCCGGACGCAAATATTAGCGCCTGGCGCTAATTATCGGCACTGACGGGAAACTTCACTTTTACCGCCCCGGGAGGTGAGTGGAGCGCTAAAGCAGGCGCTGCACACCTCTCTTAAGGCGCAAAGGCCGAGCAGTGAGGCGCTAACTCGGAGCGCTGGCGAAGCTCATGTAATGTCAGTCAGCAATGGAACACACACACAATGGCACGGGCCAGTTCTTAAAGGGGATGGTTAATCTTGCTTTCCATCCACATCCTGTTCATTGCTGCCTTGAATCTCGGCCTGGAGAGACTTGCACATCAAATGTGCTGGAAAGAACAATGGAGAGCACCAGGCAAAGAGCTCAGAGTGCAGCTCCCACGGTCTCTGCTAAATCGATACAAGGAATGGCAAATCAAAATGAACCTGCAAAGTGCTGCTCAGTACCCAAAACTCCTTCACACAACGTTGAATCTCTCCAGAAGTCTCTCCCTCTCTCTCTCAGAATGCGTAGTTCAAAAATGCCACCAACAATAAAAGACAGGAAGAGGCCCCCTTTAAATAGCGCCCCCCCCAGCCCCACAGCGATTGATAGCGTTCCAGTCTTCTGGTCGTTGGAAGCGCCAGGCGGTAAGGCAGGGGGCGCCACTCAATTTCCGCTCCGGGGCGCCCCAAGGGCGTTGCACCATGGAATGACGTCACAATCTGCGCGCGCAGGTGGTCGCAGCGGTAAGTTTTAGCGCCGCCGCACAATCTCAAGTTAAGTTCTCGAGCGGCGCAAACATCGCTGCGCCCGGGCGTTAGCGGCTTTGCGCCCCATTAGCGCCCTCTTAAGGCGCTAACGGGTGGCGCAACCAAGTGAATTTTTACCCCATAGAATCATAAAATGGTACAGCATTGAAGCAACAATTTTGGCCCATCGCAGCTGCGTCAGTTTTTTAAAAAGAGCTATCTACTCAGTTTCATTCTTTATATGCCGAATGTTTCAGTTTGGCTTTTCCACTGGTCAGGATTAAAAATATAAATGTAATGTAATTTTATCTTACTGTGTTTTCAGCAGTCCTTTTTAAAGGTATTGTTGTGCTAAGATTATTTTCTGCAGAGAATTGTTCACCAGCATTGGTTTAGAAATGTAGCTGACAACTTAGATTCCTCTGCCCAAATCATGCACAAAAAGAGAAAAAACTGGAGCCCAGACATCCTTGCTTTGTACTAAGTACTTCACCACACAATGCCAAATGTACAGTTCACAGCTCGGTCATTTAAATCCCTTTATTTAGCACGTCTAAATCAGCACTCAGCACCTTCCTTGTTCTCTGAAGCTCCAGTTTGCAGCACCAAACATTGCGTGGCTCATTATTCCTTTCAAAGGTCAGGGCCTTGACTGCAAGACCGGAACTACTCACTAATTAAGACCCTTGTTTTGGGACTGTATATGTAATTTCAGCAAGCTATCCTGCTGGGATAAATAGCAAGTATGTTCATTTTCATAAACATACAATGAAAAGCTTAAGAATCCATGGGGAAGTTTTTTTTTTGATTGACTGATCAAATTCAAAGATACTTTTCTATGATGCAAATATAATGGAAGGTGTTTTCCTACATTTTGATGTACTAAACTGTGGAATTTCTTACAACACCTGAGACTATAATGATAAAACTGACTAATATACAGTATTAACTTTTCTGAATTATTGATAACATGTAAAAGTAAGTATCTGTTAAGTTGAGAATGAAGTACAAACTAGAAAGGGAACAACAACCTATATTTCAAAAGTGCTATCATTCCCCGAAAGAGGTTTCGGAGTGCTTTACAAGAACTAACTGTGGACACTGATGAGAAGGGAGAAAGAGGTAAAGGGGTGGGATCAATGAAAGAATAGAGGAACACAGTGCGGGCTAAATTCGATAGCCCCCGAAAACGGGCGCGGGTATCGCGATGCATGATTAGCCCACGCCCGTTGTGTCTGATGCAGGCAGCATGCAAACTGCTGCCTGCTAACTTAAATGATTTTAGTGTGCAGCCCAGTGCTAAACACACTGACTGGCTGCATGCCTGAGCAGGATGCCAATTTTGTGACAGGCTAGCTCCAGTTAAAGTTAGCCTGCACTACTTAAAGCCAGCCCGTACATCTTAAAGGGGAGTTGCATTCTGGCTGGAGCAGGTGCTGGAAGTGGCTGGGGAAGAGAGTCTGACCTGCAAGAACACTGAATTATGGTGCAACAGGGGAGAGAGCATGCTCCAAGGTTCTCAGATGCTGCACTGAAGGCCTTGGTGGAGGAGGTGGACAAGAGGAGAGAGCTCCTCTATCCACAGGGGGCCAGGAGGTCCTCCAGACAAACTCTGCGAAGGCAGTGGGAGCAGGTAGCTGTGGTGGTCAATGCCCGAGGACCTAGATGCAGTGCCGTAAGAAGTCCACGACCTCACACAAATGGTCAAGGTCAGTGAATTCATCTTCAAATGCCATATCCCACCATCTGCACAACCAGCCTCACAAATTCTTCAATGCACTCACCTACCAATAATTTCTATCAACCAGGACTCATACCTAATAGTCATAGCTTTACCTCACCCTCACACACTTCGCACCGCTACAAGCTTCACACCCACATCTCACAGTTTGCACACAGTCAGCTATTCAATCATGACAGGCATACCATCCAGACCTAACCGATGGGGGACAGGCACGCCTGCATAACCTGACCTCCATGGAGGAGACGGTGCTGGCCATTATTAAGAGGGGCATCGCTGAGCCTATGGCCAGTGGCATGGCTGAAAGAACACACGATGCCTGTATCTGCATACATAATCTTCATTATCACATCCCACTTCCCCCTCATCCCACAATCTCTTCTGATTTACAAGCTGCACATGGTGTAAACATGCACCTCTTGTTTTCTCCCCCTTCCCTCACCACAACCTTAACCTTGTGCCTTTCTTCTTTCAGATAGCCAAGAACTGACACCTGGCCAGGCACGGATAGAGGAGCACAAAATAGAAAACACCAAGGCACTGATGATGAAGATACAGCACCATCACTCAATTTCACACTCGCTGTCACCAGCTCAGATACTATCACTCCGCGAAGTTTAAAGGATAGGTTAGAGGTGGGATCTGCATGTGATGAGACACTGGGCATGAGTGGTCTGCAGCCAGGGCAAAGGAAAGGGTAGCGCTGGTGCCAGCTCCCTGGAGGGCGAAGTCGCACACGAGTTCTGCTGCAGAGGACTCAGATGAGGACTTTGATGGGGCGGCCGACAGAAGAACGCTGATGGGTATGCACAATGAAATGATTGGTGTGTTGGCAGGCCTGCCAGAAAGCCTGAGTGCAATGTCAAGGAGCATGGAGGCGTCCAGCACCAACCTTGAACAGGGCTTTGTGCAAAGCTTGGAGCCCATGATTTCCAGCATGGAAATGATGGGCAACTCCATTAGCGCACTTGTAGACACAACCATGGTTCAGCATCTGATGGCTGATGTCTCAGCTTCCATTGTAGCTCAAACAGAAGCCACCTAACGTCTATGATAAATTGACCCTTAGTGTTAGGGGGGGATTAAATATGTGGGGTTACGGGGATAGGGTGGGATATGTGTCGGTGCAGGCTCGATGGGCCGAGATGACCTCTATCTGTACTGTGGGGATTCTGTGTGAGAAAGCAGGGACAGGGTACTGGATTTGGATGATCAGCCATGTTCGTATTGAATGGTGGAACAGGCTCGACGGGCCGAATGGCCTACTCCTGCTCCTAGTTTCTATGTCTGAATGCTGCAGTGGAAGCTCAGACTGAAGTCATGCAAGCTCATCTTGCTTGCCATGCAAGCTCAGATTGCTTTCTTCGTGGCTGCGTTTACCAGTGTCGAAAGGGGCTTGCAGGATGTCACAGCAGTCCAGCAATCTGTCATCCAGCAGATTGCTACGATTGCTGAGGCACTGCAGTGGCAGTGGCTCTGTGGAACAAAACCTGCTGTCCTCTCTCAGGATGACAGCATTCGTCCTCCCACCATTGCCACTCCGCCAGTGCCCTTGCTGTTGCCTATCAGCCAGCCAGCCCAGACTGCTGCCGCCCATGCCGAGGTGGTGCAATCCACAGCTGGGCCTTACAGGCCCAGAGCAGCTCGAGGCCATCCTGCAAGGCCATCTGCAGTCTCCCCCACTGAAAGTCTGCAGCCTTCTACCAGCCATGCTGCAGCCACTGGGGTAGCACTGTGTAGTTGCACTAGGACAGGCAGAGGCAAACTAAAGACAGGCACTCAGTGAATGCACAAGGGTGATTAGTTGACTTTGTTACGTAATATTGGATGGATTGATTTATAAAGTTTGATTGGAATGTTTCTTTTGTGGTGGCTTTTATTTCAGCATTATGGCCAAGAGGATGCAGTGATGGTCAGTAACAGAGGGAAGGTAAGGTGTGGGACTATTGTTGAATGGGGAATTGGGGTTGTGTTCACTGGTACCACAGTCGGTTGAGTCGATCGCGGGCAGAAAGGGGCTGTCTGGGTTGCCTCCACCTTTCTGTTTCATAAAAAACATAAGAAACATAAGAAATAAGAGCAGGAGTAGGCCATACGGCCCCTCGAGCCTGCTCCGCCATTCAATAAGATCATGGCTGATCATCGACCTCAACTCCACTTTCCCGCCCGATCTCCATATCCCTTGATTCCCCTAGAGTCCAGAAATCTATCTATCTCCGCCTTGAATATACTCAAAGACTCAGCATGCACAGCCCTCTGGGACAGAGTATTCCATTGATTCACAACCCTCTGAGTGAAGAAATTCCTCCTCATCTCGGTCTTAAATGACCTTCCCCTTATCCTGAGACTATGCCCCCTAGTTCTAGACACTCCAGCCAAGGGAAACAACCTCTTAGCATCTACCCTGTCAATCCCCTTCAGAATTTTGTATGTTTCAATGAGATTACCTCTCATTCTTCTAAACTCCAGAGAGTATAGGCCCATTCTACACAATCTCTCATCATAGGACAGCCCTCTCATCCCAGGAATCAATCTAGTGAACCTTCGTTGCACCGGCTCCAAGGCAAGTATATCCTTCCTTAGATAAGGAGACCAAAACTAAGCACAGAACTCCAGGTGTGGTCTCACCAAGGCCCTGTACAATTGTAGCAAGACTTCCTTCCTCTTATACTCCAATCCCCTTGCAATAAAGGCCAACATGCCATTTGCCTTCCTTATTGCTTGCTGTACCTGCATGCTAGCTTTCTGTGTTTTTTGCATGAGGATACCCAAATCTCTCTGAACACCAACATTTGAAAGTTTCTCACCATTTAAAAAATATTCTGTTTTTCTATTCTTCCTACCAAAGTGAATAACCTCACATTTCCCTACATTATATTCCATCTGCCACCTTACTGCCCACTCACTTAGTCTATCTATATCCCTTTGCAGACTCTTTGGGCTGTATTTTGAATGACCCATGGAGTCGGATTTGGAGGCGTGTGGGGGGTTAAATTTGCGGGGTCGGGGGTCCCGACTCCATCCTGCCTCCACGCAATTTTGACAAAATCAGTCGCGGGGTTCCCGACTCTGATGCTGCTGCATTGAATGTCTTCAGAGACTGCATGGCATTTGGTGTGAGAGGACTTGGATGCAAAAAAAATTCATTCTCTCTCTCTCTCCACACACATTTTGCATCTACACATCAAAAGCAAGCCGGGCAGGTCCTCTCTCACCAACAGCCAGACAGTCTCTGAGACCAGGCAGTCAGCAATGATGACATCATCAGAGGCGACTTTCAGACTGAAACCACTAATTAGTTCATGGGTTCCCACATGCTGAAACTCAATTGCCCAATTAAGTGAAAATTGCATCATTCATCCACATTAATCTGGAGTCCGGGGGGGAACACGAAATGCGGATGACACAACCCCAACCCGACCCCAAGACAAAATCCAGTCTTTTGTGTTCTCCTCACAACTTACTGACCCACCTAGCTTTGTATTGTCAGCAAACTTGGATACATTACACTCGGTCCCTTCATCTAAGTCATTAATAATATAGATTGTAAATAGCTGAGGCCCCAACACTGATCCTTGTGGCACCCCACTAGTTACAGCCTGCCAACCTGAAAAAGATCCGTTTATCCCTACTCTCTGTTTTCTGTCCGTTAACCAATCTTCTATCCATGTTACTATATTACCCCCAACCCCGTGAGCCCTAATCTTGTGTAATAACCTTTTATGTGGCACCTTATCGCATGCCTTTTGGAAAACCAAATATACTACATCCACTGGTTCCCCTTTATCTACCCTGCTAGTTACATCCTCAAAAAACTCTAATAAATTTGTCAAACATGATTTCCCTTTCATAAAACCATGTTGACTCTGCCTAATCATATTATGATTTTCTAAGTGCCCTGATACCACTTCCTTAACAATGGATTCCAGCATTTTCCCAACGACTGATGTCAGGCTAACTGGCCTGCAGTTCCCTGTTTTTTCTCTCCCTCCTTTCTTGAATAGCGGTGTTACATTTGCGACCTTCCAATCCGGTGGGACCATTCTAGAATCTAGGGAATTTTGGAAGATCAAAACCAATGCATCCACTATCTCTTCTGCCACCTCTTTTAGAACCCTAGGATGTAGGCCGTCAGGTCCAGGGGATTTGTCGGCTTTTAGTCCCATTAGTTTCTCTAGTACTTTTTCTCTACTTATATTAATTACGTTAAGTTCCTCACTCTCATTAGACCCTTGGTTCCCCACCATTTTTGGTATGCTTTTTGTGTCTTCTACTGTGAAGACAGATACAAAATATTTGTTTAACATTTCTGCCATTTCCTTATTCCCCATAATAATTTCTGCTGTCTCAGCCTCTAAGGGACCAACGCTTACTTTTGCTAATCTCTTCCTTTTTACTTACTTGTAGAAGCTCTTACAATCTGCTTTTATATTTCTTGCTAGTTTTCTCTCATATTCTATTTTTTCCCTTTTTATCAATTTTTTGGTCAACCTTGGCTGGTTTCTGAAACTCTACCAATCCTCAGGCTTACTATTATTCTTTGCAACATTAAAAGCTTCTTCTTTCAATCTAATGCTATTCTTAACTTCTTTAGGTAGCCACGGTTGAAGGCATGCAGCATTGAAAGGGACCACAGGTCATTTTTTCTGACGTTGAGCCAAGATGGTCCATGTAATGCTTTCAAGGACTCTCCCCTATGATTTTACCCACACATCTCATTCTAAAGAAATAGAGACCAAGCCAAGCTCTTTATTTTAAATGCTTGTTTAAATTTTCATGTAGCAGGAAGAAAAAGATGTAGGACAGTAATGATCAAATCCAACGCTTTGTAGTTTTTGAAACCATTATACACTAGTCATAATTTCATTGATATAATGAGGTCACTTTAGTCACTGGCTTAGGAGGGTCTGACAATTGAGGGCATTTTACTATTCCATGCTGAGGACCGAGTACTCATATCTGATAACTTAAACAATTTGAATTCATGCTTAGGTTTCAGAGATCGAAACACTGAACATCCATAGGTGATTCCTAATCCAAACCTCAAGCTCACTCTTCTATTCACTCAGAAGTAATCACCTGCAATATTCTGCATCTTCCTATTTGTTGCATTCAGTATTACAATCTCAGCCAGGAGAGTTTTAAATAAGCAAACCACCAAAAAAAAACAATTAAGCTGTACCTACAAATCTCAAGGGTTACCTCTTCAGCCCTAGGCTTGCGAATAATATAAACACTGCTATGTGGAGAGCCCTGGTTGTCTTATATTTGTCAGTTGAAGCGTTCTCATATCTGTTAATGCTGCTGAAATGCTTTTAGTGGCTGCACGCATGGGCGTGCTTTAGAGAGGGCGGCAAGAGAAGCGGTGATATCCAAAATGGATGAGCAGGCGTCAGCTCGGCGTTGCACGCTGATTGACATCACGCTCCGAATAATTACAATACCTTCGGCGAGCGCAAGCAATGGCAGCGCTGCTGAACTGCCGAAAATGCCGGCCATCGCGGGACCTGCCGACAGTGGGCAAATGTGCGGCAGCTGCCATTTTTTCCCCCGAATCAGATGGTAACGGCCAGCGCTAAACTCCTGAATTTCTAAACCAATGTTAACATTAAAGAATAGGTTAGATCGGTGGTTGGAGGAAAGGGGAATAAAAGAATCTGGGAATCTGGTGGGCACATGGGATTAGAACTACTGCTCATGTTGAGGATAAACAGCTGACAGACCTCTTGCCATGTTGTAATTTCTATGTAACTTTATGCTTCTAATTGTAGGGCTGGATAAGGTTACAGAAATGGGGAAGGGTGAACACAGGATGAGTATTTTAAAATCAAAGTGTTGCTGTACCGGGAGCGAATGTAGGTCAGTGAGTATATTACAATGGGCAATGTTCCCCCTAAGTGGCTGTGCAACAATCGCGAGATCCCTTGCAGGCCAGTCACCAGCTCCTGCCGCTGAACGATATACCAGGCCGGAAATTTTAAGGGACAACGTTCGAAAAAAAAAAATGAGAATGAACATTGGTGCTGGGTGAGCGGGACTTGGTGCGAGTTAGGATACGAGCAGCAGAGATTTGGATGAGCTCAAATTTATAGAGGGTGGTAACGGGGAAGCCGGCCAGAGGAACATTGGATAGTCAAATCTGGAGGTAACAAAAGCATGGATCTCAACGATGATGATAAATTATCATAAAAATCTTTCCCCTAACACGCAGTTGTGAGTGGAATATTCTTGCACTCTTGTTTTGGGAGGCAGGGTAGCCAATTACGTAAAAATGGTAGGGATCATGGAACATTCACAACATTACCAAGCTCTTAATGATTGTTTGAAAAGGAAGCCTATAACAGAAGGGAGAAGCTAGCAAGTGAAGGCAGCTGCCCAAACCAGATTGCACAGACCAGGAATTGAAAATTTGACCTTCCTTATCTGTATGGATTAGTTACTTACTTGATAAACTCGCTGGGTCATCAGGAAGGTAGCAGATTTTACACTATCAATGTGCTTATTCTTATCCATAATTAAGGCTCTTCGGCAATTCCACATTCCTGTTACACTTTTGCCCTCCAAATAACTGAATTTAATTTTTTATTCAAGAATAATTTCTTCCGTGGTTGCTGCGCTTTCATTTCTTTTCCCAGATAATGAAAGGAAAGAAGAATGAGTTTTTAAATCTGAATAAAAGATATTCACAGCAGCAACCAAATCTACTTTTGTTAATTAAGATGTGGAGATGCACATTATTCATAATGTTTTTTTAGAAAATCATTCCTAAACTGCTGCTTCTTATACAAAGCAGTTTCCATCTGTAGAAAGCAATCACTTTTTCATTTGTTTTATGCGGAGAACAGAAATCATAAATAAATAATTTAATCATTATCTTGGCATGGAACCTGGATGAGAATAGTTGATCTGAGAATGACTCCAACTCCAAAACACGACACTTTCACTTCTGTGATGGTAATTGCATCAGCACAAATAAATTTAGGCCTAGAAATTCGTCTCGGGTGGTGGTGCAAAGCGGGCGGTATCAGATTGGTCGTCCGTTATACGCAGCACCTGATATTCAGTCCATTTCAGTCAACCGGTCCGATACCGCCCGCTTTGCGCCAGCGCCCGGGATGAATTTCTAGGCCTTAGTGTCTACATTAGAAATAATGGCTGAGAATTGGTTTTGCGCTGGAAACCGGTGCGAAGTAGGTGGCATGCCTGGAGTGCATGCCCACGAACGTCAGTCCGAGTCTCACTCCAAATTGGGCCTTGGGCCTCATTTCCATAGAACCAGTGAGACGCCGATACCAATCAGGTGCCCGATGCAGCTCACTGGTCCGGGCCTTTACAAAATTGATGCCTCGGATGCCATTGCAAGACTCTCACATTCCTAGTTGGCTCACATTTCTATGGCTTTATAGATTCCCCATTTCATGAGTTTAACTTGAAATACTTTTCAATTAACTCTGCAACTGAGGAAAGCTGAAAAGTTCCTTACTTTTCAGTTTGCACTCACGTTCCTTTTTCACTAAAATTAACAAAAAGGGGAAAGTACTTTAAAAAAAAACTCTTACCTGATCCCAAATTAAAGCCCCACGTTAAAAATGTCCTTGTTGGTTAGAACGGCGGAATGATATAGCCTATGGACATCTCCGTGGGCACGGTTCATGTACTCCTTTGTCAATATGCCAAGGGTTCGAGTCATGTGGTTAGCAGCGTGGTCGAGGCCCAGGAGTGGCGCAGCATGGACCAGCAGCGGGGACGGGGCCCAGGGAAGGTGCAGTATGGGCCAACAGCGAGGTCGGGAGGACCTCACTGCATCCTATGAAACCCAGGCAGAGAGGACCTGCGGGAAGGAGGGAGGAGGACAGTAGGAGTATGTTTGTGTGTGTGTGCTAGGCTGATGTAGCAGAGCCTGGTCTCCAATCGTCTTGGATTCCCTTGACATTGGACCAAGACCTTGCTCTGTCAAGCCCGTGTGGTAGCTGATGTGCAATGGCCACCCCACGTTAAAAGAATTCACGCACAGGCATCTTCCACCCTTTAAAATGAAGTTCGGGACCTGGAACGTCAGGACCCTCATGGACAATCCCAACAGCGACAGACCAGAACTCCGTGCTGCTATCATTGCCCGGGAGCTCAGACGTTTCAACATAGACATCGCTGCCCTAAGCGAGACCCGGCGGGCAGAGGAAGGCCAGCTCAAGGAGCAAGGTGGTGGTTACACCTTCTGGAAAGGCAAACCTGAAGAAGAACGCCGCCTCCATGGGGTAGGCTTCGCCATAAAAAATGAGCTAGTTGGACGTCTCAGAGACTCCCCTTGCAGAATAAATGAATGCCTCATGACTCTTCGGCTCACTCTAGCCCAGAACCAGTGCGCTACAGTCATCAGTGCATATGCCCCAACACTGGAAGCCACAGACGAGACAAAAGAGGAATTCTACTCCAGCCTCGAACAATCCCTGTTCCGAGTCCCAATGGGCGACAAGCTGATCCTCCTTGGCGACTTTAACGCCAGAGTTGGAAAGGACACAGACCTCTGGGGAGGTGTGATCGGCAGAGAGCGGGTAGGGAAAGCCAACTCCAACGGTACCCTCCTCCTGACGAAATGCTTAGAATATGTCCTTGTCATAACCAACACCTTGTTCTGTCAGAGAGACAAGTACAAGGCTCCATGGCAACACCCTCGCTCCAAGCACTGGCATCTGCTGGACTACAACATCGTCCGAGCGAGGGACCGCAAGGACGTCTGCATCACCCGTGCCATGACAAGAACTGAAGACTGCTGGACAGACCACCACCTAATCCGCTCTGTCATCTCCATCAATGTAGGCCCAAAACAGCGGCAGCAACAGAAACAATTCCGCAGGAAAATCAACGCTGGAGCACTCAAAGACCCTGCTAAGAAAGCCCTATTCAGATTGCGCATCACAACCAACCTGACGACTCCCAGTGATTCAGAGACACAGAGGGCTCGATTTTGCCAGGCCTGAGGAAGCGGGATTGGAGGCATGTGAGGTGGTAAAATCACAAAAAATGGCGGGCGGGCCCAATCCCGCCTCCATCCCACCTCCGAGCAATTTTCCCAAATGTGTCTTTTCTGACCCCGTTTCCATCCCGCCTCCAAGAGGCGGGATAGGCCCTTAAGGCCCTTAACAACCAGTTAAGTGCCTCTATAATCCCATTTTGAGAAGCCTTTCTGATTTTACCACTTTTCCCACGTCCTGCACGTCTCCTCTGGCGGCCTCACAAGTGGACTGCTTACTAACAGCTGCAGCTCCACTATTAAAAAGAAGTTTTCAGCAATCATCATTTGCAGGTGGCAGAACTTTGTTGTCTCAGGTCTGGGGGAACTTTTAGCAGGCATACCCATTGTTGTGGAAGTTTGGAGCCTGACCTCCTGGGAAACCCCTCTCGCCACCTTGACTGAGCGCTTCCTCAACTGAGGCATATACCAGAAGCATGGGAACCATTTATTTCCTTTCCTCCTGGACATCAGATTCGGACGAAGACCAGCCGTGGCAGCAGCAGAACCATGAACAACAGCACCACCAGCAGCAGCAGCATCAACAGGAGTGCCAAGCTGCTCCTCACCCACCTGAAGCTGCACAGGCCAGAAGGCGCCAGCGCGCGACCACATTGCTGCCGGAGATGCAAGGGACGCACTTGACCAGATTTGCTTAGCCTGCACAATCAAACACTTTTGCCTCGCACCTTCTTATCAGACCATCGACAATGGCCAGGAACCTGCGGATTCCTATCACTCTGACCACCATACTGACAATTGCAAGTCATCCTAAGCCCTCAATGTGGAAGTCCCATTTGCGAAATGACAGACGCCACAACTTCAGCAGTGTGCCAGCAGAATTTTTAATCACACCAAGCAAGTGCTGGCATTTCAAGATTAAACACAACATTACACCCAAGT
Organism: Squalus acanthias; assembly: GCA_030390025.1. NCBI lineage: Eukaryota > Metazoa > Chordata > Chondrichthyes > Squaliformes > Squalidae > Squalus > Squalus acanthias. The sequence goes on from CM059425.1 coordinate 165,077,304, forward strand.
GACTACCCTTGCGACTACTTGTGCATTATTTTTCTTTTACGCATGGTCCTACATGGTGCTTCCCCTGTGGCTTCAGCAGATGTGGAGGCCCCTTGCTCACTTTCTTGCTGCTCCTGCCTCGACACCTTTGGCGGGTATCCTCTGGGGTTGCGAGCCTGTGAGGGCTCGGCAACAGTCTGCTGCTCCTGCGGACGTGCAGGGGTTGAGACGCCGATCTCAGTTGGATGGGGACTCTGGTGGGGCTCTGACCGAGGGCTCTGCAGTGGCATGGTCGTGTGAGCGCTTGGAGAAGAGCCCCCACTTCCTTGTTGTATGCCACCAACATCCCTCTCATGGGTCAGCCCCACTTCAGAGCTAGCAAGTGGCTGGACAGCACATTGCTGCACTGCAGGGGGGCCATGAGGACCCGTTTCTGCACTGGAAGTCCTACTCCAGAGGACTTGCATGAAGGTCTGGTTTGTTTGCTCAATAGCTGACCATCGCTCCTCAAGAGATGCCAGTCTATTCTGAACATTTACCATGTTTTCCATACCCTGGCGACGAAGCTCCTCCATGGCCGTAGCCATCCTCTCCTCTACCATAGCCAACCTCTCCTCTATGATAGCCAGCTTTACCATGGAGGTAGCCATCCTTTCCAAGGAGGTTGCCATCCTTTCCGTGGTGATGCGTTCATGCGCCAACGCCTCCACAAAGGCTCTGCTCATGTTAGCGATGGACTCCTCCATTCGCTCCACACTCGCAGCGACCCTGGAGACAAAACCTGCCAGAGACTCCTGCACCTGTTCCTGGAGTTCCAGCACCGCTCTCCTCCTGGATGGACCCGGAGGCACAGGGTCGACATGCAGCGGAGCCGAGCTGGGCGCATCCTCTCCACTGCGACGAGGACTCTCCACTGCTGTTCCTGTCTCCACTATCTGCTGATGCTCACTTGTGAGCTGTGATATACCAGGTGACAACCCTACTCTATGTCCCGAAGGTCCCACCGAGGTGTCAGTGTCTGTGCTGGTGCAGGGTGCGCTTACTTCTGCTGACGGAGCGCCCTCAGAGGTTGCAGCTTCCTCTGAGGAGTTTGGAAGCTCAGGCTCTTCCTTCTGGACAGTGGCGACGGGGGCTCTCGATGGTCCTGTGGGGGAGTAAAGGAAAGAGTTAGAGATGTGAGGTAAAGGTTGCATGCACATTGAATTGTGCAGATGATCATACGTCAATCTGTTAGCGCATCAGAATCATTATCAGTCACTCATGCAATGTCAATGAGAGAGATGCCAAACTATTCTGTCACCAGCTTGCTGTGATGCGCCCGCCTGTCCGTCCCCCACTTGGGAATCCTCCTCGATCCCGGCAATTTCCAGGGCCGCCTCCTCCGAGGTGGTGAGCTGGGCTACTGAGGGTGGTCCTCCTCCTGTCCTCGCTCTTTCCCTCTTATTGTGGGCTCTCTTTTCCTGCAATGAGGGACACAAGTGGAGTTTGAGTGAGAATGAAGGAGTGAGTGTAGAGAATCCATAGCATAGATGCTTAGAAGGAGACAAAGGGCCCTCCCTGTGTGTTGTAAGTTGTTGTCATTGCGTCACAGTGATAGGGAGTGTGAGGGCTGCATGGTCAAAAAGTTAAGTGAATGTGACCATAGAGAGAGTGGGAATGGGTAAGGGTGCAGGGATGTCAGTGTCAAGTGGGATGTGGAGGAAGAGGTTGGCAAAGCTGAGTGCTGGTGAGGAGAGGCGATGGAGATCAGATTGAGGGTGATGGGAAAGTCATACTCACTTTTCCTGTGCGGAGAAGGTCATGAAACCTCTTCCTGCACTGCAGCCAGGTTCTGCGGCACATAGAGATGGCATTGACCTCCTGGGCCACTTGCAGCCACACAGCTTTAGTCTGTTGTGGTGGCTTTTTTCTCCCTGAGGAAGGGAAGAGCACCTCCTTATTAGATCTTGCTCCCTGCACCAGAGCTTGGAGGGAGGGCTCATCAAAGCGAGGTGCACACTTTTGCTTGCTGGTGGACATGGTCGGTAAATGAAGTCCTTGGAGTGGAGCTAATCTACAGAACAAACGGGAAACTGTTCAACCTCCGTCACCTCCAGTCCAGATCCAAGCTCGTCCCATCTTCTGTCATCGAATTACAGTATGCAGACGACGTTTGCGTCTGCGCACACTCAGAAGTCGAGCTCCAAACCATCGTCAACACCTTCACCGAAGTGTACGAGAGCATGGGCCTTACATTAAACATCTGTAAGACAAAGGTCCTCTACCAACCTGCCCCCGCCACACTGTACTGCCCCCCAATTATCAAAATCCACGACGAGGCCTTGGACAACATGGACCACTTTCCATAACTCGGGAGCCTACTGTCAACAAGGGCAGATGTCAATGACGAAGTCCAACACCGCCTTCAGTGTGCCAGTGCAGCCTTCGGTCACCTGAGGAAGAGAGTGTTTGAAGACCAGGACCTCAAACCTGGCACTAAGCTCATGGTCTACAGAGCAGTAGTGATATCCACCCTCCTGTATGCTTCAGAGACATGGACCATGTACAGCAGGCACCTGAAAGCACTGGAGAGGTACCACCAACGCGGCCTCTGCAAGATCCTGCAAATCCATTGGCTGGATAGGCGCACCAACATCAGTGTTCTCGCTCAGGCCAACATCCCCATCATTGAAGTTTTGACCACGCTCGATCAGCTCTGATGGACGGGCCACATCGTCCGCATGCCCGATACGAGACTCCCGAAACAAGCGCTCTACTTGGAGCTCCGACACGGCAAGAGAGCCCCAGGTGGGCAGAGGAAACGCTTCAAGGACACCCTCAAAGCCTCCTTGAAAAAGTGCAACATCCCCACCGACACCATGAATCCCTGGCCCAAGACCGCACAAAGTGGAGGAGAAGCATCCGGGAAGGCGCCAAACACCTCGAGTCTCTTCGCTGGGAGCAAGCGGAAGCCAAGCGCAAACAGCGGAAGGCGCGCACGTCAACCCAAGCACCCCACCCACCCGCCCCTTCAACCACCGTCTGCCCCACCTGTGACAGAGACTGTAGGTCCCGCATTGGACTCATCAGTCACCTGAGAACTCATTTTTAGTGTGGAAGCAAGTCATCCTCGGTTCCAAGGGACGGCCTAAGTGAAGAAGATGCCAAGGGTTATTCTTGAATAATATTGGAAGAATTATCTAGGGATAGTGTTTCATTTCTTACTCCACACCCAAGGGAGAGGTGAAACCCAATATCAGGCAAGACTGAGTTTCATACTCAAGTCTTATGAATTTTTTTTGATAGATACTAAAGAAAGAACTTGCATTTATGAAGCGCCTTTCATGACCTCAGGGCATTCCAAAGCGCTTTACAGCCAATGATCTTTTTTAAAGTCTGTTCACTGTTGTAATGTAGGAAAAATTAATGCTGGTGATACAACTGTCAGAAACATTATATTCCCTCTTCTATTAGGAATACATATGTTGTTATGTCTGAAAGAATATTTGCACTCCATTACTCTTTACAAGTAGCATGGCTTCACAGGGAGTATAAAGTCCAAAAGGGATCTGGGGCATTAAAATACATAGTTGTAATAGTTTATTTAACTATTCACATTCATTGAGTTAATGAGATTTTGCAGAAATTGTATAATGGTGCAAATTAGGTTCCTTGGTTTGAATTATAGCATTATTTTACTGTTTCTGCCGAATTACCATAAATATATACTAAATAAATGTATTTTTATGATGCAGTGACCACCATCATTATGGGTTACCTTGGGATTTTGCTCCAAATCAGCTAAAATAAATACACCCTTCCCTCTCCAGGGGCTTCAAAGGCTCCCCCCACCCCACCCCTCCGGGCATTCAATATTCCATACAGTCTGGCTCACAACTTAAGTAATCTCTTGAATTTATTATTTCACATAGAGAAAGTAATTTGTTTTATTACATTACTGCTGATGTTCTTCTCGCTTCCTCGACGCAGTTGGTTTTCCCACTAATACCACCAGCTGCCAAACTCCCAAAAATATCTGCAAACCCTGCATTAAATTTACAATTTCAGCACTCCCAAAAGACTGATTGAAGTGTTTTATGTTCAAACCCTAAACTGTACACTACAGTCTTAACAATGACTAACTGACTTTTTAAAAATCTTAATATATTTATAAATTTTAACTCAAAAGTTCCCCTCCTCCAGCGCTTACCCAAAGCTCCTCCATTAATTTGCATAAGAGCATAAGAATTGTTAAGAATAAAAACATGTTTTTTGGGTTGACAAGCTTTTTTTGATTGATGATATTGCATAAGTCTGTAGATATCGGCAACAGTAAATATATTGGGTAGGGCCTCAACTAAGAATGTTAAATTCCAAGCTTCTGACTGCTACACGAGTTCAATTCCCACCATGGCAGCTTGAGAATTAAAAAACAAATATCCCATGCACTATTTGAATAAGTGCAGGGTGTTGCAGTGTCCTGGCCACCATTCTCTCTCAACCATCAACAACACCAAATTATCTGATTACTCATTCATGTTTTATTTGTGGGATTTTGCTGTGTGCAAATTAGAAGCCTTGTTTACTTAACAGTGTCTGCACTTCAAAAAGTAATCCATTGATTGTGAAGCGTTTTGGGACGTCCTAAGGACGTGAAAGTTCTCTCTTTCTTAATACTTGATAGTGTGCTTTCAAGGCATATGGCTACACACAACAGAGGGAAATCATACCCAAGGCTGCTTTTGGACTCTTTCTTATGTTTCAGTTTGTTTTGTTTAAAGAGGTTCTGTAGACCTTCATATGAACAGCCAAATCAAATACAATACTGCACCAAAATAAAAACAGAAAATGCCGGAGATACTCAGCAGGTCAGGCAGCATCTGTGAAGAGAGAAACAGAGTTAACATTTCAGGTCGATGACCTTTCGTCAGAACTGGACAAAAGCTTTAATTCTGTTAACCAGAAACTGAAAGAAGAGAACAAACAGTTGAAATATGAGTTGGAAAACTTAAGGTGAGTCCTTCTGTTCGGTACTTGAAATGAATGTATGCACAGTAGTTGTTTCAATTTAATGTTTTTCAATGAAGTTAAATTTTGCATGTTTTAAAGTTGTTGCGTTTATATGTTCCTCCAGGACTACAGAAGTGGAGTAGCTTATGCTTTTTGGGTTTCTGTCCTGTCCATCCTTCTTACCATAGAATCATAGACTGATACAGCACAGAAGGAGGCCATTTGGCCCATCGTGCCTCTGTTGGCTCTAGGAAAGACCTATCCAATTAGTTCCATTTCTCTGCCCTTCCCCCATAGGCATGCAAATTTTTCCCCTTCAAGTATTTATCCAATTCCCTTTTGAATGTTATTATTGAATCTGCTTCTACCACCCTTTCATGGAAGCTGTTTGTGCTGCAATGGAAGCTGTGCCATCGCCCATCAGATGCTGCATCATGGTGGATTCCACAGGTGTGCTGATGGAGGTGACCACCCGTTCCATGGCGGAAAGGATGGGCTCCATGGTCTGCGCAAAGCTTTGTGCCAAGTTGGTGCTGGACTCCTCCATGCTCCTTGACATGTTCCAAGTTTGCTGACGATACAAAGCTAGGTGGGAAAGTAAACTTTGAGGAGGACACAAAGAGCCTGCAAAGGGATATAGACAGGTCAAGTGAGTGGGCAGATGGAGTATAGATTCTATGATTCACTTTGGTAGGAATAATAGAAAAACAGCATAATTTTTAAATGGTGAGAAACTATTAAATGTTGCTGTTCAGAGAGATTTAGGTGTCCTCGTACAGGAAACACAGAGAGTTAGCATGCAGGTACAGCAAGCTATTAGGAAGGCAAATGGCACGTTGGCCTTTATTGCAAGGGGATTGGAGTATAAGGGCTCGATTTTAATAGCCCTGAGGAGGCAGGTTTGGAGGCGGGTCTGTGGGAAAATCAGGAAAAATGGCTTCAGACACCCAACCCGCCTCCATCCCACCCCCACCCGATTTTCCTGAGTGTCTGTTTAGCTGCTCCCAAACTGACCCGTCTCCAACCTGTGGGACAGGTAGTTAAGGCAGTTAACAGCCTGTTAACTGTCTTGCTAATCCTATTTTCATCGTGGTTTCCCATTTTCCTGCTTCTGGCTCCTGTTTCCCTACTGGTCAGAAACAGGCCAGGTTCAAGGAGATGGGTTGCTGGACGACATGATTTGTATGCATTGGTGGAGCACTTTAAAAGTGCCCTGAAACATGGCTGACATTCAAATGCAACAACTTTGCTCTTGTAGGTATGGGATAAGATTTTGCCCATCTACTGACCTTCTGACTGTTCAAGCTGACACCCACCTGCAGTGTGTCATGAATGGAATTATTTCAGGCCACTGTGACTGTGCACTTGCAAGATTGTTACCTCAAATGAAATCTATAGCAAGGGGATGGGAAACATTTATACCCTCTCATTCTGGTCCTCATAATCGGGGGAGTAGCAGCCGCGTGGCTCACCACAGGTCTTCCTGGGAAGAGGAGTAGGAGGAGGACGAGGGGAGCCTTGCATGCCCTGTTGTGACCAATGCAGCATCCCTCCAGTTCACTGCTGCCCGTCAACCAGGGTATGCACACTGCCATGCCACACTACCATAAGCTTACTCTTCGACCATAGGTGGCCACCATATGGCTCTGTAATTGCAGGTGACACTTGTCCAACGTCATACTTCATCTCTGCTAGACCCTCTTATTTCCTATCACTTTTACCATCACCATTACAAATGCAAGTCACCCTGAGCCCTCAATGTGCTTTTGCCATTTCCCAGAACACATAGGACACACAATCAACTGTTTGACATAATTTATCTTTAACACATGACAAAATATACCAACAGCAGTCAGAAAAAAAGAAACATCACCCAAGTGATTCCCCTTGTGACTATAGGTGCTAAATCTTTCTTTTATGCGTGCTTCTACGTGATGCTTCCCCTGTGGTTTCAGAAGATATAGAGGCACCTTGTTGACTAGGATGCTGCACCTGTTTAGATGCCTTTGGCGGGCGTCCTCTGGGTTTGGGAGCCTGGGAGGGCTCTTCAACAGTCTGTTCTTCCTGCAGCTGTGCCGGGGCTGAAACGGCCGTCTCAGTTGTCTCTGCAAAGTGGGTCTCTGACCGAGGGCTCCGTAGTGGCATGGTCGTTCGAGCGCTTTGAGAGGAGTCCACACTTCCTTCTGTCCTGCCAACAACAGCCCTCTCATGGGTCAGCCGCACCTGAGTGCTGGCAAGTGGCAGGAGAGCACCTTGCTGCACTTCAGGGAGGCCATGAGGACCCGTATCTGCACTGACAGTCCTCCTCAAAAGGACGTCCATGAAGCTCTGGTCTCTCTGCTCAATAGCTGCCCATCACTCCTCCAGAGATGTCATTCTATTTTGAACAGTAGCCATGTTTTCCTGACTCTGGCAACTTATTTCCTCCATGGCCGTAGCCATCCTTTCCACTGAGGTAGCCAGCCTTTCCACGGAGGTTGCCATCCTATCCATGGTGGTGCGTTCATGCGCCATTGCCTCCACCACGGCAGTGCTGATGTTAGAGATGGACTCCTCCATTCTCTCCACACTCACACTAACCCTGGAGGCAAACCCTTCCAGAGACACCTGCACTTGTTCCTGTATTTCACAAACCGCTCTTTTTCTGGATGGCCCCAGAGGCACAGCGTCTGCATGCAGCTCAGCAGAGCTAGGAGAGTCCTGTGACCTCCGCCGAGGAGTCTCCACTGCCGTCGCTGTCTCCACCATCTACTGATGCTCACTTGTGCACTGTGATAGACCAGGTGGCAACACTACTCTAACTCGCAATGGCCCCACCGAGGTGTGCGTTGCTGCACTGGTGCTGGGTGCGCTGAGTCCTGGTGACGCTGGTCCCTCAGAGGCTTCAGGTTCCTCTGAGGAGATGTCTGGGTCTTTGTCCTGGATCGTGGGGAGGGGGGCGCTTGATGGTCCTGTGAGAGAGTAAAGGCTTGAATTAGGCATCTGATATTGATGTAGCAGACAAATCCTTTTGAGCAGATGATACAAAGCGATTCTCTATGAACATCATATTGCATTGCTTTCTGAGAGGGATGAAAATCTATTATGTAACCAGCTTCCTCTAGTGTGCCCGTCTCTCTATCGCACACTTCCAGGTACTTTAATAAAAATCGCAACTCTGCAGCTGTTCCCGCTGGAAGCGGCTCCCGAACCCGTTCACCACGCAACCCAACTCCAACCCGGGAATTGAAATCGAGCCCTAAGAGTAAGGAAGTCTTGCTACAATTGTACAGGGCTTTCGTGAGACCACACCTGGAGTACTGTGCACAGTTTTGGTCTCCTTATCTGAGGAAGGACATACTTGCCTTAGAGGTGGTGCAACGAAGGTTCACTAGATTGCTTCCTGGAATGAGAGTGTCGTACTACGAGGAGAGATTGAGTAGATTGGGCCTATACTCTCTGGATTTTAGAAGAATGAGAGGTGATCTCATTGAAGCATATAAGATTCTGAGGGGGATTGACAGGGTAGATGCTGAGAGGTTGTTTTCCCCGGCTGGAAAGTATAGAACTAGGGGACATAGTTTCAGGATAAGGGATCAGCCATTTAAGACTGAGATGAGGAGGAATTTTTTCACTCAGAGGGTTGTAAATCTTTGGAATTCCCTGCCCCAAAGGGCTGTGGATGCTGAATCGTTCAGTATATTCAAGCCTGAGATAGATAGATTTTTGAACTCTAGGGGAATCAAGGGATATGGGGATCAGATGGGAAAGTGGAGTTGAGGTCGAAGATCAGCCATGATCTTGTTGAATGGTGGAGCAGGCTCGAGGGGCCGTATGGCCTACTCCTACTTCTAATTCTTATGTTCTTATTCTGCGCAGGTTTTCTGGCAGGCTTTCCAATGCACCAAGAATTTGGTTATTTACAGCCTTCTTTAGTAGCCTGGCCCATCAAAGTCCTCATCTGAGTTCTCTGCAGCAGAACTAGTATGTGACCTCACCCTCCGGCAAGCTGGCACCTGTGCTATTATTTCTCTCTGCCCTGGTTTCTGCGCTCTTATGCCCGGTGTCTCACCACGTGCAGGTCCCTCCTCTATCCCAGCCTCTAAAATACACGCAGTGTCAGTGCCTCAGTTGGTGGCTGCGACTGTAAGATCGAACGATGGTGTCTCTTCATCTTCACTGTCTTCTTCCTCGTCCTCCACTGACTTGGTTGGCTCCAATTCTTGGGTATCTGGAATGAAAAAGGGACAAGGGTTGGGTTGTGGTGAGGAGAGAGGAGAAAGTAAGAAGTTCGTGCTTACACCAGCTGCAGCTTCTAAGTCAGAAGAGATTGCGGGATGAGGGAGAAGTGGGATGAGAAAAGTTCAATTATGTATGCAGATACCCTCATCATCGATCGTTTCAGCCCCGCCAGTGGCCGTGGTCATGGCCTCAGCAATACTCCTTCCCATGATGAGCAGCACTGTCTCCTCTGTGAGGGTTAAAACATGCCGGCGTGCTTGTCATCCTCCAGTTCTTTACTGCTGCCTACTGTTATGCACCACCTTCTCCTGCAAGAATGAGAGAAGTATGTCAGTGAGTGACCTGGAATATGTTTGGGTGATGTGGCGATCATTGGTGGAATAGCTGCTAGTGTGTGCGAACTGTAGGTTGTTGGTGCAAGGCTTGCAACAATGCTAAGTATGTGAGTGTGAGGTAAAGCATATGAATTTACATATGTCCAAAGATGTGCGAGTTAGGTTGATTTGGCTATGATAAATTGACCCTTAGTGTTAGGGGGGTTAAATACGTGGGGTTACGGGGATAGGGTGGGATATGTGTCAGTGCAGGCTCGATGGGCCGAAATGGCCTCTATCTGCACTGTGGGGATTCTGTGATTCTGTGAATTGAAGGCTTGAGTATTGATTGATAGAGATTTTTGGTAGATGGGTGTTGGGGGTGTCATGAATTGAGTAGTGGGTGAGGCTAGTGGTGCAATTGGTAGGATGTGCAGATGTGCCATTTAAAGATGAACTCACTGACCTTCACAACTTCTGTGAGTTCATTAAACTTCTTCCTGCACTGCAACCATGTTCTTGGAGCAGCACTCCTGGCATTGACCTCTGCCGCTACATCTTCCCATTGCATCCGGAGCATCTTTCTGGAGGGCCTCCTGCCCCCCTGTGGATACAGGACATCTCTTTCCAACTCTTCCACCAAGACCTCCAGTCTGAAAACCTCGGTGCACGCTCTCTCACATGTTTAGCCATTGCTCAAAGTATCAGCACAGATTCAGCTTTCAAATGACTCCCACTACTTCTTGCAGCCACAATGCACCTCCCCTTTAAGAGGTGCATGCTGCCTTTAAGTAGTGCTAGCCACTCGCGATATCCTGCTCATGCGTGCAGCCAATGAACAGTGCAGGTAGCGCTGGCTGCACGCAGTAATCATGTAAAGCAGCAGGCAGCACAAATTTACCATACTGCCTGCAACGCAATGAACGGGCATGGGTTAATCGCATACCTCCGTTTTTGGGGGTTAGCCACACAGCACCAGCTAGCTCAGTGCCAACCTGACCCCACCTCACCAGTATGCAGTTCTCCTGTAATGTTTGTAGCTGTATCTGGTTCAAATGGGAGTGGTTACTGCTGGTGCTCCTCAGCTATATTATATGGACACACTGGAGGGATCAAGAGAGATGATGGAGAGGGAGAACTCATCAGCATACATATGAAAACATATATAAGCAGAATGGGCCAGGAAGGGACAGTGAGCTTAAAAAGGTAGTAGGGCTTTAGTGACTATGGTGACAACAGGGAAAAATAGAAAGAAGGTTAAAGCTAAAGGCACTATAACTGCGCGAAGCAGTCACAATAAAAATAGATAAATTAATAGCACAGATAGAAATAAATGAATTTGATCTAATAGCCACTATGGAGATATGGTTGCAGAGTGACCAAGGTTGGGAACTAAATATTCCAGGATACTTGACTTTTAGAAGAGATAGGCAAAATGGAAAAGGAGGAGGGGTAGCCCTGATAGTAAAGGATGGGATAAAGACAGTAGAGAGAAAGGATCTTAGCTCCGAAAATCAAGATGTAGAATCAGTTTGGGTGGAGCTAAGAAATGACAAGGGGCAGAAAACACTGGTGAGTGTAGTTTATAGGACATCCAACAGCAGTTGTAGTGTCAGGAAGAGTATAAATCAGGAAATTAGAGGCGCATGTAACAAGGGTAATACAGTAATCATGGGGGACTTTAATCTTCATATCGACTGGGCAAACCAAATTTGCAGTAATAGTGTGGAGGATGAGTTCATGGAATGCATTCAAGATAGTTTTCTAAATAAGTATGTTGAGGAACCAACAGGGAAACAGGTTATTTTAGATCTAGTATTGTTCAATAAGACAGGGTTAATTCATAATCTTGTAGTAAACGAGCCTCTGGGGAAAAGTGATCATAATATGATAGACTTTTATATTGAGTTTGAGAGTGATTTAGTTAATTCCAAAACTTAAATCTTAAATCTGAACAAAGCAAACTATGTAGGTATGAGGGGCAAGTTGGCTAAGATAGATTGGGTAACTAGATTAAAAGATATGACAGTAGATAAGCAATGGCGAACATTTAAAGAAATTATTCATAATTCGCAACAAATATACATTCCCTTAAGGAATAAAAACCCCATGGGAAAAGTGGTCCAACTGTGGCTAACAAGAGAAGTTAAAGGTAGTATATTAAAGGAAGAGGTTCATAATGTTACCAAAAGGAGTAGTAAGCCTGAGGATTGGGAGGATTTTAGAATTCAGCAAAGGATGACCAAGAAATTGATAAAGAGAGAGAAAATAGAATGAGAGTAAACTAGCAAGAGACATAAAAACAGATTGTAAAAGCTTTTATATGTATGTAAAAGGGAAGAGATTAGCCAAAGTAAACATAGGTCCCTTACAGGGAGAGACAGGAGAAATTTATAATGGGGAATAAGGTAATGGCAGAGACATTACCAGTTAATAATATCTCAGAGCCTGTGGTGCAGCACCAGTGGGCTGCAAGAAGTTGATGCACATGTTGCTGGAGAGTAGCAATGAGCCTGCTGCCTTCAAGTCTCCTCCAGAGAATCATAGAAGATAGGAGCAGGAGTAGGCCATTTGGCCCCTCTATAGCCTGCTCCGCCATTCAATGCGATCATGGCTGATCATCCAAATTCAGTACCCTGTCCCTGCTTTCTCCCCATATCCCTTGATCCCTTTAGCCTTAGGAAATATATCCAACTCCTTCTTGAATCTATTTAATGAATTGGCCTCTACTGCCTTCTGTGGCAGAGAATTCCACAGGTTCACCACTCTCTGGGTGAAGAAATTCCTCCTCATTTCTGTCCTAAATGGCTTACCCCTTATCCTTAGACTGTGACCCGTGGTTCTGGACTCCCTGACCATCGGGAACATCCTTCCTGCATCTAGTTTGTCCTGTCCTGTCAGAATTTTATAAGTTTCAATGAGATCCCCTCTCATTCTTCTAAACTCCAGCGAGTATAAGCCCAATCGACCCAATCTCTCTTCATACGTCATTCCTGCCATCCCAGGTATCAGCCTTGTGAATCTTCGCTGAACTCCTTCCATGGCAAGAACATCCTTCCTCAGATAAGGCGACCAAAACTGCACACAGTACTCAAGGTGTGATCTCGCCAAGGCCCTGTACAACTGCAGCAAGACATCCTTGTTCCTGTACTCAAACCCTCTCGCTATGAAGGCCAACATACCATTTGCCTTCTTAACCGCCTGCTGCACCTGCATGCTTACCTTCAGCGACTGGTGCACAAGGACACCCAGGTCTCGTTGCACTTCCCCTTCTCCCAATCTATTGCCATTCAGATAATAATCTGCCTTTCTGTTTTTGACACCAAAGTGGATAACCTCGCATTTATCCACGTTATATTGCATCTGCCACGCTTCTGCCCAATCACTCAACCTGTCCAAATCATCCTGGAGTTTCTCGGCATCCTCCTCGCAGCACACACGCCCACCCAGTTTTATGTCGTCTGCAAACTTGGAGATATTACATCTAGTTCCCTTGTCTAGATCATTAATATATATTGTGAATAGCTGGGGTCCAAGGACCGATCCTTGCGGTACCCCACTAGTTACTGCCTGCCGCTCGGAAAAAGACGCGTTTATTCCAACTCTTTGCTTTCTGTCTGCCAACCAGTTCTCTATCCAAGTCAATACCTTGCCCCCAACCCCAAGGGGTAGAAATTAGGTCGCGCCCCATTTGGGGCGCAAATATCGTCTGGACGCAAATATTAGCGCCTGCCGCTAATTATCGCCACTGACTGGAAACTTCACTTTTACCGCCCCGGGAGGTGAGTGGAGCGCTAAAGCAGGCGCTGCACACCTGTCTTAAGGCGCAAAGGCCAAGGAGTGAGGCGCTAACTCAGCGCGCGAGCGCAGCGCAGCTGCTGCCAGTTAGCGAGGGAACACAGACACACTGGCGCCGGCCACTTCTTAAAGCGGGGGGGGGGCACTTGCTCCCCAGCCACACCCTGCTCATTGCAGCCTTGAATCTCGGCCTGGAGAGACCTGTGAATCCATTTTGCTGCCAAGCATGGAGAGGGTGAGAGAACGCGCTCATCACTTCACCGAGCGGGCCTTGGATGCTCTGGTTGGCGCGGTGGAGCGCAGAAGTTGTATACTCTTGCCTGAGAGTGGCAGGAGGCCTTTGCCATGCGAGTTCAGAAGAGTGTGGAGGGAGGTAGCTCAGAGCGTCTCCTCCAGGAGCATGGTGCCCAGGACCCATACTCAATGCCGCAAAAAGTTCAACGACCTCACTCGGGTCGTCAGGGTGAGTGGCTTTTTCTCAATACCTCTCCATCCCTCCATCTCAACCTCACTCTATGGCCAGAGGGTCTTAAAACCCCAATGCACAACACTCATCCAACACCTATGGCCCTTTCATCAAACACACACACACATTCCACACTTTGCATACTGTAAGGGCTATTCACCTATGGGAGGCACATCAGGCAAGACCATGGCTGCATACAGTAAGGGCTATTCACCTATGGGAGGCACATCAGGCAAGACCATGGCTGTATATTTACTCAGATGCTGTCCTTTTTCTTGCAGGCCAAGCTGGCTCATAATAGGAGACAGCAGCAACGGACAGGTGGAGGGCGGCCTCAGCTGCAACCCCTCAGCGATCTTGAGGAGCGCGTCCACAGGATTGTGGCAAGCCGGGTGATCGGTCCCGTCGCCACTGGAGACGCCGACCCCGTTCTGGACAGCAATGGTAAGGTCATCACCTTTTTGTCCTCTGTCCTTCCACTTGTCCCTCACAACACCAGCCTTTGACACTTTCAATCCAACTTGCTAACTCGCTGCACTTATTCCTCCCTTACTGCCACCCTGTCCTCACGCTAAAGCCACTCTTGTACCTCCCTGCTTTCAGATGGTGATTCACCAGCTGAGGAGACGGGCCCTGAAGCTGCCACTGGGAGTGATGCTGCAGCCGAGGAGGAAGAGGAAGCCGGAGCATCAGTGCCACCCTCTCCCGAGGAAGCCCATGCCCACACTGGGAACACGCCTTCCCTGGAGGGGAGCAGGGGGGAAGGGTCTGATGAGGGTGAAGCTCCAGGACCCAGCGGGCTGCAGCAACGCCATGGGGGGGGTAGGGAAGAACGGGGGCCTTCTCCCCAGAGGGAGAGTATGCCAGACACTCCTACTGCAATGGACGCAGAGGAGGAGCGGCTGATCACAGAAATGAACACCCAGGCGGTGGGCATGCACACTGAGCTCATGGGTGCAGTGGGAAGGGTGCCCGAATGTATTGAGTCACTGGCAAGGAGTGTGGAGCACTTCGTTGTAGCACAGGCGGATGCCACACTAATACTTAGTGCTGCAATTCAGTCACTGGCTGCCGTGATCCCATCTCTGACTGCTCTCATACAGACTCAGATTGAGGCCAAGCGAGCACAGACTGCTGCCAACCTCGATGGTTCGTGCACATGTCCCCGGGGCTGTCACCGCGCCGCAGCAGGCCAGCAATCTGTTCTCCGGCAGATTGCTCCGGATGCTGAAGTGCTGCCCCGTGGGAGTGCCAGTGTGTCGGGCGAGCAGGGAGTTGCTGTCCTCTCTCACGATGACAGCATTCCTGCTGCCAACACTGTCACTTCTCCACTGCACTTGCCACCGCCTGTAGGACAGACTGCTGCCGCCCATGCAGAGTTGGTGCAGTCTGCAGCCGGGCCCTCCAGGCCCAGAACTGGTCGAGGCCGTCCTTCAGGGGCATCTGCAGTGTCAGGGTCTGACGAGCAGCAGCCTTCCACCAGCCTTGCTGCAGCCACTGAGGTCCCATTACGGAGGAGCAGTAGGGTTAGAAGGGGGGAAGTGCGCAAGGGAAGGAGATCACCCTCGAAGGGCAAAAAGTAGGAGGTGTGACAAAATGCTGGTCATTTTTTTATTAAAGGTCGAGGTTCGTGGTCCAACTTTTGTTTAGTGTTTTGGACATTATCTCCAGGTTGTGAGAACCAGTTATGTTATTGACTGTTTTTTTGTGTTTATTTCTATGAGTTTGTCATGAGGAATTGACACACACAGAGTTTGTAAAATAAATAAGTTTCTGTATTCAAAATATACATGGTTGGTGGTTGGAATTATTGTTGCCTTGGCCGGCTTAGGGGTTGCGTGCTGGGTTCATTAATGTTGGTAGCAATGGCAGGGGCCCTAGAAGCGGCTTGCTATTAGCCGTTGACGGACGGCCCTTGCAGTTTGACCATTGTGGGCCGCCCTCCTGCCTTGGTGCTGCTGATGATCATCGTCCTCGTCCTCTTCCTCCTCCTCCTCTGGTGGTGCTCCAAGGCCTGGTGGCATTGGCTGGGTCCTGAGGATTGCCATGTTATGCAACATGCAGCACACGACTACGAAGTTCGATACTCGCTCAGGCGAGTACTGCAGGGCTCCTCCAGAATGGTCCAGACAGCGGAACCGTTGCTTCAGCACGCCGATTGTGCGCTCAATAATGTTCCTGGTTGCTTGATGGCTCTCATTGTACCGCAGCTCAGCAGGGGTGTTGGGCGTACGGAGCGGTGTCATCAGCCAGGTGCTCAATGCATACCCCTTGTCCCCGAGAAGCCAACCAACTGGCTGATGCGGTGCCTCGAAAAGTTCTGCCACAGTAGTCTGGCGCAGGATAAAAGCATCGTGGCAGCTGCCAGGATACTGGGCATTGACAGCGAGTATCAGCTGTCTGTGGTCACAGACCAACTGGACATTCAAGGAATGGAACCCCTTTCTGTTCCTGAATTCCTCGGCATTCTCACGCGGAGCACGCAACGCCACATGCATGCAGTCAATGGCGCCCTGCACCATGGGGAAGCCTGCTACCCTCGCAAAGCCCAGAGCGCGGTCACGCTGCTTGTCTGGGGTCATGGGGATAGAGATGAACTCTCGTCTCCTTCTGAAGAGGGCATTTGTGACCTGCCGGATGCAGCAATGCACCGCGAACTGGGAGATATTGGCGAGGTCCCCAGCAGCAGCTTGAAATGAGCCAGTAGCGTAAAACTTCAAAGCCACTGTGACCTTCACTGCCACCGACAGAGACGTCCTGGACCTCAGTTGAGGCTGCAGATCTGGCTGCAGCAGGTGGCAGAGCTCAGTGACCACCTCCTTGCTGAATCGCAGCCTTCGCAAACACAGCTCCTCGGACATATGGATGTAGGAGAGCTGTTCACGATATACCCTGGGAGGGTAAGCTCACCCGGCAAGTGCTGAATTTTTGGCCCATTATCTTAAGGGTTTTAGGTTATAAGCCCATGTTTTTAGCTATATTTAATGCTGCTAGAGGTTACCTGTAGATTTACAAATAGCCAGTAAGACTACTGTAGAAGTGTAAACATTTTTTAAATTGTACAATGAAATGTTTAAAGCCATTGTGGATATGTAAAATATAATTATAATTATACTTTGGTGATTATCTTTAATTAGGATTGTACTGCTTTCCATAGCCTTTTATATATCCTAAATTGAAAGGCATATACCATTGTACTTTTAAACTCCGATTATGTTTTAACAGATGAGAGCTGTTCCTTGAAGCAAAACATTCCTTTATTTTTTTAAACTGTCCATAATTTCCAACAAAACAAATTATAATTTTTGCTACAAATTAAAGTTGTTTTTCCTTTTGCTTTAAAGGTGGCAATATCAGCAGCTGCTGGAAGAAAGGTGGAATGGGCATTATGATGAAAGACATGTTACTCTTCTAAAGGCTCAAACAATGCAGCTGAATAGGCAGGTAATGTAATTTGTAAGAGAATATTACAAACGTTTTTTTCCTTTTGCGATAGATTTCATTTTTGCTGCCTCACCTTTTGTCATTTTTTAAATGAATAAGTAAGTGTTTGGGCTATTCACAAAGCGAAGAGGAAAAATAGCGGATACCTGACTAGCCTATGAGTGGACTGATGTGATAACCTGCTCATGAATTATCAGGTTGGTCCTGTGAGTAGGCTGTAGATCTTAACCCATACCTGGTTTCTTTTCATGTGTACCACACACTAGGTAAATAGTTAAAATTTGAATGATAAAAGATGTAGGGGTAGAGTTTCCACTTTGGGGGCAATCGGCGATCCGGGCAAAAATTGCACCCAAGATTGCGCCTGTTATGAGAAGTGTTATTTTTCCCTCAAGTTTCTGCTTAAACTCATTTGCATATTGCTGAAAGTAAAATCTGCCATAAACCAGCACAATTGGGCAGCGTTTTAAAACTTAATTTAAAAAGAAAATTTCCGTCAAAAAAAAATTCTTTGATATATTTCAGAGTAGTAACTTGGTGCAGTTTGATTAATACAGCTGAAAATTGGTTTATCATCAAAAATAAGCCATTTTAATCACAGGGGGTGATTTTGCCAATGGGGAGCTTTTGGAGGCGGGACTCCCACTTGTCGGGTTTCAGTCCCGCCTCCAACAACTTCTGGCCAACCCACGCTATTTTCCCTTGATTGACCTTGTTAAGCCGCCCAGCGGGTTTAGCAGACCAATTAAGGGAAAGCCGGTTGCAGAGCATGTCAACGTATGACGTTTCATCTGTCAAAAATTTTTGACAGATGAATTGTCATCGTTTGACAGCTCTGTGAAGCTGTCAAACAGTGACATTCTCTGCAGTTTGATGAGGTCTTGAATACAAAACCCCATCAAACTTCTTTCTTTTACAGAAATGAGATGGTTGTTGCATCTGTGAATGCAATGGCCACCTGTCAATCCCAACGCAAAGGTCTGAGACTCTCCGCATACAAACTGACTGAAGCCTGCAGGAAGAAACAAAGGTAAGTACACTTTTAATAGCACTTTGCACTTACCTCAGATACTCACCTCTACACTCTTGCACCCATCACTTACCTTCACACCACACTTTTGCACCCCACAGACCCCCTACTAGCCTCTCTGAGCTGACGGGTTTTGGAGCCTCCGGAAAGCCTGCACTTGTGAGGGCAAAAAGGAGATAATCCTATTTTCTGCCTGTTAACTACCTGTTAACAGGCAGTTAATAGGCTTTAATCCCTTCCCGCCTCCAAGGAGACTGGACCCGGTGTGGGATGGCTACCCGCCTCCTAGGAAGATGGCATGGAGGCGAGTTGGGGGCGGGTTGGGCACCCGCCCCCAAATTCTGCCATTTTCCCGGCAGACCCACCTCCATACCTGCCTCTCCAGGGCTGGCAAAATCGCCCCCACAGTGTCAATCCACCACCTGTGAGTAACCTGATTTAAATGACTGAAAATGACTTAAAAAAAATATACAGAACCATTTTCTGGTTATATTGGGGTACAGTAGTCAGTTTTTAGAAAATTAAAAAAAAATTGCATTCAAAAGCTTTTAGAAGAACCAGCTTAATTTTTAGAGCCTCCTCGAAGGTCTGCAAATGAACGCATTTAGCGGAAATTCCCAATGGTGATTAATTCGATCTTTGGGGGCGTGGCCAGGTTTGTGGGCGGGACGGGATTCTAGCGCAATGTTTTTTAAACTAGCACAAAAGATCGCAGCAACTCAATTTGCTTTGAATATAATTTGCGTTTCATTCCGCGATGTTTTGTGCGGATTACGCTGCTTTCAGGCAAATCGCGCCGAAAGAAAACCATACAACCGAGCGGAAACTCTACCCCATAAAGTTTAATTTAAACTCAGAGCTAAATTGGTAGATTCTGGAATGCTGAATTTTTCTTTCCCACAGTGCTGTCTGCTTACAATTGTGTTATGAAATATTTTTTGTATTTCATTGAGATGATGTAACCACATATGGTACAAATTGCACTTGAAAATAATCCTCTTTAGAAACCAACAGCTTTTATGAGAGGAAGTAAGAGAAAGCACGTGGAACATTTTGAGAAATTATACCATATCAGCCCTGTTTACACTAGTAACTGGTACTGTTTTTGTATAATTTGTGCCAGGTACCAACTGAAATAATTTTAACCTGCACTTTTACTTTGTACTATATAGCAGTATTGCCTTATGAAGTATAAGCAGGTGCAAATATCTGACCTTGGAAAACCAACTTGCATCATGTTTTATGAGATAATTCTACTGGCCCGGATCTGTTTGCTGCCTTAAATTGAGCTTTCCTTTTTTCAAGTTCAGTGTGAATAATTATTGGCCCGTGATTTGCAGCCCCTATGGGTGCGTACGAGGTGTACACGCGCCCGTAAGGGCTGCGCAAGTTCTGGGTTTTCGCGCGCGAAGTGGGTATTTTATTTGCGGATCGGAAGCATTTCCCCGCATGCACAAAAACCCAGAACTTGCGATCTGTCGAGAATCTTCTTGACAGAGCCAACGCATCCACGGGAAAAGGGCATCCATGAGTGGCGAGTTGGGCTATTTGTCCAACTTCTGCCCAGCGAATGCCTGTGAAATTCTTACGCCTGGTAAAAGCAGGCATAAGGCCTGCTTTTACCAGTGTAAGAGTTTAAAAAAACATTAAAATAATTTTTTTCAATCATTTATACATTAAAAAACTTGTGCAATAAGGTAAGTTTATTTTTAGCCCCTTTAAAATATTTAAATTTATTTTTCAAAAGTTTAAATTTTAATTTTAAATATTTAAATAAATGGCATTTTAATGTGTTTTTTAAATTTATTTTATGTGTAGATGTATTTTTTGGGGCATTCCCATTCATGCTTATGGGGCTTCCGTACATATGGAAACCCCATAAGCATGAATGGGGTTCCCCTTCTTTTATTGGTTGGGCCGGCCCACGTGATCCCAGGGGCACTTGTGAACCGCCTGCGCCCCGGGATACGTGGGCCTCTCCCCGCGGGTACCCTGAGAGGCCCAGGACCGCGAATCTCCGTACCTCCCGGACCACCAGGTACGCGGGCATTTTATTTGCGGATCGGAGGCATTTCCCCACGGGAAGCCTCCAACCGCAAATTCAGGGCCAATGATTTTGTCACTTGGGAGGAAAAAAAGCCTTCCTATCAGTGCCAATATAGACCCATACAAGAAATTAAAGGACTTGGTCAGTTTTGCTACATTTTTTGACTTTTATTTTATTCTTTGCTTAATTTTTAGTGGCCCCGATCTGATTGCCAGCATAAATTGAGCTTTCCTTTTTTCAAGTTTAGTATGAATAATTTATGGCCTGGATTTTGCAGTCACCGTTCATTACTCTTACACTTGCCCGCAGACTTTTTATGTACTTTTGCACTGGAACTTGCGGTAATTAGAAATCCATTTCAGCACGGCGCCCTCTACAGAGAAACTGGGACCTGTGTGAACAGGGCAGGCAACTGTGTGGCTGGAATTCTAAGCTGAAGCTGGGTTGGGAGCAGGGTGGGGGGCTAGGAAGCGGTAGGGAAACCCGAGAGCATTTCAAAGGTCTGTTTCTCACCCACAGCCAGCCAGATGGAGAGGCTGGCTGGCTGCGGGTGGGTAGGCCTGCGGCACTAGGCCGCAGAGAGCAGGGAGGGAGGGATTGGGTGGGGGCCGGTGGGGTGGTTGGGGGCTCGGAGGAGGATCGAGGTGGGGGGGGAGAGAAGAACGGGGCTGGAGCATCGGGGGTAGGGGTGGGGGAGAGAGAATCGGGGCCAGAGCATCGGGGTGGCGGAGGGGTGGGGGGGTTGGCGGGGAGAGGGAAGCATAGATCGGGGCTGGAAGATGAATCAAAACAGAATCATTTGTGCTGAAGATCTATGAGCTGAATTGCACCAAGATCTGGGACCAATCAATAGATAACCCCTTTCTCATCCATAGCTGCAAAGTTTCCAGATGCCAAGGGGCAGTGGTTTCAGCAGAAGAAGGGAGAAAAGGTGGAGAACTAGGAAAAAATAGAGAGAATGTGAGATGGCAGGAGGTTACCCAGAAAAGGTTTTGGGAGGGGAGGGCTCCCTGGTCTGAATTCAGCACCGATTGGTACTAAAAAGGAGCTTTTCTGTTTCTGAAAATTTCACATCACTAGCCTGTCATTTTCTATCCATTAAATTAAGCAGAAAACTCCCCTTCAATTCGGAGAGAAGAGAAAAATAGAATGTGCATATGTCACACAGGTATAGTAAGGAATGTTCCTCCAAGGTTCAGGGTTAATGTAAACCTGTGTTTGGGAGCAAGATGAAGATTCAAAAAAGGCAACCAATGATTTCAAAGGCAACTCTTCTGAGGTGAAGTTTATTGATGCGGTTCTACCCAATCAAAGCGTTGAGTTTAATTTCCCTCTGATCTGCTGTACCACTGTACATCGCTGTAGTGAAAGACACAATTCACACACAATGGCAGACAAGAGAATCTCATTGATAACTGTTCAATGATACTCAGCCTCCAGGATTAACTCTAATCAGCACATCTCATCCTGACTGATGTGGATTTAATTGGCTTGAGATGTCATTTTCTGCAGCAAGATTGGATAAGTGTTTCGTTGTTCGCAAGGATGCTTGGCTCCGGATAAATACCTCACTCAGGCATTGAGTCTAATCCAAGCATATAAAGACCACGCACAGCACCAAATCAATTCATTTCTAAATCATTCTCATTAAAGGGGCTATATTGAATTGCACCGCCACCTTAAATTTCAGAAAGGGAGCCTGTACATTGGTATTGGTACAATTACCGATCACCCCTTGTCGGCTTTGCCCTGCATTACGATTCAGAACTACTGGCTACAGCCACCATAGAAGTAGGGACGGATTGGGTGGGGGCCGGGGGGTGGTGGTCGGGGGCTGTAGGAGGGTGGGGGGGAGAGAGGATCGGGGCCGGAGGATTGGGAGTGGGGGGAGGGAAGCATCGATCGGGGCTGGAGCATCGGGGTGGGGGGGGGAGGGACCATTGGGGCCGGAGCATCGGGAGGTGGGACGGGAGGTAAGCATGGGTCCGGGGGAGGAAAGCATAGATCGGGGCCAGAGCTTCGGGGTGGTTGGGTGGGGGGGAGGGAAGAATCTGGGCCGGAGCATTATTGAGGGGGGTGGGGGAAGCTTCGGGGTTGGAGCATCGGGGAGGAGAGAAGCAAGGATCGTGGCTGGAGCATCGGGTAGTGTGGGGGGATGGTGTACGGAGGGAAGCATCAGGGCTAGAGCATTGGGGTGTGGGGGGAGAGGGGGAGTCCGGGAAGGCAATCGGAGGCATTGTGGGATTCTTCGATCACAGGGGGTGGGTGAGGCAGGGATGCTGGATCCAAGAGGTAAGTGTAAAGGCACTTAGCTCCTGGATCCAGCAGTCCTTGCCTTAATTTCGCTGGCGGGTTCTCCGAGGCCTGCGAAACTCGACCAGCCACAGTTAAATTTGAAATGATGGTTAAATCTGAGGTAGGCCAGCCTTATTATAATATTTAAATGGGCGACCCGCCTCCTGTGAGCGGACTGGCTGACCGACCCCCCGTCCCACCTCTGTTAAAACCACAAGTGGGCGGTTTGAGGTTGGGATTCAGTTTTTTAACACTTTAATCTCCCACCCGACCACAACCCACCTGTTTTTTTGACATTAAAATTTCCCCCGTATCTCCTTAACCAATCAGATTGTAGAATCTTTACTGAGGCTTCCTGATTTTCACATTTAACTGCGCATGTGCGGTCGGCGGAAGTTGCTGTCCAATTTACTCTTTAATAACGGTGAGAGCTGATAGCCTCAACGTTATTTTTACTGCAAAATCTGGGCCAATGATATTGTCACTGTTGAGCAAAATATTGGCCCGGATTTTCGGGGGCCTATGGTCGAAAGTGCCCCGCAAGTTCCAAGTTTCCACATGTGATGCACATGCGCGAAAACCTGGAACTTGCGATCTGTCAAATTTCAGCTTTACAAATCGTATGAATCCGCACAAAATAGACATTCACTGGCGCAGAGTTGGGCTATTTGCCCAACCGCATGCACCCCTGCGATACGTGGGCCTTTACGCAGGCGTATGCCTGCAGGCCCAGGAGCGCGAGTCTTCAAAGGTATGGAGGCACCAGGTAGGCGTGGAGTTTACTTGCGGTTCACCCGCGGGAAGCCTCCGACCGCAATTTCCAGCCCATTACTTCCTACCAGTTCCTGTACAGTCCCATGCAGGAAATTAAAGGATTTTGTTGGTTTTCCTCCATTTTTGTCTTTTATTTTATTCTTTGCTTAATTAAAAAAGCTATGACCTCTTGCATAAAACAATTGATTCTTAAGTATTATTTATCTATCACTGCTCAAAGGCGAATGTCAAATCCTATTGTGTTTCTCTCTAAAAATGTAAAAACATTTTAAAAAAGGAACAAATCAGGTCCCTTGGTCCGTCAAGCCAATTAATCTCCCGAGGATAGACGCGTCAACATTTCTTGATGTTCTGCTAAAATGAGACTCCAGAATATTGCATCTTAGATTGTTTAACATTGACCAGTTGCCTTCATTGACATTTCCATGGTTCATGAACCATCATGATCTGTAAAGCATTGCCGCATTTGTACTTACTCATAATCCTCATTCTTAATCAGATGTTCATGCAGCATCTTCTCCAAGGTGTTAATCAACCCAACATTAACTGCTTGAATCTATTCCACATACCTATTACAGTGTGGGCAAAGGGGATACTTATTCAAGTCTTTCTTGAGGCTTATTTCTTTCATATTCAAGACCTCTAGTTCAATGTTTACAGTCCAAATTAAATAACCTATTTTTCTGCAGTTTATAGAAGCATGGCAGGGTAGCTCAGTCCCATGGAATGCACATCTTGTGCCATGTGGGAACTCCAGGACGCTTCCCGTCTCCTGGACAACCACATGTACAGGAAGTGTCGTCAGCTGGAGGAGCTCGAGCTCCGGGTTTTGGAGCTTGAGCAGCAGCCGGCATCACTGCGGTGCATCCGTGAGGCTGAGAGCTATGTGGATAGCATGTTTCAGGAGGTGGTCACCCCGCTGTGTAAGAGTTTGCAGGCAGAGAGGGAATGGGTGACCGTCAGACCAACAAGGAGGTCCAGGCAGGTAGTGCAGGAGTCCCCTGAGTGCATCTCGCTCTCTAATCGGACTGAATATGGGTGAGGGCGATGGTTCCTCTGGAGAGTACAGCCAGAGCCAACTCCACGGCACCACGGGTGGCTCAGCTGTACAGGGGGGGGGGTGGAGGAAGATTGGGAAAGCAATAGCGATAGGAGATTCGATAGTTAGGGGAACAGACAGGCGTTTCTGTGGCCATGACTCCAGGATGGTATGTTGTCTCCCTGGTGCCAGAGTCAAGGATGTCACTGAGTGGCTGCAGGATATTCTGATGGGGCAGGGTGAACAGCCAGAGGTCGTGGTCCATATTGGTATCAACGACATAGGTAGAAAGAGGGATGAGGTCCTGCAGGCAGATTTTAGGGAGCTAGGACAGAGATTAAAAAGCAGGACCTCAAAGGTAGTAATCTCTGGATTACTCCTGGTGCCACAAGCAAGTGAGTATAAAAATAGGAGGATAGAGCAGATGAATGCGTGGCTGGCGAGATGGTGCAGGAAGGAGGGCTTTAGATTCCTAGGACATTGGGACCGATTCTGCGGGAGGTGGGACCTGTACACCAACCTTATTTACCACGCTTTGTACATTTACACACATGCACTGTAAACCTATCTTAAACCTTCTTGTATTCTCTTAGTCTGACCCCACCTAATACCGTACTATTTCTTACTCTAGTGCTATCTGTCTCTCCCAATCCTTTGTGCACCTTGTTTCTCCTTTCTAATGCTACATCCTGTGCCCATCCCCAGCCAAATTAGTTTCAAAATGGAATTGCTAAGTACCTGAAGAAAAAAAATTTGCAGGGCTACGGGGAAAGGGCGGGGGAATGGAACTAGCTGAAGTGCTCTTGCAGAGAGCCGGCACATGCTCGATGGGCCGAATGACCTCCTTCTGTGCTGTAACCATTCTGTGATTCTATGATGCAGTGACTCTCCATAACTTTGATCCCAGACTCATCCTAGTCACTCTTTCCTTTTACATGTTCTTTTCAAAAAAGTTGTGCAAGATTTAGATTATAACCTAGTTCTCTTAATCCTGCATGCTTGTTATTAATAGTCATTTTCAAATAATTTCCAGTGTGTTAGTGTTTACAGAACTTGTAATTGTTGTACTATTTTAAATAGGTGGTGCTACTTACAGAGGGACTGAGTTCAAGAGCTGCTCAGATGTTGGAGATACAGAATGCTTTAGAACCTTTAAATGAACAATTCAGGTAAACACAATACAGAATCTACGATAAAGCCCTGTTTCTTGGGAGACTGTTCTTGGGTTCAAATCCAGCCCAGACGAATGGGGCATCTGTCTCTTCTGTCTCTGCCAGCTGTAAGTGTTCCACTTGAAATGAGCTTTGATAGTGTGAATCCAGTTCCTTGATAGATTCAAGTTAACAACACAAAATTACACAAAAGTAAATACAAATTGGCACAAAATTGTCAATTTTACTCAGAGATGCCTTCTCACAGAGAGACCAGTGATTCTTATTTCTGTGCTTAAATTTGCAATTCGCAGGGTCAGAATATTTATTTTTCAAAGTACCATTCAAGAATTAAACAAATAAATTATTTGCTTATGCTCACAATATTTCTTGGTCTCTCCTTTCCAACGCCTCTTTTTTTATGTAAGAGTTCCCTCCACTATGTTTTACTTTTGCCATTAGTGCACATTCTGCACACAATAACAGCCATGGCTATGTTGCAGAAGCACCTCATTGACATTGTGAACACAGCCATGGCACAACAGGCAAGGGAAAGGACGAGGAGATTTTTAGATGCGGCACTGGAGGCCTTGGTTCTGGGGTACAAAGACGACGTGAGGTCCTCTACCCGCAGGGGGGCAGGAAGCTTTCAAGGCAGAACAGCAAAAGGCCGTGGGAGGAGATAGCTGAAGCTGTCAGTGTGATGCGTGCTGTCCCCAGGACCTGGATCCAGTGCCGCAAAGAGTTTAATGACCTCACACGAGTTGTCAAGGTGAGTGAATGCATCATCAAATGGCATATCCCACCATCTACACCAGAAGCCTCACACGCTGCTCAGTGCACCACACCCCATCACTCACCTACCAACAATCTCTAGCAGTCACCACTCAGACCTCACAATCATAGTTCACCTCACCCTCACACACTTACCACTGCTGCAAGACTCACACCCACATCTCACACCTTGCCCATAATGCCAGCTATTCAACCATGGCAGGCACCTCACTCAAACACATTGCACCACACTCACTGACACACTTCCCTTTCTCTTGCAGGCAAAGGTGGCACACAACCGCTGGGAGCAGCAGCAGACGGGTGGAGGGGAAGCCAGACTTCAGAACCTGACGGACCTGGAGGATGCAGTTCTCAACATAATTGGAGGGGCAGTGACAGAGTTCATGGCAAGCGGGGAAGTTGAAAGCATTGCTGATGATGACGATATGTTCATACCTAATCCTTCTTCTCACATCCCACTTCCCCCTCATCCCACAATCCCTTCTCACTTACAAGCTGCTGATGGTGTATGCATGAATATCTTGCTTTCCCGCACCCCCCGCCGCCCCCCCCCCCCCCCCCCCCCCCGCCCCACCGCCACCACAACCCGACCCTTGTGCCTTTCTCCTTTCAGATACTCAAGAACTCCAATCTGGCCAGCTAGTCCCTCAAGTGATGGAGGAGAAGACACACCGGCACTGCATCTGTCACTCGCAGACACCAGCTCAGAAAATGGCACTGCGCGTCATTTAAAGGGTATAGAGGCAGGATCTGCACAGGGTGAGTCACCAGGCACGAGTGGGCTGCAGCCAGGCCAGGGGGAAAGGGTAGCTCGGGGTCCAGCTCCCCGGAGGGCGGGTTCGTGCATGGGTTCTGCTGCACAGGACTCAGATGATGACCTCGATGGGGCAGTCTTCAGAAGAAGGGTGATGGGCATGCACACCGAAAAGCTTGGTGCAATGGCAAGCCTGCCAGAGAATCTCTTGTCAGTGTCAAGGAGCATGGAGGAGTCCGGCTCCAACATTGGACGGGGCTTTGCGTGGAGCTTGGAGCCCATGATTTCCAGGATGGAAATAATGGGCAACTCCATGAGAAACTGTGTCAACCCAGACATGATGCTCCGTGTGATGGGCGATGTCGCAGCTTCCATTGCAGCACAGGCAGAAGCGACCCAACATCTTGGTGCTGCCGTGTAAGCTCAGACTGCTGCCCTCGTGGCTGGGTTTACGAGTGTCGAAAGGGCTTGCAGAGTCTCACAGCACTCCAGCAATCTGACCCAACAGATGGCTAGGAATGCTGAGGCGCCGCCCAGGGAGACTGGCAGTGGCTCTGTCAGGATGACAGCATTCCTACTCCCACCACTGCCACTCTGCCAATGCCATTGCTGCTGCCTGTCATCCAGCCAGTCCAGACTGCTGCCACCCATGCCGAGGTGGTGCAGTCTACAGCCGGGCCTTCTCGGTCCACAGCTGGTTGAGGTCATCCTGCAAGTCCATCTGTAGTCTCCCCCATTGAAAGTCAGCAGCCTTCCACCAGCCATGCTGCAGCCACTGTCAGAGCACTTCGTAGGAGCACTAGAGTAGGAAAAGGTACACGAAAGACAGACACTAAGGGAATGCACAAGGGTGATTAGTTGATGTTCTTTTGATTTGGATTTGATAAATTTATAAATTATGTTTGGAATGTTTGTTTTGTGGTGGCTCTCATTTCAGCTTTGTACCCAGGAGGACATTGTGATGGTCCGTGACAGAGGGATGGTAAGGTGGGGAAGTGGTGAGCAACGGGGACCTGGGG
The DNA here is from genome assembly GCA_030390025.1 of Squalus acanthias. Classification (NCBI taxonomy): domain Eukaryota; kingdom Metazoa; phylum Chordata; class Chondrichthyes; order Squaliformes; family Squalidae; genus Squalus; species Squalus acanthias. The sequence goes on from CM059425.1 coordinate 165,105,419, forward strand.
TTTCATTCACTGGAACTGGAGTCTGATGAGGCGCTCACAGACAGCTCGTCCAGAATGGGGATCGGCTGCCTGCCTCCTCCCTTCCTCCTCTTCCTCCTCCTCCTCCTCCTCCTGAGGTGGTCCCGGAACCCGTGCTGGCAAGGACTTGGCCTTCATGATGGCCAAGTTGTGGAGCATGCAGTAGACCACGACTAAATGGACACCCGCTCCGGCATGTACTGGTGGTCTCCTCCTGAGTGGTTAAGGCAGCAGTACTGTTGCTTTAGCACTCCGATGGTCTGCTCGATGACATTCTTTGTGGCAGCATGACGGTCAATATATGAGTGCTGGTCACGAGTGGTGGGGTTGCAGAGGGGAGGCATCAGCCAGGTGTAGAGCGGATAGCCCTTGTCTCCGAGCAGCCACCCTTGGGTTTGATGTGGTGGCTGGAAGATTGATAGCACACTGGACTGGCGCAGGATGAAGGCACCATGACTACTGCGAGGATATCGGGATTCACTATCATGATGCGCTGGGTGTGGTCACACAACAACTGCACATTAAGTGCGGTTACGGAACATCTCAGGATATACGATGCCTGCAAAGCCACGTGTGTACAGTCGATGGCGCTCTGCACTATGGGGAAGCCCGATATACTGGCAAAGCCACATGCGCACTCATCCTACTTCTCTCTGTCAGAGAGAGACAATGAAGCCCCTTCTCCAGTGACCTCCCGGATGCAGCGATGGACAGCGAACTGGGAGATGTTAGCTATGTCTCCTGCTGCAGACTGGAAAGATCCAGTGGCGCAAAAATTGAGGGCCACGGTGACCTTGAGGCCCATTGGGAGTGCCATCATCGCCCTGCTCTGAGGCTGCAGGTCTGGTTGCAGGAGGTGGCAGAGTTCTGTGACCACCTTCTTGGTGAAGCGGAGCCACGAACACAGTGGTCCTGGCTTAGGTGTAGGTAGGAGAAGTGTTCCCTGAAGACCCTGAGTGGGTAAGGCCTCCTACTGAGAGCCCTCCTGCCCCATCCTCCTCCCTCTGTGAGCATCTTGTCCCTTTCTTCGCTGCCTCTGCTCCAGCTCCCTGTCATACTCGAGCACGAGGGGGGCTGCAAGTAGAGCCCCCATGACTGGGAGCAAGTGGTGTGAGCAGAACCCTTTAAATGAGAAGCATAGAAACATAGAAAAATAGGAGCAGGAGTAGGCCATTCAGCCCTTCGAGCCTGCTCTGCCATTCAATATGATCATGGCTGATCCTCTATCTCAATACCATATTCCCGTTCTCTCCCCATACACCTTGATGCCTTTTGTGTCTAGAAATCTATCTATCTCCTTCTTAAATATATTCAGTGACTTGGCCTCCACAGCCTTCTGTGATAGAGAATTCCACAGGTTCACCACCCTCTGAGTGAAGTAATTTCTCCTCATCTCAGTCCTAAATGTCCTACCCCGTGTCCTGAGACTGTGACCCCTCGTTCTAGACCCCCCAGCCAGGGGAAACATTCTCCCTGCATCTAGTCTGTCTAGCCCTGTCAGAATTTTATACCTTTCAATGAGATCCCCTCTCATTCTTCTAAACTCTAGTGAATACAGGCCTAGTCAACCCAATCTCTCCTCATACGACAGTCCTGCCATCCCAGGAATCAGACTGGTGAACCTTCGCTGCACTCCCTCTATGGCAAGTATATCCTTTCTTAGGTAAGGAGACCAAAACTGCACACAGTTCTCCAGGTGTGGTCTCACCAAGGCCCTGTACAACTGTAGCAAGACATCCTTGCTCCTGTGCTCAAATCCTCTTGCAATGAAGGCCAACATACCATTTGCCTTCCTAACTGCTTGCTGCACCTGCATGTTTGCTTTCAGTGCCTGGTGTACAAGGACACCCAGGTCCCTCTGTACATCAGTGAGAAGTCGCACAACACCAGGTTATAGTCCAACAGTTTTATTTGAAATCACAAGCTTTCGGAGCTGCTGCTCCTTCACCTGACGAAGGAGCAGCAGCTCCGAAAGCTTGTGATTTCAAATAAAACTGTTGGACTATAACCTGGTGTTGTGCGACTTCTCACTTTTATCCACCCCAGTCCAACACCGGCATCTCCGCATCGTGGCCTCTGTACATCAACATTTCCCAATCTATCACCATTTAAATAATACTCTGCCTTTCTGTTTTTCCGACCGAAGTGGATAACTTCACATTTATGTGGATAACTTCACATTTATCCAAGCAAGGCGTTCTCCACTTGCAGCAAAACTCCCTGTCATCTCAGCAACTTTAAACAACTCTGTAAAGCTCCAAACAGTTGCACAAACTTAAACAGAGCCAGTAGAACTGAAAAATCAAGTCAGCTGCAAGTTGTTGATGATCCCTTTAACTAGCTGGTGGGGGGCCTTCCTGCTGCTGAATGCATGGTCAGCTGGTCGTGATTTGGAAAGGGCGTTAAATGAAGTGGCGATGTTGAAAATGGCAGATCGTGCGTCAAATCAGCGTTGCACACTCATTGACGTCACGATCCGCCTCATCTAAATATCTGCAGCGAGCGCAGGCAATGGCAGCGGTGATGACCTGCCCAAAATGGCGGCTGTCGCAGGACCCGCCAGGAGTGGCTGGAAGCGAAGCGGCCGCCATTTTTTCTTACAACGGTCAGCACTAAATGCTCCATTTCGTGGCCTTGTTCCTTTGTTGGGGAAACTCATTCTTTTGTTCCTTTATTGGGGACAGAAACATTTCAACTCTAGAGCAAAAGAAAGGTACGGTGAAGGAATGACTGAGCAACATCAGGAGGTGGAAGTAGTTATTTCCTTTTTTCGTCCTGGCAGCTATTTCGGGAAAGAAGCATTTTTATGGGGGTTTCATTTATCCCTCGGAATGGCAGTCTGAAATCGGTTTGAAGTTTTTGTGGTGTCTGAATGTCTTATACTGTTACAGACACATTAACGTATTTTCTCTTTTCAGATCCTGATGGAGCTTATGTGTATTTCTAGTACTTTCTCTTTTTGTTGTCATATTTCTATGCAAAGAAAGAAGTTGCATTTATTTATTGCTTTTCATGTGCTCAGGACGCCCCAGTGCACTTTATAGACAGTTGTGTACTGTTCTAACGTAGGGAAATATGGCAGCCAGTTTGCGCACAGCGAACTCCCACAAATAGCAATGAGATAAATGACCAGATAATGTCTGTTATAATGATTTTGGTTGAGGCATAAATGTTGACCAGAAAACTCCTTTGCTTTTGCCATGTGATCTTTTACATTCAATCTGAGAGGATAAACGGGACCTCAGTTTAACATCTCATCTGAAAGAGAGCATCTCTGATAGTTCAGCACTCCCTCAGTACTTCACTGAAGTGTCAACCTAGACAATGTACTCAAGTTTCTGGAGTGGGGCTTGAACCCATGGATTTCTGACTCTGGTGAGAGAGCTACCACTGAGCCAAGGCTGACACTTGCATTTAGCATTTATAGCATTTATAATTTTTATAAGTATTAACATGTTTAACTTTTTATCTGCAGTGATAACCAACAGATTTCCTAATTATTATTCAGTTAATTTACACTAAAAACACAATAAAATGTACAGCTACCTTCAGAAATGGATGACTGGCTGGAAATTAACATTGTTTTGCTTACTTTAGTGTAGACCTTTTGTATTTGGCTGACTTCTTAAAGTGGGATTTTGTAATATAAATTAACAGGATCATAAATAACTACTTATTTTCTCCTAGTGATTAGAAGAATTAGTAAATATAAATTTTTTATACACTGTATGGGTGAATATTATCTCATGCTGTCGAAGCAATGTCCCATTGAGCAGTGATTGTAAAATTTTGGCATGATGCATTGGGCTGTAGAAATGTTCTCCAACAATTAGATACATTTTTATAACACCTCTCCACAGATCCTTATTACGGTTTGAAAGTCCCACATCTGAAGTACCAGTTTCACGAGCCGAACTGATGCAGCTTATTGAAATGTGTCAAGCACTTCAAAAAAGACTGCAAAAATGTCAAACAGTAAGATGAAAGCCAAACAAAAGCTGAAGTGTTCTTCATTTCTTATTTGATCACACGAGTAGCAGCTGAAAGAATGCTTGTTTCACTAAAACAGTATTCTCAAATTTAGGATACTTTGAAGATCATGTTTTAATATTATATCAGTTGTATGAGTAGGTATGCACCTGAACTGTGTACTGTGATTGGTCATAATGACTTCCTTATTTAATTTCCTGTGGATGTTACATTTGATCGTGTAATGGTCTAAATATCATTGTAAATTGATTACAAGTAAAGAATGCACAATGGATAGCAAAACGAATACCAACATTATCGCACATATGAGAAAGCCTTTGTAGCATCGTGACCAAGAGGATGCTGTGAAGGTCAGTAACAGAGGGAAGGTAAGGTGTGGGACTATTATTGAATGGGGAATTGGGGTTGCGTTCACTGGCATAGATGTCGTTAAACCGTTGCATGAGAAATCAATTGAAATACATTTTTAAAAAGTGAAACATGAACCTCTTGGTCACGAGTTTACTGGTGTAAACCGTGCAGAAGAGTTCAATTAAATTTTTAACAACAACAGACTTTTGAAGAATTCTTGGTGAGAATATGGTGTTAAATTTTCCTTAATTCTTGGCCTTTAAAAACAGACTTCAAAACTTTGCATATTATTTTATCAGTTCCTAAACTAGAAAACACAATTTATAAAATTTAATGAAATGCAGCTTTGATTTTTTTCCTGAGATTCTTACAACTGTGGTACAGTATAGTTTATTTTAAAAGTATTTACCACTTGTAATGTTTGACCGACCGGGAGGAGATTTAATGCATCTCATTGGAAGCAGTTTTCACTCCAGTTACATAGTCTGAGCTCTCCATAGTTACCATTTATCTCAGCAGCTTTTTACTGCACGGTTTATAGCTCACCGCCGCTTTTTCCTGGCTCTACGTACTGCCAACGGCTGCATGCACGGACGTGCTTTGGAAAGAGCGGTAAGAGGAGTGGTGACATCCAAAATCGATAAGCGTACGTCAATTCGGCATTGCATGGTGATTGACGTCACGCTTCTAGTAATTAAAACACTAGAGGCGAGCGCAGGCAATAGCAGCGCTGCCGACCTGCCCAATATGGCGGCCATCGCGTTCCACGCTGGACGTGGGCGGAAGCGAGGCTGCTGCCATTTTTTCTTCAAAACCGGCCTCAACGGCCGGTGTTAAAGCATCGAATTTCTAGGCCAGTATATTTACATGAATTTTTGCTATTCTTGAAATGTCAAAACAACAAAGATGTTTTTTCTCCTGTGCTGACCCTCAACCTTAAACTAACCATGGGAGCATTGTCATTAATTTCTTACATGGCTATTTGGTACCACAGAATCTTCTGACTAGGCTTATGCCCCTGGCTTCAGACTGACTGATGAACTTCAGAAGCTGCTGGCTGTGAACTTGCCCGTCTAATAGATTACAAAGCATCATGGTCCTGTCCCTCTCACAGAAGTGATTCATACTTTCACCCCAGATTGGGCTGTCAATCAAACCTATTATTTTAAAAAGATCCCCAGGTTGTCAGTCACATGGGATGTTTAAATTAAATGGCTTAACCCCTTTCTGAGAAATCCATTGATCTGTTCCAACCACATTGATCAACCTGTGATTATAGGAAATACACATATGTTCAGAGAGCTCTCGGGGACACTCCTGGACAGAATGGTATTAATAGCTCTGGCACTCAACAGGCATTAGCATATTTAACTATCATTTGTTCCACAGGATTAACCTATGGACACATATTAATATCTTTGATATAATAAACCATAATACATATTCTTTGCAGCTTACATAAATAAATAGCAAGCACTATCCAATTTTAAACCTGCGTGTGCTGTGATCAACAATAAAAAAATCCAATAACTGATTCTTGATAGATAAAAATGCTTAATTTTTGTCACTGGCCTATTCAGAAAAGGAGGATGGATAAGCCGGGCAGTTATTGGCCAACTAATTTTACTTAAGTTGACAGTAAACCTCTGGAGGCCATGATAGGGGATGAAATTAGTAAACACTCAAAGAAGTGGGGTGGGGGAGGGGAATTTTCATTTTGGGTGTACATCAATTGCCTCGGTAGAAGGTCCGATCAATTTCTGTGGTCAGGCCTCATTAACATTGTATAGGTGAGCTGTCTGTGTAAATTGTGCTCCTTGTAGGCTGCTTGCCAATTGGGAGGGCAGAAATCTGGTGGGGCATGTGCTACTTAAAGGCAGCTTGCAGCCCCCTAAAGAGGAGGTGCATTTTTCAATGGTGGTTAGTGGAGAGCGAGTTATTAAAGCAGGAGGCATTATGATATTGTCCAGAGCCCCACGATTGTCCGATGCATCTGTGCAGGTGCTTGTAACGCGAGTGAGCAACAGGAGGAGGTCCTGTCAACTCCAGTGGGTGATAGGTTCCACTCGTAAAATTAGTCAACATTAATGGAAACAGGTGACTAAGCAAGTAAATGCTGCCAGCATTGTTCCAGGAACCTGGATGCAGTACAGGAAGAAATTCAATGACCTTACCCGAACTGCCAAGTTCAGACTCCCTTTCACATCTCTCTTACTCTCTGTACAGCACTGAACCGCCCTACTTTAGCCCCAAAACTATTCATCTTTGCCTCCCCACTTCCCCTGCCTCTCGTTCAATTGTAATGGGACAATTCACGATACCTCCTTATGCTGGATTCACACACTCAACACCAGCTACTGCCCTCACTACTATCCCTTTTACCAACACTTGCTGCAGCTTCCTCTCATACACATAATGCTACTTTGCCTCACACATCTTCAAAACTCTTCAACAGGGCACACATTACTCCACTGCTACTGTTCTTACAGGAAAAGCTGGGACACAACAGATGGGAGAGTACAACAACAGGATGAGGTCCTGCTACACTGTAAACTCCAATGGAAAATACAGTCATTGGCAACACTGCCAGAGAGAGGGCACGCAGCATTGGAGATGGCCAAGCTGGAGGCATGCACAGCTGGGTGTTTGGGCAATTGCCCTTCCTTTTTCTACTTAACACACACACACTCTTCGCATGACAACCAGGTGCAATATTGCGCTGCCATTAATCTGCTACTGCTTACCCTTGCAATTACGTTCTAACCCTTGTCTCTCTATCCTTCCTCTAGATCCTTCAGACAATTTGCGTGCTGCAAGCAATGACGGGGGGAACCCTCCCGAAGAGGCACCATCACACGCTCTAACCCTTTCATGCACCAACACAAAAACTCACATCCCACTGGGTACAGATAGTGAGTTAGTGGGGTCTGCGCTGAGTGATTCACTGAGCACAAGTAAGGAGGAGCAGGTACAGGTGGAAAGGACAGCCCAGGAAGTGCCGCTACGGTGGGCAAGCTCACATCTTAGCTTAGCTGAAAGGGACAGAGATTCCGGCTTTAGAAGCCCTGCCATTAAAAGAAAGATGCTTTCTATGAACTAGCAATTGCTGAATGTATTGTACTGCCTGTCGGGAAGCTTCCACATGTTGAAGAGTGTGGAGCAGTCCATTATCAACTTGTGGGGTTTGTGAACATGGCATTGATACTCTGCAGTCAGCCATGGGGTATGTGGCTACCTCCATGGAAACTACAGCTGGGCCTTGCTTGTAGATGTCTGTGGCACCAGTAGTAGCGTCTCTGAGGGACGCTCATACTGGGTCCATACAGGCTATGGACTCCATCATCTCCTCTGCCTTGGACAGGCAGGGAGACCGAATGGTTAGGGATTTCAATTGCATCACGGATATCCTAAAGTCTGCTCTTCCTCAGATCATGGAATAAAAGGGACAGGGGCAGCATGGATACGAAATTGGCTAAGTGACAGGAAACAGAGAGTAGTGGTGAACGGTGAACGGTTGTTTTTCAGACTGGAAGAAGGTATACACTGGTGTTCCCCAGGGGTCGGTATTAGGACCACTGCTTTTCTTGATATATATTAATGACATAGGGGGTGAAATTGGGTGTCTTTGTGCCTCCCGTAACGGGGAGCAAATGGCTTTGCGACTGGGTGCGGTGCTGACATCAACTCCCGCCATATTCGCGGGGAGTTTTGTGGCACCGCTACAGTGTTGCGCCCCGATCTCCTTTGCCCGGAGATCGTGACGTCATCGCCGTGCGCATCGCCCCGGTAGCGCCCCGACCCAAAATTGATTTCCGCCCCCTGCAGCAGCGCCGGTCGAAAACACCGACAGCTGCAGGAGGCGTGCATCGGGCGGCCGGCCGCTTCGGGGGCGATGATTAAAGGCGAGGTGGCTGAGGTAAGTGGGGAAAAAGAACTTACCTTTCCTGTTCTAGTTTTTTTCGCAGGTTCCTGCCTGCGATCTATCAGCTTGGCACTCTGCTTGAGTGTCGGGCTGATCGCGCGGGATTCCGGCTGCCTTGGTGGTCTAGGTAGGTACTTTTTAAATTGCAGAGCCTGCAGCGATGGCCCTTCCCTTTAAGGGAGGGAAGGAGCCTTTGAACGCGGCAGCGCTGCACGGCCCAGTGTGCAGCACTACTGAAGTCTCCGCCCCACTCTCCGACGTTAGTGCCCTAAGAAGGAAGTGGAGTGCTTGATTTCATGCTCCACTTTCCTCTTGGGGCGCTAAAACTCAATTTCGCGGTTGCTGGTGCTAATTACCGCTGGGCGCTAAAGTTAGTGCCCAGGCGATGTTAGTGCCCCAAAATGGTCGATACCGAATTTTCCCCCCCTAGACTTGGGAGTACAGGGCACGATTTCAAAATTTGTGGATGACACAAAACTTGGAAATATAGTGAACAGTGAGGAGGATAGGGATAGACCAAGAAGACATAGACAGGCTGGTGGAATGGGCGGACACATGGCAGATGAAGTTTAACGCAGAAAAGTGCAAAATGATATATTTTGGTCGGAAGAACAAGACGAGGCAATATAAACGAAAGGGTACAATTCTAAAGCAGATGTAGGAACAGAGAGACCTGGGGATATATGTGCACAAATCGTTGAAGGTGGCAGGGCAGGTTGAGAAAGCGGTTAAAAAAGCATACGGGATCCTGGGCTTCATAAATAGAGGCATAGAGTACAAAAGCAAGGAAGTTATGATGAACCTTTATAAAAAAACTGGTTTGGCCACAACTGGAGTATTGTGTCCGATTCTGGGCACCATACTTTAGGAAGGATGTGAAGGCTTTAGAGAGGGTGCAGAAAAGATTTACAAGAATGGTTCCAGGGATGAGGGACTTCAGTTACGTGGATAGACTGGAGAAGCTGGGGTTATTCTCCTTAGAGCAGAGAAGATGGAGAGGAGATTTGATAGAGGTGTTCAAAATCATGAGGGGTCTAGACAGAGTAGGTAGAGAGAAACTGTTCCCATTGGCGGAAGGGTTAAGAACCAGAGGACACAGATTTAAGGTGATTGGCAGAAGATCCAAAAGTGACATGAGGAAAAACTTTTTTACTCAGCGAGTCTTTATGATCTGGAATGCACTGCCTGAAAGGGTGGTGGAGGCAGACTCAATCATGGCTTTCAAAAGGGAGTTGGATAAGTACCTGAAGGAAAAAAAATTGCAGGCCTACGGGGAAAGGGCGGGGGAGTGGGACTAGCTGAAGTGCTCTTGCAGAGAGCCAGCACGGGCTCAACGGGCCGAATGGCCTTCTACTGTGCTGTAATGATTCTATGATTCTATGATTCAGTGCTAATCTGCACCTTAATAATGGGAGCAGTAGTGCAATGGGAATGGAACATGTTGGCACATCTGGACCCTAGTGACCCTCTTAATGCCCAAAATTCCAAGGTTCCTTCTCCACCAGAAGTGCGGTGGACAAGACTTCCAGCCACTGAACTGAAAATGGCATTAATCCAATCCCAAATTTCGAGGACAGGGTCATTTCAATATTCAGGGCAGGAGATTCATGCCTCTAAAGGTACTACGCATGGAAAATTAGAGCGGCACCCTACAATTGGAGAAGATTGGGTGTTGGTTGGAGTGGGGGGTTGGTCGGAGTGCAGCAACAAGGTGGGAGGGAGCGATCCTGGGGGGGAGATATTGAGTGGGGGAACAGATCGCTGGGGGGGGGGGGAGATATTGAGTGGGGGAACAGATCGCGGGGGGGGAGATATTGAGTGGGGGAACAGATCGCGGGGGGGAGATATTGAGTGGGGGAACAGATCGCGGGGGGGGAGATATTGAGTGGGGGAACGGATCGCGGGGGGGGAGATATTGAGTGGGGGAACAGATCGCGGGGGGGGGAGATATTGAGTGGGGGAACAGATCGCGGGGGGGAGATATTGAGTGGGGGAACAGATCGCGGGGGGGGGAATATTGAGTGGGGGAACAGATCGCGGGGGGCTGTCAGCAGATTGCGGGGAGGGAGGCAGATCACGGCAGCAGGTTTGCTTGAGTGGCTGGAGGAAGCACTCCTGCTCCTCCTGGCCTACAAGCCGTGCTGGAAAAGTACTTACCTGCTGGGTCTGGCCGCTTCCGCCTCCCTTCAGCTGCCGGGTTTCCCGAGCCCTGGGAAACCCGATCTGCAGATGTTAAATTTAAAGGGCTCCCAAAATCTGATGAACGATGTCTCATTTAAATATTATAATTACTGACCTACCTCTCCAGAGCAAGTTACTCGGCCAACCCTAAATCCGCCACGGTTAAATCGGAAGTAGGCGCTTTGAAATCCCCCATACCCTCTCCCGCCCGTCGTGGGTGGGTTAGAATTACCCCCAATGTTTCAGATTGGTTTTGAATTTACTCCCTCTCAAGCGCAGGCTGTGTCCTCTGGTTTTACTGTATTGGACAAAGTGAAACAGATTGTCATGGTCTACATTATATAGTCCCTTTAGAATCCTAAAATCAGCAATCGGATCACCTCTCAACCTGCTATTTACCAGTGAGAATATGTCTAATTTACATAATCGCTCCTCATAACCCAATCCCTCCATCCCTCCAATTATTCTGGTTGCCCTCTTCTGTATCCTTTCAATACCTGCAATATCCTTTTTGTACTGCGGTGTCCAGAACTGTATACAGTATTCTAAGTGTGGTTTATTGTCAATCAGGTCCCACAGATCTTTCATTTTCCATATATGTTATTTTCTTTCAATTTAACTTAGTCCCATCCTAGAATTACTGTTCCCGTGTGAAGCACTATGCATTTCTCTGTATTGAATTTCATCTGCCATCTGTCTGCTCAACTTCAAAGTATATTCAAATCCTTCTGTAGCTTATCCTGTTTGGCTTTATAGTCTACCACCTTCATTAGCTTTGTATCACATGCAAATTTATCCACTATGCTTGTAACTCCTAACTCCAGATCATTTCTGAAAATATTAAACAAAAAATGTCTGAAAACAGACTCCTGTAGGACCCCACTGGTAATGTTCTCCCAGGCTGATGACAATCCCTGTAACATCACCCTCTGAGTTCTATTGGTCAACCAATGACATACCCATTATAAAATATTTCCACTGATTCCTGCTTTCTTTATTTTCAGTTCCAGTCTTTACAGAGAAACTGTATCAACGGCCTTACTGAAATGCACCATATCCACTGCCATACACCATCCTTTGTTACACTTTCAAAGAAAATCAGTAAATTAGATTGGTAAGACCTCCCCTTCATTAATTCATATTGGCTACCTTTTATGATTTCATTTCTATCCAGATGCTCCACGGTCTTATTTTTAATAAAGGTTTCCATAACTTTACCCACAATTGACATCAAATTCACTGGTCTGTACTTTCTTGTGAGTTTTAAAACTATTAAGTACTGTGGCCTAGAAATTCGATGAGGCCCGCAAGTGGGTGGTGCCACCGTAGGGCGAGACTTGCTCACGCCAATAAAAAGATCGCAAGCAGCGTCGTTATTTTGGTGCTGCCTGCTGATTTGAATGATTTCAGCGCACAGCCGAGCGACCAACGCGTTGCTTCAGGCTGTGCGCTCAGCAGGAGGCCCAATGTAGCGTGGCCGTAGCGTCCCTGGAGCGAGGCTGCCTTTTCTTAAAGCAACGCTTTCATTTTAGAAAGCAATCTCGAGCACTTAAAGGGGATTTGACTTCTGAAAGAAAGAAAGACTTGCATTAATATAACGCCTTTCAAGACCACCGGATGTCCCAAAGCGCTTTACAGAGGTACGTTTTGAAGTGTAGTCACTGTTGTAATGTAGGGAAAAAAATTAAAATAATTCAAAAACAGGCAGTCTCTAACCCTTAGAGCTGAACTGCCTTCTGAAAAAAAAACATTAAAAATCATTCCAAACTAGGCAGTCTTCAGCTCTTAAAGCTCAACTGCCTTCTGCACATAAAAAATGGTAAAAGTGCTTCAGCACTAACACAAATGGCTCAACAGGCCCAGGAAAGGGTACCCAGGGTCTCGCACACAGCACTTCAGCTTTGTGCAGGGGGTCAAAAGCGGAAGTGAAGTCCTCTACCCATAGGGGACCATGAGGCCCTCCAGAAAGAAGGATGTGGGACCAGATCGCCGAGACTATCACTACCAATAGAGTTCACCCCAAGACCTGGCTCCAGTGCCCAAAGAAATTTCATGACCTCAGACCAGTGGTAAAGGTCAGTGAATGCACCTTCAAAAGCCGTCTCCTACCAACTGCACCCCTAGCCTCACACTCTGCTCAATGCACGATCCCTCCAACCCCCCCACCATCTCTCACCTACCAACAATCTCTACCAAACACGAGGCACACTATACATTCCTAGCTTCACCTCAGCCCCTTGGAGGAGACAATGCTGGCCATTAATGGCAGGGGCAATGCTGAGCCCGTGGCCAGCGGCGGGGCTGAAAGAATACAAGACCCTTATACGTTATCCTCCTTTTCACATCCCACTTCCCCCTCATCCCACAATATCTTATGATTTACAAGTTGCACATGGTGGGTGTAAGCATACACCTCTTGCTTTAGCCCCCTCTCCCCTCACCACAACCCTACCCTTGTGCCTTCCTCCTTTCAACCACCCAAGAAATCCAGCCTGCCCAGCCAATGGCTGACCATGAAGAGGGAGAAGAGAGTGAAGAAGAAGCAACACCGTCACTCGATTTGGCACTCCCAGCCACCAGCTCCTCAAGGTCGTCCTACAGCGCCATCTGCAGTGCCACCAGCCATGCTGCAGCCACTGGGATAGGCAAAGGCACACGCAAGACAGTCACTTTGGGAATGCACAAGGGTGATTAGTTGATTTCTTGATGTCATATTGGATGCATAGATGGATAAAGTTGGATTAGAAAGTTTGCTTTGTGGTGGCTTTTATTTCAGCATTGTGGCCAAGACAGTCAGTAACAGATGGAAGGTGAGTGGGACAAATGTTGAAAGGGGAATTGGGGTTGTGTTCACTGGTACCACAGGCGGATGATTTGATTCCGGATATCCCGGCCAGAAACGGGCAGTCAGGGTTGCATCCTTCCTTCCGCTTCCTCCTCTTCTGTGTCTTCCTTTTCAGCTTCTTCCTCTTCTGCTTTCTGCTTCTTCCTCTTCCCTCTGTGAACAGCTTGTCCCTTTTGCTGCCTCTACTTCATCTCCATGTGCCCTGCAGGACTGTGAGCAAGTGGTCTTCTCAGAGGCAAAATACTGCGGATGCTGGAAATCTGAAATAAGAATAGAAAATGCTGGAAATACTCAGCAGGTCAGGCAATATCTCGACCTGAAACGTTAACTCTGTTTCTCTCCACAAATTGCCAAGAATAATCTAATTGGATTAGAACTAATAATATGTGGGTTTAATTTGTTGCTTTTGCATTTTTTAATGTCCTATTGTCTGCATTGTTGCACTGTGTTCTTTGCCATTTACTACACTTCCACTAGGTGGCTGCTGAGACTTCATTTTTTTCTGTATAGTTCAGCAGTATAAATCCGAATGATACGATTAATGGATTTAGAATATTTTGTCGAATTGCAATATATTTTAACCATGGTTTTCTTAGGAAAAATGTTCTTTGGAGCATATTTATTATAATAAGGGCATTCTGAAGGGGGAGGGCGAACAGTCAGAGGTCGTGGTTCACATTGGTACCAACGACATAGGTAGAAAGAGGGATGAGGTCCTGCAACAAGAATTTAGGGAGCTAGTTAGCATATTAAAAAGCAGGACCTCAAATTACTCCCGGTGCCACGTGCTAGTGAGTATAGGAATAGGAGGATAGAGCAGATGAATGCGTGGCTAAAGAGTTGGTGCAGGAGGGAGGGCTTTAGTTTCCTGGATCACTGGGGAAGGTGGGACCTGTACAAGTTGGACGGGTTGCACCTGAACCGGAACGGGACCAACATCCTTGCGGGGAGGTTTGCTAGTTCTGTTGGGGGGGGGGTTTAAACTAACTTGGCAGGGGGATGGGATACGGAGTGGAGCTATAGTAGGGGGTGATGCACAGCCAAATATAGAGGAAAAAACAAGTCAGCCTGGAAGGCAGAGCAAATATATAACCACACAAGGGAGTATGGCAAGGCTGGATGGCATTTATTTTAATGCAAGGAGTCTTGCGAGTAAGGCAGATGAATTGAAGGTGTTGATGAACACATGGGAGTATGATATTGTTGCTATCACAGAGACATGGTTGAGGGAGGGGCAGGACTGGCAGCTCAAAATTCCGGGGTATAGAATCTTCAGGTGACACAGAGGTGGGTGTAAAAGAGGAGGGGGCGTTGCAATATTAATCAAGGAGTCAATTACTGCTGTAAGGAGGGATGATATCTTAGCAGGTTCCTCTAATGAGGCCATATAAGTAGAACTTAAAAACAAAAAGGGGGCAAGCACTTTGCTGGGAGTGTACTACAGGCCCCCAAACAGTCAGGGGGAGATAGAGGAACAGATATGTAGGCAAATCTCAGAGAAGTGTAGAAATAATAGGGTAATAATAGTAGGGGATTTCAACTTCCCCAATATTAACTGGGATAGTCAGAGTGTGAAAGGCTTAGAGGGTGCGGAATTCTTAAAGTGCATCCAGGAGAGCTTTTTGAGGCAGCATGTAGAAAGTCCTACAAGAGAGGGGGCGGTACTGGAATGTAGCCGGGCAAGTGGTAGAAGTGTCAGTAGGAGAGCATTTTGGTGACAGTGACCATAATTCGGTGAGATTTAAGGTAGTCATGGAAAAGGACAAAGATGGACCGGAAATAAAGGTTCTAAATTGGGGGAAGGCCGATTTTAATATGATAAGGCAGGATCTGGCCAAAGTGGATTGGGATAAGCTACTTGTAGGAAAATCCACATCAGAGCAATGGGAGTCTTTCAGAAAGGAAATAGAGAGAGTACAACGGCAACATGTTCCCGTAAAGGTCAAGGGTGGGACCAACAAGCCCAGGGAACCCTGGATGTCAAGGGATATACAAGAATGGATTAGGAAAAAAAGGGAGGCTTTTGGCAGATAAAAAGGACTAAAAACAGTAGAAGCCCTAGAGGAGTATAGAAAGTGCAGGGGGGTACTTAAAAAAGAAATTAGGAGAGCGAAGAGGGGACATGAAAAAACACTGGCGGACAAAATAAAGGAAAATCCCAAGGTGTTTTATAAGTATATTAAGGGCAAGAGGATAACCAGGGAAAGAGTAGGGCCCATTAGGGACCAAAGTGGCAATCTGTGTGTAGAGCCGGAAGATGTGGGTGAGGTTTTAAATGAATATTTTGCATCTGTGTTCACTATGGAGAAGGACGATGTAGGCATAGAAATCAGGCAGGGGGATTGTGATATACTTGAACAAATTAGTATTGAGAGGGAGGAGGTACTAACGGTTTTAGTGGGCTTAAAAGTGGATAAATCCCCAGGCCCAGATGAGATGTATCCCAGGCTGCTGTGTGAGGCAAGGGAGGAGATTGCAGGGGCTCTGACACAAATTTTCAGAACCTCTCTGGCCACAGGGGAGGTCAAAATTGAGAGGTCGCACAACACCAGGTTATAGTCCAACAGTTTTATTTGAAATCACAAGCTTTCGGAGCTATCGATTGCTCCTTCCTCAGGTGAAGAGGAAGGAGCAATCGATAGCTCCGAAAGCTTGTGATTTCAAATAAAACTGTTGGACTATAACCTGGTGTTGTGTGACCTCTCAATTTTGTCCACCCCAGTCCAACACCGGCATCTCCGCATCATGACCACAGGGGAGGTGCCAGAGGACTGGAGAACAGCTAACGTAGTACCATTATTCAAGAAGGGTAGTAGGGATAAACCAGGGAATTACAGGCCAGTGAGTCTAACATCAGTGGTAGGAAAATTATTGGAAAAAATTCTGAGGGACAGAATTAGTCTCCACTTGGAGAGGCAAGGATTAATCAAGGACAGTCAGCATGGCTTTGTCAGGGGGAGATCATGTCTAACCAATTTGATTGAATTTTTCGAGGGGGTGACTAGGTGTGTGGATGAGGGTAGTGCAGTTGATGTAGTCTACATGGACTTCAGTAAGGCTTTTGACAAAGTCCCGCATGGGAGACTGGTCAAGAAGGTAAGAGCCCATGGGATCCAGGGCAATTTGGCACATTGGATCCAAAATTGGCTTAGTGGCAGGAGGCGGAGGGTGATGGTCGAAGGTTGATTTTGTGACTGGTAGCCTGTGTCCAGTGGTGTACCGCAGGGATCGGTGCTGGGTCCTTTGCTGTTTGTAGTGTACATTAATGATTTAGATATGAATGTAGGAGGTATGATCAGTAAGTTTGCAGATGACACGAAAATTGGTGGAGTGATAAATAGCGAGGAGGGAAGCCTCAGACTACAGGACGATATAGACGGGTTGGTCAGATGGGCAGAACAGTGGCAAATGGAATTTAACCCTGAAAAGTGTGAGGTGATGCATTTTGGGAGGACTAACAAGGCAAGGGAATACACAATGAATGGTAGGATCCTAGGAAGGACAGAGGATCAGAGGGACCTTGGTGTGCATGTTCATAGATCCCTGAAGGCAGCAGGACAGGCAGATAAGGTGGTTAAAAAGGCATATGGGATACTTGCCTTCATTAGCCAAGGCATAGAATATAAGAGCAGGGAGGTTATGATGGAGCCACAGCTGGAATACTGTGTGCAGTTCTGGTCGCCACACTATAGGAAGGATGTGATTGCATTGGAGTGGGTGCAGAGGAGATTCACCAGGATGTTACCTGGGCTGGAGCGCTTCAGCTATGAAGAGAGACTGGACAGGCTGGGGAAGTTTTCCTTAGAGCAGAGAAGGCTGAGGGGGGACCTGATTGAGGTGTACAAAATTATGAGGGGCATAGATAGGGTAGATAGAAAGGAACTTTTCCCCTTAGTAGAGGGGTCAATAACTAGGGGGCATAGTTTCAAGGTAAGGGGCAGGAGGTTTAGAGGGGATTTAAGGAAAAACTTTTTCACCCAGAGGGTGGTTGGAATCTGGAACTCACTGCCTGAAAGGGTGGTAGAGGCAGGAACCCTCACAACATTCAAGAAGCATTTAGATGAGCACTTGAAATGCCATAGCATACAAGGCTACGGACCAAGTGCTGGAAAATGGGATTAGAATAGACAGGGCTTGATGGCCGGCGCGGACACGATGGGCCGAAGGGCCTCTTTCTGTGCTGTATAAATCTATGACTCTAATCTGCTTTATTTTCACTTATTTCTGTGTTCTAATTCTATTGAGTAGTACCCTTTTAATTTGCAATTTAACAATGTCATCTTTTTCTATTAACCATTTATAACTCGTGTGACTTTTCCAACACACTTTTTCATGCACATATAAATGTTGGATTATTCTTGGTTTGTCAGATTAATTACAAGGAGGGAACTCCCAAATCCATGCCCATCTTTCCCGGAACTCCATGTTTGAATCCCTCCAATCCGGTTTCCGCCTCTGCCACAGTACCGAAACGGCACTTATCAAAGTCACAAATGACATCCTTTGTGACTGTGACAAAGGTAAACTATCCCTCCGCATCCTTCTCGACCTGTCTGCAACCTTTGACACAGTTGACCACTCCATCCTTCTCCAATGCCTCTCCACCGTCGTCCAGCTGGCCCCCTCCTATTTCTCATCTACATGCTGCACTTTGGCGACATCATCCGAAAACACAGCGTCAGTTTCCACATGTACGTTGACGACACCCAGCTCTACCTCACCACCACTTCTCTCAACCCCTCCACGGTCTCTAAATTGTCAGACAACTTGTCCGACATACAGTACTGGATGAGCAGAAATTTCTTCCAATTAAATATTGGGAAGACTGAAGCCATTGTCTTCGGTCCCCGCCACAAACTCTGTTCCCTAGCCACTGACTCCATCCCTCTCCCTAGCATCTGTCTGAAGCTGAACCAGACTGTTCGCAACCTTGATGTCATATTTGACCCTGAAATGAGCTTCCGACCACATCCGCAGCATAACAAAGACCGCCTACTTCCACCTCCGTAACATCGCCCGTCTCCGCCCTTGCCTCAGCTCATCTGCTGCTGAAACCCTCATCCATGCCTTTGTTACCTCCAGACTTGACTATTCCAATGCACTCCTGGCTGGCCTCCCACATTCTACCCTACGCAAACTTGAGGTCATCCAAAACTCGGCTGCCCGTGTCTTAACTTGCACCAAGTCCCGTTCGCCCATCACCCCTGTGCTTGCTGACCTACATTGGCTCCCGGTTAAGCATTGCCTCGATTACAAAATTATCATCCTTGTTTTCAAATCCCTCCATGGCCTCGTCCCTCCCTATCTCTGTAATCTACTTCAGCCCCCCCCACCGCCTCCCCCCCCCCCCGCCCCCCGAGATATCTGCACTCTTCAAATTCTGATCCTCTTGAGCATCCCTGATTATAATCGCTCAACCATCTTCTGTTGCCTAGGCCTTAAGCTCTGGACATTCCTCTGTAAACCTCTCCACCTCTCTACCTCTCTTTCCTCCTTAAAGATGCTCCTTAAAACCTACCTCTTTGACCAAGCTTTTGGTCATCTACCCTAATTTCTTCTTTTGTGGCTCAGTGTCAAATTACTGTCTATAACACTCCTGTGAAGCGCCTTGGGACGTTGTACTCTGTTAAAGGCGCTATATAAATACAAGTTGTTTTTGTTGTTTTAATGGAAAGTTTTAAAAGCATTGCTCGTGCTTTTTCAATTAGGCATAGCATTTTTTTATTCATTTCTGGGATGTGGGCGTCGCTGGCAAGGCCCATCCCTAATTGCCCTTGAGAAGGTGGTGGTGAGCCGCCTTCTTGAACCGCTGCAGTCCGTGTGGAGAAGGTACTCCCACAGTGCTGTTAGGTAGGGAATTCCAGGATTTTGACACAGTGACGATGAAGGATCGGCGATATACTTCTAAGACAGGATGGTGTGTGACTTGGAGGGGAACTTGGAGGTGGTGGTGTTCCCATGCGCCTGCTGCCCTTGTCATTCTAAGTGGAAGAGGTCGCAGGTTTGGGAGGTGCTGCCGAAGAAGCCTTGGCGAGTTGCTGCAGTGCATCTTGTAGATGGTACACACTGCAGCCACGATACGCCGGTGGTGGAGGGAGTGAATGTTTAAGTTGGTGGATGGGGTGCAAATCAAGCGGGCTGCTTTGTCCTGGATGGTGTCGAGCTTCTTGAGTGTTGTTGGAGCTGCACGCATCCAGGCAAGTGGAGAGTATTCCATCACACTCCTTACTTGTGCCTTGTAGATGGTGGAAAGGCTTTGGGGCGTCAGGAGGTGAGACACTCGCCGCAGAATACTTAACCTCTGACCTGCTCTTGTTGCCACAGTATTTATGTGGCTGGTCCAGTTAAGTTTCTGGTCAATGGTGACCCCCAGGATATTGATGGTGGGGGATTCGGCGATGGTAATGCTGTTGAATGTCAAGGCGCAATGGTTAGACTCTCTCTTGTTGGAGATAGTTATTGCCTGATACTTGTGTGGCGCGAATGTTACTTGCCACTTATCAGCCCAAGCCTGAATGTCGTCCAGGTCTTGCTGCCTGCATGCATGGACTGCTTCATTATCTGAGGAGTTGTGAATGGAATTGATCACTGTGCAATCATCAGTGAACATCCCTACTTCTGACCTTATGATGGAGGGAAGGTCATTTATGATGGTTGGGCCTCGGACACTGCCCTGAGGAACTCCTGCAGCGATGCCCTGGGGCTGAGATGATTGACCTCTAACAACCACAACCATCTTCCTTTGTGCTAGGTATGACTCCAGCCAGTGGAGAGCTTCCCCCAGTTCCCATTGACTTCAATTTTACTAGGGCTCCTTGATGCCACTCTCGGCCAAAGGGTGTGGATGTCAAGGGCAGTTACTTTTACCTCACCTCTGAAATTCAGCTCTTTTGTCCATGTTTGGACCAAGGCTGTAATGAGGTCTGGAGCCGAGTGGTCCTGGAGGATCCCAAACTAGGCATCGGTGAGCAGGTTATTGGTGAGTAAGTGCCACTTGATAGCACTGTCGACGACACCTTCCATCACTTTGCTGATGATTGAGAGTAGACTGATGGGGCATTAATTGGCCTGATTGGATTTGTCCTGCTTTTTGTGGACAGGACATACCTGGGCAGTTTTCCACATTGTCGGGTATATGCCAGTGTTGTAGCTGTACTGGAACAGCTTGGCTAGAGGCGCTGCTAGTTCTGGAGCACAAGTCTTCAGCACGATAGCCGGGATGTTGTCGGGGCCCATAGCCTTTGCTGTATCCAGTGTGCTCAGCCGTTTCTTGATATCACGTGGAGTGAATCGAAATTGCTGAAGACTGGCTTCTGTGATGGTGGGGCCCTTAGGAGTAGGCCGATATGGATCATCCACTCGGCACTTCTGGCTGAAGATGGTTACAAATGCTTCAGCCTTGTCTTTTGCACTCACGTGCTGGGCTCTGCCATCATTGAGGATGGGGATATTCATGGAGCCCCCTTCTCTCGTTAGTTGTTGAATTGTCCCCCACAATTCATGACTGGATGTGGCAGGACTGCAGAGCTTTGATCTGATCTGTTGATTGTGGGATCGCTTAGCTCTGTCTATAGCATGCTGTTTCCACAGTTTAGCATGCATGTAGTCCTGTGTTGCAGATTCCCCAGGTTGGCACCTCACTTTTAGATACGCCTGCTGCTGCTCTTGGCATGCTCTTCTGCCCTCCTCATTGAACCAGGGTTGGTCCCCTGGCTTGATGGTAATGGTAGACTGAGGGATATGCCGGGCCATGAGGTTACAGGTTGTGGTGGAATACAATTCTGCTGCTGCTGATGGCCCACTGCGTCTCATGGATGCCCAGTTTTGAGCTGCTAGATCTGATCTGAATCTATCCCATTTAACACGGTGGTAGTGCCACACAACACGATGGAGGGTGTCCTCAGTGTGAAGATGGGACTTTGTCTCCACAATGACTGTGCGGTGGTCATTGCTACCAATGCTGTCATGGACAGATGCATCTGCGACAGGTAGATTGGTGAGGACGAGGTCAAGTAGGTTTTTCCCTCGTGTTGGTCCTTCAGGACTCGGCCAGCTCAGTCATCAGTGGTGCTACCGAGCCACTCTTGGTGATGGACATTGAAGTCCCCCACCCAGAGTACATTCTGTGCCCTTGCTATTCTCAGTGCTTCTTCCAAGTGGTGTTCAACATGGAGGCGTACTGATTCATCAGCTGAGGGATGGCAGTAGGTGGTAATGAGCAGGAGGTTTCCTTGCCCATGCTTGAGATGAAGCCATGAGACTTCATGGGGTCCGGAGTCAATGTTGAGGACTCCCAGGGCCACGCCCTCCCAACTGTATACCACTGTGCCGCCACCTCTGGTGGAACAGGACATATAAATGCAAGTTTATTCTTTCTTTTTTATTACACCAAGCATTTTCCGTACAGATTTATTGTAGGTTGGGAGGGAGGATTTCCTCTGTGTTTTGTGCAACAAAATTATACACCCATTTATAAAGAGAGGTTTGTAATTTTGTTAGACATAGCTTGCACAGGAACACTTCCCTCTTGGCATATTGCTCTTTCAGACTGCGACAGTGTAGTTTTGTGGTGGTAGGGGGAGGTGCAGATCTGAATGATTGCTGTCATGTCTGTTGCAGTTCACCCGGTGATAGAATTCTGAGCCTGGTACTCTGAGTGCATTGTGGAATAAATTCCTGTTGCAATTGAAGGAATTTTCTGGTAATATTAAATTAAAGATATTAAGCAATTTATTCCACCATCATTTTCTTTTGTTTTAGTTTTTTGAATTGCAAAGTTGAGCCTTTGTTGTGATTGGTTGCATATTTGCTTGCTGTGGAGATATATCTGGTGACATTTTGTAGTGTAGCATCTGCTCAAAGTTTTTTTGCTGGGAAAGGAATATTGTTGAACAGTTTTGCAAAATACATGGGTGACAGCAATTTGAGTGAAAAGAGTTCTATTCTAAGTGTTGTAACATTGCTGTTATTGTTGTATTTAAAAGATTAGGCCAATCTATTGTGCTAAATATTACAGTGCTTTAATCTATTAGAAACTTAATGATTAAATAGATTATATTTTTCTCCAAAATGAAATTGCTTATTTTTAGTTGATATATTTCAGAGTAAATGGTACATTTTTCTGACTATTTTTAATCCTATCTTTACAATTTTATAACTTTAGTACTCATTAGTATTTTTCCTCAGTCACAGCTGGACTTGAGTTCCCTAAAGGAAAGTCTAAATAAATAATGAATTCAGTTCCAGACATTTTAGAAACTACTGTTGAATTTGCATGAAAAATTGATTGGTTTATTATGAAGCACCCCCTTCAGGGCTTTTCCACAAAAAAGGGTGAATGTTTTTATGTTGCTATTGGATGATATGTCCCTAGTAATTAGCAAATGCATTATTTCACGCAGATCCTTTTTGTTAGTTGTTTGAATTAAACTGCATGTGTTAAAGAGAAAAATGGGTTTATCTATAATGTCTATTTGTAGAATGTGTTCCATAATTTAATGCTGCTCACTTGGAACTAATTTACTATGCATTGAAAATATACACATGCACACCGTTATTAGGGCGTGAGGTTTTTCAAGATCAGTGTTGCAGGCAGTGGGTAATAGGTTAATAGAAGGGGTCAGCCCTAGGTATGGGAAGGCTAGCAATGCAAAGATAATTGCCCGTGATATGCATGTAGTCTGTTAGAATTTATTATGAAATTTTATTGCTTGGAATAATCATAGGTAGCACATCTGTAAATGTTTTTCTTTGAACAGATACTAAACCTAGGCTAAATATTTTTTAAATGTTAGAATATAAATTTAAAAACTCAAATTTAATTAAAGGACCTGCATCTAGCCTGCAAAATCACCCATTTTTTTCCCCAAGTTACTGATCAAGAACGAGCAACTGACTGTGGGCATGAAATTGTGCTCCTGATGCATTTTGCACAGCACAGCTGAGGGGACCTCTCTGCATTTTTCAAGATCCTGTCATTAGCATATTAGTGTTACATTCCCAGTGCACTTTGCATGATATTGGTGTTTGTGTTTCATTAGGGGGCACTGCTTTTATGGTGTAGTATATGCTTGACTATTCAGTGATGGTGCCTGAGGGATATTGGGAATTCCACATAAATTGTGTTTCTGGCCAGGGGAGCCTGATCTAGGAATATCTCTGCCCCAATGTTTTTGGTGTTATCATCACAATATGTTAGGAATAAGTTAGAATGAGAAATATAAGACACAGCTCTCAGATTGTCTGAAATTGGCAGAAGAAAGTAGGTTTTTGAACCTGAAGAATGCTGAAAGTTTGAATAGTAATTTCTGGACCGAGGAAAGACTTTTTGGAGCTTTTCTTTCATTAATATTATTTTGCATTCAGGGTACACAGCCTTGGATTTGCTTCTGACTGCCTGTGGGAGTGTGAAACCATTGAGAGACATTGAACTTCTCCATTAATACAACAAACCCCAATGTAAACAAAAGCTACCCTAATCTTTACTGATGCAATCCTTTCCCTGGGTGTCTAAACGTGCCTTTTTTTCATTTTTTCTAGTCTTCGCTGCTCTTGTTCTTAAAGAGGCTCATAGGACTGAGGTGGACCATATCTCAGGGTAGCTTGATGCTGTGAGGGAGCTACTGCTGGCTGAATCTCTGGAGCTTCTAGGTGGGCAACTTGAGTTGCATCCTTTGTCATTGGTGTGGTGCTCTGAGGGGGAAAGTTGAATGTTAGGCACATGCTGCTGCCCTGATGGACGGCTGCCTCAGCCAGGTCTGTTCCAGCCATCGCCATCCCACTGGGTCTTGGATCTGTATCCCCACTGATTATAAGAACATAAGAAATAGGAGCAGGAGTAGGTCATTTGGCCCCTCGAGCCTGCTCCGCCATTCAATAAGATCATGGCTGATCTTCTACCTCATCTCCACTTTCCTGTACTATCCTCATATCCCTTGATTCCCTTAATATTCAAAAATCTATTGATCTCTGTCTTGAATATACTCAACGACTGAGCCTCCACAGCCCTCTGGGGTAGAGAATTCAAAAGATTCACAACCCTCTGAGTGAAGAAATTTCTCCTCATCTCAGTCCTAAATGGTCGACCCCTTATTCTGAGACTGTGACCCCTGGTTCTAGACTCCCCAGCCAGGGGAAACATCCTCCCTGCATCTACCCTGTCAAGCCCTGCAAGAATTGTGTATGTTTCAATGAGATCACCTTTCATTCTTCTAAACTCTAGAGAATATAGGCCTAGTCAACTCAATCTGTCCTCATAGGACAATCCCCCCATCCAGGAACCAGTCTGATGAACCTTCGTTGCACTCCCTCTATGGTAAGCATATCCTTCCTTAGGTAAGGAGACCAAAACTGCACACAATACTCCAGGTGTGGTCTCACCAGGGCCCTATATAATTGCAGTAAGATGTCTTTACCTCTATCCTCAAATCCTCTTGTAATAAAGACCAAAATACCATTTGCTTTCCTAATTGCTTGCTGTACCTGCATGTTAACTTTCAGTGATTCGTTTACAAGGACACCCAGGTCTCTCTGAACACCAACATTTCCCAATCTCTCACCATTTATAAAATACTCTGATTTTCTATTTTTCCGACCAAAGTGGATAACTTCATATTTCTGCACATTATATTCCATTTGCCATGTTGTTGCCCACTCACTTAGCCTGTCTATATCCCCTTGAAGCCTCCTTGCATCCTTCTCACAACTTACATTCCCACCCAGCTTTGTATCATCAGTAAACTTGGATATATTACATTTGGTCCCCTCATCCAAAACATTGATATAGATTGTGAATAGCTGAGGCCCAAGCACTGATCCTTGCGGTACCCCACTATTTACAGCCTGCCAACCCGAAAATTACCCGTTTATTCCTACTCTCTGTTTTCGGTCCGTTAACCAATCCTCAATCCATGCTAGTATTTTACCCCCAATCCCATGAGCCCTAATTTTGTTTAATAACCTCTTGTGTGGCATCCTTTTTGCATGCCTTCTGAAAATCCAAATACACCACATCCATTGGTTTCCCCCTTATCTATTCTGCTAGTTACAACCTCAAAAAACTCTAACCGATTTGTCAAACATGATTTCCCTTTCATAAATCCGTGTTGACTCTGCCCAATCCTATTAATATTTTCTAAGTGCCCTGTTACCACGTCCTTAATAATAAATTCTAGCATTTTCCCTACTACTGATGTCAGGCTAACTGGTCTAAAGTTCCCCATTTTCTTTCTCCCTCCTTTCTTAAACAGTGGGGTTACATTTGTTGCTTTCCAATCCATGGGAACCGTTCTAGAATCTATGCAATTTTGGAAAATGACAACCAGTACATCCACTATCTCTATAGCCACCTCTTTCAAAACCCTAGGATGTAGGCCATTAGGTCCAGGGAATTTATAGGCTTTCAGTCCCATTAATTTCTCCAGTACTATTTTGTTACCAATACTAATTTCTTTCAGTTCCTCATTCTCGCTAGACCCTTGGTTCTCCACTATTTCTGGGAAGTTTTTTGCATCTTCTTCCGTGAAGACAGACACAAAGGGCTGGATTTTGTCAATGGGAAGCTTTTGGAGGTGGGACTGCTGCTTGCCGGCTTTCAATCCTGTCTCCATCAGCTTCTGTCCAACCAGCGGGATTTTCCCCTGATTGACATTGTTAAGCCCGCCCAGCAGGCTCAGCAGGCCAATTAGGGGGAAGTCAGTGACAGAGCACGTCAACGTCTGATGTGCCATCTGTCAAGATTTCTTGAAAGAAGAAATGTCAGCATTTGACAGCTCTGTGAAGCTGTCAAACACTGACATTCTGTGTAGTTTGATGAGCCCTTCTGTTCAGAACTCATCAAATCTTTCAACTTTGCAGAAATCACCTGGCTGTTGGTTCGGAGGATCCAACAGCCAGTCTGTGAAATCTACAATGAAGATGTCGGGACTCCGGATCCACAGCGGCTGAAGGCTGTAGGCAGAAACAAAGGTAAGTGAACATTTTATGACACTTAACATGCACCTTACATAATTACCACTCCACACTTGCACCCATCACTCACCTCTACATCTCACTTTCAGACCCCTCCGACCCCCTCCGACCTCCTTCTCATCTCCTACACTCTGGCGGGGTTCTCCGAGGTCGGGAAGCCTGCACTTCAAAGCTAAAAATAGGATAATCCTGAAGTGTGAATTGCGCTGGCAGAATGAAGGACAGCTGCCAGCTTCTGGGAGGGAAGAAAAAAAGACCAAACAAAAGTGTGGATAAAAAAATATATATATATATATGTATGTGATGGGGGCCGAGGTTATGATCTGAAATTGTTGAACTCTATGTTGAGTCCAGAGGGCTGTAGAGTGCCTAATCGAAAGATGAGGTGCTGTTCCTCGAGCTTACGCTGAGCTTCCGTGGAACAATGCAAGAGGCCGAGGACAGTGAGGTCAGAGTGGGAGTGGAGCGGAGAATTAAAGTGACAGGCCACCGGGAGCTCGGGGTCCACCTTACGGACTGAACGGAGGTGTTCCGCAAAGCGGTCACCCAATCTGCGTTTGGTCTCCCCAATGTAGAGGAGACCACATAGTGAGCAGCAAATACAGTATACTAGATTGCAGGAAGTACAAGTAAATCGCACTTCATCTAGAGCCATCCTTTGTTCCTCAATCTGTCCCATTTCCACCTCCTCTTGCCTTGAATATCTCTTAATGTCTCTCAATGTCTCTTAATCTCTCCTGCTTTCTATCCTATCACTGACCTTCCCTTTTGTTCTTTCATCCCCTCCCCCTTTTCCCAGCCCTAAACTTGCTTTAAAATCTATTTCATTTCCTGCTTTTTTCCAATTCTGACGAAAGGTCTTCGACCTGAAACGTTAATTTTGTTTCTCTCTCCACGGATACTGCCTGGCCTGCTGAGTTTTTCCAGCGTTTTCTGTTGTTATTTTAGTTAATAGGATTTAATCCCTTTCCTGCTGCGAGGAGTCGGGACCCAGGGCAGGACGGCTTCCCGCCTCCTGGAAAGAGGACACGGAGGCGGGTTGGGAGTGGGTTTGCCAGCCGCCCCCAAATCTTGCAACTTTGCTGGCAGTCGTGCCTCCATACCCGCCTCCTCGGGGCTGACAAAATCCAGCCCAAAGGGTCACTGAGGCGAGTAGTGGGTCTGCGGGAGTCTGCGGGGTGCAAAAGTGTGCTGTGAAGGTAAGTGATGGGTGCAAGTATGGAGAGGTGAGTATGTGAGGTGAGTGTAAAGTGATAGAAAATGTTTACTTACCTTTGTTTCTTCCTGCAGGCTCCAACAGTTGGGGATGCAGAGAATCTCGCATCTCATCGGCAGAGATGACAGACGGCTGCTGCATTCTGCGATGCAACAACCATCTAATTTCTGCTCCTAAAAGAGGTTTGATGAGTCTTGAATACAAGGACTCATCAAACAACATAGAATGTCAATGTTTGACAGCTTCACAGAGCTGTCAAAGCATGACAATTCATCTGTGAAAAATTTTTGACAGATAAAACGTCATATGCTGACGTTCTCTGTAACCGGCTTCCCTTAATTGGCCTGCTAAGCCCGCTGGGCGGGCTTAACAAGGTCAATCAAGGGAAAATAGCATGGGTTGGCCAGAAGTCGATGGAGGCGGGACTAAATCCTGACAAGTGGGTGTCCACCTCCAATAACTCCCCATTGGCAAAATCCAGCCCAAAGTATTTGTTTAATTTCTCTGCCATTTCCTTATTCCCCATTATAATTTCTCCTGTCTCAGCCTGTAAGTGACCCACATTTACTTTCGCTAATCTTTTCCTTTTTACATACCTATAGAAGCTTATAGTCTGTTATTATGTCTCTCGCGAGTTTACTCTCATATTCTATTTTCCCTTTCTTTATCAATTCCTTGGCCCTCCTTGCTGAATTCTAAAATCCTCCCAATCCTCATGCTTACTACTCTTTTTGGCAACTTTATAAGCCTCTTCCTTTGATCTAATACTATCTTTAACTTCTCTTGTTAGCCATGGTTGGACCACTTTTCCTGTGGGGTTTTTGTGCCTTAAAGGAATGTCTATTTGTTGTAAATTATGTATTAATTCTTTAAATGCTAGCCATTGCTTGTCTACCATCATACCTTTTAATGTAGTTTCCCAATCTGCCTTAGCCAACTCTCCCCTCATATCTACGTAGTTTGCTTTGTTTAGATTTAAGTCCCAAGTTTCGAATTTAACTAAATCACTTTCAAACTCAATATAAAATTCTATCATATTATGGTCACTCTTCCCTAAAGGCCCCTTTACTGCAAGGTTATTAATTAACCCTTTCTTATTGCACAATACTAGCTCTAAAATAGCCTGTTCCCTAGTTGGCTCCTCAACATACTGATCTAGAAAACTATCTTGCATACATTCCATGAATTCGTCCTCCACACTATTACTGCAAATTTGGTTTGCCCAGTCTTTATGTAGATTAAAGTCCCCCATGATTACTGTATTACCCTTGTTACATGCGCCTCTAATTTCCTGATTTATACTCTGCCCTCCATTATAATTACTATTTGGGGGCCTATAAACAACTCCCACCAATGTTTTCTGCCCCTTGCTGTTTCTTAGCTGCACCCAAAGGGATTCTACTTCTTGATTTTTGGAGCTAAGATCCTTTCTCTCTATTGTCTTTATCCCATCCTTTATTATTTGGGCTACCCCTCCTCCTTTTCCATTTTGCCTATCGCTTCTAAAAGTTAAGTATCCTGGAATATTTAGTTCCCAACCTTGGCCACTTTGCAACCACGTCTCTGTTATGGCTATTAGATCAAACCTGTTAATTTCTATCTGATTAGTGGGCTGTTTGGTCTAATGGTAGCTACAGAGAGCCATTCCAGCTTGTATTATTAGAAATGCTGTTGCCTACAAATACTCTGGCTCCATTCCCTAATCACGTGGACACATTCCAATTGTTCTGTTCTTAGTGCAGGTAAATTGTCCCACTCCCAGCCTAGACACACACCCTGTGATAATCTAGGTCAGCATTCATGAGCAATGCTCGGGGAGATCTGCCAGTAATAAATAAAAGTACACTTGAAGCATATCTCCCCAGCAGCTAAACCTTGGTGCCTTCATTGATTTTCAACAAACAGAAAGAAGCACCACTAAACAATTAAGACTTGTGTTTTGATGTTGTTCACATGGTATTGCTGCTCTTGTCCTTCTTGATGGTAGATGTCATGGGGCTGGGAGGTGGTGTTACAGTAATCTTGGTGAATTGCTGCAGTACATACTTTAGCCACAGTGTGCCAGTGGTGGAGCGGTTGGATACTGAATTTAGTGGCAGGGAACCCTCATCTCTTTTTTAGCCACCTCCAGATTCGACTATTCCAATGCTGTCTTGTCTGGCCTCAGATCCTCCACCCGCTGTTAACTTCAGCTCATCTAAACTCTGCTGCCCATATTCTATCCAGCACCAAGTCCTTCTCACCAATTACCCCTGTTCTCGCTGTCTTACGTTGTCTCATGGTCCCCCAATGGCTCAAACTTAAAATGCTTATCCTTGTTATCAAACCCTTCCATGGCCTCACCCTATCTCTGTAGCCCCCTCCAGCCGTATAACCCTCCCCCCAAACCAAACTCTCTGCTCATATGACTCTGGTCTCTAGTGCGTTCCCTCCTCGCTTCGCCCCACCATTCACAGCCACGACTTCAGCCTCGTAGGCCCCACACTCTGGTATTCTTTTCCCTGAACCCATTCCCCTCTTAAGCCTCCTCTCCTGCTTTAAGACCCTCCTTAAAACCCCCTCTTCTTCTGGTCACCCCGACTAATATCTGCTTCTTTGGCTTGGTGTCCATTTTTTTGTTGCACCTCTATGAAGCACCTTGGGATGTTTTTCTACACTAAAGGCGCTATGTAAAGTTGTTATTGTAGTCATTGGTGTTGTTAAAACCGTACATTTTTTTAAAGTAGCACATACCTGTGAGGCTGTAGTTAAAAAATATAATGGAATAATCTGTTGATCATATACTACTTAAGTATAAATATAAGTAAGTGATTTGGGGAGCACGATGGGGGCGATTTACTCCGGATACTTTAGGGGCTAAAGAGCCTCCGAGGTGGCCAAGATGGGGTCTTAAGCTGACACGCCGGTTTAGCCCACACTTAGCGCAAGGCACCATCTTGGTAAAGGAGTTGAAGCTTGCGCTAGGAACGGCCACCTGTAGGATTGTTAAGCAGCTGATTGCCACTTAAATTGCCTGCTAGCGCTCATTAAGGAGGCTGCACGGCATTTTGGTGGCTAGCATTTGAACAAATCCCCTCTCCTAATAGCGACCAGCTGATTGGAAGTAAACTAGTCGTTGCAGAGGATTTCGAACACTTAAACGTATACCACTTTTTACTGTTCACTTGCTGCTGGAGGTTTGAAGAGGACTTTTAAAACACATCGGGAGACTTTCTGGAACACTTTGTCAAGACTTCACCAACACTCTATCAACATTTATTCAGGAAACTCTCTGAGGACTTCACCTAAAAAGAGTGAGTGCTGTGATACTCTACCTTATTGGACACCTTATAGGAGTCACCAGGCGAAAGGGAGTGCTTGGTCACCGGCATCTTGCTCGGGGTACCCTTTGGTCTGGACGAGGAATGGGAGTAGGACATGAAGCCAAATAGAGTTGCAAGAGAGAAAGGGACAGGAGGGCGAGGTGGTGTCCTTCCCCCCCTGCAGGTACACGACATCCTTCTTCCTTTGGGTCTCCTCCACCAGGACCTCCAGTGCCGCACACGAGAACCTGTGCACCCTCTCCCTCAGTCCCTGAGCCATCCTGCAACGTGTGGCTGTTTGCCAGCCAGAGCACTCCATACCTTCAGTGGAAATGGGTGTGAGGAGCCCACATATACTGCTCCACGAAAATTGTGTCAAATCGGCACTTGAATGCTAAACCTTCAGGTATCTGGTTTATGATAGCAAAATACCGCGGATGCTGGAAATCCGAAATAACAACAGAAAACGCTGGAAAAACTCAGCTGGTTTAGTTCCTCCAGGCAAGTTCAAACTATGGTAATCAGCAATTAGGACCAAAATTGTGTGCTAAATCCAGACTCTCAAACAGGCTAGTCTTATTAGCACTGCACCCATTTAGCACCTGTTTTCCATCTTTGGCCAA
The DNA here is from genome assembly GCA_030390025.1 of Squalus acanthias. Lineage (NCBI taxonomy): Eukaryota > Metazoa > Chordata > Chondrichthyes > Squaliformes > Squalidae > Squalus > Squalus acanthias. Next base: position 165,136,836 of record CM059425.1, read on the forward strand.
AATAACTAAACAGCTGATGAATCAGTACTCCTCCATGTTGAACACCACTTGGAAGAAGTACTGAGAGTAGCAAGGACATAGAATGTACTCTGGGTGGGGGACTTCAATGTCCATCACCAAGAGTGGCTCGGTAGCACCACTACTGACCGAGCTGGCCGAGTCCTGAAGGACATAATTTCCAGTCTGGGCCTGCGACAGGTGGTGAGAGAACCAACACGAGGGAAAAACCTACTTGACCTTGTCCTCACCAATCTACCTGTCACAGATGCATCTGTCCATGACAGTATAGGTAGCAGTGACCACTGCACAGTCATTGTGGAGACGAAGTCCTGTCTTCACACTGAGGACACCCTCCATCGCGTTGTGTGGCACTACCACTGTGCTAAATGGGATAGATTCAGAACAGATCTAGCAGCTCAAAACTGGGCATCCATGAGGCAGTTGTGGGCCATCAGCAGCAGTAGAATTATATTCCACCACAATCTGTAACCTCATGGCCCGGCATATCCCTCACTCTACCATTACCATCAAGCCAGGGGACCAACCCTGGTTCAATAAGGAGTGTTGAAGAGCATGCCAGGAGCAGCACCAGGCATACCTAAAAATGAGGCGCCAATCTGGGGAAGCTGCAACACAGTACTACATGCATGCTAAACAGCGGATGCAGCATGCTATAGACAGAGCTAAGTGATCCCACAATCAACAGATCAGATCAAAGCTCTGCAGTCCTGCCACATCCAGTCGTGAATGGTGGTGGACCATTAAACAACTAACGGGAAGAGGAGTGTCCATGAATATCCCCATCCTCAATGATGGTGGAGCCCAGCACGTGAGTGCAAAAGACAAGGCTGAAGCATTTGTAACCATCTTCAGCCAGAAATGCCAAGTGGATGATCCATATCGGCCTACTCCCGAGGTCCCCACCATCACAGAAGCCAGTCTTCAGCTAATTCGATGCACTCCATGTGATATCAAGAAATGGCTGAGCGCACTGGATACAGCAAAGGCTATGGGCTCCCACAACATCCCGGCTGAAGACTTGTGCTCCAGAACTAGCAGCGCCTCGAGCCAAACTGTTCCAGCACTGGCATCTATCCGACAATGTGGAAAACTGCCCAGGTATGTCCGGTCCACAAAAAGCAGGACAAATCCAACCCGGCCAATTACTGCCCCATCAGTCTACTCTCAATCATTAGCAAAGTGATGGAAGGTGTCATCAACAGTGCTATCAAGCGGTACTTGCTCACCAATAACCTGCTCACTGATGCCTAGTTTGGTTTTGCCAAGACCACTTGGCTCCTGACCTCATTACAGCCTTGGTCCAAACATGGACAAAGGAGCTGAATTCCAGAGGTGAGCTGAGAGTGACTGCCCTTGACTTCAAGGCAGCATTTGACTGAGTGTGGCATCAAGGAGCCCTAGTAAAACTGAAGTCAATGGAAATTGGGGGGAAAACGCTCCACTGGCTGGAGTCATACCAAGCACAAAGGAAGATGGTTGTGGTGGTTGAAGGTCAATCATCACAGCCCCAGGACATCGCTACAGGAGTTCCTCCGGGCAGCGTCCTAGGCCCAACTATCTTCAGCTGCTTCATCAATGACCTTCCCTCCAACATAAGGTCAGAAATGGGGATGTTCGCTGATGACTGCACAGTGTTCAGCGCCATTCACAACTCCTCAGATAATGAAGCAGTCCATGCCCACATGCAGCAAGACCTGGACGACGTTCAGACTTGGGCTGATAAGTGGCAGGTAACATTCGCGCCACACAAGTGCCAGGCAATGACTATCTCCAACAAGCAAGAGTCTAACCACCTCCCCTTGACATTCAATGGCATTACCATCACCGAATCCCCAACCATCAACATCCTGGGGGCCACCATTGACCAGAAAATTAACTGGACCAGCCACATAAATGCTGTGGCAACAAGAGTAGGTCAGAGGCTAGGTATTCTGCAGTGAGTGTCTCACCTCCTGACTCCCCAAAGCCTTTCTACCATCTACAAGGCACAAGTAAGGAGTGTGATGGAATACTCTTCATTTGCCTGGATGAGTGCAGCTCCAACAACACTCAAGAAGCTCGACACCATCCAGGACAAAGCAGCCCGCTTGATTGGCACCCCATCCACCACCTTAAACATTCACTCCCTCCACCACTGGCGTACCGTGGCTGCAGTGTGTACCATCTACAAGATGCTCTGCAGCAACTCACCAAGGCTTCATCGGCAGCATCTCCCAAACCCACGACCTCTTCCACCCAGAAGGAGAAGGGCAGCAGGCACATGGAACACCACCACCTCCAAGTTCCCCTCCAAGTTACACACCATCCTAACTTAGAAGTATATCGCTGATCCTTCATCGTCGCTGGGTCAAAATCCTGGAACTCCCTACCTAACAGCACTCTGGGAATACCTTCATCACATGGACTGCAGCGGTTCAAGAAGGCAGCTCACCACCACCTTCTCAAGGGCAATTAGGTATGGGCAATAAATGCTGGCCTTGCCAGCGATGCCCACATCCCATAAACGAATAAAAAAAAACTCTCAAGGTGTTGAGAGTGCGTACTTGGTGGTCAATTTTCTTTCTTGTTTTCATTTTGATGATGTACTTACCAGTACTATATTAAAACCTTTTGTGTATGACATGTATGTTTTGTATACATTAACCTTACAACCACAACAACTACTTGCATTTATATAGCGCCTTTAACATAGTAAAACGTCCCAATGCACGTCACATAAGCGTTATCAAGTAAAATTTGACACTGACCCACGTAAGGAGATTTTAAGACAGGTGATCAAAAGCTGGTCAACCTCTTAAAGAAGGTCATGATGCGGAGATGCTGGGGTAAGGTGGAGAGGCTTAGGGAGAGAATTTCAGAGTCTAGGCCCCAGGCAGTTGAAGGCATGACAGCTAATGGTGGAGCGATTAAAATCGGTGATGCACAAGAGTCCAGAATTGGAGGAGCACAGAGATCTCTGAGGGCTGTAGGTCTGGAGGAGGTTATAGAAATAGGGAGGGGCGAAAGGTCATCGACCTGAAACATTAACTCTGTTTCTCTCTTCACAGATGCTGCCTGACCTGCTGAGTATCTCTAGCATTTTCTGTTTTTATTTCAAGTTTATGTAGGATGGAAGATGGGAGGCCAGCCAGGAGTGCATTGGAATAGTCAAGTCTAGAGGTAACAAAGGCATGGATGAGGATTTTAGCAGCAGAGGAGCTGAGGCGTGGTGGAGACAGGTGATGCTACAATGGTGGAAGTAGGCGATCTTGGTGTTGGAGCGGATATGTGGTCGGAAACTCATCTTGGGGTCAAATAGGACGCCAAGGTTGTGAACGGTCTGGTTCAACCTCAGACAGTGACCAGGGAGAGGGATGGAGTCGGTGGCTACAGAATGGATTTTGTGGCAGGTACCATAGACAATGGCTTCAGTCTTCCCAATATTTAGTTGGAGGAAATTTATGCTCATCCAGGACTGGATGTCATAAAAGTAGTGTGACAAAGCAGAGACAGTGGAGGATTTTTGAGTACTATTTTTCCTGCGGTCATCTTGAGGTCAGCCAAAACTCGGCTGCCCGTGTCCTACTCGCACCAAGTCCAGTCACCCATCACCCCTGTGCTCACTGACCTACATTGGCTCCTGGTTAAGTAATGCCTCGATTTTAAAATTCTCATCCTTGTTTTCAAATCGCTCCGTGGTCTCGGCCCTCCCTATCTCTGTAATCTCCTCCAGCCCCACAACCCCCCTGAGACATCTGCAATCCTCTAATTCTGGCCTCTTAAGCATTCCTGATTTTAATGGCTCAACCATTGGTAGCTGTGCCTCCAGCTGCCAAGGCCCTATGTTCTGGAATTCCCTCCCTTAACCTCTTCAGCTCTCTACCTCTTTCCTTCTTTATGACGCTTCTTAAAACCTACCTCTTTGACCAAGCTTTTGGTCATCTGTCCGAATTTCTCCTTATGTGGATCGGTGTCAAATTTTGTTTTATAACACTCCTGTGAAGCGCCTTGGGACAGTTTGCTATATTAAAGGCGCTATCTAAATACAAGTTGTTTATGTTGTTTTTGTTGAGGTGAGTTCAGAAAATTTGGGGTTGGCCTTCTGCCCGGCGCTTCAACCTGGCTGTGACCCTAACCCATTTTCCTGAGTCAAGGGTTATTAGTTATGCAGGTTTTGCAGGATTTCCACTACTAGCCTGGGACCCATGATTGCCAGGCTGCAGAAAGCAGAACACCCACAGCAGCACCAGAAGAGGAGGAGCAAGGTTTCAATGTTTCAGAAACACCATGAAGATCTTTTAGGCCAATGGGCAGAGGCCTTCATTGGGTAAATGTCTGCGGTTACAAGAGGACGAGATGGTCACTACTGGGTCCTCTTCTCCAAAAGGGCGAGCATTCTACCGCTGCCCCAAGGTCTACTGCCACTCATGGTGGTCGCTGGAGTCAGAGGCAGTAGCAGTGAAAGGCAGGGAAATCAGGTAGGTATCCAAGCCCTGCCTTCCTGTTGTCATTTACATGTGGCGGGGCAGCCAGATACCTTCCCTGCTGAGTTGGGGAGGAAAATTGAGACCATTGCTGGTAGTGGCGGGGTTGGGGCTGTCGGCCTTCCTGCCCAATTTCTCCTGATTCCTCTTGATTTTCTATTGCTATACTGCCCGATTTTCCAACAGAAAATCCAGCCCTATATGTCAACGTTTATAAGGTGTCAATATTTGTGTCACCCTTTCAACGTTAAACTATATATGCCAACATTTGGCGGTTGATCTTAATTATCTTGATCTAAAACATTGTAGACTTCTGGATGCTATTTAGAGCTTTTGCATCTATCAGTGTATCCTCCCATCTTGTTTTTTAACTCTTGTTTTCTGGTTTGCTAGCTCCCCAATCGCCCAATTCTGTTTAAATTTAGAATTATTTAAATACTGCCACTGCCCCGTGCCCTCCGTCGACCAGTCCTGTTCTCTCCCACTGCCGAATTAGGCCCTACCTGCCCCCTAAGGCCCTGCTTCAGTACCCTGATTGTGGCCCCTGTTGACTCCCTATCTGCATTCCAACAGGAGATTCAGTACTTTATTTAAAATTTGCTGCACCACTGCAGTTGAAACGACTAAATGGCATGTGAAAAATAGTTAATCAAAAGATCTGGACCTTTCTATGCAGGCCATCTGCCTCCACTTGCGGCTGTCATCCCTTCTGGGCTCCCAAACCCTTTTAGTACTCCCCTAGCACCACCACCTAAAGAAAATTGATAAAACCACACAAAACCCAGCGCCTCCAAATACTTCCAAAGTTCAGGCTCTCTCTGAGGTGCCGCTGCATCCTCTAACATGGTCTTTTTCTCTTTCTGTCTCTCTGTTGACCTCTCCCAGTGGTTCCATCCTCAGATACACAAGTGCTATCCTGCCCTAACCCTCGAATGTATTCTCACACCCCAAGCCCCCTTCACGTCCCCAGTGTTCTTAGTCCACATGGTGCTCCCAGACACCAGTCCCACTCTCTCCATATTTTAGTTGTAAATTTTGTTTTATAAATTTATAATAGAAACATGAGGAGCAGAGTTCCAAGTAACTGTAGATAGAATAATAAGTTAGGAATATAATGGATAGAAAGCAAACTAATCAATCCTAATTGTGTCTGAATTTCTCCGCCAGTTTTCCGTTCCGAAGATTTGTCGATCCTGACCCTTGTTTGATCTTCAAATAATGCTTTCTTAACGGTACTGAAAAACAAGGGATTGTGAAGAAATAAAAGATTTTCCAGAATTCAGAGGTGAAAAAAGTTCCTGTTTTAAGGTGAAACAGTGACATTGTATGATAAATTAAAAAGTCAAATGGCAAACAATGGTCAATAATTATTTATAAATGCAGAGTAGTTGGCAGGAACAGATGTGAAGTCTGTTAGTTCCTGATTTGTACTTTGTACCATGTTACCTTTTAATAGCGTGTGATAACTGTAACAGTGCAGTCAAATGAAAGGCTCAGGTGATGGTTGCCAGGTGACATCAAAAAGGTTCTCGTGCAGTAAACTGACAGGTTTCTGGCTCATCCTTTGCCTGCTGGGAGCAGGAGTTCAGGAAATGAGTCTCCCGAGGAGTTCCAGTTCCAGCTCAGCACAGAGGTACACACCAGATGGTGATCTTGGCAGTGAGACAAGCTTTGGAATAGAGACCTGATTTGAATCGAGTGATCCTTTTTGCAGTTTATATGCCTCAGACAAAAAGGAAAAAGCAGCTTCCTTGGTTTTTGATTCATGAGCATCTTGAGAACCAAGCCTTTGTTCATTTTACCAATAGATAGCTATAATTTTATGTAAGGGAACATTTTCTAAGACTCTGCTGCTGGGGGTGGGGGAGGGGGGAGTCTCACCAGTCAGCGGCACAAATTGAACATTTAGATGTGTACTGCATATAGTTTTTCAACCACAATTGATCAGAAAATCGCAGAGAGCATGCACCCTGTTTCCAATTTGCACTGTAGGCGAGATTTCCCATTGACAGCACAGACTTGGAAAATTATCTCAGTAAACCCAATTTTTAAGAATGTTTTGCAGATCTGTTAGTGTAATTTTTACTTTGATGTGATATACTTAAAATACTTTGTGGTAATTTTTCCTCTTTTAGAAGGAATATTTTCTCTGGTGAATACTAAACTATTAAAATAATCATATATCGAAATGATGGCTGGTAGCCGCTTTCCCTCTGTCAAATTTGTGAAAGATGAATTCAATTTGGGAATTGTAGAAAAACAGCCAATTACAATTCAGCTGAAATAATTCTGTTTTCATACTTTTTAAACATCTGATTTGGCACTTAAATGAAAACACTGAGTTAACTGACTTAAGACCAGACATTGAGTGAGCAAAACTTGTGGTCGAGCAAAGTGCTTTGTTGTAGTGTGACAAATCCTGGGATTGCGTACACTGACTGGATTATGAAATTTGCTACCTGAGTATCACAATTTTGCATAAAAAGCCACTGAGATAGGGAAAGTGCCAATTTCTGACAGGACCTAAGCAATAGCAAATCACTTGCCCTGCTTATTGGAAGTGGATTTTGTGAATCTGCACCCTCACTCCCGATGCTAGCTTGCAAACTTGAATGGAAGTTTAGGAAAAAGTTTTTGTTTCTATTTTTTGCACAAGGACAATTTTCCATTCCTAGTGCAAGCCATGTCTGAAATGTTATGAGCTGGTGCTAATTTTGCCTGAGTGATAAAGGTGAAATTTGACTTGGGCAGAGACGCAAAACGTGGTGTGCCCCCCCCCCCAGTTATACGTCCTGTCCGATATTCAGTTCCATTGACTTCAATAGAACTGAATATCAGGCGTGGCGTATAACCGGCGGCAGATGCGATACCGCCCATTTTGCATCCCTGCCCAAGTCAAATTTCACCCCAGAATGTGTTACCAGCACTCAAATTTCCTGCCTCAGCAACTTTATCCATGCAACCTTATACCTGAAACCCTCATCCATGCCTTTTTTACCGCTAGACTTGACTATTCCAATGCTCCCCTGGCCGTCCTTCCATCTTCCACCCTACATAAACTTGAGCTCATCCAAAACTCTGCTTCCCATATCCTAACTTGCACCAAGCCCCGTTCACCCATCACCCCTGTGCTTGCTGACCTACATTAGCTCCCGGTCTGGCAACGCCTCAATTTTAAAATTCTCATCCTTGTTTTCAAATCCTTCCATGGCCTCACCCCTCCCTATCTCTGTAACCTCCTCCAGCCGTACAACCCCCCGAGATAGCTGCGTTTCTCCAATTCTGGCCTCTTGCGCATTCTCAATTATAGTCGCTCCACCGTGCCTCCAGCTGCCAAGGCCCTAAGCTCTGGAATTCCCTCCCTAAACCTCTTTACCTCTCTTCCTTCCTTTACGTCGCTCCTTAAAACTGACCTCTTTGACCAAGCTTTTGGTCACCTTTCTTAATGTCTCCTTATGTGGCTCAGTGTCAGATTTTGTTTGCTATGTGAAGCATCTTGGGACGTTTTACTACGTTAAAGGTGGTATATAAATGCAAGTTGTTGTTATTCACAAATCCAGGAAGATACTGGAACAAGTGTAGGGACCACACTAGTGGTGGAAAGTCAACGTGTGTGTAAGTGAAGTCTAAAGGGATGGAGACAATTAAAGGGAAGTTTCACAATTGGAAGGGAGAAAGTTCTGAAAGCATTTAGAAAGGCTATAAAAGCCTATCAACAGATTACCAATATTTGTCAAGGCTGCTGGAGCAGTGGGCTAAGAAGTGGCAGACAAAAATGAAGGGAAAGAAAGCCCTAAGCGTAAGCATAAAGCTGCAGCTGACTGATTCTGTCACTTGCTATGCCAGCCTTATGGCACATGTTAGCAGGGGGTATCCTTATAGGAAATGGCAGAGCTCTGCATATGGCTTTGATGACCGAAAACCGGTAAAGACACTTCCCCATTGCCTTTGTCAGATTGGTGATGCAATGCCTGCAAACGTGGCCGATGTCATGTTGGTCGGTGTGGCGAGTAAGGCTTCACATGGGTTTGCTGCCAAAATTTAAGTTAAGAGTTGAAACCTTAATCATCTGCCTCTGTGTGTAGTTGCAGGTGTGCAGGTACCAGAGAGTGTGATTAGAGCACCTCTCATTCTGTCAAATGTGCCTGGTATGCCTTTGGTCATCCTTTCCTTTTTCCCCAACACCTCAGATAGGGGTATTCTCATTGGAAAGCCTATTGAGGGCATTAATGGTGTTTGGGACAAAACAAATGTAAACAATTGGCACACAGGCTCAGGAGAACTTAAATGCTAGGAGGAAATGGGAAAACAGGCCAGAAATAGTGTCAAAACCACAAAATAATATTAATTTGGCCCTTCAAATTCATTTATTTTTGCTACTCAGTGCCTATCAATGATGGACACCTATGGGCATAGAATAGAATCATAGAATGGTTACAGCACAGAAGGAGGCCATTCGGCCCGTCAAGCTCATGCCGGCTCTCTGCAAGAGCACTTCAGCTAGTCCCAATCCCTGCCCTTTCCTCGTAGCCCTGCAATTTTTTTTTCCTTCAGATACTTATCCAATACCCTTTTGAAAGGCATAATTGAGTCTGCCTCCACCACCATCTCAGGCAGTGCATTCCAGATCCTAACCACTCGCTGCGTAAAAAAGTTTATCCTCATGTCGCCTTTGGTTCTTTTGCCAGTCACCTTAAATCTGTGTCCTCAGGTTCTCGACCCTTCCGCCAATGGGAACAGTTTCTCGCTATCTATATCTGGAGATTACTACCTTTGAGGTCCTGCTTTTTTATCTCTTTCCTAGCTCCCTAAAATCTGCCTGCAGGACCTCATCCCTTTTTCTACATATGTCGTTGGTACCAATATGGACCACAACCTCTGGCTGTTCACCCTCCCCCCTCAGAATGTGCTGCAGCCACTCAGTGACATCCTTGACCCAGGCACCAGGGAGGCAACATACCATCCTGGAGTCACATCTGCAGCCACAGAAATAGTCTGTTCCCCATACTTTTGAATTCCCTACCACTATTGCTTTCCCAATCTTCCTCCTCCTCCTCCCCTGTACAGCTGAGCCACCCGTGGTGCCGTGGACTTGGCTCTGGCTGTACCCCCCGGAAGAACCATTGCCTTCACCAGTACCGGCATCATTTACAATTGTGTAGAAACAGTGCTCAGAACTGGGAGGTGTAAGAACAGTGCTGTTGCATAATTTAAATATTCAACGGAAGTCCCATTTGCTTTAAGTGGGATCTTCCACCAACTGCCCACCAGCCCTCCAGAAATGTGTATCAAAGCAGAAGGGGTGGAGAACCAGCTTTATAGATGTCTGCCCTTTTCCTTCACCCTAGCACCTGGAAAACTGGCATGGAGAATGGCCTCTGTGTTTCTTAGGCTTTTCTAAAAGTTTTCAGAATCCTTAGCAAGCGCTTAGCAAGCAGGCTTTCATTCCACCTCCCCCCCACCCCCGCCCCCCCTCGCCCACCCCCACGATTATCCTGACTCACAATTGAGGCTGTGAACAAAACTGAAACTAGTAGTAATAATGGAAGAAAGGTTTGTTATTGTCTTTGTTCAGCAGTCTAACCATTTTGAATTTAATTTATGTTTTTGTTATTGTTACCACCCCAAAGCGAAATACACCCTTCCTGTCATCTGCCTTTTAAACTATATGGGTGATAACATTTAAAAGAAGAAGACATAAAAACTATTGCTGGTGTTGTGTGAGTAAATGGAAACAAATTTTAAATAAGAACTCTGGAGTATGCTCTCTAGGAATGAACAGCCTTTCTACTGGATTTTAGTTCAACATATTGGTATTTTGACATGGTGCTTTGAGAAGGTTGAAGGATGAACATTCTTTTTCAAGGGGAAAAAAAAGTAGAAAAATCCCGTTTAAAAAGTAATTTCCTTTATTTCATCCCAAATATGTCATCTCAACCCCTGCCTCTGGCAAAATTCATCACGCTACTACAAGCACCATGAAAAATATTCTAATGAAAAAGTTAACCTTCATTTCCAAATTCAAATCTCAGCATACCACGTTAGTCACAGTCTGCATTAAGGGGAAAAAACATGATTAATTGCATGGTTACTTTTAAGTGTATAACTGAGTGCATGTGTTAATTTTTTTTTTAAAGGCATTGATCATTCTTATTTTTGTCTTACGGTTTGAACAAGTGCTTTGAAAAATTGCTTCAAGAAAATCCTCCCCCCCCCACCCCCTAGCCAGAGTGCCAGGAGGGTTTGTCATTTTAATTGCTGATGCATAAAATAAGATGACTATTGAAATGAATATTAGGTTTGTAAATTTTCACTGGAATATGGTAAACAGTTTCATTTGTATTCTTTCAGCATTGGATCTTTTAGGTCGTTTTAGTAACCAACCCCCTTAGGAAGTAGCGTGGAATCCCCAAGATGTCACCTCTTTTGTTATTTTTTTGCATTTTTATTCAAAACTCATGAAGTTCAAATTTGAGAAATTCCGTGCTCCTTGTAATCCCGGCTGCCTTCCCAGCATGCAGACAATACCAGAATCTCCTTTGCATTCTATAGGGAGAAGAGATACAGATTCAGCAGATTTTTGCATTTTATTCTGTGAATTTTTGATAGACAATATCTCAATGGGCTGATTTGGTTTAACTGTTGTTGTCATTCTGTCTATAAAAGCTCAAGTAACAAAACCATTCATCAGTTTGATTTAAAATTATTTATCTGTAATTTCATTAAATGGCACAGTGAATGGCACCTTCACCTCCAGTCCAGATCCAAGGTCGTCCCATCCTCTGTCGTCGAAATACAGTATGCAGACGACGCTTGCGTCTGCGCACACTCGGAGATCGAACTCCAAACCCTCGTCAACACCTTCACCAAAGCGTACGAGAGCATAGGCCTTACACTAAACATCCATAAGACAAAGGTCCTCTACCAACCTGCCCCCGCCACACAGTACTGCCCCCCGATTATCAAAATCCATGACAAAGCCTTGGACAACGTGGACTACTTTCCATACCTCGGGAGCCTACTGTCAACAAGGGCAGATGTCGATGACGAAGTTCAACACCGCCTTCAGTGTGCCAGTGCAGCCTTCGGTTGCCTGAGGAAGAGTGTGTTTGAAGACCAGGACCTCAAACCCGGCACCAAGCTCATGATCTACAAAGCAGTAGTGATACACGCCCTCCTGTATGCCTCAGAGACATGGACCATGTACAGCAGGCACCTCAAAGCACTGGAGAGGTACCACTAATGCTGCCTCCGCAAGATCCTGCAAATCCATTGGCAGGATAGGCGCACCAACGTCAGTGTTCTCGCTCAGGCCAACATCTCCAGCATCGAAGCTTTAACCACGCTCGATCAGCTCCGATGGACGGGTCACATTGTCCGCATGCCCGATACGAGACTCCCAAAACAAGCGCTCTACTCGGAGCTCAGACACGGCAAGAGAGCCCCAGGTGGGCAGAGGAAACGCTTCAAGGACACCCTCAAAGCCTCTTTGAAAAAATGCAACATCCCCACTGACACCTGGGAATCCCTGGCCCAAGACCGCACAAAGTGGAGGAGAAGCATCCGGGAGGACGCCGAACACCTCGAGTCTCTTGCCAGGAGCAAGCGGAAGCCAAGCGCAAGGAGCGCACGTCAACCCAAGCACCCCACCCACCCGCCTCTTCAACCACCGTCTGCCCCACCTGTGACAGAGACTGTAGGTCCCGCATTGGACTCATCAGTCACCTGAGAACTCATTTTTAGTGTGGAAGCAAGTCTTCCTCGGTTCCAAGGGACTGCCTAAGAAGAAGAACAGTGAATAAAATGTTGGATCGCCTCTGGAAAAAATACTTTGACTTTTATGAAAGACTGATTAGCAAAGGTTACTTCTTACTGATGGTACATTTAAAATGAACTCTCACAGCCTTAGGTTGTCATATTTGGACAATTAAAGTCTATTTTATTATGCTATTTATTGAAAGTGCATAGCAATGCTTGCAACTGTTGTGATTCATTCTATTTGGAAATAAAATCCAATCAAGTTAAATATTCACACAAATATTCTTTAAATTCTTATTATAGGCAGCAAATGTAGAGAACCTTTCCATGCTGTGGCTAATGTCAGGAAGGAATCTGACTAAACAACCTGTGACTCTCCTAGATCTTTGCTATGGCAGGATGGATAACCTGAACCTTCAGCATATGGTAAGTATAAATGCAAATGTAAGAAGCATTAGCCTAGGCAATCAGTGTTGAGCTGGATAGTTTAATATTGAATGAATTAGTGAAATAAGACAACTATTGAACTGGATGAGAATAAAAACTGGACTACAATTAATACTTATCTTTGTCATCTCCAGACTTGACTATTCCAATGCTCTCCTGGCTGGCCTACTATCCTCCACAGTTTGTAAATTCAGCTCATCCAAAATTCTGCTGCCCGTATCCTATCTCATACACCCATTCACCCATCACTCCTGTCCTTGCTGACCTATCTTGGCTCCCGGTCCCCTAACGCATTCAATTTAGAATTCTCATCCTCATGTTTAAATCCCTTCATGGCCTCACCCCTCCTAATTTCCATAACCTCCCCCAGCCCTACAACTCCTCCGACTCTGACCTCTTGTGCATTCCTCCATCCCTTCGTCCCCACCAATGGCCTTCAGCCATCGAGACCCCTTGCTCTGGAATTTCCTCCCTAAACCTCTCTGTCTCTACATCTTCCTATCCTCCTTTAAGACTCTCCTTAAAATCCATCTCTTTATCCAAGCTTTTGGTCACCCCTCCTAATATCTGCTTCTTTGGCTCAGCATCCATTTTTGCCTTTTTAAGCCTATTTGAAACACTTTCTGCGTTAAAGGTACTATATAAATGTAAGTTGTTTATGTTAATGGCTAGTTGGCATATTTAGTGTGATATGATGCTAAACTTAGTACTGTATTTAAATTATAGTGCCACACAAATATTTCTACACTGTACGAAATAGAATTGCATTTTTAGTTTATGCGTTGTAAGAGCCAACCAGTGGAAGCACTGCACAACTTTGCTCACTAATACAAACATTAAAATCATACAGGTCGTTCAGTTCTTCTTTGGAGTCTATAATTTACATGCAGCTGTTTCAGTAAACTCCACAGAATACAAATAACTATGACAAGCTAAATTTTTTAAATTACCCTCATGAACACACCTGCATGAGAGTTTCACAGCACAAGAGTTTACTGGACCAATGTTGGTAAGTGTAGAACTGAACTGATGACAATAATCACAATTGAATGCTGGCGGTGCAGCTCAAATTGGGCAGCTGTGTCTGTGACCTTTATGGCTGTCGATTTTTATAGAATGCAATTTTTTCAGCTCTGCTGTATTCACTAACTGCAGAGGCAGTGACTTTGAAGTGTCTGATGGAAAAAAATGCTGTATGTCATAGAAACTGGGGAAAGGGCACATTGCTTTTTTTTTCCTGTGTCAAGGAGCTGACCTGTCAGTTTCCAACTGGAACAAATTTGCAGTGACAGTTTCCAGTTTTCATAGATTGCACTTTTGAGTACACTATTTCGACCTGTATCTTGACTATCTGGTTGTAAATTATTCGCATGCTAAATTATTCATGAAGTGCACTCCATCATGTCATACACCTGATTATTGACTAAATGTAACAGACTTCAAAGTTCAGCCCTGGATGCTTCCAACACTTCTGATGATACCTGAAAAATAATGCATTGTGCTTTAAATATAAAAGTGTCGGCAATGTGTGGTACTTTATAATTGATTTGAGTCCTTACTTTATATCATTACCCAGGGAGCTAAGATTTGTTTTTTTGCCAATGATGCATATTTTCTTATTTTAGCAACTGTTGAAAGGTTCAGCTTTGGAGGGAGTGAAGCATTGTAAAAAGAGGGTAGAGCAGTGCTACTCACAATTGCATAATAGTTTTATAAGTTTGTGCCTGTTTTTAATACATTTGCCCAACAACAGCTGGAAGATCCCACCAAATTCTTTGTGTAAGGGAGGTTTTTTATTTATGTTCTTTTGCTGGAAAAGGACTCCTGCCCGTGATGTTATGAATCTCGGAATTCACCCTACCAGATTCCAACTAGTCTGCAGCTTAATAAAAAATAAAAAATACCTTGGGGAATGGTCATGGACTTAGTTCAGCTGTGGGCAGCTGTTCCTCCCTAGCACTACAGCATTAAATGGTGGTTTGAACACTTTAGTGGGTCAGAAGTCATATCATGCATTAATATTAGTTTATAAATGGCGCTGCTAATTGTTGTGGAACTAAAATATATAAAATAATAGCTTAGCCCTTGAATCCAAGCTAGTATCTGTAGAAAATGAAACCCTTGTGTTTCAGTGTGAAAAAACTAATATGTATTTCATAAGATTACAAAGGCAATAAAGTACAATCTATCGATGGTTACTAAGACATTTTAATTAATTGTGATTTAAGATTATGCAGATTTTGTATTATTTTGCAGTAAGTACAAACGTGATCACCATAAAATTCTTTGTTGAAGGTTCCAGTAGTAAGTGTGTTTTAGTGAATAAATTAAAGAAGCAATACAAGAGCCGCCTTTGTACAGCCCATTGGTGTGTTAAAGTATCACATAATGAAGCAGTAGGATGTAAGTGGCTCTGGCCATTCTGTGGAGGTGCTTCTCCAAAGGACAGCAGGAAAGATTAGCTTTCACTACTCTCATCCACCTTTTAGCGCCTGGTTCAAGAGCAGCCATTTGACAGAGGCCTGTGACAAGTTGTATGCCTAACTTCTCAGTTGAAAATGTCACAAGGATCCTAAAAGAGGGAGAAAATAAAATTACAAAATTGTGGAGGGAGCTGTGCAAAACTTTTATTCATAAAGGCTTTTTGTTAATTTAATTTTCCTTAGGTTTGAATACATTTATTACCCTTGCACTATTTATACTCATATATTTTGTTTTAAATGTGCAAATTATTAGTAGGTGGAAAGAGTGTAAACTTTTACACAAGGTTCTGTTGTTCATAATTTAGTGCAAAAATGGCTTTGAGAGATTTTTTTAATTTTGTGAAATCTTATATTAAATCCTCAAGAGTTTAAATTTATATTTATTTTTGAAGTCAGTTGTATATTTTGATTATATAGGCTGCGATTTTGCGTTCGGTGTTGGGATGGGTGCGGGTCACCTGATTTCCGGGTTCTGGTCCCGCCCCCAGCTACCTCCGCTCCAGACATGATTTTCCATTGATTGACCTTGTTAAGCCCGCCCTGCAGGCTTAACGGCCAATTAACAGGAAGCAGGTCTGATGATGTCATTTGATGACGTGTCATCTGCCGGTTTCCTTAAAGGGATCATGCACAATTTTATTTTGACAGTTGATTTCTCAGTGTTTGACAGCCTTAAGGTGCTGAAAACACTGACAATCACTGCACAAAGGTGAACTCTTGCGCACAGGCTCTCCAATGACTCCCTCCATATGCTGGAATAGATGGCAGCTGCAGGTGAGATGACAGAAGCGATCTGTCACTGGTGAGAGAGGTTCTCCCAATGAGGTGGCACTAGACATATAGTTGGATTTTAAAACTTGTAAGCTAAAGAAATCTGTATATGTTTTAAAAATGCAGTAACCAACATTTTCTTTCTCTGAAACTCACCATGTGCAACATTGCATCCTTGACACTACTTCTGCAGCTGTCATCATTCCACAAACATTACACCAGACTCACAACACAACACAATTAGTGGGAAAATCGAAAACAGGCTGAACACTACTGAGAAGTACCTGTTAATAAGCAGGAATTGCCTTTAATCCGTTTCCCACCGATAGATGTCGGGTCCATTCGCAAATTGGTGACCCAACACTTGGGAAGGCTGTTTGGAGGCAGGTTGATGGCGGGTTCGGGACCCAACGTCAATCAATAGGACTTTAACCTCAGACCCACCTCTCTGAGCGCCGGCAAAATTGCGGCCATAATGCTTGTTGCTTGTTGTGTCTGGAACTGAAATACCAGAGGGACCTTGGAGTGCATGTTCACAGATCCCTCGAGGTAGCAGGACAGGTAGATAAGGTGGTTAAGAAGGCATATGGGATACTTTCCTTTATTAGCCGAGGCATAGAATATAAAAGTAGGGAGGTTATGCTTGAACTGTATAAAACACTAGTTAGGCCACAGCTAGAGCACTGTGTACAGTTCTGGTCACCACATTGCAGGAAAGATGTGATTGCACTAGAGAGGGTACAGAGGAGATATACGAGGATGTTGCCAGGACTGGAGAATTTTAGCTATGAGGAAAGATTGGATAGGCTGGAGTTGTTTTCTTTGGAACAGAGGAGGTTGAGGGGAGACTTAATTGAGGTGTATAAAATTATGTGGGGCCTAGATAGAGTGGATAGGAAGCACCTATTTCCCTTATCAGTGAGGTCAACAACCAGAGGACATAGATTTAAAGTAATTGATAGAAGGATTAGAGGGGAGTTGAGGAGAACATTTTACACCCAGAGGGTGGTGGGGGTCTGGAACTCACTGACTGACAGGGCGGTAGAGACAGAAACCCTCATCACATTTAAAAAGTACTTGGATATGCACTTGAAGTGCAGTAACCTACAAGGCTACGGACCAAGAGCTGGAAAGTGGGATTAGGGTCGATAGCTCTTTTGCGGCCGGCACAGACACCATGGGCTGAATGGCCTCCTGTGCCGTAAATATCTATGATTCTATGATAGTGTCGGGCTCAGTCACGGAGTCTCACTCAGCACAGCCCCCTCACTGCCCCCAAGTACAGCAACTCACCCATAAACAGGGAAAAAGAAGTACCCCAACCAACATGACTGACTAGGCAGCACCTCTGCTAGTTCCCTGGCCAAGCTGAGCACTAGAGATAAGAAAAAATAGAGTTTTTCCAAATACTTGTGTTTTATTTAATGTTTGCAAAATTCAAGATACAATGTAAAAATAAATGTGAACTTTTGCTATGTTGAGAGAGAGAAACAGCAAGAGAAGGTAAGAGAATGACCATACTCTGTGGCTTAACGTATGCTAGATGTGGAAGAATGACTAGTAATACATTAAAATTCTTATGTCTGTGCACTTCCTGTCAATTCTTTCCATCATAAATTCCTATATCCACATTTATAATGGAAACTGCCTATGTAAACTTGCCACTCTATAATTACACCCTCCCACCGTGCAGGAGCTGAAACAGCACCACTGGCAGAAGCGTGTAATTACAGCTTGGCAAGTTACTTGGGCAACTTTCATTATAAATGTGGGCATAGGAATTTATAATGGAGGTATAAACTAAGGATAGAATGCATGCCTTTAAAATTGGGACAGAATTATGTCTGTATTATATATATGTTTGTGCGCATTTCCTCACAAATTCCTGTGCCCATATTTATCATGAAACCTGCTGCTGTAAACTTGCTACAATGTATTTACACCCTCCCACCAGCGGTGATGCTGCAGTATATCAATTTTGCAGAGAAACCCTGATGCTCCAACCAAATCTACTTCTTTGCTTTCCAAATTGCACTAAGCTTTGCTATTTAACTATAATTAATAATATCAAAGTATTATATAAAAATAAGGACAGAATGTTTGACTTTAAAATGGGAATATTATCTGCGTTACATCTGCACGCCCTGGTCCAATTATCCTCCGCCTTCTAACCCCACTTCACCTGAAGGTTACACTTGATCTGTCTCACTGTGTGCAACGTCATGGGAAAATCATGGTTATTGTGTACAAACGCCACAATGAAACATATGTTGCTGTACAGCAGCATACTTCAGTGATGTGTTTGACTGGGACTGATGCCCATTTTATAACCTAAAACATTCTACAACCAGCAAGAACAGATGTTGAGTTCATTAAATTCCTGCATCCCTGTTTGACACATTCAACAAATGACAGGAGTTAGTTTCCTCCAAAGGGAAGGAGAAAGGGAACAGAGCCAACAGTGATTGATGCAAAGTCATAGCCCTCTTGAAAACTCTCTCCTTTATCATTAGTCAAAGTAGAGTTAACTGACCTCTCCTGGTTTTAAAATTTCAAATGAACTAGGCATTTTTTGTATTAATGCAAAAGAAATGTATTAAAGCATTGTACATAATGTATTTTATATTTGAACAGTATTTTTAAAGATGCAGCTTATAGTTCTGTTGCCATTTCCTACTCTCTGTGGTCTCATTGTGGATTATGTGCTAATAGTGGTACATCATCAGTGACCAGTAAACAATAACATTGTGGTATAGATAGCAGCATAATTACATGAACCTTCACAGTAAATGAAGAGATTATAGGTTTTTTTATCTAGCAGGCATAATTACAGATTAAGAAAGATATACTTAAATTTTTTGAAATGTTTGCATTTTCACCTAACCCTCAAATATCTCTTTTATCTCTACTAACAATAACTTTTGGAATTTGTACTGTAAAGCGATATTTAAGGAATTCTATAGAATAAGCCCCAACTGGCTTCATCATTGAGTATTCATCTGACAAATAAACCCGCATGATTAATCGTTAAAACAAAATAGTTATTTACAAGTATGTATATTTATTTAAAAAAAGTAAATTGACTGCAAGGAGGCTGGCTACCTGATTGAGGCTGCAGTTCTCTCTGCACTTCCAAAGCTCTAGCACCATAGAAACATGCCAGCGACGATTTTCTGAGTTTGTGCTGGCTGCCACCGAGGCGTCTCGCTTGCCAGCTGCTCATATTGGGGAATCGGGCAGCATGCCTGTGATTTCCAAAATGCATGGCTGGCAGGTGAGGTTTGTTGCTGGCAGTGCCAACTAGGAAAATTACTGGCTGTCCCACTGCCCATTGAAAGCATTAAACCATACTGGGAGTTTAGAGGCAGAACACCATCTTTCTGCACAAAGTTTTGGAAGATCATGGTAATGATATAACCGCATTTAAAATAAAAAGAGGAGAAATATTAAATAAATTAATCAAACTCAAAAACCCCTGGTCTGGACGGATTGCATCTGTGCATTTTAAAAGAATCTAGAGAAGAGATACAAGAGGCACTATTACACATATTTAATAATTCATTTGAAAAAGTTGTAGTGTCAGCGGACTGGCTGATAGCTAACATTATACCTATATTAAGGGAGATAGAACATGTCCAGAGAGCTATAGACCAGTCAGCTTAACATCGGTGGTAGGAAAAATAGTGGAATCCCTACTAAAGAAAAAAAATAGAAAAACATCTAGAAACCAAAAATATAATGAATAGTCAGCATGGATTTCAAAAGGGAAAGTCTCGCTTGACCATCCTT
Source organism: Squalus acanthias (assembly GCA_030390025.1). NCBI lineage: Eukaryota > Metazoa > Chordata > Chondrichthyes > Squaliformes > Squalidae > Squalus > Squalus acanthias. The sequence continues at coordinate 165,156,568 of CM059425.1, forward strand.
ATTGAATTCTTTGAAGAGGTAACAGAGAGAGTAGACAAGGGTAATGCAGTAGATGTAATTTATCTAGATTTCCAAAAGGCCTTAGATAAGGTGCCACATAATAGACTAATGAATAAGGTCAGAGAATGCGGAGTCAGGGGACAAGTAGCAAATGGACAGCTAGCTGGCTGGAAGACAGAAAGCAGAGGGTAGGGTTAAAGGATAGCTATACAGAGTGGCAGAAGGTGAAAAGTGGGGTCCCACAAGGATCAGAGCTGGAACCACTGTTGTTCACAATTTATATTAATGATTTAGACTTTGGAATCCAAAACACAATTTCTAAATTTGCAGATGCCACCAAATTGGGGCGGGGGGGGGATAGTCAATACTGTGGAGGACTGCAGCAAATTACAAGAAGACATTGTGCAGAATTGGCATCTAATTGGCAAATTAATTTCAACACAGATAAGTGTGAGGTATTACATTTTGGTAAGAAAAATAGGGAGGTCACATATTACTTGAAAAATAAGAATCTAAATGGGGTAGAGGAGCAAAGGGATCTCGGAGTACAAATACACAAATCACTAAAAGTAATGGTGCAGGTTAATAAGGCCATAAAAAAGGCAAACCAAGCACTAAGGTTTATCTCAAGAGGGATAGAGTTGAAAAGTAGAGAAGTTATGCTAAAGTTGTATTGAACCTTGGTTAGACTACACTTGGAGTTCTATGTATAGTTCTGGTTGCCATACTATAAAAATGATATAGAGGCACTGGAGAGGGTGCAAAAAAGATTTACATTGGCCCATATTTTCCAATTCCTATGGATGTGTACGAGCTGTGTACACACCCGTAGGGACCTCGCAAGTGCCAGTTTCAGGCATGCGAAGCGTTTGCGCTGAAAACCAGCATTTCCGATCTGTCAAGAATCCTCTTGACAGATCGCAAGCCTGCCCTGGAGAAGGGCCTCTGCGGGTGGAGTGATCCGCTTTCTGCAGAACCTCCGCCCGCTGAAATCCTTTAAAAATCTTACACCTGGTAAAAGCAATTGGCAGCAGGTGGGGCGGAGGCTTCAGCAGCGCTACACACTGGGCCGTGCAGCACTGCCGTGTTAAAAGGCTCCTTCCCTCCCTTAAAGGGAAGGGCTATCGCGGCAAGCTCTGCAATAGAGAAATGACCTACGTACCAAGGCAGCCGCAATCCAGCGCGATCAACCTGGCCCTCAAACAGAGTGCCGGGCTGATCGATTGCGGGCAGGAACCCGCGAGAAAAAGCAGAACAACAAAGGTAAGTTTTTTTTTTACTTACTTTGGCCACCTCGCCTTTAATCATCGCCCCCGAAGCGGCCGGCCGACCAATACACGGCTCCTGCAGCTGTCGGTGTTTTCGCCCGGCGCTGCTGCAGGGGGCGGAAGTCAATTTTGGGTCCGGGGTGATGCACACGCTGTAGCGTCGCCGCAAAACGCCTGCCGAATATGGCCGGAGTCGATGTCAGCGCCGCGCCCGGTCGCAAAACCATTTGCGCCCCATTAGCACCCCACGGGGACGCTACCGGGAGGCACAAAGGCACCCAATTTTGCCCCCAGAGTATTTCCACTAGAGGGGAAGAGCAAAACTAGAGGCCATCAATATAAGATAATCACCAAGAAATCAAATAGGGAATTCAGAAGAAACTTCTTTACCCAGAGAGTGGTGAGAATGAGGAACTCTCTACCACAGGGAATGGTTGAGGTGGATAGTATAGATGCATTTAAGGAGAGGCTAGACAAGCATATGAGGGAGAAGGGAATAGAGGGTTATGCTGATAGATTTAGATGAGGGAGAATGGGAGGAGGCTCGAGTAGAGCATAAACGCCGACATGGACTGTTTGGGCCAAATGGCCTGTTTCTGTGCTTTATATTCTATGTAATTCTATGTAATAGTGACAACTGCCTCATGGTATGTTTTTAAAAAATTGTTCTAACTTATAAATATCTTGTTTTAAAATTAGTCATGGGGTGTATTTGTCAGATGAATACATGAGGATAAGGCAATTGTGGGATCTTATTGTAAGGAGTATTTCTTCAGTGTTGAACCTTGTAAACAGCACTGCAAAACAACATAGCTTAAGAACAGGGCAAGCATTTAATACTTTATTTTGCTGCACAAACAAATCTCTTTTGCAAAACTAATCTAATTATGTAATTTAAAAGGACATTTTAAAATTCCTCCATTGTGTAAAAACAAGAAAAGAAACTTCCACTATACCTCAAATAATGCCCTGAAAATTGAGGTTAATAACAATCTGCCTGTTCATAATTTAAAAATATTGGTGTTCTTAAAATGTTTATAGTATAAATTTAAGTTAAAAGGTTAAACAACTTCAATGGCATGTGTGATAATTACACAGTTAAACTCATTCCAGACTAAGTGATAAAAGATCAGCTACCCAACCACTGAGGTCACTGGATGATGGCCCAGAATTGTAAACTTTTTACAAGTCTTGATAATGAGCACAAGATCAAAATCTCTGCATTATCCTTCCCCGCTCAAGAGATGAAATCATAGCACTCTCAAATGTTTTATGCATTTCAGTAGTTAGTTTTTATATTTTCATTTATATGGCCTGTATTCTTTAACATCTGTAAAGATAATTTATCTCAAAACTATATGGGAGATGATTTCAAATGCATTCATTTCCTAATGCACATACCTTTCCTAAAGTAGCCTGCGTTTTAGAGCTTAAACCAAGGACCTAATTCAAAAGTGGCATTCGAGTAGCTTAGCATCATACCATCAACAACATCTTGAAGGGAACTATTAGCTGTGAACAACTTAGCTTACTGTTACGTGTAAGATGCTTATCAAAGTTAATCTAAAATTGCAAATCTTCCAGCAACTGTTATAAATAGGACAAAGATGGCCCATATATTGATTAAGACTACCTAATAAGTAATACAAACACAAGAAGAATGATCAACACTCTGGGAACTCTATGAGAGAGTAGCTGCTGAAAGGATAAGGAATGATAAAAAGAAATCTGTATCCTGAATTAAAGTAACTTTACCAAAAATTAACAGACAAGGGCCTAGAAATTGGGGAATGCTGGAAACCTGCCTGTAACATTGGTGGGCAAGGATAACGGCCGTCGGCCAAGAGAGCACAGGCAGTACCGGCATTTTTGTACTGCCTGCTCATTAACATCGGCGTGGCAGTGATTTTTCTAGTGCCACGCGCTCTTTGCAGCGCTAACCTCAGAAGGAGGCCAAAGGTCGCCTCTGTCTCCCGCTTGCGGTGTAGCAGAACTAGGAAGAAAGGAGCGACCTGAACAGTTGCCTTACGTGCTCCAAAAATATTAGCTGCCACCCGACGTTTGTTGATTTTTTATTTGTTTATGACATGAATGCAGATAAAAGAGATCTTATCCCAGATCATCTTCAGTCGTTGCAATGGAGTTCACCCATTGATTGATTGGTGAAAACATATGGGGGGAAAAATCCGGTTGCTTTGCGCCTCCTGTTAGTGCCATAAGAGGGCGCTAATGGGGCGCAAAGCAACTAGCGCCTGGGCGCGGCGATGTTTGCGCCACTCGCGAAATTGGCCAGACATTTTGCGGCGGCGCTAAACACTATTGCCACGATCTCCTGCGCCCGCAGATCGTGACGTCAGTCGAGCGTGCAATGCCCCGGTAGCGTCCCAGACCGGATATTGATTGGCGCCCCCTGCCTTATTGCCTGCCGCTAGCAACAACAGGTTGAGGGGAGCATTTTGCAGTTGGGAAGGGACTGGGGGAGCACTATTTAAAGGCGACTGCTTCCTGCCTTTTTTTGTCGGTGACATTTTTGCACCACGCATTCTGAGAGAGAGAGAGAGACTTTTGGAGAGATTCAACACTGTGTGAAGGAGTTTTGGGTACTGAGCAGCAATTTGCAGTTTTATTTTGATTTGACCTTTCTTGCATCGATTTAGAAGAGACTGCGGGGGCTGCACTCTGAGCTCTTTCCCTGGGACTCTCCCTTATTCTTTCCAGCAGATTTGATGTACAGGTCTCTCCAGGCCGAGATTCAAGGCTGCAATGAGCAGGATGTGGATGGAGAGCAAGATCGACCTTCCCCTTTAAGAACTGGCTGGCGCCATTGTGTCTGTGTTCCATTGCTGACTGCCATCACATGAGCTTCGCCAGCGCTCTGAGGTAGCGCCTCGCTCCTCAGCGTTAGCGCCTTAAGAGAGGTGTGTAGCGCCTGATTTAGTGCTCCAATCACCTCCAGGGGCGATAGAAGCCAAGTTTGCAGTTGGAGGTGATAATTAGCGCCAGGCGCTAAACTTTGCGCCCGGCCCAAACGGGGCGATACCGAATTTCTCCCCCATGGTCTATTCGCATTGTATAATTCATGAAGGCTCAATAATTACATGAAATTATTCTTAGATAATACATGTCCTGGAACATATAATGCTGGCTCATTACATACATTTCTCCATATAATAAACGAGTAACTGTTGTGTTGCAAAGACCGAGAGGTGCGTGACTGCAAATGTAGTTCCCAACAGAGAATCCTGTGGTGTCTGCTCATTTATCAAAGGGTTTATGAAAAATACTTGTATAAGTATCTAATCTGGGAACTGGTCCGAGAGTCTCATCATTAGGTTTAGTTATTCTTCTGTGCCTAAAGGGGCCCGTTGATTATCTGGACCTATCCATTTGAAATCCAACTGAGTCTTGTCATATAATACAGTCTAAATCCACCATCACAGGTTGCGAATGTATTTCGATCAGGTTTGGTTTTCAGTTTAGGCAGAGGGAATTATCCTGTTGACCTGTATCAATAAATGGAATAACATTTAATTACCAACAGCTGCATCAACGGAAGTTGATGTGAATTTCACTGTGAGTGTTGTTTTTTGCGGACGTTGAACAACTGATGTTTAGGTTCAGCTGTTGAGTCGAGTATTGATAGGAAATGAGTGTGTTTTTGTTGATGGGTGAAATTATTTACTGATCCACAAACACTGTAGGCCTCTTGCTCCCAGTCATAGGTGCTCTTCCCCCTTATCATCCCCCCTTGGCCTGCAGCATGACAGGCTTTCTGGCAGGCCTGCCAATGCACCAAGCATTTCAGTGTGCATACCCATCAGCCTTCTTCTGTAGGCCGCCCCATCATAGTCCTCATCTGAGTCCTCTGCTGCAGAACTCGTGTGCGTCTTCGCCTCCAGGGAGCTGGCACCTGTCCCCTGCCCTGGCTGCAGGCCACTCGTGCCTGGTGTCTCACCATAGAATCATAAAAATTTACAGCACAGAATGAGGCCATTCGGCCCATCGTGTCTGTGCTGGCCGAAAAAGAGCTATCCAGCCTTATCCCACTTTCCAACTCTTGGTCCATAGCCTTGTAGGTTACGGCACTTCAAGTGCACATCCAAATACTTTTTAAATGCGATGAGGGTTTCTGCCACTACCACCCTTTCAGGCAGTGAGTTCCAGACCCTCACCACCTTCTGGGTGAAAAACATTCACCTCCACTCCCCGCTAATCCTTCTACCAATTATTTTAAATCTATACCCCCTGGTTATTGACCTCTCTGCTAAGGGAAATAGGACTATCTTTCCAGGCTGGAAATGATGGACAACTCCCAGAGAGACCGTGTCGACCCAGACGTGATGCTGGGTGTGATGGACGATGTCGCAGCTTCCATTGCAGCACAGGCGGAAGCGACCCAATGCCTTAGTGCTGCAGCGGAGACTGCTGACCTGCAATCTCAGCTTGCTGCCACCCAAACTCAGACTGCTGCCACCGTGGCTGGGTTTACCACTGTCGACCGGGCCTTGCAGGGTGTCGCAGCAGCCCATCAATCTGTGCTCCAACAGATGGCTAGGAATGCTGAGGTCTCACTCCGGGGGAGTGGCAGTGGGTCAGTGGAGCAGGAACCTGCTGTCCTCTCTGAGGATGACAGCATTCCTGTTCCCACCACTGCCACTCCGCCATTGCCCTTGCCGCTGCCTGTCACCCAGCCAGCCCAGACTGCTGCCGCCCATACCGAGGTGGTGCATTCTAGGTCCAGAGCTGCTCGAGGTCATGCTACAAGGCCATCTGCAGTCTCCCCCATGGAAACTCAGCAGCTTTCCACCAGTCATGCTGCAGCCACTGGGGGTGCACCGTAGGAGCACTAGATCTTGAAAGGGCACCCGAATGACAGGCACTAAGGGATTGCACAAGGGTGATTAGTTGATATCGTATGTGTAAATTGATTGTTGATAAATTTAATAATATTGTTTGGAATCTTTTGTGCTGGATCTCATTTCATCTTTGTGCCCAGGAGGACACTGTGATATTCCGTGACAGTGGGATGGTATGATGGGGATGTGGTGAGCAACGGGGATCTGGGATTTCATTCATTGGAATCTGATGAGGCGTTCACAGACAGCCCGTCCGGAAGGGAGATTGGCTGCCTGACTCCTCCCTTCCTCCTCGTCCTCTTCCTCTTACTCTATCTCTTGCTCATCTTCCTCTTCCTCCTCCTTCTCCTCCTCGTCTCCCTCATCCTCCTCCTGAGGTGGTCCCGCAATCACTGGTGGCAAGGGCTGCACCCTCATGATGGACAAGTTGTGGAGGTTGCAGCAGACCAAATGGGACACCCGCTCCGGCGAGTACTGGAGGGCTCCTCCCGAGTGGTCAAGGCAGCGGAACCGTTGCTTCAGTAGCCCAATGGTTTGCTCGATGATGTTCCTGGTGGAAGTGTGGCTCTCATTATATGAGTGCTGGGCACGAGTGCTGGGGTTGCAGAAGATAGTCATGAGCCTGCTGCAGAGCGGCCACCCTTGTGTTTGATGTGGGGTCTGGAAGATTGTTGGCACACCAGACTGACGCAGGATAAAGGCATCATGGCTGCTGCCAGGATAGCCAGCATTGACCATCAGGAATCACTGGACGTGGTCACACAACAACTGCACGTTAAATGAGTCGTACCCTTTGCGGTTAATTTTTTATTTGTTCACAGGATGTGAGCATCGCTGGCAAGGCCAGCATTTATTGCCCATCCCTAATTGCCCTTGAGAAGGTGGTGGTGAACCACTGCAATCCTTGTGTACATAAGAACATAAGAACATAAGAAGTAGGAGCAGGAGTTGGCCACATGGCCCCTCGGGCCTGCTCCGCCATTCAATAGGATCATGGCTGATCCGAACCTAGACTCACGTCCACTTCCCTGCCCGCTCCCCATAACCCTTAATTCCCTTATCAGCTAGGAAACTGTCTATCTCCGTTTTAAATTTATTTAATGTTGCAGCTTCCACAGCTCTCTGAGGTAGCAAATTCCATAGATTTACTACCCTCTGAGTGAAGAAGTTTCTCCTCATCTCAGTTTTGAAACGGCAGCCCCTTATTCTAAGATTATGCCCCCTAGTTCGAGTCTCACCCATCAGTGGAAACATCCTCCCTGCCTCCACCCGATCAAGCCCCCTTACAATCTTATATGTTTCAATAAGATCGCCTCTCATTCTTCTGAATTCCAATGAGTAGAGGCCCAACCTACTCAACCTTTCCTCATAAGTCAACCCCCTCATCTCCGAATCAACCAAGTGAACCTTCTCTGAACTGCCTCGAGAGCAAGTATATCTTTTCTTAAATATGGAAACCAAAACTGTACGCAGTATTCCAGGTGTGGCCTCACCAGTACCTTGTATAACTGAAGCAAGACTTCCCTACTTTTATACCCCATCCCCCTTGCAATAAAAGCCAAGATTCCATTGGCCTTCCTGATCACCTGCTGTACCTGCATACTAACCTTCTGTGTTTCATGCACCAGGACCCCCAGATCCCTTTGTACTGTAGCACTTTGCAGTTTCTTTCCATTTAGATAATAACTTGCTCTTTGATTTTTTCTGCCAAAGTGCATAACCTCACACTTTCCAACATTATGGGGGAAAAATTCAGTCGCGCCCCGTTTGGGGCGCAAATATCGTCCGGGCGCAAAAATTAGCGCCTGGCGCTAATTATCGCCACCGACTGCAAACTTGACTTTTATCGCCCCTGGAGGTGATTGCAGCGCTAAATCAGGCGCTTCACACCTGTCTTAAGGCGCAAAGGCCGAGGAGCGAGGCGCTACCTCAGAGCGCTGGCGAAGCTCATGTAATGTCAGTCAGCAATGGAACACACACACAATGGCACGGGCCAGTTCTTAAAGGGGATGGTTAATCTTGCTTTCCATCCACATCCTGCTCATTGCAGCCTTGAATCTCGGCCTGGAGAGACCTGCACATCAAATGTGCTGGAAAGAACAATGGAGAGTACCAGGCAAAGAGCTCAGAGTGCAGCCCCCACAGTCTCTGCTAAATCGATACAAGGAATGGCAAATCAAAATGAACCTGCAAAGTGCTGCTCAGTACCCAAAACTCCTTCACACAACGTTGAATCTCTCCAGAAGTCTCTCCCTCTCTCTCTCAGAATGCGTAGTTCAAAAATGGCACCAACAATAAAAGGCAGGAAGCGGTCACCTTTAAATAGCGCTCCCCCTTTCCCTTCATGACTGCAGAACGCTCCCCTCAACCTGTCGTTGCTAGCGTCAGGCGGTAAGGCAGGGGGCGCCACTCAATATCCGCTCCGGGGCGATACCGCACTCGAGTGACGTCATGATCTGCGGCGATAAAGTTTAGCGCCGCCGCAAAATGTCTAGTTAAGTTCGCGAGCGGCGCAAACATCGCTGCGCCCGGGCGCTAGCTGCTTTGCGCCCCATTAGCGCCCTCTTAAGGCGCTAACGGGAGGCGCAACCAATTGAATTTTTCCCCCTATATTCCATCTGCCAAATTTCCGCCCACTCACTTAGCCTGTCTATGTCCTTTTGCAGGTTTTTTATGTCCTCCTCACTCACTGCTTTTCCTCCCATCTTTGTATCGTCAGTAAACTTGGATACGTTGCACTTGGTCCCCTCCTCCAAATCGTTAATATAGATTGTAAAGAGTTGGGGTCCCAGCACTGACCCTTGCGGAACACCACTAGTTACTGATTGCCAACCTGAGAATGAACCATTTATCCCAACTCTCTGTTTTCTGTTAGATAGCCAATCTTTCACCCATGCCAGTATATTACCCCTAATCCCATGATTTTTTATCTTGTGCAGTAATCTTTTGTGTGGCACCTTATCAAATGTCTTTTGGAAGTCCAAATACACCACATCCACTGGTTCCCCTTTATCCACCCTGTTTGTTGCATCCTCAAAGAATTCGAGCAAATTTGTCAAGCATGATTTCCCCTTCATAAAACCATGCTGACTCTGTCCGATTAAATTATGCTTATCCTGTTACTGCATCCTTAATAATGGACTCCAACATTTTACCAACCACAGATGTTAGGCTAACTGGTCTATAGTTTCCAGCCTTTTGTCTACCTCCCTTTTTAAATAAGGGTGTTACATTAGCAGTTTTCCAATCTGCTGGGACCTTTCCCGAATCCAGGGAGTTTTGGAAAATTACCACCAATGCATCCGCAATCCCTACCGCTGCTTCTCTCAAGACCCTAGGATGTAAGCCATCAGGTCCAGGGGATTTATCTGCCTTAAGTCCCATTATCTTACAGAGTACCATCTCCTTAGTGATTTTAATCGTGTTTAGCTCCCCCCCCCACTATAGCCCCCTGTTTGTCCAGTGTTGGGATATTTTTAGTATCCTCTACTGTAAAGACTGTTACAAAATATTTGTTCAGCGTATTTGCCATCTCCGTGTTCCCCACTACTAATTTCCCGGTCTTGTCCTCTAAGGGACCAACATTCACTTTACTCCTACAGTGCTGAATTTGTTGTTGCAGTTTGGTACAACTGAGTGGCTTGCTAGTCCATTTCAGAGGGCAGTTAAGAGTCAACCACAATGCTGTGGGTCTGGAGTCACATATAGGCCAGACTGGGTAAGGACAACAACAACAACTTGTATTTATATAGCACCTTTAACATAGTAAAATGTCCCAAGGTGCTGCACAGGAGTATTTTAAGACAAAAAATTTGACACCGATCCACATAAGGATAAATTAGGGCAGGTGACCAAAAGCTTGGTCAAAGAGGTAGGTTTTAAGGAGCGTCTTAAAGGAGGAAAGAGAGGTAGCGAGGCGGACAGGTTTAGGGGGGAATTCCAGAGCTTAGGGCCTCAGCAACAGAAGGCACGGCCACCAAAGGTTGAGCGATTATAATCAGGGATGCTCAAGAGGGCAGAATTAGAGGAGCGCAGATATCTCGGGGGGGTTGTGGCGCTGAAGGAGATTACAGAGATAGGGAGGGGCGAGGCCATGGTGGGATTTGAAAACAAGGATGAGAATTTTGAAATCGAGGTGTTGCTTAACTGGGAGCCAATGTAGGTCAGCGAGCACAGGGGTGATGGGCATACGGGACTTGGTGCGAGTTAGGACATGGACAGCCGAGTTTTGGATAACCTAAAGTTTACGTAGGGTGGAATGTGGCAGGCCAGTCAGGATTGCGTTGGAATAGTCAAGTTTAGAGGTAACAAAGGTATGGATGAGGGTTTCAGCAGCGGATGAGCTGAGGCAAGGGCGGAGACGGGCGATGTTACGGAGGTGGAAGTAGGCGGTCTTTGTTATGCTGCGGATATGTGGTCGGAAGCTCATTTCAGGGTCAAGTATGACACTATGGTTGCGAACAGTGTGGTTCAGCCTCAAATAGATGTTAGGGAGAGGGATGGAGTCAGTGGCTAGGCAACGGAGTTTGTGGTGGGGACCGAAACAATGGCTTCGGTCTTCCCAATGTTTGCTCATCCAGAACTGTGTGTTCGAATAGCAGTCTGACAATTTAGGCACCGTAGAGGAGTCGAGAGAAGAAGTAGTGAGGTAGAGCTGGGTGTCGTCAGCGTACATGTGGAAACTGACGCTGTGTTTTTGGATGATGTCGCCAAGGGACAACATGTAGATGAGAAATAGGAGGGGGCCAAGGATAGATCCTTGGGGGACACCAGAGGTAATGATACGGGAAGAGAAGCCGTTGCAGGTGATTCTCTGGTTACGATTAGATAGATAAGAATGGAACCAGGTGAGGGCAGCCCCACCCAGCTGGACGATGGTGGAGAGGCGTTGGAGAAGGATGGAGTGGTCAACCGTGTCAAAGGCTGCAGACAAATCAAGAGGACGAGGAGGGATAGTTTACCTTTGTCACAGTCACAAAGGGTGTCATTTGTGACTTTGATGAGAGCTGTTTCGGTACTTTGGCAGGGGTGGAAACCTGATTGGAGGGATTCAAACATGGAATAGCGGGAAAGATGGGCACGGATTTGGCAGGTGCCAACACGTTCAAGGACTTTGGAGAGGAAAGGGAGGTTGGAGATGGGGCGGTAGTTTGCAAGGACGGAGGGATCAAGGTTTGATTTTTTGAGGAAAGGGGTGATGACAGCAGATTTGAGGGAGAGGGGGACAGTACCTGAGGAGAGAGAACCGTAACAATATCAGCTAACATGGGAGCCAGAAAAGGAAGTTGGGTAGTCAGCAGTTTGGTGGGAATAGGGTCGAGGAAGCAGGAGGTAGGTCTCATAGACAAGATGAGCGCAGATAGGTCATGAGGGGAGTTTGGAGAGAAACTGGACGGCAGATTTCCTTCCCTAAAGGACATTAGTGAATCAGTTGGGTTTTACGACAACCCGGTAGTTTCATGGTCACCATTACTGATACTAGCATTTTAATTCCAGATTTATTTAATTAACTGAATATAAATTCCCTAGCTGCCGTGGTGGGTTTGAACTCACGTCTCTGGATTATTAGTCCAGGCCTCTGGATTACTAGTCCAGTAACATAACCACAATGCTACCGTACCATGGGTTATAGAAGATCTCAGGATTGTTATGTGGCGCCCGCAAAGTCACGTGTGTGCAGTCGATGGCGCCCTGCACCATGAGGAAGCCCTCTATCCTGGCAAAGCTACATGGGGCGCTCGTCCTCCTTCTCTCTGCTCAAAAAGTAGTCTCTTCTGGTGTAGAGAGCCTCTCTGACCTCCCGGATGCAGCGATGGACGGCGAACTGTGAGATGTTAGCTATGTCTCCTGCTGCAGAATGGAAGGATCTACTGGCGAAGAAATTAGGGGCTACGGTGAACTTGACTGCTACTTGGAGAGCCGTGGTCGCCCTGCTCTTAGGCTGCAGGTCTGGTTGCAGGAGGTGGCAAAATTCTGGGACCACCTCCTTGGTGAAGCGGATTCTCCTAATAGACTGCTCCTTGCTTAAGTGGATAGAAGAGAATAGCTCTCTAAAGACCCTAGGCGAGTAACGCCTCCTGTTGAGAGCTCTCCTAGTCTAGGCTGACACTCCAGTGCAGTGCTGAGGGAGTGCTGCACTGTTAGAGTGCCGTCTTTCGGATGAGACGTTAAACTGAGGCCCCATCTGCTCTCTCAGGTGGACGTAAAAGATCCCATGACACTATCACGAAGAAGAGCAGGGGAGTTATCCAAGGTGTCCTGGCCAATATTTATCCCTCAAACAACATTAAAAAACCCCAGATTATCTGGTCATTATCACATTGCTGTTTGTGGGACCTTGCTGTGCGCAAATTGACTACTGTGTTTCCCACATTACAACAGTGACTACACTTCAAAAGTACTTCATTGGCTCTAAAGCGCTTTGAGATGTCCGGTGGTCATGAAAGGCGCTATATAAATCCAAGTCTTTCTTTTCTTTCTCCTGGCCCCCCTCCTCCTCCCTCTGTGCGCATCTTTTCTTCTTCTTTGCTGCCTCCGCTCCCTCTCCTGAAGATACACGAGCTCGAGGGGCATTGCAAGTAGAGCCCCCAGGACCACTTGGCTCCAGACCTCATTACAGCCTTGGTCCAAGCATGGACAAAGGAGCTGAATTCCAGGGGTGAGGTGAGAGTGACTGCCCTAGACATCAAGGCAGCATTTGACTGAGTGTGGCATCAAGGAGCCCTAGTAAAACTGAAGTCAATGGGAATCGGGGAGAAAACTCTCCACTGGCTGGAATCATACCTAGCACAAAGGAAGATGGTTGTGGTGGTTGAAGGTCAATCATCACAGCCCCAGGACATCGCTGCAGGAGTTCCTCAGGGCCATGTCCTAGGCCCAACCATCTTCAGCTGCTTCCTCAATGACCTTCCCTCCAACATAAGGTCAGAAATGGGGATGTTCGCTGATGACTGCACAGTGTTCAGTGCCATTCACAACTCCTCAGATAATGAAGCAGTCCATGTCCGCATGCAACAAGACCTGGACGACGTTCAGATTTGGGCTGATGAGTGGCAGGTAACATTCGCGCCACAGAAGTGCCAGGCAATGACTATTTCCAACAAGCGAGAGTCCAACCACCGGCCCTTGACATTCAACGGCATTACCATCGCCAAATCCCCCACCATCAACATCCTGGGGGTTACCATTGACCAGAAACTTAACTGGACCAGCCACATAAATACTGTGGCAACAAGAGCAGGTCAGAGGCTAGGTATTCTGTGGTGAGTGTCTCACCTCCTGACTCCCCAAAGCCTTTCCATCATCTACAAGGCACAAGGACGGAGTGTGATGGAATACTCTCCACTTGCCTGGATGAGTGCAGCTCCAACAACACTCAAGAAGCTCAACACCATCCAGGACAAAGCAGCCCGCTTGATTGGCACCCCATCCACCACCTTAAACATTCACTCCTTCCACCACCGGCGTACCGTGGCTGCAGTGTGTACCATCTACAAGATGCACTGCAGCAACTCACCAAGGCTTCTTCAGCAGCACCTCCCAAACCCGCGACCTCTTCCACCTAGAAGGACAAGGGCAGCAGGTGCATGGGAACACCACCACCTCCAAGTTCCCCTCCAAGTCACATACCATCCTGACTTAGAAGTATATCGCCAATCCTTCATCGTCGCTGGGTCAAAATCCTGGAACTCCCTCCATAACAGCACTGTGGGAGTACCTTCATCACACGAACTGCAGCAGTTCAAGAAGGCGGCTCACCACCACCTTCTCAAGGGCAATTAGGGATGGGCAATAAATGCTGGCCTTGCCAGTGATGCCCACATCGCATAAACAAATTTTTAAGAAAAATTTCACGACCCACTCCAAGTTATTTCAACTTTCACACCCGACCTGCCTCCAATCGCGCCCGCATGGACGCCAGAAAATTCCAACCAAAATATTTGTTTAAAGTCTCTGCCATTGCCTGATTCTCCATTATAATTTCTCCTGTCTCAGCCTCTAAGGGACCAACACTTACTTTTGCTACTCTCTTCCTTTTTACATACTTGTAGAAGTTCTTACAATCTTTTTATATTTCTTGCGAGTTTACTCTCATTTTATTTTCTCCCTTTTTATCAATTTTTTGGTCATCCTTTTCTGGTTTCTAAACCGCTCCCAATCCTTAGGTTTATTACTATTCTTCACAACATTATAAGCCTCTTCTTTTAATCTAAAACTATCCGTAACTTCTTTTTTTCACCACAGATGGATCATTTTTCCTGTGGGGTTTTTATTTCTGAATGGAATATATATTTGTTCACAATTGTGGAAGAATTCTTCAAATGTTTGCCACTGTTTATCTACCGTCATACCTTTTAATCTAATTTCCCAATCTACCTTAGCCAACTTGCCCCTCAAAGCTATGTAATTGGCTTCATTTAAGTTTAAGACTCTATTTTCGGACTTAAGTATTTGACTCTCAAAACCAATGTGATATTCTATCATCGGAGTGACTGCTGCCAACGAATCAGAAGCTGCGCAGAATCATTCTGTGCATAAATGTCAGGTCCCAAATATGAAAAAGTAACGTTGACCACAACCAGCAGAGGACCTGATAGCGATAAGCACACTCGGCGAGAGTACAATAAAACTCTCACAAGCTGACAACATCCGAATATCACCTTCAAGTCACATTTCCTCGTTAAATTGTACTGGAAGTTTTAGCAGTTCATTCTGATGAATTAATCACACCGCTGCCACTCTCTTCTCGCGTTCCTTCTCCACCCTCCCATAGAATCATAGAATGGTTACAGTACAGAAGGAGGCCATTCGGCCCGTCGAGCCTGTGCCGGCTCTCTGCAAGAGCCCTTCAGCTAGTCCCACTACCACGCCCTTTCCCCGTAGCCCTGCAAAAATTTTTCCTTCAGGTACTTATCCAACTCCCTTTTGAAAGCCACGATTGAATCTGCCTCCTCCACCCTCTCAGGCAGTGCATTCCAGGTCCTAACTACTCGCTGCGTAAAGAAGTTTTTCCTCATGTCGCCTTTGGTTCTTCTGCCAATCATCTTAAATCTGTGTCCTCTGGTTCTCGACGCTTCCGCCAATGGGAACAGTTTCTCTCTGTCTTCTCTGTCCAGACCCCTCATGATTTTGAACACCTCTATCAAATCTCCTCTCAACCTTCTCTGCTTTAAGGAGAACAACCCCAGCTTCTCCAATCTATCCACGTAACTGAAGTCCCTCATCCCTGAAACCATTCTTGTAAATCTTTTCTGCACCCTCTCTAAGGCCTTCACATCCTTCCTAAAGTGCGATGCCTAGATTGGACACAATACTCCAGTTGAGGCCAATCCAGTGTTTTATAATGGTTAATCATAACTTCCTTGCTTTTATATTCTATGCCTCTGTTTATGAAGCCCAGGATCCCGTAAGCTTTTTTAACCACTTTCTCAACCTGCCCTACCACCTTCAACGATTTGTGCACATATACCCTCAGGTCTCTCTGTTCATGCACCCACTTTAGAATGGTACCCTTTAGTTTATATTGCCTCTCCTTGTTCCTCCTACCAAAATGTATACTTCGCACTTTTCTGCGTTAAATTTCATCTGCCATGT
The DNA here is from genome assembly GCA_030390025.1 of Squalus acanthias. Classification (NCBI taxonomy): domain Eukaryota; kingdom Metazoa; phylum Chordata; class Chondrichthyes; order Squaliformes; family Squalidae; genus Squalus; species Squalus acanthias. Next base: position 165,172,286 of record CM059425.1, read on the forward strand.
GTCTGCCCATTCCACCAGCCTGTCTATGTCTTCCTGAAGTCTATCACTATCCTCCTCACTGTTCACTATACTTCCAAGTTTTGTGTTATCCGCAGATTTTGAAATTGTGCCGTGTACACCCAAGTCCAAGTCATTAATATATATCAAGAAAAGCAGTGGTCCTAGTACTGACCCCTGGGGAACACCACTGTATACCTTCCTCCAGTCCGAAAAACAACCGTTCACCACTACTCTCTGTTTCCTGTCACTTAGCCAATTTCGTATCCATGAGGCACTGTCCCTTTTATTCCATGGACTTCAACTTTGCTGGCAAGCCTATTATGTGGCACTTTATCAAACGCCTTTTCGAAGTCCATGTACACCACATCAACCGCATTGCCCTCATCAACCCTCTCTGTTACCTCATCAAAGAACTCAATCAAGTTAGTTAAACACGATTTGCCTTTCACAAATCCGTGCTGGCTTTCCTTAATTAATCCACACTTGTCCAAGTGACTGTTAATTTTGTCCCGGATTATCGTTTCTAAAAGCTTCCCCACTACCGAGGTTAAACTGACTGGCCTGTACTTGCTGGGTTTATCCTTGCAACCTTTTTTGAACAAGGGTGTAACATTTGCAATTCTCCAGTCCTCTGGCATCATGCCCATATCCAAGGAGGAATGGAAGATTATGGCCAGCACCTCCGCAATTTCCACCTTTACTTCCCTCAGCATCCTAGGATGCATCCCATCCGGTCCTGGTGACTTATCTACTTTAAGTACAGCCAGCCTTTCTAGTACCTCCTCTTTATCAATTTTTATCCCATCCGGTATCTCCACTACCTCCTCTTTCACTATGACTTTGGCAGAATCTTCTTCCTCGGTAAAGACAGATGCAAAGTACTCATTTAGTGCCTCAGCCATGCCCTCTGCCTCCATGCATAGGTCTCCATTTTGGTCCCTAATCAGCCTCCACCCCTCCTCTTACTACCCATTTACTATTTATATGCCTATAGAAGACTTTTGGATTCCCTTTTATGTTAGCTGCAAATCTATTCTCATACTCTCTCTTTTCCCCTCTTATTTTCTTTTTCACTTCCCCTCTGAACTTTCTATATTTAGCCTGGTTCTCACTTGTATTCTCAACCTGATATCTGCCATACGCCCCCTTTTTCTGCTTCATCTTTATCTCTATTTCTTTCATCATCCAGGGAGCCCTGGCTTTGGTTTCCCTACCTTTCTCCCTCGTGGGAATGTAGCTCGACTGTACCCGAACCATCTCCTCTTTAAAGGCAGCCCATTGTTCGATTACAGTTTTGCCTGCCAATCTTTGATTCCAATTTATCCGGGCCAGATCCGTTCTCAACCCATTGAAATTGGCCTTCCTCCAATTAAGTATTTTTACTCTAGATTGCTCCCTATCCTTTTCCATAGCTAATCTAAACCTTATGATACGGTGATTACTGTTTCCTAAATGTTACCCTACTGACACTAGCTCTACTTGACCCACCTCATTCCCCAGAACCAGATCCAGCAATGCCTCCTTCCTCGTCGAGCCGGAAACATACTGATCAAGAAAGTTCTCCTGAACACACTTCAGAAATTCTTACCCCTCCCTAAGGACACTTTAATAAGGGGAGGAAGGCCTGCAGTACCGCGGTGCTATGTGCCACTGCGCGTGGTGCTGCGGCACATAGCGACGCGATTTTGGCTTGCAGTGCCCCAAGAGGGACGCGGGGCGCTTCCAGTAGCGCCCCTCCTCCCTCCCGAGGCGCTACCTGGGAAAATCGGCTGTGGGGGTACTAACTTTTTCGGGCCGCTAAAATTAGTGCCCTGGCGAAGGTAGTGCCCCAAAGGGGGCGCTATCCAATTTTTACCCCTATGACTCTATGACCCTATCTGCAGTTTGTAAGTCAGAAAAGATAGTGGGATGAGGGGGAGGTGAGATGTGAGAAGAAGGATTAGGTATAAGGATACCGTCGTCTTGGATAGCTTCAGCGACTGCCCTCCCAAAAATGGCCAGCACCGTCTCCTCTAGGGGGGTGAGATTATGTAGGCATGCCTGTGCCCCTTTGGGTAGCCCCTGCTGGCTCCTATTGTGAGCCACCTTGTTCTGCAAGAGAAAGTGAAGTGTGTCAGTTAGTGTGGTGCAATGTGTTTGGGTGATGTGCCTGTCATGGTTGAATAGCTGACAGTGTGTACAAGCTGTGAGATGTGGATGTGAGTCTTTCAGCAGTGGTAAGTGTGTGAGGGTGAGGTGAAGCGATGAAAGTGAGGTATGTGTTGTGTTTGGTAGAGATTGTTGGTAGGTGAATGATTAGGGTGTGGTGCATTGAGCAGTGTGTGAGGTTAGTGGTGCAGATGGTGGATTAGACATTTGAAGATTAATTCACTGACCTTGACCATGCGTGTGATGTCATTAAAATTCCTCCTGCAGCGAGCTCCTCAGGCCGACACTGCTGGCATTGACAGCTATGGCTATTTGCTCCCATTGGCGTTTTCGAGTTTTCATCGAGAACTTCTTGCCCCCTGTGAAAATAGGACCTCTCTCCTCCTTTCTATCTCCTACACCAAAGCTTTCAGTGCTGCATCAGAGGACCTTGGTGCACGCTCATGAAGCTGTTGTGACATTTGCATTGTCTCCCCCAGCCAGTTGCACGAGCAGGTGCAGGCAGAATGCACCTCCCCTTTAGGAGGTGCAGACTGCCTTTAAGAAGTGGAGGCTAGCTTTCATTGGTGCTAGCCTCGCACAAGCTTGGGCCCCCTGCTGAGCATTCAGCCACTCAGCAGCACGTTCACCGTTAGGCTGAACGCTACAATCATTATAATTAGCAGGCAGCATGCAGGTCGCGTGCTGCCTGCATTCCTTTCAACGGTCGTGGGTGATCGTGCATCAGGATCCTCACACCCGTTTTTGGGTGCAACCCAATTTTTAGCCCATTATATCCCCTTTGGGAGCCGTCTGCTAACTTTTATTATCATGCTTCTTCTCTCAGCCAATGGAGAGCGATGTTCTGAGCCTCAGGTTTCTCTGTCACCACATTAGTGACACCTTGGAAGGGACTCTCCTCAGAGTTAACACCCATTTTGGGCCAGTAAAAAGGGCAGAATCGGTTATTTAAGGCAACTGCGTCAAATCTGCCTCCCAAAAAACTTCACCTGCATTCTTTTCCCCAAAAAACACCCATCCCCTTTAAGACCCACCAGAAGTGCTTACTGCCCCATGTAAATGGGTCAAGGGGGCGTGACCAACCTCTCTGACCCATTCCCTACATTTCTGCACCAATACACCCCCAATAATTAACGTCACTATAAATGTGGCAGTAACAGCTCCGGCAGATATCCCTGCGGCAGATACAGTTGGTGGCAGCCATTTTGTATGCTCATAGTGAAGATTGGTGTTACTTTGCCTGCCTAATGCTCTTTAAAGTGCTTTGGGAGTTAAGACTTTTGCTGCTACTTTTACTCAGCTCTGCTCAAAGTAATGCTTAGCACTCTAGACATAGATTTCCCTTTGGGAATACTTTTATTATCGTGTATGAGGAGGATGACATGCAAATGACCAGATTAGTGGCTATTAGATTGAGGCTTCATAGAAAGCATCTCTTCCCTACATGTGAACACTCAGCCAACAGAGTCTCCAAATCAAGAAGGTATTACTTAGACTTCTCTGAACATGAGAAAGCTGTGCTTATCCCAGAGGCTATTGGGGAAATATGTCAACTGCTGGCTGAAGACCTGCAGCCTATTTCCAGCAGGAGAACTATCTGTCAAGGTCACCACTGCCTTAAACATCTTTGCATCTGGGTACTTCAAGGCAATATCAGGTGACCTGTGTTGCATTAGCCAGTCAGCATCTCAAAGCTGCCTCAAGAAAGGCACACAATGCTCTCTTCATGAACTCTGTACAATTAATTTTCTAACAATAAAAATAGAAAAGCAAGGAGAAATAGCTGTCCAATTCTGTAGGCTGGCTGCAGGGAGCAATTGATGGAACTCGTGCCACTCAAAGCCCAATATGAAAACCTATCTATTTTATGAACAAAAAGGACTTCCATTCTATCGATGTGCAGCTAGTGTGCAATGCTAATCACCCGATCCTGCAAGTTAATACTAATACCCAGGAGGCTGCCATGACTCTTTGATCATGCAACAATCCACCATTCCAGCCCTCATGACTCAATGCCATGTATCAGGATGGTTAATTGGTGACCAAGGCTATCCCTGCTACTCATGGCTGATAACTCAAGAGAGGCTTCCACAGACACCTGTGGAGAACTGATAAAATGAAGCTATGCGACCACAAGAAGTGGCATAGAGCAGACTATATGTGTTCCGAAATTTTGTTTTAGGTGCCTAGATAAGTTTGGCGGAGCACTGTAGTACAACCCAGCCAGAGTCTCCAGGATCATTGTGGCATGTTGTATGCTTCATAATATTGCCACGAAGAAAGGCTTCCTGCCTTTGGAACCTAAAGGTGATTGTGAGAATGACGATGAGGGAGAGACAACACCTGCAGCCCACAACATGAGGAAGTTCCGCAGGAATGAGAGGAAGTGGAACAGGAGAGTCAGCTGCCAGAGCAAGGAGAGGACAATTGATAGCCCAGTGCTTTCAAAAAATGATGGTTGACTCATCAAAATAAAGTCACTTCACACTGGCCTGTTCTCCCCCAACACCCTCACAAAGTGCATGATTGTCCAAGACTTTTGCCAAGTTCCTTCACAAGAAAGAAGTCTCCATTTCCTCAGCCATCATCCCACTGCCAAAAGTTGAACATATACACAAAAATGAACTCAAAACTCTATGTGATCAAGCCATGTTTACTTTAAACAACAATATTCACAAGGAAGTGCCACAAACAATCCATTCTCCCCATCTACAACTACTTCTTAGCACTCGGTAGCAGCTACCCCAAGACAAGAGTCAACTCAGGTCTCCAAGGCTAAAAAAAGGGAACCATCCCAGTCATTTACACTCAACCGCATCTCATTCAGGAAGCACCTCGCAGGACTCGATTAGCAGCTAAAATAAATAAAGTGTGATTGTGTAAATTGGGTGATGGCGAATCGGCAGTCCATTTTACATCTCTCCTGATTTTTATTTCCATTGAAGTTAAAATACAACAGCAATGAAATGAATGATTAGTCAACTATTTGGTAGAGTTTATTGTGGGAGGAATGTTGACGGGGTACTAGGAGAATTCCCTGCTCCTCTTTGTATTTTTTCCTGGGATGCTTAACATTATTCAACAAAGTACTCACTGGTGAGTGTTCAGAACTACCCAAGTCCATATGTGTCTTTAAATGTCACTTTTGTTGATCTTATAAGGTCTGGCAATTGTTCTTTAAGGTTGAATGAAAAATGTGCAGCCATGACATTTTACTCTTTAAATTCACTTGTTTATTCACTTGAAGTATCAATGTGACCACTGCCTGGGATCATCATTACAACGTGCTGTGAACCTCTTTCTAATATGTCTTTATTTTTGCAACAAAAACAGAAAGTGCTGGAATCACACAGCAGGTCATCTCATGAAGGGCTGTATGCCTGAAATGTTAACTTATTTGTTCCCTCCACAATTGCTGAGTGACATGCTGTGTTTTTCAAGCATTTTCTGGTTTTGTTTCAGATTTCTAGTATATGTAGTTTTCTGCTTTTTATTTGTCTTTTTGTTATATTTTCAGTTCCCTTTATTTTATCAAACTATCGAGAACTGAGTAAATATTTATGCCTCTTGTCAACATTTTTTGTATTTTGAATTACAGTAAATTGCTTATCCTTTTATTTTTAATTCCATGTGTTGTAGTGTGTCCTGGAATCAAAACTCTGCAAGCTGTACAGACATCTGAATGCAACCAAACATACACTGAGTCTTATTCTTGCACCAGGCCAAGAATCTCATGAGCAGGTTTGTCATATCCTTCCCGGTGTTGTCTATGCCAGGTTGCTAAATCATGAGACCAGATGCAACCAATCACTGGAAGAGTGCTGCATAGATCTGTTGACCCTCACACTGATTGTGCCTTCTGCCCCTTGGGTGAGTGTGTTTTTTCTGTTTGTCACCTTTTCTGTATTATAATTACAGGAGTCTATTCTAGTCGTTTAAGGGTTGCAGACAATGATAAATGATTTAGAATACCATATGGTTCTGAAATAGGATTTGGGTCAATCATTGACGATGTATTTTCACTCAGACCTCTTTTTAAGCAGCATTCTGCTGCCATTTGAGTACAACAAGGTCCTGTTCATGGAAATAAATTTCTTTCTGAAATTGAATTAAAACCAAAGTTACTGTGGAAATAATGAAAATAAGGTAAGGGGGTGGGGTGGGGTGGGGGAGGAAAATCTTTTGTTTTTGCTGAATTGTAACATTGAGGGAGGTCAGAGTTGAGAAATAAAATCTTTTCTCAATTTCTGTTACTGGTGCCATCACCAAGCTCTTCCAAGTGTGGTACAGCATAGATTAAATACACTACAAGCTCCCTCTACAATGTGCCTTAAAGAAAGAATAAACTAGAATTTATATGGTGCCTTATCAAGTCCTCTGGATGTCCAAAAGCACTTTACAACCAATGAATTACTTTTTAAGTTCAGTCACTGTTGCTATATATTTCATGGGGAAGTATATTTTATTCAAAGTACTCCCCCCATATCTTTTTAAGGCTTATAATATGCAACGCTGTTTCTTAAAAATAGGCAAATTTCCTGCTGGAGACTCACCATTTCAGATTTGATTCCTTCCAGGCCACTCCTGTGGTATTACTGGTGGGAAGGAGCTGCCTTCATCCAGGGACAACTCCATTCATTTTAGTAAAGGTTGGAATGCCCAGTCAAAATAAAGCCAACTTGAAGCCACGCAAACACAGGAAAATACACTACTGACTAAAAATGCTGCCTACTTTGCTGTTATTGAGTTTTGCCTGGGCACAACTCCAGATGAGCTACCAATCCCATTCAAAAGTTGCAAACTCTCCCCATTAAACTAAAGGGACGCACTCTGGGATGCAAAGGCTCTTTCTCATCAGTGTTGTCACCATAGGTCTCCATTAAAGCAGAAAATTTGATGATTTAATAAAAAGCAGCAGAGTACGGAGAAGATGCCTACTTCCACTGCTGTTTTATCGCCCATTTCCGCCTCTGCCTCAGCCCATCGGCTACTGAAACCCTCATCTATGTCATTGTTACCTCCAGACTTGACTATTCCAATGATCTCTTGGCCGGTTGGACATTAGGCTTTGCCATCAGAGATATACAGGCCCAGCTCTAATTCAGAATATTTTCAGGCTCTAGTAGAACTGTATGACTCTGACAAAAGGAAGGCCCAGTAGAAGGAATAAAGAACCTGAGGAAAGGTATGTGTCATCCAAGGGACCAGCAAAGCAGCCACTTTATGTGAGTCCGTGAACATGTAGCATGGATAAACGTTGTGTTGCCAGTGTGCTTGATGTTTGTTGCTTGCCATATTCAGTGGACAACAAGACAAATGAATTAGCATGGCAATAATGCAGAGTGCTATGTTTAAATATGGACAGTAGATGAAAGTAGATGAAAATTTTCCAGAATGCTGTGCATTCTCCCTTTTGTAATGTTCCATCAAGTTATAGTGCAGTGCTGTTAGGATTCATTGTAACAAGGTTGTAACATTAATCAAAATGTGAGCCTTGACCATCTTTCAGAGGCCAACAAATTTCTTCTTCACTTGCACTCAGGTTTGGTGCATAGGTTAGACAGCATTGACTCTTTCACTCACCTTCATCCAGCTCTGCTCTTCCCTAGTGGATGTCCCTCAGCTCCATAAAGAACTACCCTTCCAAAGATGCATCCTGGGATGGAACTGTTCTACTTGTTGACTTGTTCCAGCAATTAATTCCCTTCAGCAGCAGGATAGCTTGAAGGGTGACCAGCAGTCTTTTTAGAGCTGCTTGCACCAGATAACCCACCTCTTGATCCTGGTCTACTCTTAGTGCATCATGTGCTGTGTTCTGAGATCGCCATGATATCACGTAAATGGGCTGTACTCCTACGATAGCAAGAAGTCAGCTCTCAGAACTGAGGGCACGCACAGCTCCCAAAGAGCATCAATCCCACCACCACTGAGCTGGTACCACATTATTGGCATCTATCCATATAAAAGTTTTGAGAGTTCCTCACACTCCAGACATTGCATTTTAGATGTCACATTTTGTTTGAAATACTAATAGGTCACAAGTGATAATACTCTTTTTTAAAGTATACAAAAATGTTAGAAATAAAATAATTTTGTGCTTTTTTTGTTGGCTGGAGATAAAATGGCCTCCCCCCAAAGAGAGAAGCCATAGAGCTGTCAATTTGGAGAAATATCCAACATCAAACCATTTACCCACAGGAACTACCTGAGCATTCACCTTAATTGGATAGGACAGGTTAACATTATAAATGTGCTCCAGGCTCCAGACTACCCATGGGCATTGCCACAGGAGGTCAGCCAGTAATATCAAGTAAATCTTTTAACATGAAGCAGGAGGGGGAAAAATGCATTTTATAGATTCTGAATCTCTGACAAAACATTAATGCTTTTGATCCTTCCCCACAGCAGCACTAATTACAGTTTACTTCATTTCCTGTCTGTGCCAAGACACTACCTTTGTCCTACATGTTTGGAAATTACCATTTTCTTCACCATTTTCTGCCAGGATTTGATGGCTCAACTGGCAGATTTCAGAGCTCTTCTGACTATGAATAACCAGATCCTACTCCACCATTTATAAGAGATATTATAATAAAATATTTACCGTACAACCCAAAGGTTATGAGGCAGAAATCTAAAATGAAATGTTTTTATTAACCTAAGGATAGATACCATATAAAGGTATGAAGTAACAACAACACTTTGCATTTATGTGGTGCCTTTAATGTAGAAAAATATCTTAAGGTGCTTTATAGAAGCATAATCAGATGTAAATGAACACCAAGTCAAAGAAAGATATTAGGAGGGATAATCAAAAGCTTGGTCAGAGAGATAGATTTTAAATAGAGATGGAGAGTCAGAGAGATTTAGGGAGGAAATTCCAGAGTGTAGTGCCGCGATAGCTGAAGGCATAGCCGCCAATGGTGGGGGATGGGAGGGGGGTGCACAAGAGACCAGAGTTGGAGGAATGGAGAGTTTGGGGGGGGGGGGGGTGCGTGGGGGTTGTAAGGCTGGGGGAGTTTAACCTCAGTAATTAAAAGTGATTAGTGGTAGGTATGACTCCTACTTCAGGACTGCAGTTTTAAAGAATCCACATGGGATAGCTTAGGAGAGGTAAGGTTATATTGGCAGGCATCTTAGCAGTGAGGAAAACCTTGAAAAGTCCGTAATGAAGCATAGGTGAACAACATAATCATCTCGCATATGAATTTCTTACACTCTAGACAAATACATGACAAAATTCTGTCATATAAAATAAGCTAAAACATTCAAAATTTGTTGCTTGAAACACATTTGCATATAATGTCCACGCCAGAGACAAATTAAGGTTGATAACCATTTCCTTATATTAGTAACTTGCTTCAGAATTGCATCAATGTGCATTTAACTATAATTTAAATCAATTCTAGAACGATTTGGATGCTAGTAAAAGTTTCAAAGTCGTGTTACTTTATTTGCCAACCTTTTACAGCTGTCCTAGAGTTGCCAGACAGGGGCCTAGAAATTCGATTAAGCCCGAAAATGGGCGGTGCCACCGCAGGCCAAGGTTAACGGCAGCCCACAAAAAGAGTGCAGGTAACACCGGTATTTTGGCGCTGCCTGCTGATTTAAATGAGCGGAGCGCAGAATCTCTTGTGCAACACGCTCTTTCCGGCGGTAACATCAGCAGGAGGCTGAAGGTTGCGTCTAAAGGATTGGTGCGGCATTCTTGGGCAATGTGCTGTTTGGGATAATTTGGTGACGGCTTGAAGGGATAATTACTAGTCCTAGCTCCTTTAGGGATACCCCGGATCAGGCGTATTTCTCAAGACGTTCACTTTCAACTAAAGTTTGAGGTAGCCGAATCCTAAAGATGCTTAATTGGGCCTAAAGGTCTGGACTATCTCTCCCTAAAGGAAAGGAACAACCCGAGAATGTTACCCTCCTCCAGATAGCACTTTTAATAAGTTTAGCTAGACTATAACGTTCCGGATATTATGAGGGTCCGGAAAACTCCCTCAGAATTCTGCAACTCCTCACCAAAGAGTGTACAGAGATTGAGTTTGCGAGTTTTTGATACAGAAGTATTATGTGAGACAATTCTAAAAATATATAGATTTATTAAAGAACCAACATTTAATTTACAGTTGGTGAGTCAATCGCAACATTAACAGTTCCAAAAAGAGAAAACTTACAATCTTATTATCAGAGAATCTTACTTTTAAATCTTAACTTCACTACAGTATTACAGTTCATAGTGTTCTACAGGATATCCACCAAAATCAAATATCTTTGATCCCCGAGTTGGAGACTTACAGAGCCGCCTCTGAAGCCGAGAATCATTTTGCCCAATTAAAACGAGTCTGTTATCCCATTTGAGAGTTCAATATTTATACCTTTTTCCAGTGGTATTTCCTTTAAGGTTTTCTGCTGATGCAAGCTAATTATCTCTAGTCATTTTTCTGCCTATTTCTGCAACTCTTACTGCCACCTCAGCCAGACTCGTGTCTCATCTCTCGGTGTTCTAAGTTTACCATATAAAAAACGGCGTAACGGCAGGTGTTCCTTACTTTATGTCATCTTTACGAGGGCAGATGTTCCTTACTTTATGTGCTTCTTTACGAAGTGTAAATTAGAACACCTTATCCATGGTGAACCATTGTTTTTGTTCCCAAAGGTCAGCCTGTCGGAGCCATGTACCTTCTGTTTCAACAAGGTTATTTATTCAGGGTCAACAACTGTCTTATCTCAATAGCCAGAATGCTTTCACAGCTATTTCATAGTTAGGTTTCTAAATTTCCAAACCCAGTTTGTCATGTTTTAATAAGGCCAGAATTCTTTCATAAGATGGTGTATTTTTCTGAATTGGTTATATGGCTTATTCCTTCACAGGCTCCTGGGTTTTGCTGGGTCAGGTGGTATCGAGTTCGCTGGTGGCCCTTGTAGGGTTGGAGCATTGTCCGTTGTGGCACAAGAGGAGGCATTTGTTTGTCCACGGCACTCCTCTTACTTTCTCGGACATTTGTCTGGGTCTTGTGATGGTCCACAAATAGGTACCAGACTGCCTGGTACTCCCACCTTCGCTGGCTGTCATAGGTCCACAGATGTTTCACCCAGATGTTTGGTGTGTGGAGGTTTGTGCTCCAGCATGGTGCTGGAAGGGGAGGGGAATGGGGATGCACCATCTTGCAGCTAGCAGTGACAATGCACTAGCCTGCATATCACATAGGGGAATAACTTCCTGGTGAGTGGGTCTTAAAGCACAGGTTCAGATCTGGAGGGACTGTGACTGTAAACACCACATGAAGACTGTGGCATAGATGTCATAAAACCATTGCATGAGAAATCACTTGAAATAAAACATTTTTTAAAAAAGGAAGCATGAACCTCTTGGTCACCAGTTTACTGGTGTAAATCGTGCAGAAGAGAATTCAATTAAATTTTTAACAGCAACAGACTTTTGAAGAACTCTTGGTGAGAATATGGTGTTAAATCTTACTTAATTCTTGGCCTTGAAAAACAGACTTCAAGGGGGAAAAATTCAGTTGCTTTGCACCTCCCGTTAGCGCCTCAAGGGGACACTAACGGGAACGCCCGGGCGTGGCGCCGTTAACGCCTCCCGTGAAATTCAATGGGAGGTTAGCGGTAGCTGGTAACGCCCCGCAGCGCTGCGCCTCCAGATATGACGTCATCGCCGTACGCAGCGTCCCGGCCACAAATTTGGCTCGCGCCCCCCTGACCTACTGCCGGATGCTATGTCCGACAGGGTCAGGGTGGCGTTTCAGCAGCCACTGTGGCGTAAGTTAAAGGGCAGGTGCCGGGCGGTCATTTTTTTTCGGGCCGCCTGCCAGCACCTGCTCCCTCTCGCCTCCTCCTGTGGGGTGCCAGCCGCGATCCGTCAGCCCAGCACTCCACTTGAGTGCCGGGCTCTTTTGCCGGCACCCCACTCCCCGGTGGTCCAGCAGGGCCCCGGTGTGCACTGCGCTCGGCCCCTCCCCTGTAATCAGTGGAGGGAGGCCTGCAGTACTGTGGCACTAGGTGCCAACGCGCGTGGCGCTGCTTCACATAGTGCTGCAATATTCAATGGGAGCACCCCAAGAGGGAGAGGGAGCGCTTCCAGTAGCGCCCCACCTCCTGCTTGGGGTGCTACCATTCAATTTCAGGCACGGGGGTGCGAACTTTTTCGGGGCGCTAAAAACCGGTGAATTTAGCGCCCCAAAGGGGACGTGATCCAATATTCCCCCCCAAAACTTTGCATATTATTTTATCAGTTCCTAAACTAGAAAACCCAATGGGGTAAAAATTCAGCTGATTGCGCCTCCCGTTAGCGCCTTAAGAGGGCGCTAATGGGGCGCAAAGCCGCTAACGCCCGGGCGCAGCGATGTTTGCGCCGCTCGGGAACTTAACTTGACATTGTGCGGCGGCGCTAAAACTTATCGCTGCGACCACCTGCGTGCGCAGATTGTGACGTCATTCCATGGTGCAACGCCCTTGTGGCGCCCCGGAGCGGAAATTGAGTGGCGCCCCCTGCCTTACCACCTGGCGCTTCCAACGACCAGAAGACTGGAACGCTATCAATCGCTGTGGGGCTGGGGGGGGCGCTATTTAAAGGGGGCCTCTTCCTGTCTTTTATTGTTGGTGGCATTTTTGAACTACGCATTCTGAGAGAGAGAGGGAGAGACTTCTGGAGAGATTCAACGTTGTGTGAAGGAGTTTTGGGTACTGAGCAGCACTTTGCAGGTTCATTTTGATTTGCCATTCCTTGTATTGATTTAGCAGAGACTGTGGGAGCTGCACTCTGAGCTCTTTGCCTGGTACTCTCCATTGTTCTTTCCAGCACATTTGATGTGCAAGTCTCTCCAGGCCGAGATTCAAGGCTGCAATGAACAGGATGTGGATGGAAAGCAAGATTAACCATCCCCTTTAAGAACTGGCCCGTGCCATTGTGTGTGTGTTCCATTGCTGACTGACATTACATGAGCTTCGCCAGCGCTCTGAGTTAGCGCCTCACTGCTCGGCCTTTGCGCCTTAAGACAGGTGTGCAGCGCCTGCTTTAGCGCTCCACTCACCTCCCGGGGCGGTAAAAGTGAAGTTTCCAGTCAGTGCCGATAATTAGCGCCAGGCGCTAATATTTGCGTCCAGACGATATTTGCGCCCCAAATGGGGCGCGACCTAATTTCTACCCCAATGTATAAAATTTAAGGAAATGCAACTTTGATTTTTTCCTGAGATTCTTACAACTGTGGTACAGTATAGTTTATTTCAAAAGTATTTGCCTCCTGTAATGTTTGACTGACCGGGGGGGTGGGGGGGGGAGGGTGGCGAGATTTAATGCATCTCATTGGAAGCAGTTTCTAGTTACATAGTCTGAGCTCTCCATAGTTACCAGTTATCCCAGCAGCATTTTACTGTATAGTTTATAGCTCACCGCTGCTTTCTCCCGGCTCTATCCGTTCTCAACGGCTGCATGCACGGACGTGCTTTGGAGAGGGTGGTAAGAGGACCGGCGACATCCAAAATCAATGAGCGTGCATCAATTCAACGTTGCATGCCGATTGATGTCACACTCCTGGTAATTAAAATACTAGAGGCAAGCGCAGGCAACGGCAGCGCTGCCGACCTGCCCAATATGGTGGCCGCTGCGTTCCGCGCCGGAAGTGGGCAGAAGCGAGGTAGCTGCCATTTTTTCTACAAAACCAGCCTTAATGGCTGGAGTAAAAGCATTGAATTTCTAGGTCAGGATGTTTTAACTACCTGATTGTGCCGTTTTACTTTAGATTATTTGAGTAATAGTCTGATAAGCTAACAAAAATCATATTTTAAAGCAAACCTCAACACTGATTACAATCTCAGCTGGAAATTAATACTGATTCATGTTGCCAATGTTTTGTTTTAATCTGTTTTGCAATGATGGAAATGGCTACAATTATCTGTATTGTACAGAGCAAGAGGCAATCATATCCACTTCTTTATCTGTTGTTGGAAGGTTTTCCTTGTTGTATTACAGAACTGTGAATAAAGCCTTGTTAAAAGTTGGATAGCCAGGTGGTGAAGGATAGAATACTAGAGCCTAGAGGGAGGAATTCAATATAGCCCAGGAATGGGCGGTAACTTTTGAAAATGTTGGGAATTAGCGCCAGGCGCTAATGCTGCAGACTGCACGCAAAATTAAGTCTCATTGCACAAAGAAAGGATTGGAGCGCTAAATCAAGCACTAATGGCCTAGCTCAGTGGTGTTAAACTCGAAGCGCTGACCAATATCAGGTGCAGTCCAATCACAAGTCATCATTGCCACTGGCTCTTTCCAGTTCTTAAAGGGAAGGTTCATTGATGCTGCAGAACCTTGTTCTCATCATTGCTGGCTGTGCAGCCATCTCAGCTAGCAGCAGCAGGTCAAGGAGAAGGAGCCGGACGACTCAAGCAGCCATAATGATGGCAGATCCCAGGGAGCGAGCCCGCAGATTCTGCGACCATACATTGGAGGCATTGGTGTTCGCAGTGGAAAGATGGAGGGCGGTGCTCTACCCGGCAAGTGTCAGGAGGCCCTCGCCGCAAGTCTTCCGCACCATGTGGAGGGAGGTAGCCCAGCACATCTCGGGCAGCGCTGTGGTCCCCAGGACCCACACACAGTGCAGGAAGAAATTTAATGACCTCACTCGGGTGGTCAGGGTGAGTCAATGCTTCAACAAATGTTACATACCACCATCTGAACCACAGTCTGCACACACTGCCCAAAGCACCACACCCCCAGCACTCATCTACCAACAATCTCTACCTACCAACACTCACACCCACGTCTCACACCTTGCACACAGTCACAGCTACTCAACTATGGTAGGCACACTAACCAGACACATTGCTCCACACACACTTTCCTTTCTCTTGCAGGCCAAAGTGGCTCACAACAGGAGGGAGCAGAAGCGCACAGGCGGGGGACAAGCCGACACCCAACCACTGTCTGAGCTGGAGACTCGAATGCTGCAGATCATTGGGTGCCAGGTGGTGGGCGCCATGGCCACTGGCGACATTGACCCCCTTGGGGACAACAATGGTATGATCATCCCTACTCCTTCTTCTCACATCCCACTTCCCCCTCACCCCACAAGCGTTTTGCACTTTCCAGCTAATCATGCTGTATGCATGCATTTCTCCCTTCCTGCCTCCTCCCCGCATCTTAACCTAAATCTATGTCTTTATGCTTTCAGATAATGAACAAGCACCTGAGCAGCCTGTCCCTGAGGGTACTGTTGAGAGCGAGGCGGGAGAAGACGAGGAGGAAGAAGACACCACGTCACTGCATGTCTCACCCGCAGGCACCAGCGCAGATACTGGCACTACGCATTCTTTAGAGGCTAGTATAGTAGTTGGATGAAGCACCAGGGATGATCAGGCTGCAGCAAGGCCAGGGGAAAAGGGGAGCTCAGGAGCCAGCTCCCCGGAGGGCGACTTCGCGCGCAAGTAATGCTGCACAGGGCTCAGATGAGGACCTCAATGGGGAGGCCTTTAGAAGAAGGGTGATGGGCATGCACACAGAGATGATAGGTGCAATGGCAAGGGTGCCCGAGAGCCTCTCGGCAATGGTAAGGAGCATGGAGGAGTCCACCTCCAACATTGCACAGAGCTCTGCGCACACCATGGAACCCATCATTTCCAGTCTGCAAAGGATGGTAGACTCCCAGAGAGACCATGGTGACCCATACCTGATGCCGTGTGTGATGGGCGATCTGGTAGCTTCCATTGCAGCACAGGCGGAAGCGACGCAACGTCTTAGTGCTGTAATGCAGTCTATGCTTGGTGGCATTCAATCTCAGACTGCTCTCATGCAGTCTTAGCTTGATGCAATGCAAGCTGTGACTGCTGCCATCGTGGCTGGGTCTACCACCGTCGACCATGGCTTTCATGGTGTCGCAGCAGGCCAGCAATCTGTGCTGCAACAGATTGCTAGGAATACTGAGGTGCTGCTCTGGGGGAGTGGCAGTAGGTCAGTGGAGCAGGAAGCTACTGTCCTCTCTTAGGATGACAGCATTCCTGCTTCCACCACTGGCACTCCGCCATTGTCCTTGTCACTGCCTGTCATTCAGCCAGCCCAGACACTGCTGCCCATGCTAAGGTGGTGCAGTCTACAGCCAGGCCTTCCAGGTCCAGAGCTGATTGAGGGCGTCCTGCAAGACCATCTGAAGTCTCCCGCATGGACACTCAGCAGCCTTCCTCCAGCCAGGCTGCAGCCACTGGGCCAACACTTTGTAGGAGCACTAGATTAGGCAAAGGCACAGTAATGAGAGGCACTAAGGGATTGCACAAGGGTGATTAGTTCATATTTTTGTTGTAAATATGTGTTTACTGATTATTGATAAATTTATTAATTCAGTTTGGATTATTTTGTGGCGTCTCTCATTTCAACTTTGCATTGTGATATGGCCTGGGGATGTGGTGAGCAATGGGGATCTGGGGTTTAATTTATTGGAACCGCAGTAGGATGATGCGGTCATGGACCGCCCTTCCGGAAGGCCGATTGAGTGGCTGCCTCCTCCCTTGCTCCTGTTCCTCGTCCTCCTCCTCCTCCTCGTCTCCCTTTTCCTCCTCCTGAGGTGGTCCCGCAATCCCTGGTGGCAAGGGCTAGGCCCTCAATACGACCAAGTTGTGGAGCATGCAGCAGACCATGACGAAATGGGACACTCGCTCCGGTGAGTACTGGAGGGATCCTCCCGAGTGGTCAAGGCAGCGGAACCGTTGCTTGAGCACCCCGATGTTCTGCTCGATGATGTTCTTGGTGGTGGCATAGCTCTCATTATATGAGTGTTGGGCAGGAGTGTTGGGGTTGCGGAGGGGAGTCATGAGCCAGGTGGAGAGCCGATAGCCCTTGTCTCCGACCAGCCAGCCGCGAGCTTGACGTGGTGGGTGGAAGAGTGCTGGCACACCAGTCTGGTGCAGGATGAAGCCATCGTGTCTGCTGCCAGGGGAACGGGCATTCACATTGAGGATTCTCTGTGTGTGGTCGTTGCAGATTAATTGAGTGGTAGCCTTTGCGGTTACGGAAGACCTCAGGATTGTTATGCGGTGCCTGCAAAGCCACATGGGTGCAGTCAATGGTGCCCTGCCCCATGGGGAAGCCTGCTATCCTGACAAAGCCACATGCACGTTCTTCCTGCTTCTCTCTGGTGATGGGGAAGGAAATGTAGTCCCTTCTCCTACTGTGACCTCACGGATGCAGTGATGGACAGCGAACTGCGAGATGTTAGCTATAGCCCCTGTTGCAGAATGAAAGGAACCACTGGCGAAGAAATTGAGGGCGACGGTGCCCTTGACTGCCACTGAAAGAGCCGTGGTTGACCTGATCTGAGGCTTGAGGTCTGGTTGCAGGAGATGGCAGATTTCTGTGACCACCTTCTTGCTGAAGCGGAGCCTTCTAATACACTGCTTCGTGCTTAATTGGAGGTAGGAGAAGTGCTCTCGGAATACCCTTGGAGGGTAAGGCCTCCTAGTGAGAGCCCTCATGGCCCTTCTCCTCCCTCTGGCCATATGTTCCAATCTTTCTCGCTGCCTCCACTCCCTCCACTGTGGTTCCTGGAGGGCGAGGTCGACTGTCAGCATAGCCCCCATTAATGTAACCAAGTGTAGCACTTTGATATGTTGTGAGAATAAATGTAACTAATTGTTAGTAGCCACAACACTCCTGATACTAAACAACCTTTAAATGACTGAATGAAACTGTTGCACAATGTCAAACTGACAAGGAAGCAGTGAAATAGCACTAACCTGACAGCTGCGACTCATTACTCATGATCTCTTTGAATAGCGCCCCTGGAGCTTGCATCCACCTGCTTGACACCTCCTCCTGTTGCTGTCGGGGTGAGGCACTAAGGCAGGGGGCGACAATAAATTTTGCAGATCGGGCGCCCAGTGAGTGTTGTACGCTCACTGATGTCACGATCTGCCTGGCGCTGAGGTTCCCGGCAGTAATTCATAGTGGCAGCGCTAAAGGAGGGCCAGATTTGGCGTACTTTGCTGGATTCGCCTCGCCACGGCGCTACTGCATCAGCACCCCATTAGTGCCCCTGCCAAGTGCTAACTGGAGGCGCTAACCAACTGAATTTTCCTCCCTAGTCTTTAGTTGCTTACAAGCCTTTATTTACAGAGACACACATTACATAATGTGCACCCCTAAGATAAACTTGCATCCACTTCCTGAGCCTGCTCCATATATACGTGGCGCACACGGTGGTCGTGATTGACAGGGGCACCTGGGAAGGAAATGTGTAATCAAGTTAGGGTGAACGGTACAGTGTATGTGTGTTGTACCTCATATTACAACATGAGAAATTAAAAGTTAGGGTATTCAGGGATGAGTTTCGTGAACCGGAGACTCTTCTGGGGACATTGGCCGGAATTTTCCTTAGCTTGGTGGGTCCGGTGCGGGCAGTGGTCGTGGCGGGTCGTGACCCTGCTGCTGGCTCCATCCCCCTGCTGAAAATGAACTTACCCTAATGGGGCCTATTAAGCCCGCCCAGTGTGTTACTCGGAACAATTAGATGTAGCGGGTCTGGTGACGTCATTCATGATGCGTTTTCAGCCAGGATCCTTAAAGGGACCCTGGCCACATTACATTTAATGTTTAGCCTAACAAAGTGGGTGTTGAATCTTTACTCTACAATAATATAATAAAAGTTATATATGAGTGACAAAGAAATATTTAAATAATATTATCGTGAAGTAATGTGACGCCATCTACAAATACGATCAAGAACATAATTTAAAAAGTACATTAATTGGGAAGTTATTGGTGCTTTAGTCACAAATCTATAGACTTTTGTATCAGTAACTGGTACAAATAAAAGAGGTGTGTGTATAGGTAATACATAAAATTAAGCAGATTTTAAATGTAATTGTAAAGGGGTGGGTTTACAATCTTATGCAAGTTCAGCGGAAGAGCTGCGGAATCCCTGACAAAAAGTGTAAGTGGTGATTACAATGTGTTGCTGGGATTTCTTCTATTGAAGTTAACAATGGACAAGTGAGAGAACCTCCGCAGAAATTCACCCCCAAAGTCTCAGACTGAAAAATTAAATTAGTCATATTCAGGGACTGAAAGCAAATTGAACCAGTGGAATGAGTGATGAGAGTGAAATTGTTACGGTTGATGACTTGATTTAATGTGTAACTGGACAATCACAGTATACTGTGAGAAAAACCTGACCGGAAACAACACAAAAATTTATTTAAATGGTATATGTCATTTTTTATAGTGCAGATCAATTCAGTGCAATTACTGTTGATTTGGAAGGCAACAGCCGAGAATGGCCAGTGAAAAAATGTATTTCCCATACCATCCAGGGTAGGATGGGCACCTTCAGCACTCGCATCCCTTCAGGAATTTCTGAATTAACATTTACCAGTAGCTTTTCAAGTAGAACAGAACCTCCATCAATCTGTTAGCTGATGTAATCAACATGTTTTTATTTTGAAATAACAACAGAAAACGCTGGAAAAACTCAGCAGGCCAGGCAGCATCCGTGGAGAGAGAAAGAGAGTTAACGTTTCAGGTCGATGACCTTTCGTCAGAACTGTGAAGAGCCGGAAATCAAATAGATTTAAGGCCAGAGTAAAGCTGGGAAAAGGGGGAGGGGATAAAAGAACAAAGGGGGAGATGAAGCGACATTAAGAGACATTAAGAGATATGCAAGGCTAGAGGTGGTGTTAATGTGACAGATTAAGGCTGAAAGAAGTGTGAAATCCACTGGCAGAATGAAGGACAGCTGCCAGCTTCTAGGAGGGAAAAAAAATGGTGGGGGGGGCAAATAAAAGGATGGAAAAAATAAAATATAAATGTGATTGGAGCTGAGGTTTGTTTTTCATGCTGTCAAGCAATCAGCTGGAGCAATGGCCACGGAACTCACGCCTCAGGTTGACAGACGTGGTTCCCGAGCTGCGTGAATCCCATGGCCATGCAGGGAAATTAAAAAAGTAAGTGAAAAAAGACTCTAAAGTGCCTGTAAACTACCTGATAATCATCTCAATTGGGTCGCCCACTGCTGCCGGTCTGGACGGCTTCACGATGACAGATGCGCCTGTGGGAAAGGCACGTGGGAGCGAGATGACAGCGGGTTCCCGACCCGCTGTCAACAATAACAACTTTCCCACCTGACCTGCCACCGATCTTGCCTGCTACCACCCTGGAAAACTCAGCCCATTGTTTGCCCAGGGACACAGTACCTCAACCGGGGACTGTCCCCGGAAAATGGGGACGTATGGTCACCCTAGATTAAAGTCTCAAATCAACGAACCTGCTTGTAATTACATCATTTATGCTTCTTAGGGGTAAAAATTCAGTTGGTTGCGCCTCCCGTTAGCGCCTTAAGAGGGCGCTAATGGGGCGTTAAGCCGCTAATGCCCGGGCGCAGCGCTGTTTGCGCCGCTCGAGAACTTAACTTGAGATTGTGCGGCGGCGCTAAAACTTACCGCTGCGACCACCTGCGCGCGCAGATTGTGACGTCATTCCATGGTGCAACGCCCTTGGGGCGCCCCGGAGCGGAAATTGAGTGGCGTCCCCTGCCTTACCGCCTGGCGCTTCCAACGACCGGAAGACTGGAACGTTATCAATCGCTGTGGGGCTGGGGGGGGGCGCTATTTAAAGGGGGCCTCTTCCTGTCTTTTTCTGTGGTCGACATTTATGCACCACTCGTTCTGAGAGAGAGAGAGAGATTCGGAGAGAGAGAGAGAGAGACTTCTACATTGACTCAACGCTTTGTGAGGTAGTTTGGCCTAGTTCATCCTAACTTTGTTGCTACTTTAGTTGCTGTACCTCATTACTTTTCTGGCAAAGAGAATATGGGGGCTGCAATGATTGGGGGCGTCGTCCTGCTCCAGCTGAATCGGAGGATAGTGAGACGCAGACAGAGAGTGGCAATGATGGCCAGACGGAGGAGGGCCATCAGGCGCATGTACAGGAGAGCTTACCCTCCCAGGGTATATCGTGAACAGCTCTCCTACATCCATATGTCCGAGGAGCTGTGTTTGCGAAGGCTGCGATTCAGCAAGGAGGTGGTCACTGAGCTCTGCCACCTGCTGCAGCCAGATCTGCAGCCTCAGCTGAGGTCCAGGACGTCTCTGTCGGTGGCAGTGAAGGTCACAGTGGCTTTGAACTTCTACGCCACTGGCTCATTCCAAGCTGCTGTTGGGGACCTCGCCAATATCTCCCAGTTTGCGGTGCATCGCTGCATCCGGCAGGTCACCAATGCCCTCTTCAGAAGGAGACGAGACTTCATCTCTTTCCCTATGACCCCAGACAAGCAGCATGACCGTGCTATGGGCTTTGCGAGGGTAGCGGGCTTCCCCATGGTGCAGGGCGCCATTGACTGCACGCATGTGGCTTTGCGTGCTCCGCGAGAGAATGCAGAGGAGTTCCGGAACAGAAAGGGGTTCCATTCCTTGAATGTGCAGTTGGTCTGTGACCACAGACAGGTGATTCTCGCTGTCAATGCCCACTATCCGGGCAGCTGCCACGATGCTTTCATCCTGCGCCAGACTACTGTGGCAGAACTTTTCGAGGCACCGCATCAGCCAGTTGGTTGGCTTCTGGGGGACAAGGGGTACGCATTGAGCACCTGGATGATGACACCGCTCCGTGCGCCAAACACCCCTGCTGAGCTGCGGTACCAGGAAAGCCATCAAGCAACCAGGAACATTATTGAGCGCACAATCGGCGTGCTGAAACACCGGTTCCACTGTCTGGACCATTCCGGAGGAGCCCTGCAGTACTCGCCTGAGCAAGTTTCGAAGTTCGTAGTCGTGTGCTGCATGTTGCACAACATGGCAATCCTCAGGACCCAGCCAATGCCACCAGGCCTTGTAGCACCACCAGAGGAGGAGGAGGAAGAGGAGGAACAGGACGAGGACGATGATCATCAGCAGCACCAAGGCAGGAGGGCGGCCCACAATGGTCAAACTGCAAGGGCCGTCCGTCAACGACTAATAGCAAGCCGCTTCTAGGGCCCCTGCCATTGCTACAAACACGAATCAACCCAGCACGCAACCCCTAAGCCGGCCAAGGCACCAATAATTCCAACCACCAGCCATGTATATTTTGAATCCAGAAACTTATTTATTTTACAAACTCTGTGTGTGTCAATTCCTCATGACAAACTCATAGAAATAAACACAAAAAAACAGTCAATAACATAACTGGTTCTCACAACCTGGAGATAATGTCCAAAACACTAAACAAAAGTTGGGCCATGAACCTCGGCCTTTAATAAAAAAATGACCAGCATTTTGGCACACCTCCTACATTTTGCCCTTCGAGGGTGATCTCCTTCCCTTGCGCACTTCCCCCCTTCTAACCCTACTGCTCCTCCGTAATGGGACCTCAGTGGCTGCAGCAAGGCTGGTGGAAGGCTGCTGCTCGTCAGACCCTGAGGGCCCGGCTGCAGACTGCACCAACTCTGCATGGGCGGCAGCAGTCTGTCCTACAGGCGGTGGCAAGTGCAGTGGAGAAGTGACAGTGTTGGCAGCAGGAATGCTGTCATCGTGAGAGAGGACAGCAACTCCCTGCTCGCCCGACACACTGGCACTCCCACGGGGCAGCACTTCAGCATCCGGAGCAATTTGCCGGAGAACAGATTGCTGGCCTGCTGCGGCGCGGTGACAGCCCCGGGGACATGTGCACGAACCATCGAGGATGGCAGCAGTCAGTGCTCGCGTGGCCTCAATCTGAGTCTGCATGAGAGCAGTCTCAGATGGGTTCCTGGCAGCCAGTGACTGAATTGCAGCACTAAGCTTTAGTGTGGCATCCGCCTGTGCTACAGCGAAGTGCTCCACACTCCTTGCCAGTGCCTCAATGCATTCGGGCACCCTTCCCACTGCACCCATGAGCTCAGTGTGCATGCCCACCGCCTGGCTGTTCATTTCTGCAATCAGCCGCTCCTCCTCTGCGTCCATTGCAGTAGGAGTGTCTGGCATACTCTCCCTCTGGGGAGAAGGCTCCCGTTCTTCCCTCCCCCCCCCCATGGCGTTGCTGCAGCCCGCTGGGTCCTGGAGCTTCACCATCATCAGCCCCTTCCCCCCTGCTCCCCTCCGGGGAAGGCGTGTTCCCAGTGTGGCCATGGGCTTCCTCGGGAGAGGGTGGCACTGATGCTCCGGCTTCCTCTTCCTCCTCAGCTGCAGCTTCACTCCCAGTGGCAGCTTCAGGGCCCGTCTCCTCAGCTGGTGAATCACCATCTGAAAGCAGGGAGGTACAAGAGTGGCTTTAGCGTGAGGACAGGGTGGCAGTAAGGGAGGAATAAGTGCAGCGAGTTAGCAAGTTGGATTGAAAGTGTCAAAGGCTGGTATTGTGAGGGACAAGTGGAAGGACAGAGGACAAAAAGATGATGACCTTACCATTGCTGTCCACAACGGGGTCGGCGTCCCCAGTGGCGACGGGACCGATCACCCGGCTTGCCACAATCCTGTGGACGCGCTCCTCCAGATCGCTGAGGGGTTGCAGCTGAAGCCGCCCTGCACCCGTCCGTTGCTGCTGTCTCCGATTATGAGCCAGCTTAGCCTGCAAGAAAAAGGACAGCATCTGAGTAAATATACAGCCATGGTCTTGCCTGATGTGCCTCCCATAGGTGAATAGCCCTTACAATATGCAGCCATGGTCTTGCCTGATGTGCCTCCCATAGGTGAATAGCCCTTACTGTATGCAAAGTGTGGAATGTGTGTGTGTGTTTGATGAAAGGGCCATAGGTGTTGGATGAGTGTTGTGCATTGGGGTTTTAAGACCCTCTGGCCATAGAGTGAGGTTGAGATGGAGGGATGGAGAGGTATTGAGAAAAAGCCACTCACCCTGACGACCCGAGTGAGGTCGTTGAATTTTTTGCGGCACTGAACATGGGTCCTGGGCACCATGCTCCTGGAGGAGACGCTCTGAGCCACCTCCCTCCACACTCTTCTGAACTCGCGTGGCAAAGGCCTCCTGCCACTATCCGGGAACAGCATGCATCGTCTGCGCTCCACTGCGTCAACCAGAGCATCCAAGGCCCGCTCGGTGAAGCGATGAGCGCGTTCTCTCACCCTCTCCATGCTTGGCAGCAAAATGGATTACAGGTCTCTCCAGGCTGAGATTCAAGGCTGCAATGAGCAGGGTGTGGCTGGGGAGCAAGTGGCCCCCCCCGCTTTAAGAAGTGTCCGGCGCCAGTGTGTCTGTGTTCCCTCGCTAACTGGCAGCAGCTGCGCTGCGCTCGCGCGCTGAGGTAGCGCCTCACTCCTAGGCCTTTGCGCCTTAAGAGAGGTGTGCAGCGCCTGCTTTAGCGCTCCACTCACCTCCCGGGGCGGTAAAAGTGAAGTTTCCTGTCAGTGCCGATAATTAGCGCCAGGCGCTAATATTTGCGCTCGGACGATATTTGCGCCCCAAATGGGGCGCGACCTTATTTCTACCCCTTAGTATTTTAAAGACCTGTTTCTCAACCTTATTTTAAATGAAAACAAATTCAGCTGTTAGTCTCTCCTGTTTCAGTGTTAATGCAGGTGAATCCCTTTTTTATTGCAGCGATTCATGTAAGTCAAAAGATAATCAAAACAAGGGAAAATATAAGAATGAGACAGTTATGATTCTTGACAAGTATGACACTGTAATCTACCAACAAAAGCTAGGCATATTATTGAATGGCTTCTACTGTTTAATTTTAATTGGGGTGAGTTGCCCTTTAAAATTTAAGGGTGAAATATTAGTTTGAGGTTTCAGTGTAGTGAAATTAAAAAGAAAATGAATTACAACAAAGAATTTAAGCCACTCTCGTGTACAGAATATTTTACCAGAACCTTTAATTCACAATAGCCACTAATTTAAAACCATAAACAGTAAAACATGTCTTTAATTAGCAGAAGTCATAAGAGTGGTTGATTTTTCATGAAAAGAAAAAGACTTGCATGTATATAACGCCTTTCATGACCAATGAAGTACTTTTGAAGTGGAGTCACTGTTGTAATGTAGGAAACGCGGCATCCAATTTGCGCACAGCAAGGTCCCCCAAACAGCAATGTGATAATGACCAGATAATCTGTTTTTGTTATGTTGGTTGAGGGATAAATATTGTCCAGGTCACCGGGGATAACTCTCCTGCTCTTCTTCGAAATAGTTATTTTTTATTCGTTTATGGGATGTGGGCGTCGCTGGCAAGGCCAGCATTTATTGCCCATCCCTAGTAGCCCTTGAGAAGGTGGTGGTGAGCTGCCTTCTTGAACCGCTGCAGTCCGTGTGGTGAAGGTACTCCCACAGTGCTGTTAGTTAGGGAGTTCCAGATTTTGACCCAGCGACGATGAAGGATCGGCGATATACCTCTGAGTCAGGATGGTGTGTGACTTGGAGGGGAACTTGGAGGTGGTGGTGTTCCCATGCGCCTGCTGCCCTTGTCCTTCTAGGTGGAAGAGGTCGCGGGTTTGGGAGGTGCTGCCGAAGAAGCCTTGGCGAGTTGCTGCAGTGCATCTTGTAGATGGTACACACTGCAGCCATGGTACGCCGGTGGTGGAGGGAGTGAATGTTTAAGGTGGTGGATGGGGTGCCAATCAAACGGGCTGCTTTGTCCTGGATGGTGTCAAGCTTCTTGAGTGTTGTTGCAGCTGCACTCATCCAGGCAAGTGGAGCGTATTCCATCACACTCCTTACTTGTGCCTTGTAGATGGTGGAAAGGTTTTGGGGAGTCAGGAGGTGAGACACTCGCCACAGAATACCTAGCCTCTGACCTGCTCTTGTTGCCACAGTATTTTTGTGGCTGGTCCAGTTAAGTTTCTGGTCAATGGTGACCCCGAGGATGTTGATGGTGTGGGATTCGGCAATGGTAATGCCGTTGAATGTCAAGGGGCGGTGGTTAGACTCTCGCTTGTTGGAGATAATCATTGCCTGGCACTTCTGTGGCGCGAATGTTACCTGCCACTTATCAGCCCAAGCCTGAACGTCGTCCAGGTCTTGTTGCATGCGAGCATGGACTGCTTCATTATCTGAGGAGTTGCGAATGGCGCTGAACACTGTGCAGTCATCAGCGAACATCCCCATTTCTGACCTTATGTTGGAGGGAAGGTCATTGATGAAGCAGCTGAAGATGGTTGGGCCTAGGACACTGCCCTGAGGAACTCCTGCAGCGATGTCCTGGGGCTGTGATGATTGACCTTCAATCACTACAACCATCTTCCTTTGTGCTAGGTATGACTCCAGCCAGTGGAGCGTTTTCGCCCTGATTCCCATTGACTTCAGTTTTACTAGGGCTCCTTGATGCCAAATCGGTCAAATGCTGCCTTGATGTCAAGGGCAGTCACTCTCACCTCACCTCACCAATTCAGCTCCTTTGTCCATGTTTGGACCAAGGCTGTAATGAGGTCGGGAGCTGAGTGGTCTTGGCGGAACCCAAACTGGGCATCAGTGAGCAGGTTATTGGTGAGTAAGTGCCGCTTGATAGCGCTGTCGATGACACCTTCCATCACTTTGCTGATGATTGAGAGTAGACTGATAGGGCGGTAATTGGCCGGGTGGATTTGTCTTGCTTTTTGTGGACAGGACATACCTGGGTAGTTTTCCACATTGTCGGATAGATGTCAGTTTTGTAGCTGTACTGAACAGCTTGGCTAGAGGCGCGGCTAGTTCTGGAGCACAAGTCTTCATCACGATAGCCGGGATGTTGTCGGGGCCCATAGCCTTTGCTGTATCCAGTGCGCTCAGCCGTTTCTTGATATCACGTGGAGTGAATCGAGTTGGCTGAAGACTGACTTCTGTGATGGTGGGGACCTCGGGAGTAGGCCGATATGGACCATCCAATCGGCACTTCTGGCTGAAGATGGTTGCAAACGCTTCAGCCTTGTCTTTTGCACTCACGTGCTGGGCTCCACCATCATTGAGGATGGGGATATTCATGGAGCCTCCTCCTCCCGTTAGTTGTTTAATGGTCCACCACCATTCACGACTGGATGTGGCAGGACTGCAGAGCTTTGATCTGATCCTGTCTATAGCATGCTGCTTCCACTTTTTAACATGCATGTAGTCCTGTGTTGCAGCTTTTCCAGGTTGGCACCTCATTTTTAGGTATGCCTGGTGCTGCTCCTGGCCTGCTCTTCTGTACTCCTTATTGAACCAGGGTTGGTCCCCTGGCTTGGTGGTGATGGTAGAGTGAGGGATATGCCGGGCCATGAGTTTACAGATTGTGGTGGAATAGAATTCTGCTGCTGCTGATGGCCCACAGTGCCTCATGAATACCCAGTTTTGAGCTGCTAGATCTGTTCTGAATCTATCCCATTTAGCACGATGGTAGTGCCACACAACACGATGGAGGGTGTCCTCAGTGTGAAGATGGGACTTCGTCTCTACAATGACTGTGCAGTGGTCACTGCTACCAATACTGGACAGATGCATCTGCGACAGTTAGATTGGTGAGGACGAGGTCAAGTAGGTTTTTCCCTCGTGTTGGTTCTCTCACCAGCTGTTGCAGGCCCAGACTGGCAGTTATGTCCTTCAGGACTCAGCCAGCTCAGTCAGTAGTGGTGCTACTGAGCCACTCATGGTGATGGACATTGAAGTCCCCCACCCAGAGTACATTCTATGCCCTTGCTACTCTCAGTAGTGTCATGGGATCTTTTATGTCCACCTAAGAGAGCAGACAGGGCCTCGGTTTAATGCCTCATCCGAAAGACGGCAACTCCAACATTGCGGCACTCCCTCAGCACTGTACTGGAGTGTCAGCCTATCTTTATGTGTTCAAGTCCCTGGAGTGAGACTTGAACCCACAACCTTCTGATTCAGTCGAGTGTGCTACCAACCGAGCCACAGTTAACACATGGTTTATCATCAGCCCAGTAGGATATTCTGACACTCTACAACAACTTGCATTTTTATAGCGCCTTTAACGTAGTAAAACATCCCAAGGCACTTCACAGGAGTATTAAAAGACAAAAAATTTGACACCAAACCACATAAGGAGAAATTAGGGCAGGTGACCTAAAGCTTGGTCAAAGAGGTAGGTTTTAAGGAGCATCTTAAAGGAGTAAAGAAAGGTAGCGAGGCAGAGAGGTTTAGGCAGGGAATTCCAGAGCTTAGGGCCTAGGCAACAGAAGGCACGACCACCAATGGTTGAGCGACAAAAGTAGGAGCTGTATTGAATTTTTCAAGTACTCAATTAAAGAGTGGTGTGCAAACAATGAATTGAATGCACACCTTGTTAAATTTGCTGAGCTGTGACTCATTGGTTTAGTCAATATCACAGCATTCTTTGTGATGATGATAAATTTCCTCCTGGATTTGAAGGTACATATGATTAGACCATATTGATGGCTTGCATTAAGCAGGGCTCAACAGAATTTAAGCTGATAGAACAACTGTATCAGTATACTTTCATTGAATAGCATTACCTATTAAAATGTAAACCATATGATTATATTTATGGGAATGGAAGACTAGTATGTTTAATCAGCTGGATAAATCTCGGGAGATATTACTCAACTATTCAAGATCCTTAAGGGAATAAATAGAGTATGTTAGAGATTGTCATGAACTCTTGAACTGGGCTTCAGCTTAGAGGAGGGAAGGTGCACCGTCAGTATAGATTTAACTACTTTACACAGTTGAACAAACTGGCCAGATAGACAGTGGATACAGATAGTGTGGAAAAATTTAAAGGAGAATTGGACAGATATTTGAGGGAGTGGCTGATTGAAAACTATTCACTTTTGGGACCAGCCAGATAGACTGCATAGTTTTTCCCATTACTATGCTTTCCTACATTCCTATAAAGAAATACTCAAGGTTCTTGGATTTTATTTTAAAAACCCTTGAATTTTATACTGCATTTACCAGCAATCTGTTGTGTTCTTTCCATCAATGTAGCACCCAGTAAAATCTAATATCTACTACCTGTTTAAAATGCAAAAGTGAAAAGGGCAGATCTTCCATTCCTCTGATAACAAAACTTGTACTTTGCTATTTTTTAATTGGGGAAATTGTTCTTGCACACCATTGTATAATTTTGTATATGTTTAGCTACTTCATGGTTCCCGCACATTTTCTTTACTAACGTTATTTGTGTTTAGAGGCTTCGTTCCCTTTCAGTAAACTGTGACTGGTGGTACACATTCATACAGGCCTCACAAATAGTTAATATTATTTTTCTTCCATTACAGATGCTTTAACACCATCAGACAATTTTCTTTGTACATGGAAATCATTTATCATGTAAGATGAAAAGTTTCCCATTTGAATGTATTTCCTTGCTTCAAGAGTTGAAAATACCCATGGGACTAATTTACAATATAACAAAAAGATAAAGAAAATGTGGATTTTTTTGTAGATATTTTTATACTGCAGTGCCTGATGCAGTTATCCAATATTTTGCATTCAGTTCAGATATACAGTCATTTAACCAGCATCAAAAGTGTAGCAAACAATTCTGCAGATTAGTGATAGTCTTGAGTGAGTTAAGTAGCCAAATAAAGTATTATGGCTAAATTCCTTTGACCATTTCTGTTGCTGTAAGTGTTGTGGGGCTGGACTTCTGCCTACCAATCTGCCCCAGCTATAACCCCATCCCAAATCCCGATAGAGTGACTTTTAGAGTTCCTTGGGCATCAGCCTCAAAGGGGCCAGGAATTTCTCAACAGCATCTTTCAGCCTGTCAAGGCGGACTGTTCCCTCTGAGGAACTGCAGGAATATTTTTTTTAATGCGGATTTTAAATTATCCATCAAGAATCTGGCATTTTCTACACATTTTAGCCCAATTTCCACCAGGATCTTATCCTGGTACGCAGGCTGACTTTGCGGTGGGGGTACTGTAGGCAGATCTAGTGGGATTTGTGATAGATGATGTAATTTTACCAGTCCGGCCTATTCTGATGATGTCTGTGCAAATGGGGACACCTGCCCTTAATTCTGGCAGACATTCATAATATCCAAAGATGTCTCCTGCATCCTTTCCTGTACTATGTCCATCTCCCCTATCACTCCTTGTTCTTTCCAATCCTCAGTGGCTCCTCATCCTTCAAAAAGTCTTTGTCCTCATCTACAAGTCCCTCCATGGCATTATCCCTTCATAATCCGCAGCATCTTACTTGTCAGCATGCACTCATAATAGGTTGTTATTGTAGTCTGTGGTTGATGCCTTCATATATAGTTCAATTGAAGCTGCTGCTCCTGAGGAAGGAGCAATCGAATAGCTCCGAAAGCTTGTGATTTCAAATAAAACTGTTGGACTATAACCTGGTGTTGTGCGACCTCTCAAGCTTATCATCTACCCATCTTTAGCACTTTGTAACTTCTGATGCTTTCTTTGTTTTACAATTCATTGGTTGTATTTGGGCTTATGTTCAATTATTGCCGTATACAATACAACAACTGGACAAACAAACTGCGTCTCTTCGAAAAGTATATAAAACTGTTTAGTAGGCCCTTTGGGATTCTGTAAAAATAAATCATAATTTATACACTAAAGTTATCTTTTTACAGCAGCAAAGATACAGTGACCAAACTGTAATTTTATAGCTCTGAAATTATGCTGTGGGATACTACTGTATAACTACTGTATTTAAAAAAAAAGTACTGGAGAAATTAATGGGACTGAAAGCCGATAAATCCCCTGGACCTGATGGCCTACATCCTAGGGTTTTATATGAGGTGGCTATAGAGACAGTGGATGCATTGGTTGTCATCTTCCAAAATTCTATAGATTCTAGAACGGTTCCTGCGGATTGGAAGGTAGTAAATGTAACCTCACTATTTAAGAAAGGAGGGAAAGAGAAACGGGGAACGACAGATCAGTTAGCCTGACATCCATCAGTAGTAGGAAAAATGCGAGAATCTATTATTAAGGAGGTGGTAACAGGGCACTTAGAAAATAATAATAGGATTGGGCAGCGTCAACACGGATTTACGAAAGGGAAATCATGTTTGACAAATCTGTTAGAGTTTTTTGAGGTTTTTTCGTTTCTTTTAATTAATTTATGGGATGTGGGCGTTGCTGGCAAGGCCAGCATTTATTGCCCATTCCTAATTGCCCTTGAGAAGGTGGTGGTGAGCTGCCTTCTTGAACCGCTGCAGTCTGTGTGGCGAAGGTACTCCTACAGTGCTGTTAGGTAGGAAGTTCCAGGATTTTGACCGAGCGACGATGAAGGATCGGCGATATACTTCTAAGTCAGGATGGTGTGTGACTTGGAGGGGAACTTGGAGGTGGTGGTGTTCCCATGTGCCTGCTGCCCTTGTCCTTCTAGGTGGATGAGGTCGCGGGTTTGGGAGGTGCTGCCGAAGAAGCCTTGGCGAGTTGCTGCAGTGCATCTTGTAGATGGTACACACTGCAGCCACGGTATGCCGGTGGTGGAGGGAGTGAATGTAGAAACAGAGAAACATAGAAGATAGGAGCAGGAGTAGGCCATTCGGCCCCTCAAGCCTGTTCCGCCATTTAATGAGATCATGGCTGATCATCCAAATTCAGTACCCTGTCCCTGCTTTCTCCCCATATCCCTTGATCCCTTTAGCCTTAAGAAATATATCTAACTCCTTCTTGAATACATTTAATGAATTGGCCTCAACTGCCTTCTGTGGTAGAGAATTCCACAGGTTCACCACTCACTGGGTGAAGAAATTCCTCCTCATCTCAGTCCTAAATGGCTTACCCCTTATCCTTAGACTGTGACCCCTGGTTCTGGACTCCCCCGCCATCGGGAACATCCTTCCTGCATCTAGTCTGTCTAGTCCTGTTAGAATTTTATAAGTTTCAATGAGATCCCCTCTCATTCTTCTAAACTCTAGCGAATACAAGCCCAATTGACCCAAACTCTCTTCATACGTC